>LR738711.1:215380301-215434606 GCA_902687465.1 Secale cereale | reverse complement strand
GGGGGGGGGGCGCACCGCCAGGGCGCCTGGAGCCCTGGTGCCCCCCCCGGCTATCCTTCGGGCGCACGGTAGTTTCTGGAATGCTGATTTTTTATATAATTTTTCTGGATTTTTCCTGGCAGTTCTCGTAATGTGAAAACCTGAAATACAAAAACAGCCGAAAACAGAAACTAGCACTGGGGTGCACTGAGTTAATAGGTTAGTCCAAATATGATCAAAAGTGTATGGAAGTGTATAAATATCATAGCAATATCACCCAAAAGAGGCATGGAGCAAGCAGAAATTATAGATACGTTTTGGACGTATCAACCGCCGGAGGCACTTTCATGGAAACCACCTTAGGAGAAGCTACCAAACTCCTAGATAATATCATGGTTAATTATTCTCAATGGCACATCGAAAGATCTACTAGTAAAAAGTGCATGCTATCGAAGAAATTAGTGTTTTGAGTGGAAAGATGGATGAACTTATGAAATTGTTTGCTGCTAAGAGTGCTTCTTCTGATCCTAATGATATGCCTTTGTCCACTTTGATGGAGAATAACAATGAATCTTTGGATGTGAATTTTGTTGGTAGGAATAATTTTGGTAACAATGCTTATAGAGGTAATTTTAATCCTAGGCCTTTTCCTAGTAATTCCTCTAATAATTATGGTAATTCCTACAACAACTCTTATGGAAAGATGCCTTCTGAATTTGAAACTAGTGTTAAAGAGTTTATGATCTCGCAAATGAATTTCAATGCTATGCTTGAAGAGAAATTGCTTAAGGTTGATGAATTGGCTAGAAGTGTGGATAGAATTACTCTTGATGTTGATTCTTTGAAACTTATATCTATCCCACCTAAGCATGATATCAATGAGTCTCTGAAAGCCATGAGAATTTCCATTGATGAATGCAAAGAAAGAACTGCTAGAATGTGTGCTAAAAGAGAAGATTCTATTGAATCGTGTTCTTCTAGTTATCATGAAAATAAAGATGAAGATCTGAAAGTTATTGATGTGTCTCCTATTAGATCCTTGTTTTCTAGTATTAATCTTGATGAGAATAGGATTGAAGATGATTCTGCTTTAAGGTGTCCCAATGATTCGGAGTTTTCTGATCTTGATGCTAAAATTGCTAAAAGTGGGAGTGAAGAGATTAATACTTTGCATAGTGATGAACCCACTACTTTGGATTTCAAGGGATTCAATTATGATAATTGCTCTTTTATTGATTTTATTTCCTTGTTGCAATCCGTGCTAAATTCTCCGCATGGTTATAGTCAAAATAAAGCTTTTACTAAACATATAGTTGGTGCTTTGATGCAATCTTATGAAGAAAAACTAGAGTTGGAAGTTTCTATACCTAGAAAGCTTTATGATGCATGGGAACCTACTATCAAAATAAAAATAAATGATCATGAATGCTTTGCTTTGTGTGATTTGAGTGCTAGTGTCTCCACTATCCCAATAAAAATAGTGTGATTTGCTAGGGTTCCATTAGCTTGATGATTGTTCTCAAATTTGCATCTTGCGGATTCCACTATTAAGAAACATATGGGAAGAATTAATGATGTTCTTATTGTTTCCAATAGGAATTATGTGCCCGTAGATTTCATTGTTCTTGATATAGATTGCAATCCTTCATGTCCTATTATTCTTGGTAGACCTTTCCAAAGAACGATTGGTGCAATTATTTATATGAAGGTAGAAAATATTAGATTCTAATTTCCATTAAGGAAGGGCATGGAACAATTTCCTAGAAATAAAATAAAATTACCATATGAATCTATCATGAGAGCCACTTATGGATTGCCTTCCAAAGATGGCAATACCTAGATCTATCTTGTATCGTGCCTAGCTAGGAGCATAAAACGACAGCGCTTGTTGGGACGCAACCCAATTTTTTGTTTTTTGTTTTTGTTGGTGTTAGGGAATAAATATTGCATCTAGCCTCTCATTAGATGTGGTTTCATGTTTTTTTAGTGTTTGTTCCAAGTAGAACCTTTGGGAAGACTTGTGTGAAGTTTATATGATCTTCCTGTGAAAAACTGAATCGTTAGCGCTGGCTAAAGTAGTCGTGGGATTTTACTGGATCGTTCTTTTTAGTGGATTCTTTTTCAAGATGATTGGTAGACAAATTGCGCAAATTTAAAAATTTAGTTTGAATTATTTGGAGTTCCAGAAGTAGGTGAACCCTGCAGATTACTACAAACTATTTTGTCTTTGACGGATTCTGTTTTTCGTGTGTTGTTTGCTTATTCCGATGCATCTATGAGTAATATTGGAAGATATGAACCATAGAGAAGTTGGAGTACAGTAGTTTTAACACCAATATAAACAAATAATGAATTCCTTGCTGTACCTTTGAGTAGTGGTTTGCTTTCTTATACTAACGGGGCTCACGAGAATTTTTGTCTAAGTTTTGTGTTGTGAAGTTTTGAAGTTTTGAGTATTGCTTTGATGGACTATGGAACAAAGAGTAGCAAAGGCCTAAGCTTGGGGATTCCCATGGCACCCCAAGTAAATTCAAGATAATCAAAAGCCTAAGCTTGGGGATGCCCCTGGAAGGCATCCCCTCTTTCGTCTTCATCCATCGGTAACTATACTTGGAGCTATATTTTTATTCGCAACATGATATGTGTTTTGCTTGGAGCGTCTTGTATAATTTGAGTCTTTGCTTTTTAGTTTGCCACAATCATCCTTGCTGGACACACCTATTTTATAGAGTTAAATATGTCCTAGAAATTATTAGAACACTCTATGTGCTTCACTTATATCTTTTGAGTTGAATAGTATTTGCTCTAGTGCTTCACTTATATCTTTTAGAGCACGGTGGTGGTAATATTTTGTAGAAATTATTGAACTCTCATGATTAACTTATATTTATTTGAGAGTCTATTAAAACAGCATGGTAAAGTCTTTAGGCTAAAGAAACTAGTCTTCACATGATAAACATCCAATGTCAATGTAGTAAAAAAATTCACACCAAGTGCATTGAATAGAATGAGATGTTGGATGCTTGATAATTGTTTTGAGAGATGAGGATAGTGATATTAGAGTCATGCTAGTGGAGTTATTATGAAATTGAGAAATACTTGTGTTAAGGTTAGTGATTCCCGTATCATGCACGTATGGTGAACCGCTATGTGACGAAGTTAGAGCATGAGGTATTTGTAGAGTGCCAACCTTTGTGTGGAGGTCGGGGGCGCGCGATGGTTAACTCCTACCAACCTCCCCCCTAGGAGCATGCGTTGATTTCTCTGTTTTGATGACTCGTAAATTTTTGCAATAAGTATATGAGTTCTTATGACTAATGTTGAGTCAATGGATTATACGCACTCTCACCCTTCCACCATTGCTAGCCTCTCTTGTACCGCACAACTTTTGCCGGTGCCATAAACCCACTATATATCCTTCCTCAAAACAGCCACCATATTGTTCCTCAAAACAGCCACCATACCTACCTATCATGGCATTTCCATAGCCATTCCGAGATATATTGCCATGCAACTTTCCACCGTTCCATTCATATAACATGCATCATATTGTCATAGTGCCATGCATGATCATGTAGTTGACATCATAGTTCTGGCAAAGCCACCATGCATAATTAGAGCATTCATTGCACATACTGGTACACCGCCGGAGGCATTCATGTAGAGTCATACTTGTTGTAGTATCGAGTTGTAATTTTGAGTTGTAATAAAAAGTGTGATCATCATTATTAGACCATTGTCCCGTGTGAGGAAACAAAAAAAAGAGACAAAGGCCAATAAAAAAGGGAGATGGCCCAAAAAAATAGAGAGGGGCTAATAAAAAAGAGAGGAGAAAGCCCCTCCAAAAAAATGAGAGAAAAGAGAGAAGGGACAATTGCTACTATCTTTTTCCACACTTGTGCTTCAAAGTAGCACCATGTTCTTCATTGTAGAGAGTCTCATGCTTAGTCACTTTCATATACTAGTGGGAATTTTCATTATAGAACTTGGCTTGTATATTCCAACGATGGGCTTCCTCAAATGCCCTAGGTCTTTGTGAGCAAGCAAGTTGGATGCACACCCACTAGGTTCTTTTATTGAGATTTCATTCATATTTAGCTCTAGTGCATCCATTGCATGGCAATCCCTACTCACTCACATTGATATCTATTGACGGGCATCTCCATAGACCATTGATACGCCTAGTCGATGTGAGACTATCTCCCTCCTTTTTGTCTTCTCCACAACCACCTCAATTCCACCCATAGTGTTATATCCATGGCTCACGCTCATGTATTGTGTGAAAGTTGAAAGGTTTAAAAAGATAGAGTATGAAAACAAATGCTTGGCTGAAATTGGGGTTGTGCATGATATGAATATTTTGTGTGATGAAGAGGGAGCATAGCCAGACTATATGATTTTATAGGGATAACTTGCTTTAGCCATAGTATTTTGAGAAGACATGATTGCTTTGTTGGTATTGCTTGAAGTATTATTATTTCTTATGTCAATATAGACTTTTATCTTGAATCTTTCAGATCTGAACATTCATTCCACAATTAAGAGAATTACATTGAAAAACTATATTGGTTAGAATTCGACATCAAAAATTCATTCTTTATCATTTACCTACTCGAGGACGAGCAGGAATTAAGCTTGGGGATGCTTGATACGTCTCCAACCTATCTATAATTTTTGATTATTCCATGCTATTATTTATGAAGTCTTGGATGTGTAATGGGATTTATCATTCACTTTTATATCATTTTTGGGACTAACCTACTAACCCAAAGGCCCAGTCCAGATTGCTGTTTTTTGCCTATTTCAGGGTTTTGCAGAAAAGGAATATCAAACGGAGTCCAAACGGAATGAAACCTTCGCGAGAGATATATCTGGAGAAAATCACGCCAGAGGAACTTGAGAACCACGTCAGGGGAGCCTCGAGTGGTCCTCGAGGGTGGGGGCACGCCCCCCTTCCCAGGGCGCGCCCCCCTGCCTCGAGTCCCACTCGAGCGTCCCCCGGTGCCCTCCTTCTTTCTATATAAGTCCACGTACCCCAGAAACTCTGTAGGCAGAGAGAAAACCCTAATTCCACCGCCGTAGCTTCTGTTCCCGTGGAGATCCCATCTTGGAGCCTGGTCCAGAGCTCCACCGAAGGGGGATCCACCACGGAGGCCTTCATCATCATCATCATCGCCCTCACCATGAGTTGTGAGTAGTTTACCTCAGACCTTCGGGTCCATAGCTAGTATCTAGATGGCTTCTTCTCTCTCTCTCTCTGGATCTCAATACAAAGTTCTCCTCGGTCTTCGAGGAGATCTATTCGATGTAATCTCTTTTTGCGGTGTGTTTGTCGAGATCCGATGAATTGTGAGTTTCTGATCAAGGTTATCTATGAAAGATATTTGGTTCTTCTCTGAACTTTTTATGTGTGCTCATAATATCCTTGCAAGTCTCTTCGAATTATCGGTTTGGTTTGGCCTAATAGATCTATAGTTCTTGCAATGGAGAAGTGATTGGCTTTGGGTTAAATCTTGCGGTGTCCTTTCCCAGTGACAGTAGGGGCAGCTAGGCACGTATTGTATTGTTGCCATCGAGGATAAAAAGATGAGGTTTACATCATATTGCTTGAGTTTATCCCTCTACATCATGTCATCTTTTTAAGGCATTACTATGTTCTTATGAACTCAATACACTAGATGCATGCTGGATAGCGGTCGATGTGTGGAGTAATAGTAGTAGATGCAGGCAGGAGTCGGTCTACTTGTCACGGACGTGATGCCTATATACAATGATCATGCCTAGATAGTCTCATAATTATTTTCTTTTCTATCAATTGCTCGACAGTAATTTGTTTACCCGCCGTAGAATATCGCTATCATGAGAGATGCCACTAGAGAAAACTATGGCCCCCGGGTCTATTCTCAACATATCAATCTACATCTACTTTACTTTTACCGCTTTTATTTGCTATTTTATTAAACCAAAAATACCAAAAATATAAACTATCATCTCTAATAGATCTCACTCTCGTAAGTGACCGTAAAGGGATTGACAACCCCTTATCGCGTTGGCTGTGAAGTTCTTTTTTGTTTGTGCAGGTGCGAGGGACTGGCGTGTGGTCTCCTACTGGATTGATACCTTGGTTCTCAAAAACTGAGGGAAATACTTACGTTACTTTGTTGCATCTCCCTTTCCTCTTCGAGGGAAAACAACTCAAGCTCAAGAGGTTGCAGCTCTACCGCCCAAGTTTTCATCAACTTTGCTCTTTATCCTGGATCTACCGCTCGAGCGGTCGTACCACTCCATGGAGCGGTAGTACCGCATGTATGCGGGCAGAGCACATAACGATTGGATTTAAGAGGTCCTATAAATCGGGGTCTTCATCCCCCTTGGACCTTATCCTTTTAGCTCGTCTTTTGTCCCCATTGTTTACCTTATTTGAGCTTGTTATCTCTCAATCCCTTAAATGATTCTGGTTAGCTCTTGACGTAAAAGAGAGAGGAGATCTAGATCTATATTTCCACCAATAACTTTCTCATCTATGTGAGGGGAACCCTTTAGATATAGATCTTGGGGGTTCTTTGTGGTCTCCACTTAGTTCTTCCTCTCATTTTCCTCCATAGAATTAATTATTGTAGTGGGATTTGGGAGAGAGGGACTTGGGCACTCTGTGTGCCCTTGCCATTACATTTGGTGCATCGGTTTGAGTTGTCCATGGTGATATGTGGAAGTTACAAGTTGAGAAGCTTATTACTCTTGGGTGCTTGGTACCCTAGAGCTTGTTCCTCTTGGGTGCTTGGGTGCCCTAGACGGTTGGTGTTGTTATAGCTCAATCATTGTGGTGTAAAGCTCTGGGCAAGCTTCAGGGTCTCCAATTAGGTTGTCGAGATCGCCCCTAGCAATTTGTATGGGTTCCGGTAACCGCCTCTAAGGGTTGCCAAAGTGTACGGGTTCGGTGACCGCCTCAAAGGTCCCTTAATGGAATCACGACATCTTGCATTGTGTGGGCGCGTGAGGAGATTACGGTGACCCTAGTAGCTTATACGGGAGCATTGTACCTCCACACCGCTCCAAATGGAGATTAGCATCCACAAGGGTGTAAACTTCGGGATACATCGTCATCTTAGCGTCCTTCAGTTATCTCTTACCTGAGCCCTTTACTTATGCACTTTACTTTGTGATAGCCATAGTGTTTCATGTTATATATCTTGCTATCACATAGTCGTTTATCTTGCTTTGCATAATTCATTGGTGCACATAGGTGAGCCTAGTTATTTTAGGTTTTATGCTTGACAAATTAAACGCTAGTTTTATTCCGCATTTGTTCAATCCTAAATCATAATTATTTAAAGCGCCTATTCACTCCCCTCTAGGCGACATCCACTACCTATGAATATCTGCACCTTCGTGTCCAGTAATGGGTCAATCAACAATGGTTGCCTAGTAGATTGAGGTGGCTACACATCATTCGAGCAACGTCAAGAAGACGGGGTGGCCGAAACTTGGGGAACAAAAAGACAGGGGTGCCGACATGTCAGTCAAAGATTCAAGGGGGTGGATGTGTGAAGATGTCAGACACTAAATAACTATGGGAATGGAAAAGGCAGTGCGGGTTCTTTGGTTGTGGTGAGAATGTGGAATTCTCATCAACTGGTAAGAAGGACATACTACAAGAAGAACAGGTCAAATGTTTGAGCACACTTAGCGTGAGACTGAGAGGAGCGCATGGCCCTTAGGCGTTGGAGAAAAAGGGTGGAACATGAAGTTGGGAACGTATGCATATTATTATTCATAGGTGGCTGCAAAGTTGGACTTTGTTTAATATGTGAACCCATATGCAACAATCTACCAGAAACAACAAGGAAACTTTTTTCTTGTGGTTATCAACTCGAGTTGCCTGCAATGAACATCTTATGCAGGTCTTTAATATGAGTCGACTAGGGTACTACCATAGGTGGCTCTTAGGCTGAACTATGTGTGTAATTTATTTCTCAGCTGGCCTGTAAGAAATGTCTATATCCTCCAACCGGAAAGACCATATAAAAAATATTAGCTTTTTCTTTGAGGCAAGATACTACGCACATGAAATTTTGGGACTCTTATTGAACTTTGAAGAAATTTTAATATTTGTGGTAGGAAACATACATTTTTCCAAGTAATAAGAAACCTGCATTCAAGAGCATCGTTTCTTTATCAATCAAACAGGAAATATAATTAGCATACTCCCTCCATTTCAAAATATAAGGTGTATTAGTTTTTTTTAATGTCAAACATGAATTTTTACTAAATTTTCCAAAAAAAAGGTATCAATATCAACAATACGAAATTTTCTTCATTAGACCCATCCTGGAGAGTATTTTAATTATTTTGCATGTAGATGTTGATATCTTAGTCTATAATCATGTTTTTTAGAACAATCAACGTGGAGGAGAGCATCCCCACCTAAACATATTACTCAAAGTGCCGCAAGGCCATTGTTAGATTAGGGAATAGAATGAGTGGAAATGTGTAGGTGTGATGACATAGCGGCCTCCCTTCTAACTGGATCCTTTAATCTGAATGTCCAAAGTTTAAAATATGAGATGATGTTCCTAACAATATCATTCGTTGAGTGGACTTCATGCCGAAACACACAAGCATTACGTGAGTTCCAAGACTTCCACAAGATGATGATGGCGACAGTGGTCCAGATGCTGATCAGATGTTGATGTCGAGGCCTACAGGGTGGTAGTAATGCAAATGGAGTTGACGACAGGCGAAGCAGTGAAACCTACAAGGAATTGTGTTGCCGCCATGCATAGAACGACAAGGTGAGAGAGTCCACATGGTGGTGATGACATCTTGGGTAGGAAGAGTCGGTGGTGATGGTCTTGCGCAGCAAGTTTGGCTTTGTGTTCAGCTTGACCTAGGGAAGCAACCCACCAAAAAGTTTGACTTTGATGGGGGCCAAGGAGCCCCAGATATAACCAGTGTTCTCATCAACCTCGGAGTTGCGGGAAGCAATGTGTAAGCACACCTTTAGGAGAATGTTTAGCAATGGTTTAGGAACCTATCATCTAGAGCATCACTAGTAGAGACATCTTGCAGTAAAGACAAAATAACACCAAGCTCGACAAACGCAACATGGGTTAGGTGATCCCGCAAGTTCGCAAGTAATCCATCCTGCAAAACCTGAACAACTAGAATGTGGGGTGAGGTGGAGTGAGAATTTATGTGGGGGTAGGCTAAATCTATAGGTTTTTCAATTAGCCAAGAGTTGCCAGAAGAATGTAGAGGTGCCATTGTTAAGTAGGATGGAAAAATATTTTGTAAAAATTGAATTTGGTTAAGAGATCAAACATACTTAAGTTTAACTGACATGAAAAGTGATGCACCTTACATTATGGAACATAGGGTGTAGTACAAAACCATTAAAGGTGACTCTTTCGTTTACATAGGGCAATAACAACACAAACATAGTCAAGAAAATAATTTCCTATAGTTTCACACCCACATAACATATCTTCGCCCTTGGGTTTCTATTGATAATTTTGTTTCCAGGAATAAATAACTTCTTAGGAATTTTATTAACCCTTGCTAAAACCTTTGTGCCTTCATCCATTGTGTGGTTACGAGAAATATTGGTCCCAAGAATATTAATCATGGGACATCAAGCTACACGGCAAGATCAACTTTGTAGGATTTTCATCCTTGCTTTGCTATGCGAACTCATGTGCCCACCATATGCTTGAGATGAGGTGAATGTGGCACTGCAAATCTTGCATCTGTACTTGCGTGATTTTGTAGGACCATGTGTAATACCACTATCAGAAATGGAATCCGAACCAACTAAAGGGATTTTATCTTCCCTTGGAACATGTGAGGACTGCATGACTGGAGAACCAGGGGTAGGTACACCATAAGGAACATCAAATAATAATCTCCCATCTTGTATGTTTTGTACCTGTTGCATAGTAATTGGTGTGAAGGGGTGAATGATTTTAGGATAATAAAGAAACTTAGATGGTAGTGAGTATACCTCTGAGACATGCTTGATGTCCATCTTAAAGGTCAAACCTTCATCCGGCTCTCCCATAGTGGTAAGTTGGGAATGAACAATTGATTTTGTTTCTGTTTGGAGTAACGATGTGAATGTTGAAGCCTCCAGGGACAAATTATGTCTCTGATGAGATGAGTTGAATTCATCCCAAAAAGGATTTGTGAGGAATTGTTCATGTGAGAACAATTCTTTTCCGTCCAAGGATAAAGGATTAGGGATCACATCACCCAACTGTGGGGGTAGTGGTGCGAGGTCTGTATGCGATTGGTATGGCATCATGGATCTATCATTGACTGATATCATGGTAGCTTCTGGTGGTGCATGGATGTTTGGTGAGGAATTTCCTATTGAAGGTGAATCTGATGATTGGGATTCAAGGGCTACAAAATCTTTTAATATCGGCATGGCTGTCGTCCCTCTCAATGCTTCATGCAAGGGGGAAATGTTAGGATATGAGCCATTAGGATCCATAGCTACTAAGAAAGGGGAAATATTAGGATAAGAGCCATTAGGATCCATAACTACTAGGAAGATCAAAATTTTGCAGTAGAGGCTATAGAGAAGGGAATGCATATGCTAGGATGTTGTTTGATCCTTATGGGGTGGTATTACATAAGGTGATATTTATAAGGATCCTACAAAATTACAGACATGCATGGACTCACTTACTATTTAATTATCTCATTACCAAGAAGATCTAGATTTTAATAATTTCTATTACTACAACATATAAGAGATATGGGATAAAAATGTCTAATAATTAACCAGATCTTTTAGGATCTTTTTGGTAAATTTGATCTCCCCGCCTGCTTTTATAAAACCTAGCATTACTCATGTGTAATATATGGTATGATTATTGAAGAATTGGTCCCCTACATGTTCTTTGTTGGAAGAAAAAACATGTATATTGATACAAAATTGCATGTGTCTTCCTAAACAAGTGATGTCACTTTATTCTCGTATTTTAAAAATAACTTCCTTATATGATTGCAAAATAGGTCGAAACTAGTATTGCTAATGGATATGTGAGAGATAGAGATAGATGGAGAGATAGAGAGAGATGGAGAGATATAGAGAAAGATAGAGAGAGAGAGAGAGAGAGAGATGGAGAGACCAAAGATTGTCCATATATGTCTTTCTCTCGCGAACCAAGATTTTGACGCAAAGGCAGGTGACCAAAAGGTCCAAAGTTGCACCGCGCGGGTTTTCTACCGGCTACCATACGCGTAGGGATGCAGGGTGGCGCCCGATCCACCCCGCTTCCAGTTCAAAACGAGAGAAATCTTCTTTAGCTAGATCAGAGTGCGTATAGAGTAATTTGTACTAGCTAGGCACTTTCACGGGACTTCGCGGGACGCCGCTCTCCCCCTACATACGCGTCCTCAATGTTTTCCGTAGGGGATACGAGAATACATACTGCAGCTTTGTAGGTCAGCAAGTCAAGCACCAAATTAGTTTGCACTTTGAATGGCATATACCAATACAGGCCTTAATGTGAGTTCTTTCTAGTAGGAGGATATGCCGTGACACTCAATTTTTAGATGAAAGGCATCAACCCGACTTTATAAATAAAGCCACCAGGCAGTGTACACAAGGCAAGCAAACAATTAGCCAAAACATAGAGAGAGAATGATAAAGCAGCAATATCAGTACATGGCTCCCAAACCAATACATACGAAGGCCAACAAAGAAAAGCATGCCATCACTGAGGACCTCCAATTTCCACAGCCTCCAGATCGATTTTGCAAGATGGAAGAAGCAGTAGCCCAAATCATTGAGGTCTGATACGTCTCCAACGTATCTATAATTTTTGATTGTTCCATGCTATTATATTATCATTCTTGGATGTTTTACAATCATTTTGTAGCAACTTTATATCATTTTTTGGGACTAACCTATTGACATAGTGCCAGTTGTTGTTTGTTGCTTGTTTTTTATATCGCAGAAAATCAGTACCAAACCGAGTCCAAATGCAGGGAAATTTTTTGGAGTTTTTTTGGACCAGAAGACATCCAGTGGGCCAGATAAGCACCTAGGGGTGCCCCGAGGGGGGCACAACCCACCTGGTCCTGGTGGGTTGTGCCCACTGAGGGAGTCCTGGATCGAGGGGGTCCTCATGTGGCCAGACAAACTCTTGGTGGGCCGGACTGGTGGACCGTGAAGATTACTACAAGATCAACTCCCGTATCCGTATAGGACTCCTATATTCCTGTAATGGCAAGTTTGGGTTCGGGTGTAGGTTTTCATTCCTATGCAAGATGGCATGTACAAACCCTAGGTCTCTCCGGTGTGTATATAAACTGGAGGGTTTAGTCCGTAGATGCTAGAGAAGAATCATAATATTCTCATAGGCTAGACTTTGGATTTAGCATTACAATCTCGAGGTATATCAACTCTCGTATTCATATTCATCCATACTAATATAGCAGGAAGTAGGGTATTACCTCGATCGAGAGGGCCTGAACCTGGGTAAACATTGTGTCCCCAGCCTCCTATTACTATCGATCCACAAAACGCATAGTTCGGGACCCCCTACCCGAGATCCGCCGATTTTGACACCGACATTGGTGCTTTCATCGAGAGTTCCACTATGTCGTCTACGAAAGGACTAATGGATCACGTCGTCAACTGCAACGGCGACGCCGAGGGGATTTTCCCTCCCGGCCAACTTTTCGTGTTCGGCGGTTTGGCGATTCGCACCAACACTGAAGGCCATCTTGAGCAGATCGAGAGCTACGCCCCTGGCCATCATGTCAGATTCAGGAGCATTAACTACGTTGCTGATATCCGTGGAGACTTGATCTTCGCCGGATACGAGCCAGCGGCAACCCCTCTCTGCCACCATGATGATCATGACTTAACTCTGTCATCGGATCAAGAAATAGCACCTGCAACAGTTCTGGCCCTAGATCCAGAACAGATTGCGGCACCCGAAGATGCGAAGCTCAACCCCACCACGGGAGCCGCAGACTCTATGGCGTTGGAGCCGCACACGGACCCAACTGCGGATGGGGTCTGTGTTACCGGAACTCCGGAATCGACTCGAGTCTCTCATTCCGAACTACGCGTAACTGCGCCCCTCAAATCCAATCAGGCGCCTATCGCCGAATTCTGTGATGCAATTATTTTCTAGCACTCACCACTTGGCGACATGTTAAGGTCGTTAAGATCTCTCTCCTTGGATGAGATCACACAGCCGCACTATATCCGGTTCGAACTGGAGGCTGATGAAGAATTTCGTTCCCCACCCACCACCCACTTGGTAGCCATGGTTAAAGATCTAACCGATCTACTTGACTACGCTTCAGAAGACTTCGACGGGATGGACCTCGAAGCTAAAGCAGATCAAGATCAAAGCCGACCCATAACAGGGAGGTGGAAATCTACGTCTTCATACGACGTGTATATGGTGGATACACCCAAAGAGGCGAAAGGCTACGGCGAAAACAATCCCGTAGAGGATAAGCCCGCCGAAGAACCTCCCAAGCATCGGCGTCCAAAACGCCGAACTAAATCCCGTAAAGGAAAGGACAACAACACCGTGACTAATGACGGTGACATCCCGGAACAAGCCGAAGACCCCACAGACCCAAGGATAGAGCAGGAGGAGTGAGAGGACGGCGAACAAAGTCCGAAGCCTCAGTCCGATGACAGCGATGCCGAAGACGGTACTTATGAAGCAGTCTCTGAAGAAGAGGATATCATGGGCGATGATGAATTCACCGCCCTAGAAGAACCCTCAGAACAAAAACGCTTCCACCGGAGGCTTATTGCCACCGCTAGGAGCTTGAAAAGCAGCAGAGACGGCTTCGAGCCGCACAGGACACGCTTAATGATAGATGGAACGAGGTGCTAGACGTCGAACAGAAACATGGCTTTAATGGCCAAACCAAAGGCTATCCTAAGCGTAAGCTGCTGCCTGAATTCGATGACGAGGCCATTTCGCCTGTCCCACCGAAGAATAACACCACTGACAAGCTGGACCGTTCACCTCACGGACGGGATAGAGTCGCTAGCAATGGCGTAAAGAAGCCCCAACCCCATAAAGGAAAGGAGGGTGCAACCTAAGTCCGAAAACATGATCTGTGTGAGGACCTAAACAAAAAAGCTAGCAAGACCGGGTCTATATTCGGACCTAGAGACCGAGCTCCCGCACGTACGGCGGCTATCAAGCCAATCGCGCAAGTGACATACCAGTTCGGGGTCAATACCGAACACACAAACCATCGGAGATACGCCACGATATAGCAAGATACATAGGAGCTTCGCACCCTTTATGCTTCACCGATGAGGTACTGGGTCATGATTTCCCAGAAGGGTTTAAACCCGTGAACATCGAAGCATACGATGGAACGACGGATCCTGCCGTCTGGATAGAAGACTTTATTCTTCACATCCACATGGCTCGAGGAGATGATCTCCACGCCAGCAAATATTTACCCCTCAAGCTAAAAGGACCATCTAGACACTGGCTAAACAGTCTCCCAGAGAACTCCATTGGGAGTTGGGAAGAACTCGAGGACGCTTTTCGGGCCAATTTTCAAGTGACTTATGTCCGACCCCTGAACGCTGATGATTTAAGTCACGTCATCCAACAACCCGAGGAGTCAGCCCGCAAGCTTTGGAACCGGTTTCTCACTAAGAAGAACCAGATCGTCGACTGTCCGGACGCCGAAGCCTTAGTGGCATTCAAGCACAGTATCCGGGACGAATGGCTAGCCAGACACCTTGGACAGGAAAAGCCGAGGACAATGAAAGCCCTGACTACACTCATGACTCACTTTTGCGTGGGTGAGGATAGCTGGTTAGCTCATAGTAGCACAAGTGACCCTGGAACATCCGAAGTCATGGTGGCAATGGAAAGCCACGGCGTAACAAAAACAAACGTCGAAACAATTCTGGAAGCCCAGACGATACAGCGGTAAACGCCAGATTCAGTGGCTCCAGACCTGGTCAATGGAAGAAGCCATTTAAAGGAAACAAAGATGGTCCATCAAGTCTAGACAGAATATTAGACAGGCCCTGCCAAATCCATGGCACCCCAGAAGAACCTGCCAACCACACCAACCGTAACTGTTGGGTTTTCAAGTAGGCCGGCAAGCTAAACGCCAACCACAAGGGGAAGGAGCCTCCGAGCGAAGACGAGTATGAACCTCGCTAGCCGAATATTGGGGGACAGAAGAAGTTTCCACCGGAGGTCAAAACAGTGAACATGATATATGCCACTCATATCCCAAAGAGGGAGCACAAGCGCACACTCAAAGGCGTCTACGCCGTTGAGCCTGTTGCCCAAAATTCAACCCATGGTCAGCCTGTCCGAACACTTTCGATCGCAGGGATCATCCGACTAGTATTCGGCATGGGGGTTCGGCTGCCTTAGTGCTCGACCCAATAATAGATGGATACCATCTAACTCGAGTCCTTATGGACGGCGGTAGTAGTCTCAATCTGATATATCAGGATACTGTCCGCAAGATTGGGATCGACCCATGAAGAATCAAGCCAAGCAGCACGACCTTTACAGGAGTGATACCGGGCGTTGAAGCTCGCTACACAGGCTCTTTAACATTGGAAGTTGTATTCGGTTCTCCCGACAACTTTCGAAGCGAAGAACTACTCTTCGACATAGCTCCATTCGGAAGTGGCTATCACGCTCTACTCGGAAGAACGGCCTTCGCCCGCTCTGATGCAGTCCCGCATTATGCTTATTTAAAGCTCAAGATGCCTGGACCACGTGGCATTATCACGGTCAATGGAAATATGGAGCGCTCTCTCCGTATGGAGGAGGACATTGCGGCCTCAGCAGCCGAAGTCCAATGCGGCCTACTCTAGCCGGATAATCTATCAACAGCGGACACAACTAAACGTGTCCGGCACACGCTTCACTGCCGCAGCTCAGATGCGCCTGAGTAAGATTGACAGCTACGCCCCCGTCGACTTCCCCATAAGGTCATAGCATATGTGCCTCGAGTACATAATTATGCCTTAAAAATTCCTTGGACGACGACCGGGGGCACCCGCATATAGTTCGTAGTTCGGCTAGACCCTATTCGAACTTTAAACTTACCCTCTTTAGGTTCATTAAATGAACTAGGCATGTTATGGCCACACCGGATCGATTTATTCTTTTCCGGGTTTGCTTTTTTTTCCTTTCTACAAACGGCCATCATACTCACACCTTCACGGACACATTACACAGGAGGAAACGACGCAGACGTGCAGCAAGGACCCGCACTAAGGTTTCTTTTTTAGATTAAGACCCTGTGTAAACCTTTTTTCTCTTTCTTGTTATATACCTTCTTGGCATGTAAAATGTCCAAAAAAGGTCGTCGCCATTATCTGTAAAGTTTGCGGCTAGCCGTACTATAGAGGGTTATTAATAGAACAGTTTTATTCGTATTATGTCCAGAGTTTTATTCACTCATCGTCGAATCTTCTCTTCCGGCATCAGATTGCCATATGTGCCTTGTCAATAAGGGTTTATTACCAGGGGCTATAGTCAGTCCTGGTATATGTTGAAAAGACCGAACACCTATAGGGAGTGTTCGGCGTCCTGGATATTTGCATTATATGCATCACTTCCGAATCATGACTTGGGTCAATAGTTGGGTTGCCTGGCTCCTGTGCTTACCGCTACGTTCCCGATTGTTCGGCTAGGGTGTAACGGGAGAACTACTGCAATAGTACTTCTGTGTAGTCCAGTCAAGTACCTCAAGTAGAGAAAGATTGTCAAGATAAGCGATAACCTGGTCAGCAATCCAGTGACTTAGTTTTATACTACGATCGATATAGATCTACCCCGTGTTATACGAAGGTTGGTTTTTTGCCCAGCCAAGTGCAATTGGATAATTTATCCACACTAGGGGATAGTACCTAGCCCCACTTGTCAAACTCCTATGAATAAGTGAAAGGAATAACGCCACATAGTCTGATTGCCTGGTTCGCTCCACATACACCTCCTATACAGACCAAGACGTTGGATAAAGAGTGTATTTGCATATGACCGAACACCCCAGTACTATATACTTGGGGGCTGAAGCCGACAACTAGAAACTTTTAGAATTAAGATAAACAGTCACACAGGAGGTAAAAAACGCTGATATTATAAATAACGCAAAAGTTATATATACATCGGATTCATAAGCCTAGTCTTTATATCCGGATACAATCACTCGAAGACAACATCTTTCGAACACTGGCCTTCTACAAGGCGAGCACCTTCGACAACGTCCTCAAAGTACTTCTTCGGATTGCGGTGCTCCTTGCCTGCTTGCGGGCCAGCAGTAGCTATATGCACTGCGTTCATCTTCGCCAAGTGCACTTTGACGCGAGCGAAGGCCATCCGAGCACCTTCTATGCAGTCCAAACGCTTTAGTGCGTCAACCCGCGGACTCGCCTCGACGAGCCGCTTCACCAATTCGATGTAGCTACTTGGGATTGGCTCAGCGGGGCATAGCCGGACTATTAAGTCCTTCATGGCCGAACCCGCCATGTTGTGCAGCTCGACCAGCTGCTTCATCTGGTCGTTGAGGGGAACTGGATGTTGTGGCGCATAGAACTACGACCAGAACAATTTCTCCGTGTCATTCCCCTCCTCGGCTTAGAAGTATTGAACGGCATTTGCGCTGCTCCTCGGAAGATCAGCAAACATGCCTGGAGAACTCCACAATCGTGTCAGCCCAATATACTTCCGCCCTCCAAAGATGCTCTATAAGAGAAATATCATACCAGATGCTATCTGTCGTGCCTGCTTTATTTCCTCACAGGCGCTGCGCGCCTCGCCTCGCGCATCCTGGGCAGACTTTACTGCTGCAGACAGCTCGGATGCTTGCGCCGAAATCTACTTCTCCAATGCCTCACACTCCAGGATGGCGTTGTTAAGTTCAATCTCGACTTCGGACACCCAAGATTTGTGCTTCTTGCACTCGGCCTTTTTGGCCTTCAATTCGGCAGTCGCTTTGTCAGCTGCTACCTTGTTCACCTTGGCCTCCTTCTTGGCCTTGGCAACCTCATCCTTGAGGGCCGGTCAAGGTCCGCGCTGGCCACCTCGAGCTTCCGATCTAGTTCGGCAACCTATGCGTCCCGCACAGTCGCCTTAACTAAGCAAGCATGCACAACAGTTCAGCTATGTAAGTATGCTACTCTATGGATACTTCGTCCAATTCTTTCAGAATCACACAAAGCATCAGGGGCTATTGGTTATATATGTGTATTTAAAACAAATAAAACTTCTTAACAACATTACATTGCTTACTTCAAATCCTGTTAAAAGGCTGTTGAAGGCATCATTCAGTCCGCCCTTGACAGACTGAATCTTCTTCATCACCGCACCCATCACGGTGCGGTGGTCTTCAATGATGAGAGCACTTTGCAGTGCTCCCTCCATAGAATCCGGCGCCTCCGGATTAACTCCGGGCGCCTCCGTATCTTCCTCCGCCTGAGGAATTGGGTCTTCGGACCCCAGAGCCGCGCTAGGCTCCGGGATGATGTTCGGTGGGGCCCCGGATTGATTGGGCCCCACGTCTTCGGTCTCCATGGGGGCTGTCTCCCCATGGTCAGTGGACGCCGAGGTTTTACCCCCGTACGCCTTGTCTCCTGCCCCGCCCTCATCTCCTTTGGTAGAGAGCACCCGCTAGGATGACACTTCGGTGTCCCCGCCGATTACGGGCGATGGATCCCGGACTGGCGGGTCACTCTCCGTCTCTCCAGGCGCCAGAGAGTTCCCGTCCGATGAGGTAACATCGGGGTTTACACCGGGAGGGCTGTAGGATAGCAGGAGAAAAATATTAAGTAAAATACTAGAAAATTGAATAAACAAAGGTGCAGCACTTGAGTCCGAACTGACTTACGTCTCGGACATGTTTTTTTTCCTAGGCTTCATCACATAGCTATGTTCGGATGAACTCGAACTAGCTCCGAGGTTTAGTTTCCTCTGGGGCGTGGTCGTACCCGCGTTAGCGACGGCCCCCCTCTTCCTCTCCCTACCTTGTGCAAGGGGCATTTCTTCTTCTTCCTCTTCCTCATCATCATCTTCCTCTGCCTTGTCACAGGAGAGGATGTGGAGGTCCTCGGGCATTTTGCCCATAGGATGGGGCTGTCTCCGGCCCCCTTGCCCTTTATCTTCTTGGGCTTCTTGGTCGGCGCCTTGTACGGCGCCTTGTACGGCGCCGGAACCATCATCGCTGTCAGTAGAGGCAGTGCTGGCTCTTCGGGCAAAGGCGTCAGACACTTAATCCGGGTCTGTCGGCGTTCTGGGAATGGGGGCACCCAGACTTGCCTGCCTGCGGCCCAGAGCGTGGCTCGCAAGGTGGCCTAATGTGGCCCAGCATCTTCAGCAACACTCAAGACCCTCGCGAGGGGCCAAGCCTCGCGAGGCGGATGACACAAGGCATCCCCTGGGGCGGCCTCGCCAGGTCGGCTCATGAGGGTCAGAGATATCAAGGCGAGGGGCACCTTGCGAGGTCCTCGTGACGTGAGCAGTGACGACCAAAGCCAGGCGGGCGCCAACGGGCGCAGGGTGCTAGTTTCCTCTTCGGTGCTAAAGGAGCAGGTGCAGGCGCGGAGTCCCGAAGCGTCAGGCAAAGGTTTCCATATCGGTGCAACGAGACCAAGACCAACAGGATGGCAGGACGGAGGTCATCGCGGAGCCCATGGTGGCGTCACCACCAGAGCCTTTGGCAGCGAAGACCACCTTTTGTCAGGATAACTTGTACTAGATGCCCCCCTTCAAATTTGGCCATTGTGGGATTCCTTCCCGCCAAATATTTGGGAAGAGGACCGAGTCCACTATAAATAGGACTAGCCACCATCATAGGGATGGGAAAAAAAGGGAGACAGAGTTAATCTCATCTTGAGCTGATCAGCTAGAAGGCCACACACCACAAGCTCACCCGAGCTCAAGAACGCCTCTCCCCAGGAGGCACTTCATCCATGTACTAGTTCTCCCTCTGCCTACAAGGCAATCCACCACACCACACTGGATTTGAGTGTTACACCACAACGGTGGCCCGAACCAGTATAAATCTTGTGTCTCTTGTTCATTGGATCTGACGAGCTAGGCTTAGGGCTGTTGAGTAGACGAGCTAGGGCGGAAGGAGAGATCTTCGTGCGCACCCCAGAGTCCAAACCTTAAGGGTTATGCCGGAACCCAAAATCCGACATTTGGTGCGCCAGGTAGGGGTGCACTGGAAATTCCCTTCCGTCATTTAGTGCTCCATCATTCCAACAATCCATGGCCGACACTCACAGAGCCCGCGCTGAGCGGCGGGCTGCCCTTGCCACACGCATCGCTCAGACCGCCCTTGCCGGCGGACCACCCCATCGTTCTCCATCACCTGCTGCGAACGCCGCCACCGGTCCGGCGCGGCAAGAACAACAGGCATTGTCTCTACACCCCTCCGTGTGGCGTGATGGACGCATCGCTACCCTGTCGCTAACCCCGGCAATCTCTTCGTCTCATGCTCGCGGCGGACCCGCAGATGTGCAAGCTGTGTTGCTCATGGCACGTGAGCTCCAGCGCTACTGCCCCGTCGATGACTTCTACGAAGAATGGCTCGACCGCATCGCCAAGCTTGTCAGCACCGCAGGGGGCTCTCCGGTGCTGTCCCTTTCCCAGCCTCGTCCGCCTCCCCATGACGACGACGAGGCCCAAGAAGCTCCACTACTACCCCAGCGACAAGGCATCGTCCAAGACCCAAGGCTCTTGGTCCCGCGGCGTGACCGCCCACGCGCGGTGCCAACGCACGAAGAAGGAAGCTGCCAGGAGATCCAGCGGCCCCGCGGAGGAGCACCTGCACTCCCTCCGCCACAGCGACGAGACCGCGCGCCCCCCGCCGCGGCGTTGTGCGAAGACCAAGACCAATTCCCACCACCCCGGCAAGCTCCGGCGTCGACAACAGGCTGCAAGGCCCTCGCTCCCGAGCTATGCAACGTCAACTGGCCTGGGAAGTTCAGCCCGACCTGCCTCCACGCTACGACGGCACCCCCGACCCTGTGGAGTTCCTGCAGCTCTACGAGCCGAGCATCGAGGCATCCAGCAGCAACGAGACAATCATGGCGAACTGGTTCCCCATGGCGCTCAAGGATGGCGCGCGCTCATGGCTCTTAAACCTTCCCGCTGGATCGATCTCCACCTGGAGCGAGATGCGCGACCGGTTCATCGCCAACTTCCAGGGCACTCGAGATCGTCCCCCGGCCACGGGAAACCTGCGACGTATCAAGCAACAACCAGGAGAAACCTTGTAGAACTTTATCCAGTGCTTCAACACTGTCCGCGTCAAGATCCTGAAGGTCATGGATGTGGCCATCATTTTTGCATTCTCAGATGGTGTCCGTGACGTCAAGATGAAAGAAGAGCTCACCATCCACAAAGATATGTGCACGTCCTTGGAGTTGTTCAACCTCGCAACCAAGTGCGCCAGGGCAGAGGAGGGGCGCCTCTCGCTCGTCGAGCTCCCCGTTGCTGAAACCGAAGACAAGAAGGCCAAAGGCAAGGACGTGAAGCGCAAGGGAGCGCCAGTGCTTGCAGCTGAACCAAAAATGAAGCGCGGCCTCGATTACCCGGAGCCACCCAAGAACGGCGGGCATTTTGCGCCTTCCACAACGTGCATAACCACAACACCCATGACTGTCAAGAGCTCAGGGCCGTCCGCAAAGGACGTGTCGTCCAACGCCCCGAGCGCAGCAGCCTTGGCTACGGCCGCGGGGGAGGTCGAACCGGAAGACGCTGGGATGACCACGGACCTCGTCAGGTGTGGCGTGATCAGCCTCGGGAGGACCGCTGGCGCGGCCAGCCCCGCGAGGACGCCTAGAGGGATCAGCCCCGAGAGGACCGTCCTCAGGGCAGGGCCAGCCTACCACCTCTGCCACCGCCAAGGAGAAACGACGACTAGGATGAGGGGACTGGGGGCTTCCAGGAGCCGCGTGCTATTGCTTGCATCTTGGGCGGAGCACAGGCCCCAGCTTCCCAGCGCCTCTTCAAGCAGTTCGCCCGTGAAGTAAACGCGGCTCTCCCCAAGCTCGAGGCTACCCGTCCACTCAGGTGGTCTAGGTGCCCCATCACCTTCAGTTCGGCAGACCAGCTCAAGTGCGCAGCTATGGCTGGCGCCCTCCCGATGCTTTGCTCTCCCGTCATCGGCAACGTCCAAGTTACCAAGACCCTCATTACCGGTGGTGTAGGGCTTAATGTCCTATCCATCGAGACATTTGATAGCCTCCAAGTACCCTACGAATGGTTACTACCTACCAAGCCCTTCTCCGGAGTGACTGATGGCTCCACAACCCCTGTGGGGCAAGTTCGCCTACCTGTAACCTTTGGCAAGCATGACAACTACCACACTGAGCTCATCGACTTCGATGTCGCCCGCATCCATATCCCTTACAACGCCATCCTCGGGTATCCGGCCCTGGCCAAGTTCATGGCAATAACTCACCACAGCTACAATGTTCTCACGACGCATGGGAGTGGCGGCGTCATCAGCATCGCCTACGAGGAGAAGGACGCAGTGTGCTCACTCGAGCACACTTACCAGGCGGCGGTAGTCGAAGATCCGAACAGCGACAACATCATCTACCCACCGGAGGTCGTACCTAAGAAGAAGAAGCAGCTGATGGCTCTGGAGCCTCATGGGGACGTAGCATAGGGAGGCGGCACCACAGGGCCTCCGCTCCCTCTCGCATAGGAAGGCGCGCCCAGCGCCCCTCTCAGGCTGGGCTCGAGGGCTCTCCTCTGGAGGGCCTCAGACCTAGCCAATGTCACAAGGGAGGCGCCCGGGCACCACGTGGAAGAGTGCTTCACTGCACACTTCCCTCCGGAGGCCTCAAGGCATGGGGCACCAAGCACTCAGGAGTTCATCAGCCAGACCATCGAAGGCCTACAGGAGCCAAGAGCCATGTGAGTCGAGCGCCGCCCGGCTCCTCCAAGGGCAGTTGTCGGTCCAGGCTCAGGAGACGGGCTACGCGTTTGCGTCAATGTCCCGGCACTCAACAGGATCGCGCCTGAGGAGGCCTTCCCAGGTGGGCCGGTGCTAGGGTCCCCCTCACAGCTACGTGTGCATGACCTTCGGCCCGCCGAACCAGGCGACCCTGCACGAGCGCCACATGTGGGAAGTCATGGCGGCTCACGAGGCCAGGCACAAGGACATCCAGGCAGAGTTGGACTCGGCCCTCCACGAGATTTGGGAGCCCCAGAGCCTCGCAAGGGGCCGGAGCCAGACGACACGTAAGGATCAGCACCTTCGTCGAGCACCCTCAGCTACACCAACACTACTTAAGCAACTATGCGAGGTGACATCTTTCGATTTTTGTTCAACTGGGAGCGCCCCTCGGGCAACATTATTCCCAGGTCGCACGGGTCTGTCCCTGCGACGTGCATCCTTTTGCATCTGAGGTCACCTCTTGGGGGCGCCCCTCGGGCTGCACTATCCCCAGGCCGCACATGTCCACCCTGGTGGCACGTATCTCCCTTGAGTTTTACCAAAGCTAGTGCTACCATCCTAAGTCATGTTACATGCAGATCAATTGATTAACCATCGCTCCTCTTGGTCTCCTTCGCCACCTAATGGACTTCTGTTCATCTCGCAATGGACCTGCATACATTGGCATGGCGCTTGTGCTTGGATCCGTCCCAGCAACGCTGACAAAACCGAGGGACCGAGCTCTGATATGCGGCCCGCTTCTCAAGCATCACCTCACCAGGTCCTCGGTGCCTTCTCTCCTAGTGGAATTATCGGAAGCCTAATGCGAGCGCTGTGACGCCCGAAGACCGACGTCCCAGAAGATTCCAGAAGATTCCAGAGATTCCAGATGTTCCGGGCTCTTCCGTCTGCTTCTTTGTGCTTGCTTTATTTATTTTTGCATTGCATCATGTCATCATGCCATCATGTCATTAATCTTTTGCATCTCAACCTAAATAAATTGTGTGGACCTTCGGTCAATTTAAATCGAGGGAAGGATGAATTCTCTTTATAACATATCCTCCTAATATATGGAGTTATATTAAAATATTCCATTTGTTTTGGAACCACCGAAACACACTTGCATATGAAATTCGTCCGTCTCTAAATCATCAAATCCTCCATCTTTGTCCCTTTACTCCAATGTAGTTGTCGTGCTTTGAAATATGTCTAAGTAGACCCATGTCATTTTTGAGCTCAACTTGTATTTATTTGCCTTACCAAATAAATATATATGTACTTCCTTTATTTTGTATAAAAAGAGTGAAGCACATATCTTTTCCTTAAAGTCGATCAACCCCTGGCCATTTTTTTCCCTCTCCTCCGATCTGGCCCAGGCAGCTTTGCAGCCCACTTGGGCCTCCAACTAATTCCCTTCAGCCTCCCCGGCCCAGCCTTTTGGCCAAGGCCCAACTCCACCGTAACCCTAGCCGCTCGCATCTCCTCCCGTTCCCTCGATCTTCTCCTCCCTGTGCGACCGCATCGCTCCTCCCTCTGGATCCCTTAGCGCCGCCGCCGCACTCACCCTCGTTCCCCCCGTTTCCATCTCCTCGTCCCCCTCGCTCAGCCCCTATCCCCTCGCCCTCTGCCTCCCTCTCTCTCAAACCCCATCGACCCCTCCTCTCCTCCTCCATCGCCATGCGTTGCCAGCAACGAGCCCGCAGCTCATCCGGTCGGGGCCTCGGTCCCCTGCCGTGCCCGTCCTCCAGCAAGGGCTCATCACCTGCGGATCCAGTGCCCCCGGCCTCTTCCTCCGCGGCCCCGAGCACCCCGGCCCTCTGGCCCTCCTCCTCCCTCCGCGCCAGGCTTCGCCAGCGCCTCTGGACTGCCCCGAGTCCATCCCCATCGCCCTCGTCAGTCCAGCAACGTCCCCGCCGGCCGCACCTCTTCTTTGTCCGAGCAGAGACGAGGTGGCCAAGCTCCGCTCCTTCCTGGGTCGATGGAAGAGCATGGCTTCGACCTGAGCTCTTCTGCACCGTCGTCTTTGTCAGGAACTACAGGTCCAACAGAACTGGCCGGCATGGCCCTCCTCGTGCCCCTACTTCGTCTCCAGCAGCCTTGTGCCTGCCATGACTGTCCTTGCTGCTGCTTCGTTTTGGACCATCGAGGCCGGCAAGTCCAACCAGCACCGATGCCCCAAGGGCCCTGTGTACGACTATGGGGATTCGTCAAGTACCACTACGAGACCTCAAGTACCACGACGCCGTCGAACGCCAAGTACCTCTACGTCGCAAGAACCGAGACCGGCGAGTGCGAAGACCCTCAAGTACCTCTACGGAACGAGTACAACTACACGGCGATACGCCAAGTACCCCTCCGATGACAAGCACATCTTCGAATGGGAACGCCTACACGACGACACAAGACGACGCGACAAGTACCTCTTCGGAGACGTGAACGACTACGAACGAGAACAACTACTTCCTCTACGTGCATGTACCACTACCGTCGCCCCGTGTACGACTACTTCCCTCTACGAGTGTGTACCCCGACTCGCGAGAACGACTACTTCCGCTACGTCCCTCGACGACTCGAACCGCTTCGAGAATGATTGTTCCGAAGGTATAACCCCGAGACGATGACCCGTGGAATGCTCGTGTTGTATGAGATGTTTCCCGTGTGTGCTTCGTGCCGTTTCATCTTTTGTCGTGCTCCTCGGTTGCCTCGTCGCCGACCCGTGGGAACCCGGCAACGGGATCACCCCACCTTTCTTCTTGCTTGACTCGCTCATGCCATCTTTCTTTTGCTTGGGTCTCTCGACGAGTTAAGGGAACCGAGAAGTTGTCGTTGCATCATTTCGGATCGTTGCCGTGGCACCCTTTCCTTCCACCACGGTGACAAGTGCTCCTTATCATCTTCATGACAACTTCTAATAAAAAATGCATAAAAACTTGATCATGTCATCCGCATCATATTAACAACATTATATGTGTGAATTGTTGTTGCTTATAATTCCTAAACTTGCTCATGGGGATTTTTCGGGAATTGTTGTTGTTATTTTCCGGCCTCATTTAAAATGCCTAAATAGTGTAGTTTTATTATGCTTCACCTCTTGCCATGTTAACAAACGTTTAATCTTGTCTTGTAAATAATGGGAGTCAATTAAATAATTAAAATGTGGGGTTTCGTCAATATGCAACTCGTTGCATATTGAGCTCCACTTAACTTGTAGTACTTGCTTGTGCACCTTGCCATGCCATGCATATTTAAACCGTACATGCATCATACTTGGATGTGCATCGTATGACATGCTTATGATTGTGTGTTTACCGTGTTGTTTGCTTCTTTCCGGTTGCTTCTCTTGTTAGCTTCGGTTTCGTTCCGGAGTTGTGAGGATTCGCTCGACTGTTGCTTCGTCTACTTCATGGATCCGTTCTTCTCCCTTGCGGAATTCCAGGCAAGATGATCATACCCTTGGATACCTTTACTACCATTGCCATGCTTAGTTGTCTCGATGCTATCGTTACATGTCGCGCTACCCATCTTTTATGTCAGCCTCTCCTTGTTGCCATGAAACCTCTAACTTTGAAACCTTCCTAGCAAAACCACTGTTTGGCTATGTTACCCACTTGCCAGCCCCTCTTATAGCGTTGTTAGTTGCAGGTGAAGATGAAGTTTCGTTCCAGGAGGGAACTTGTTGTTGTTATATCACAATATCTATAATTACTATTAACACACCTATATACTGGGCATGGGTGGAAGGCTTGGCCTTTTGCTCGGTGTTTTGTTCCACTCATGCCACCTTAGGCGCCGATAAACCGGCATTATGTTCCTTGATTTTGTGTTCCTTACACCATGGGTGGATGGGGACCCCTTGACAGTTCAACTTTGAATAAAACTCCTCCAGCAAGGCCCAACATTGGTTTTAATTTGCTCATAATAACAACTTAATTAATTAATTAAATTGCATAGGGAGTTAGCGCTACCCGAGGATTCTTTCTACATAGCAGGGGGGCCAGTGCTGATGGTGTTGGTCCCAAACGGGGGTTATGTGGGGCCACCATGAGGAAACTCGAGGTTTGGTTTTACTCGTATATTCGCCCATCCGGTCGTGGCCTTAGACGAGATACGCGCGGCTACTATCAGGGTGTCGACACACCGGGAGGTCTTGCTGGACTTGTTTTACCATTGTCGAAATGTCTTGTGCTACCGGGATGCCGAACCTGATCGGATTTCCCTAAGATAAGGGGTGATGATATTATATTTATCACTTCAGCTAATCGTGAGAGCTTGTGATGGGCTAAGTTGGAACACCCCTGCAGGGTTATGATCTTTCGAAAGCCGTGCCCGCGGTTATGTGGCAGATTGGAATTTGTTAATGTCCGGTTGTAGAAAACTTGACAGATGATCCGAAGTAAAACACACAACTGTGTGAGTAACCGTGACTGTCTCTTTTCACTTTGAGAAGAGAACACGGTGGGGTTATGTTTGACTCGTATGTAGTTCAGGATCTTTAGCGATCACTAATTTTGCGACCATTTGCGTAGATGCTCATCTTATTCTTGTACTCGTAAGCTAGCCATCATATTATGCTTAGCCGCTGCTGCAACCTCACCACTTTACCTCTTCCTACCCATAAAGCTTTGCTAGTCTTGATACCCATGGTTATGGGATTGCTGAGTCCTCATGGCTCACAGATACTACAACACCAGATGCAGGTTCAGCCGAGTTTGATGCAGGAGCTGGTTCAAGTACTTCGCTGGGAGCTCGATGAAGAGAGTGGCCGCATGCTTGTGTCGTTTCGACGATCAGTAGTGGTTTCTACTAGGATTCGATCCTGACCTGTGGCTTTATGTTGTTTTGGTATCTTGCCTTTTGGATCTTACCCTTAGATGGGCTGTGATGTTTTGAATGATGTTTTGCTTATGTAATGTATTGTGTGAAGTGGCGAGTGTAAGCCAACTATCTCCTTTTGCAAATTAATGCCTCTTTTACATGAGTCGTGCAAAGATACCAAACTTGCGATCATTCCAGAATGTGCTTATATCTTTAAGTCGTGCCTCGACACGTAGGAGATATAGTCCCATCCTGGGCATTATAAGTTGGTATTCAGAGCCTTCTCCGACCTAGAAGGCCCCACTGATTGATCGAATCGTTGACGGTTGAGTCTAGGCACACACTTAAAATGTTTTGAGTCCTATATATATATCGGAGAGTAGGATTTCTTTTGCTCCTCATCTCTTTTCACTCTGGTGAGGACTCCTGGCGACTACTCTTGCCTCTTCTACTTTAAAAAATGCACCAATTTTTTTTTAGGATCACGCGAGTATTGTTTGGATTGTTCCGATGTCTTTGTGACGAGAACATTGTTCTCGATGCCTCCTGTCTTTAGGGGTTGTGGCAGTGTCCCGGGGAGTTGAGCTCCGAGGTGTTGTCATCACAAATATATCGCATCAGTTCTACAATACTTAAGACGGCAGACATCGAAAACTCTCCTATGCGGTTAGTGGTAAGATAACCCCGACATCACCCAGTACTGGGGAGGTAGTTCGGGAGTATTGCCATAGCTTGTATAGTACATGCGTTTCGAAGGTCCGAGGGAAACGGTTTCCGAGAACAACTGGTTATGTGTTGCAGGATGGATACAGCTGGATGTAGGATTAGAGTTGAGTGCGCGGTGCTTCCCCTGTATCCCCAACACCTGATTGCATAACTGGAAACTTTCGGAAATTAATAGGTGGGTTCATCTAGTAGTTCTAGGAATTCTTCCAACGAATGCATGATATGAAGTTTGGGGTTCTACATTGAGTGAAGTGGTTTTATGGGCTTGTTCCGACCGGGAGTTGCATCTTAAAGGGTCCTTGGCTATGCTGATCCGGGGATTGCAAAACCCTTTTGTAACACGTTCCATGAGCTTTCAGCACGAATATGTGGAATGAAGCTTCTATCTTGTATTTGTTCTATCAGTTCCTTGTTGTTTTTATTTACCTTTTGTTCCCCAAGTGGCTTCTCGTCAAGTTGATGTACCTACGGAATTCATTCGTTCAATTCTCTGTTCGGATAGATATGTTGCAACATAATCTTCTTCATAAACATATCTATCCTTTGTTTTGTTTTGATTCTGGTATTCGAGTTGCTTCGATGTCAAATGTTGATTCCATACCTTCCTAATCGGTGTTCTCATATTTCTATGGGAGTGATAATTCTTCTTGACCATCGAGATCTTCAGGTTATCCCTTTTCAACCGGTGTCCAATTTGTTCATCCCATGTCGTCTTTGTTTTTTCCCACCCTCCCACCCCTTTTCTTTATGGAGCTGGAATTCTAAATGAAGTATCCATTTTATTCATGTGATGTTTCTTCATTCTTTTCCTCCAATGTTCTTATCCGGTGAATTATCGTGAAGATGCTCAAGAGCTTCAAGTTCATCATCCTCCGTTCTCGTTTCTTCTCCGGTGGAATAAATTCAAGATTTCGGTGTTCATCTTATCCTTTTCATCTTTTCACAATGCTTTCTTATTCCGGTGCACCAATTAATCATTCTCCTCTTGCTATTCATATCCGGAGTGTTCAAGACAACTCAGAAGATTCGTGTTTCCATTCTTAATCCGTTCAAATTGTTTTGAGGATCGTTATCTTACTCAAGCCATTTAATTCAACCGGTGCAATATCTCTTAAGCAATCTTTTCCAACGGTGATTTCTTTTGAGTGGGCCCTAACCCACAGGTTTTTCCCAGGATCTTACCTGACTCTTCTTTTCCGGAGAATTCTTTTCAAAGTGTGATGTAAGAATGATTTCCATGAGTCACATGCCTTCTCCAAGCTTGTTTTCAATTATTTCCATCTTTTGCTCCACCTTCCTCTTGTCATTCGTCCGGAGTATCTCGAAATTCTTCATGGCATTTCTCGTCTTCACTCTCAACATTTGAAGACCGGAGAAGTGTTTCTCTTAAATCTTGGCCCGTCTTCTTGAAGATTCGTGGTTCTAGCTTCATGCCATCCTCATTATTGTTCAGATTGTGAGGAATTATTGTATACCCATCCGAAGCATTTCATGAATTCTTTTCTTTGTGATCCTCCGAAGGCCATCATTTCAGAAGATTTCTTCGTTCTCAGTTTTCAACTTCGTCCTCCAAATATTCTTCATTGATGTCTCTTCGTTCGTCTCCATATTCTTACGGAGGTTCTTTCAAGATTACCCTTCCGTTGTTATCGTTTTAATTCATTTGTTCTTTTCATAATCCTACTGGTGGTTTGTTGAAGATTTACCCAAGCTTATGCGAGATCTCCTTTAATTCTTTGCAACGAGAATAAGTAGTATGCCAAATCCGTTTGCTTGTCATCAATGTAATTGGTGAAGGATATGCATAACATAAATCTTATTCTAGTTTCTTCCAAGAGGTTAATCCCTTCCTTCGGAGTTTGTTCATCATATCATATTCTCGGTTCTAAGTTGTTCATCTTGTTTTCCGGAGCTCCAAGTTATTTCTATTATATCATTTCAAACCTCCATCTAATTCAACGCAGGCCTTGAATCTTATTCTTTTCATCTTTCACTTCTCATGCTTTCATTACCGGAGTTTTCATGGTGGTTCATCATGTTTTAATTCATCCTCGTAGTCTTCATCAAGATTCTTGTTGGAGCTCAAGCATTCTTCATCATGCTTTCCAATTGCAATCCGCTCTACCTTATCTTTTCAGGTGGTGTTATGTCATTTTTGACAATTCCTTCAGGTTTTATGATTCACGAGTTATCAAGAATGAGATATTTAAAACCATCATTTTCCTTGTTCAGGAGATCTTTTCAACCCTTTAATTATTCGTTGGAGTTATCTTGGGTTGTATTTCACCTAAAAGCTTTCCCTAAGGATTGTTGCTAATTATGGTGATTATAAATGACCCAAGTTCTTCATTTATCATTCCGGTGAAATAAGTTTTTCGTCTGCTTGTTGATCTCAATCCAAGCAATTTGTTTCTGTTAGTGGCGGGTTGTCACCTCTTAATTTTGAGATGTTTTCCATAAGCCCACATCAAGTTTATTCGTTTCTCGTTGTTGATTTTTCCAACAACTCCATTCAACCCTTCTTTGTAAGGAGGATTTCCTAATTCATTTCTGGGAGAAGTTGTCTTTTTCTCTCCGTTCAATTCTTTCATTGATTTATATGCTATTCTTTCATTCCGGAGGCATTGTTTTGTTGCTCTCTCCAAACCATCATATCGTTTTATCGAGATCATGTTCTTTTCCTTGTTTACCTATTTAACTGGAGTGTTGTGCCCAACATTCAAGTTTCGTCATCTTATCTAGTTTTGCCTCACTTTTCAACCGGAGTGCTGTCTGGATCTTTCTTACCCCTTGTGCCATTCTTTCAATTGTTTCGGAGGCAATATGTTGTTCATTTCTTCAAGTATCATCCCTTCTCCTCAAACTCTTGTCAATTCCTTTGAATTTCAGACGGAGTGCTGTCCAAATTCTGTCATTCTTATTCCTTGGCTATACCGTTGCAGTTTCATATTCTTTTCGTTCGTAAGCTCTTGTTTCATGTTTTTCAACCTACAAGGTTCTCATAGTGCTCCTTGTTCCTCTTTTCTAACGAAGTGTTTCATCTTTGTTCTTCTCCGTTGTATTCTTCTTTCAATTTTTTCAACCTCTCAGGTTCGTAGTTTCACTCGTCTGTCAAAGAAGCAACTTTGTTTTACCTCTTCCTCTTTCTTTTTTACCTAGTGCCATCTCTAGGATCTCGGGTCGAGATCCTCTGTTAGTGTGGGAGAGTTGTGACGCCCGAAGACCGACGTCCCAGAAGATTCCAGAAGATTCTAGAGATTCCAGATGTTCCGGGCTCTTCTGTGTGCTTCTTTGTGCTTGCTTTATTTATTTTTGCATTGCATCATGTCATCATGCCATCATGTCATTAATATTTTGCATCTCAACCTAAATAAATTGTGTGGACCTTCGGTCCATTTAAATCGAGGGAAGGATGACTTCTCTTTATAACATATCGTCCTAATATATGGAGTTATATTAAAATATTCCATTTGTTTTGGAACCACCGAAACACACTTGCATGTGAAATTCGTCCGTCTCTAAATCATCAAATCCTCCATCTTTCTCCCTTTACTCCAATGTAGTTGTCGTGCTTTGAAATATGTCTAAGTAGACCCATGTCATTTTTGAGCTCAACTTGTATTTATTTGCCTTACCAAATAAATATATATGTACTTCCTTCTTTTTGTATAAAAAGAGTGAAGCACATATCTTTTCCTTAAAGCCGATCAAGCCCTGGCCATTTTTTTCCCTCTCCTCCGATCTGGCTCAGGCAGCTTTGCAGCCCACTTGGGCCTCCAACCAATTCCCTTCAGCCTCCTTGGCCCAGCAATTTGGCCAAGGCCCAACTCCACCGTAACCCTAGCCGCTCGCATCTCCTCCCATTCCCTCGATCTTCTCCTCCCTGTGCGACCGCATCGCTCCTCCCTCTGGATCCCTCAGCGCCGCCGCCGCACTCACCCTCGTTCCCCCCGATTCCATCTCCTCGTCCCCCCATCGCTCAGCCCCGATCCCCTTGCCCTCTGCCTCCCTCTATCTCAAACCCCATCGACCCCCCCTCTCCTCCTCCATCGCCCTGCGTTGCCAGCATCGAGCCCGCAGCTCATCCGGTCAGGGCCTTGTTCCCCTGTCGCGCCCGTCCTCCAGCAAGGGCTCGTCTCCTGCGGATCCAGCGCCCCCGGCCTCTTCCTCCGCGGCCCCGAGCACCCCGGCCCTCTGGCCCTCCTCCTCCCTCCGCGCCAGGCTTCGCCAGCGCCTCTGGACCGCCCCGAGTCCATCCGCATCGCCGTCGTCAGTCCCGCAACGTCCCCGCAGGCCGCACCTCTTCTTTGTCCGAGCAGAGACGAGGCGGCCACGCTCCGCTCCTTACTGGGTCGATGGAAGAGCGTGGCTTCGACCTGAGCTCTTCTACACCGTCGTCTTTGTCAGCAACTGCATGTCCAACAGAACTGGCCGGCATGGCCCTCCTCGTGCCCCTACTTCGTCTCCAGCAGCCTTGTGCCCGCCATGACTGTCCTTGCTGCTGCTTCGTTTTGGACCATCGAGGCCGGCAAGTCCAACCAGCACCGATGCCCCAAGGGCCCTGTGTACGACTATGGGGATTCGTCAAGTACCACTACGAGACCTCAAGTACCACGACGCCGTCGAACGCCAAGTACCTCTATGTCGCAAGAACCGAGACCGGTGAGTGCGAAGACCCTCAAGTACCTCTACGGAACGAGTACAACTACACGGCGATACGCCAAGTACCCCTCCGATGACAAGCACATCTTCGAACGGGAAGGCCTACACGACGACACAAGACGACACGACAAGTACCTCTTCGGAGACGTGAACAACCACGAACAAGAACAACTACTTCCTCTACGTGCATGTACCACTACCGTCGCCCCGTGTATGACTACTTCCCTCTATGAGTGTGTACCCCGACTCGCGGGAACGACTACTTCCACTACGTCCCTCGACAAATCGAACCGCTTCGAGAACGATTGTTCCCAAGGTATAACCCCGAGACGATGACCCGTGGAATGCTCGTGTTGTATGAGATGTTTCCCGTGTGTGCTTCGTGCCGTTTCATCTTTTGTCGTGCTCCTCGGTTGCCTCGTCGCCGACCCGTGGGAACCCGGCAATGGGATCACCCCACATTTCTTCTTGCTTGACTCGCTCACGCCATCTTTCTTTTGCTCGGGTCTCTCGACGAGTTACCGGAACCGAGAAGTTGCCGTTGCATCATTTCGGATCGTTGCCGTGGCACCCTTTCCTTCCACCACGGTGACAAGTGCTCCTTATCATCTTCATGACAACTTCTAATAAAAATTGCATAAAAACTTAATCATGTCATCCGCATCATATTAACAACATTATATGTGTGAATTGTTGTTGCTTATATTTCCTAAACTTGCTCATGGGGATTTTTCCGGAATTGTTGTTGTTATTTTCCGGCCTCATTTAAAATGCCTAAATAGTGTAGTTTTATTATGCTTCACCTCTTGCCATGTTAACAAACATTTAATCTTGTCTTGTAAATAATGGGAGTCAATTAAATAATTAAAATGTGGTGTTTCGTCAATATGCAACTCGTTGCATATTGAGCTCCACTTAACTTGTAGTACTTGTTTGTGCACCTTGCCATGCCATGCATATTTAAACCGGACATGCATCATACTTGGATGTGCATCGTATGACATGCTTATGATTGTGTGTTTACCGTGTTGTTTGCTTCTTTCCGGTTGCTTCTCTTGTTAGCTTCGGTTTCGTTCCGGAGTTGTGAGGATTCGCTCGACTGTTGCTCCGTCTACTTCATGGATCCGTTCTTCTCCCTTGCGGAATTCCAGGCAAGATGATCATACCCTTGGATACCTTTACTACTATTGCCATGCTTAGTTGTCTCAATGCTATCGTTACATGTCGCGCTACCCATCTTTTATGTCAGCCTCTCCTTGTTGCCATGAAACCTCTAACCTTGAAACCTTCCTAGCAAAACCACTGTTTGGCTATGTTAGCCGCTTGCCAGCCCACTTATAGCGTTGTTAGTTGCAGGTGAACATGAAGTTTCGTTCCAGGAGGGAACTTGTTGTTGTTATATCACAATATCTATAATTACTATTAACACACCTATATACTGGGCATGGGTGGAAGGCTTGGCCTTTTGCTCGGTGTTTTGTTCCACTCATGCCACCTTAGGCGCCGATAAACCGGCATTATGTTCCTTGATTTTGCGTTCCTTACACGATGGGTGGATGGGGACCCCTTGACAGTTTGACTTTGAATAAAACTCCTCCAGCAAGGCCCAACATTGGTTTTAATTTGCTCATAATAACAACTTAATTAATTAATTAAATTGCATAGGGAGTTAGCGCTACCCAAGGATTCTTTCTACATAGCAGGGGGGCCAGTGCTGATGGTGTTGGTCCCAAACGGGGGTTATGCGGGGCCACCACGGGGAAACTCGAGGTTTGGTTTTACTCGTATAATCGCCCATCCGGTCGTGGCCTGAGACGAGATACGTGCGGCTACTATCAGGGTGTCGACACACCGGGAGGTCTTGCTGGACTTGTTTTACCATTGTCGAAATGTCTTGTGCTACCGGGATGCCGAGCCTGATTGGATTTCCCTAAGATAAGGGGTGATGATATTATATTTATCACTTCAGCTAATCATGAGAGCTTGTGATGGGCTAAGTTGGAAACCCCTGCAGGGTTATGATCTTTCGAAAGTCGTGCCCGCGGTTATGTGGCAGATTGGAATTTGTTAATGTCCGGTTGTAGAAAACTTGACAGATGATCCGAAGTAAAACACACAACTGTCTGAGTAACCGTGACTGTCTCTTTTCACTTTGAGAAGAGAACACGGTGGGGTTATGTTTGACTCGTATGTAGTTCAGGATCTTTAGCAATCACTACTTTTGTGACCGTTTGCGTAGATGCTCATCTTATTCTTGTACTCGTAAGCTAGCCACCATATTATGCTTAGCCGCTGCTGCAACCTCACCACTTTATCTCTTCCTACCCATAAAGCTTTGCTAGTCTTGATACCCATGGTTATGGGATTGCTGAGTCCTCGTGGCTCACAGATACTACAACATCAGATGCAGGTTCAGCCGAGTTTGATGCAGGAGCTGGTTCAAGTACTTCGCTGGGAGCTCGACGAAGAGAGTGGCCGCATGCTTGTGTCGTTTCGACGATCAGTAGTGGTTTCTACTAGGATTCGATCCTGACCTGTGGCTTTATGTTGTTTTGGTATCTTGTCTTTTGGATCTTACCCTTAGATGGGCTGTGATGTTTTGAATGATGTTTTGCTTATGTAATGTATTGTGTGAAGTGGCGAGTGTAAGCCAACTATCTCCTTTTGCAATTTAATCCCTCTTTTACATGAGTTGTGCAAAGATACCAAACTTGCGATCATTCCAGAATGGGCTTATATCTTTAAGTCGTGCCTCGACACGTAGGAGATATAGTCCCATCCTGGGCATTATAAGCGCGACCCTAAGTTGTTCTACTACAGGCTAACCCACCCGAGTCTCAGGAGCACGGCGACGGGCAGTCCCACTGGTCTCCCCTCCTCGTGTGTTTCGCTTGCGCGTTAAAGGGGGGGGGGTCCATGAGCATCGCACCTCAATGGCTCTTACTGACTCTCCAGCCCTCACCCCTTGGCCTTGACCACGGCATCACAACCTGGCATACCAACGGCGGCTGAGCTTCGCTCGAGGGTCGGGACCCGACGACGCAGAGCATCAAGAAGCACGAGAGGAGGGGGATTCGGTTCAGAGAGCTCGGGCATGTTCGTACGTCAAGGGGGACCCTTGGGCATCGCGACCCAAGGGCCTAACTGGACCCGTAGCCCCTCACTCCCTGGTCTTGTCCTAGTTTCCAGTCAAGGCCAGCGGCGGCTGAGGTACGCGTGGGCCGTGCCCTGCCAACACAGAACATCAAGGCCTGAGTCCAGCATTCCTTTCCTCCGGGTCCGTTCGCACGTCTAGGGGGACCCTTGGGCATCGCTACCCAAGGGTCTAACTGGATCCGTAGCCCCTCACTCCCTGGTCTTGTCCTAGTTTCCGGTCAAGGCCAGCGGTGGCTGAGGTACGCGCGGGCCGGGCCCTGCCGACGCATAACATCAAGGCCTGAGTCCAGCATTCCTTTCCTCCGGGTCCGTTCGCACGTCAAGGGGGGCCCTTGGGCATCATGACGCAAGGGCCTAACTAGACACGTAGCCCCTCACTCCCTGTTCTTGTCCTGGTTTCCGGTCAAGACCAGCGGCGTACGCACGAGCCGGGCCCTGCTGACGCAGAACCCCAGGGCCAGCAGGAGGGAATCGCGAAATCTCAGCCTAAGGAACGAGCCAGGCATGTTGTCTGGGGATCCACCCCGCGATCGCCAAGATAAGTCATTAATCCCTCGATGCTCCATCCATGATTCACTCAGCATAATTCGGTAGTAATGTTTCAACAATACTGCCTCGCTTTCTTAGCTTCAGGAAGCCGCTTGCACGCCAAAGGGGACCTCTTGAGCATCGCGCCTCAGGAGCTCTTACTGGACCCTGGGCTGCTCACCTCCTGGCCTTGACCACGGCATCGCGACCTGGCATACCAGCGACGGCTGTAGCTTGCCTTGGGACTGGGGCCTGTCGGCGTAGAGCACTACGCAACCGAAAGGATAAAAAAGGGGATGATATTGCAGAAACAGGGCTCGCGAACATCGTGCACTGGTGAAACAGCAAGATAGAGGAAAAAGCATTACAAATTCTTTACATACGCCCATGGGGTTGGCTTCAAAATCCTCGCAGGGAACGCCACGAAGGATCTTCAAGGGATCCCAACTATGATGCCATCAACAGCGGGCCACCTCCGACCCTAGGTGGGTCACTGTTAGAGCATGGACTCCCTTCCCACCTGTACTGCATGCCTGTACTACACGATCGTTGCACGATCACCTTACCCAACGTCCTGCCGCAGTTGCACTCGGGGCCCCTATATGTACTCCCCTCTGTATCTTGTAACAAGGGTGAAACAATCAAACAATTTACATGGTATCAGCTACATGATTCGCCTCTTCTCTCCCACGTTCGCCATGACGGCTCCTGGCGAACAAAATCTTTCCTCCAACAACGGTGGCCAGCCAACCCTCCCTCCCAACACCAGCAGCCAGCCCACCCTTCCTCTCACCGTCAGCCAGCCCACCATTCCCTCCGCTCTCTCCTTCAGCGATACAATCACTGACATCACCCCCTTCATCCCCATTGTTCTTGATCTCCACAGCCACAACTACTATCATTGGAGGCATCTCTTTGACATCCATCTTGGCCGCTGTTCTCTTCTGCATGACATCACCGGCGACGCACCGCCGGCCCCTTCCAATCCCAGATGGCTCAAGGACGATCTTGCCATCATTCAGTGCATGTACACCCGTATCTCCACCGAGCTTTTCAACCTTGTGGTGACCGATGGTGCCACCGCCTGTGACATCTGGCTCGAGCTCCGCCGGCAATTTCAGGACAACCGCGACGCTCGCATCTCCGCGCTCAACACGGAGCTCCGCACCATCACTCAAGGTGATCGCCCCGTCGACGTCTTCTGTCAGTGCATCAAAGCCATCGGCGACGAGCTGCGCGAACTTGGCGAGGTGGTTGCCGACCGCTCTCTGCTCCAAGCGCTCATGGGTGGCCTCGACGATCGCTTCGCCCAGCAGGCGACCTTGATTCCCATGCTCCGGCCTCTGCCGACCCTCGCCGAGGCGCGCTCCATGGTCCAGATGGAGGAGCAGAATCCGGCACGAAAGGCCAGCACGCCTCACCTCTTCCACACCACGGCTCGCCCCGCTCCGACTCCTGCGGGTTCGTCTGTGGCTCCCTCTCCAGCGCCTTCAGCACCACAAGCGCCACCGGGATGGCGCCCCAGCCCCAACTACAAGGGCAAAAACTCGATCTATCGGCCGCCAAAGCAAGGATCGACGTCTTCCTCGTCGAGCGCTCCCTCTGCACTGCCAATCCCCTCTCCGGCTCCCTCGACCTGGCGACCTCCTCATGATCCTTGGACGGGTCTTGTGCAGGCCTGGCCCATGCCATGGTCCGCGCCCTCTCCTTACGGTGCTCCACAGGCCTACTCCGGTGCTTGGGCGTCCGGACTTCGCCCTTCCATCGGCGCTCCAGGGCTCCTGGGCTCTCGCCCTCCGCCGCAGGCCTACACCGCCTACCCAGCCGCGGGGGCCCCGACGGTGCACCCCCTGTACCCCTACGGCATGCCCACACCACCAACGTGGGAGCACGCCACGCCGCAAGCGCCATCACCGTCTCAGCCGCCTCCTGCTGCTGCTGCTTCCTCCTCGACCACACCGGCCTGGGACCAGGCTGCCTTCATCGCCGCCTGTCACATCCCTAATTAGCACTTGCATTAGGACCTAGCTAGAGTGTGCATCATGTCTACTTTCAAAGAAACTTGAAATGGGATTAACAGAAACCCCAGCACCCCTCTCCTAACAACTAGGGTTTGATAAAATATTTTCCAATGTACCCAAAATGCCCTTAAAAAATGTTCATCATTTCTGCCTTGGTCTTAAACCTCTGCCAAAAATGGTGCACAATTTTCTAGGACACTCAAGGGCTTTGGATTAAATCATATGGTATTTGAATTTGGGCATTTAAATACTTAAAAATATTTTAAATGCTCAAATAATCATGAACTATAATGTTTCCTACTATTCATATTATATACAGTGGGCATGACAAGTTTCATGAGTTATAAAAATGTTTAGGCATTTTTATTAATTGAACAAAGTTACAAAAGAAATAAAACAGAAAGAAAAAAATAGGAAGAACACTTACCTGAGCCCACTTACCTGCTGGCCCAGCCGGCCCGGCCCACCAGGGGCATCCACGTCTTCTTCGCTGCGCCAGCGCACGAAGCAGCTCGGTGGCGAGCGCCGCCGATGCGCCGGCCACCTCCTGCCTGCCTGGCTGGCCCTCGACCCTCTGGATGGACTAGGACGACGCCACGAAGCCCCCTCGACCGTTTCCCCTCTCCCCCGTGTCTCTCCCCCTCCTCTCTCCCCTCCGCCGAGCTCCCCCGAGCGAGCTCGTCGCCGACGACAGGCTGACACCGCGCCCTACGCCACTCCCTCGCCTCCCCGACGCACCACTAGCTCCGCCGCATCGCCCCAAAGCTCCCCACCGACGCACACGACGCCAGAAGCCCCGGAACGCCCTCCTCGCCGTCGTCTTCAACCTTCGGCACCGGAGATCGCCGCCGCCCGTACGCCGTCGTCCGACCGTCCCCGAGCTCACTTCGACGCCCTCTGCGACCGCTGTGAGCTCACGCTTCGAACCCATCTCTCCACGGCCTCGATTATGCCTTGTAGCCGACGCCCCCTTACTGGCCGACGATCACCGCCGCCGGCCAACTTACCGTCGTGGCCATAGGCACCGTACTTCGAGGCTGAGCACGCCATTAGCTTCAGTAGGTCACCAGCAAGCTAAAGCGAACCTTAGCTCCTCCTACCGTGCACTACAACTCCATTCCGACCAACTCCGTGCGAGCACCGCTGCGGACGAGCTCGTCGCCGTCGACTCCGGTGACCTCTCGTCCAACCAGTGGCATCGTTGGATGCGGTGCATCACCAGGAGCACACCGAGCCCATCCGCGCGGCAAATGGCTGCCGGAATAAGGATTCCGACGAGTCACCGCCGTGCGAAATGGTCGCCGCCGGCCAAACTCCGGCGGGCTGACGTGGCCTGTTGTTTAGGAGCTAACAGTAATTATATTAACCACCACAGTCACTGACAGTGGGCCCCCTTTGTTTAGTCAAACCCAGTCAACCCTGGTTATGACCGGAATTAGCTCCTGAGACACTAACATGAGGGACCCACCAGTCAGGTTTGACTTGGACTGGCCCTGTTGACTGGCTGACGTCAGCATGATGTCATGCTGACGCAGTAAAGGTTTTTCTGGGATTTTTAGGTTTAAAAATAATTCAGAAAATTCCAGAAAATACCCAAAACTTCTAAAAATCATATAAAATCAACCATAGCTCAGATGGAAAAGATTTATATATGAAAAATGATCAGAAAAATCCAATCTTTCCAATGGCACTGGTTTCATGCATGTTTGAACAAGTTAACTTGATGTATACATCAAAAACATGATAATGCACTTATTTAAATAATAGTTTGAACTTCAATTTGAATCTTTGATTCAAATAGGTTCAAACCCTTCTGGTTTTAGCTGCATTAGCCAACACACATGCATGTTGCCATGTCATGAACATGCATCATATTGTTGCATTTGTTTGTTAATGATTGTATCGCCGGTATTCTCTGTGTTAGGTCCTGCTCCCGAGGATACTGTTGTGTATCCAGTTGAAGAGCAATACCCGACAACTACCTTGTCAGGCAAGCAATCATTGATCATTCCGATACAAACCCAATCTTCTCGCTCCTGCTCTCTTTTACTGCATTAAGGCAACAGCGTGTGAACTGCTACTTGCTGTGGTAGATGAACCCTATTCCCTTGCATGACCTGTCATTGCCACAGTAAATAGTTGAAACCCACTAGCATGTGTAGGAGTTGATTGAGCCATGTGATGTGTGATCCACCATGCTATTTGTTTATGTTGCCTGCTATGCTTAGAGTTGTGTCTGGTCTGGTTCATCTGGGTGATGGATCAGAGTGAAATGATCTTACCGATAAAGATAAGGAAGTGTGGAATACACTTGGTAAAGGTATCGATGAAAGGCCATGTAGGAGTACATGGTGGGTTGTTTCATTGGAATCGTCCATAGGACCCGAGATCTGTATGTGTGGTTCAAGTTACAGCTACTACCACACATTGGGATCCTTAATTGACCCTCTCGGCTTATTAATTACCCTTGATCTCTGTCCAGGAGTTGCAACTAGTTTCTGGTGTTTATAGCTTACTGGAGGTCGTGCACAATGCTGACCCTTGGGGTGGGTTGTGATGCGACAGGTACGTGGCACGGTGTACCGGTTGCCCGTTTGGTGACTCGGGAACCCTGTACACATCGTTTGGGGCCGTGAGCGACACCCCGGCCGGATCTCCCCACGTATGGAACCCAAATAGGCGATAAACCTGGACGAGAGACTTGAGTAGTTGGTCAGGTCATGGCCGACACTCCCGCTGGGCTTCCGCTTGAAGGTTGCTGAGTACACGCCGAGTAAACGGCGATAAGTGGTGAAAGTGTGTGTGAAGAAGTACACCCCTGCAGGTTTATCAATCTATTCGAATAGCCGTTGGTCGTGGTACGAACTACTTGGTTACTCTTACAGTTCATAGACAAGTTGATGGATACTACTAAAAGCCTCAAGATAAGTGTGAGTGCCGTGGATGGCCCTTCCGAAGGATGACGGAAGAGGATCCTCGGTAGTGTATTGATGTGGTGAGTAGTGGACTCGTGTTCGTAATAACATCTTGTAATCTGTTGAGAGTTGTAGTATAGGATAGCCAAGGTCAAAGCTGGCATTCTACTATGAACTCCACTAACCCCCCTTTGATAATGTTGCATGTATGATAGGTTCTGTGGTAAGACTTGCTGAGTACCTTTGTACTCATGTTTGCTTAATAACTGTTGCAGAGGAGAACCCTGCCCCTACTGATGGGTTCTACATAGACGTTGACGTCGACGAGTAGCTTGACACCCAGACGGAGATCTGGAGCTTGTGAAGGGCCTTGTAGATAGTCAGGCTACACCAAGCCTGTTTTATTTTCTAAGTTGTCTGTACTCAGACATGTAGCTTCCGCTTGTGCTTGTATGACTGTATGACTTGAGTGTTGGGTCATGTGACCCCTACCTGTATGGATATGTTATGTATGGCTCTTGGAGCCTTTTAAATAAAGTACTTTGAGTCATAGAGTTCTGTTGTGATGCAATGTTGTATTTGCACATATTGAGCATATTGCGTGTATGATTGAAATGCTTGGTATGTGTGGGATCCGACACCCAGTTGTTTTCCTTTGGTAGCCTACCTTACAGGGAAATGCCTCCTAGTGTCTCCAATGAGCCTTGGTAGCTTGCTACTGCTCGGAACACGTAGGCTGGCCGGCATGTGTCCTTCTTCGTTCCTGTGTCTGTCCCTTAGGGGAAATGTCACGCGTTGTTCCTTTAAGTCCATGTAGCTTGCTACGACTTGGGTTCATACGTTGATGACAGACACGTTCGTTGCTGGGTCATGGATGCCTGTCTCTGTAATTTAGTGCCACTTTTGGTTTATAACTAGCCATGTCGGCCCGGGTTCTCTGTCATATGGATGCTAGCGACACTGTCATATACGTGTGCCAAAATGCGTAAACGGTCCCGGGCCAGGTAAGGTGGCACCCGTGGGGTTACCGTGCGTGAGGCCGCAAAGTGATATGACGTGTTACAGCTAGATCGGTGTGACTTAGGATCGGGGTCCTGACAGCGTTGGTATCAGAGCTGGACTGCCTGTAGGTTTCTCAAGACAAACTGGTCGATGTTGAGTCTAGAAAATTCTTAGTTATATGTAGGGGAATTGATTGTGGAAGGGAACGTAAGGCTCTTTTTACTCCTTTACCTTATGCCCTTCTGATCTGAGTCAGTCTATTCTTTCTACGGGGATTTAGGACTAGGCCTCTTATCCTTACTAGGTTCACGTGTTACTAATCCGTAGACTCTTAGGATTGCTGGTTTCAAGCCTCAGCTCAGTTTCTATCCTTTTAGTATGATGATTGTTGGACCGGAACCTTGATATGGATTGTTGAGTGGCTATGCTATCATTTGTATGATGTCTCAAATCTTTGTTTGAGCATTTACAGTTGTTATGCTGCCCGATTTCTTCCAGAAACACTAATGCCTTTGCATTACTTCGTGTTTCAGATGTCTGGCCGCATCCCTCACCAAGTGGTTCGTTTGACTCGGTGCATTAATGTGCCCGGTCACACGGCCATGCTAGTCCGTGTGATGACTGAGACCGGTTATCGCTCGTATCCTGAATACACCGTGGAGGAACAGTACCGGGATTTCAATCAGAGTCAGTATTTCTGCACAGTCCGGATATACCCCTCATATCCTGGAGCTAATGATCCCATCCATTGGTCTTATGGACTCGGGATTACCATCGAGATGGCAGTGTAGGATGCCGCTTATTCGATGATGACCATTCTCCGTGCTAGGCATGCCCTGTTGCTGAACACTGAGTTCTGTTACATGCCAGCCTCACTTCCCGGAGAGGAAGGCTACTACACTGGTCTGTATACTGATGCTGCTCATGAAGAGCCACTCCTTCAGACTACTGTTCAGATGTTGGAGGATAGGGACCGTGAGGTCCGTGCCCTCCGAATGGAGCTGTATAACACTCGAGCCTCCCACTGGACTACATTGACACGGCTTGCACCTGCTGTGCACGCCGGATATCTGGACATGCGGGATTTGTACCCCGTGCGGACTCGTCTGCCTGATCGCATGGATTGGCGCGACGTTGGGGGTATTACACCTCCACGTGGGCGTCGGTTACCACCAGCATCGGGACCGAGACCACATCCATGTCCTTATGGTCCTCAGCCTTCGAGTGCTCGCGAGTTCCAAGATCCGTCTGTTCCACTTCCAGGCTACGGTGGTAATCTTTACGAGGATTACTACGCGAATGTCTGAGCTAGGCCGTGGTTGTAGTAGTATTGTAGTAGTTGTATTTCCACAGTCCTGCGCGTCTTGTGGAATATGACTTAGTGTGTACTGAGTTCCGGAGGTGTAGTTAAATAATGTATAGGAGCTTGGAATGCCTCTGTTGGGATGTATCGTCTTTCACCGCAGTTGTACTTTAGCCTTGGCTTGTACTAAACTTTGTTTGGTGTGTATGACCACTGGTGTATATATAGCAGTTTCTATATTACCATGTCGTACAGATGAACATCCTTGCATTCCATGTCATCCATTACATTCTGCACTTCTATGTCAAATTTTTGCCATCCTTGTATAAACCGTTGTTTTGTTTTCCTAGGATGGTCAACACTCGCAACACTCCTGCTGCTCAGGAGCAGGGTGAGGCTAGTGGGGCTAGAGATGGGAATCTGCCCCAGCCACCCTCCTTGGCGGAAGTTATGCTTGAAGCGGAACGGAACAAGAGAGATACCAACCGTCTGCTGGAACGCATAGAGCAGAACACTGGGTTCCGTCAGAGGAATGACGTGGTGTCAATCCACGATTTTATCAAGATGTGTCCACCGAAGTTCCATCACTCCACTGAACCTCTGGATGCTGATGACTAGCTACGTAGTATTACCCACAAGCTACACTCTGCCCGTGTGGCCGAAGCTGACAAGGTTATCTACGCCGCCTACCATCTTGAGGGCCCTGCCAGTCTTTGGTGGGAAAACTTTGAAGCTATGCGTCCTGCTGGCCAAGTCACTACCTGGGTTGAGTTCAGTGAGGCATTCCGTGAACACCACATTCCGGAAGGTCTCATGGATCGCAAGCGGGAGGAATTCTGCAATTTCACCCAGGGACGTTTAACTTTGGATGGCTATAGTCGCGAGTTTGGTAACCTGGCACGCTATGCACCTGAAGAAGTAACCACCGATGCCAAGAAGCAGGCGAGGTTCCGCAAGGGACTCAGCCCTGAACTTCGTCGAGATCTACGTCTGCACGAGTGCACTTCCTTCCATAAGTTGGTTAACAAGGCTATCAGTGCTGAAACAGGCCAGACCGACTTCGAGGCCACCCGCAAGCATACTCGAGACTTTGGTTCCTCATCCGGCTCTGGCTCTCACAAGCGCCGTGTGTGGGTTCTTAACACTGCTCTGCCACCCAAGTATACACCGAGGCCATCCTATGAGGCGCCTCGCCCAACTCAACAGTTTGCACCTGCCAAGACCTATGGAGGTCCACCTTCCAACTTTACTCCACGCACCACCACTGTGACATGTTTCAAGTGTGGAGAACCGGGACACTACATGCGTGATTGTCCCCAGAACCAGCCAGGAAAACCCGTTGGCCGTGGCAAGCCAACCGGCAAGGTGAATTACGTCAAGCCAATCCCCACTGCACGTGGTCATGTCAACTATGTTTCTGCCGAAGAAGCTTATGAGGATCCTAACGTCGTCCTTGGTACCCTTCTCGTCAACTGCCATCCGGCATCTGTTCTTTTCGATACTGGAGCATCCCATTCGTTCATATCTGAGAGCTATGCTCGATTGCACAACATGACTTTTTGTGACATGCCTACTTCCATGGTTATTCAAACTCCCGGTTCAAAGTGGCAAACCTCTAGGGTAAGCCATGTAAATGAAATCCTTGTCGATAGACTTGTTTTCCTTGCATCTCTAATCGCTCTCAAGTCCTCGGACATAAACATCATTTTGGGTATGGATTGGATGACAACTCATTACGCCAAAATTGATTGCCTTACTAGGACCGTTCAACTTACACATCCATCCGGCAAGATAGTCAATGTCTTGGCCCGAATGGCTGAACGTCAGCTCTATTCTCTTAATGCCAGCCCTCTACCAGAACTCGAAGATATCCCGGTAGTCCGTGACTTCCCGGATGTTTTTCCAGAAGAACTGCCAGGAATTCCACCTGACAGAGATGTCGAGTTCGTGATAGATCTTATCCCTGGAACTGTCCCAATCTCTAGGAGACCTTATAAGATGGCACCACTAGAATTAGCTGAGCTAAAGAAACAACTCGATGAGTCCTTGCAAAAAGGTTTCATCCGTCCTAGTTCTTCCCCTTGGGCTTGCCCCGTCCTTTTCGTCAAGAAGAAGGATGGAACAGAGCGGATGGTTGTAGATTACCGACCTGTTAATCTGGTCACCATAAAGAATAAGTATCCGCTTCCCAGGATCAACGACCTATATGATCAGCTCGCTGGATCCTCAGTCTTCTCTAAGATGGATTTGAGGTTGGGCTACCATCAAATCAAAATCAAGAACGGGGACATTCCTAAAACGGCTTTCGTTACTCGTTATGGCCAATATGAGTACACCGTTATGTCCTTCGGATTAACCAATGCCCCAGCTACCTTTTCTCGGTTAATGAATTCTATATTCATGGAGTATTTAGATAAATTCGTCGTGGTATACCTCGATGATATACTCATTTTCTCCAAGAACAAGGAAGATCATGCCGAGCATTTAAGGCTGGTATTGACGAAACTTCGAGAGCACCGCCTCTTTGCCAAATTCTCTAAATGTGAATTTTGGTTGCCAGAAGTAACCTATCTAGGTCATGTGATCTCTGGCAAGGGTATTGCTGTCAATCCCGAGCGAGTTCAAGCCGTACTTGATTGGACTCCCTCTGAATCGGTCAAGCAAGTTAGGAGTTTTCTTGGCTTAGCGAGCTATTGCCGACGTTTCGTCGAGAACTTCTCCAAGGTTGCTAAACCTCTAACCGAACTCCTCAAGAAAGATAAAAAGTTTGAGTGGACCCCACAGTGCGAGTCCAGTTTTCAGGAACTGAAAAGACGCCTGACATCTGCACCTGTACTGGTACCACCAGACTTTTCCAAGGATTTTATAATCTACTGCGACGCCTCGCGACAAGGACTAGGTTGCATTCTCATGCAAGATCGTCAAGTGATTGCATACGCATCCCGACAGTTCCGTCCACACGAGGATAACTATCCTACTCATGATCTAGAGCTTGCAGCTGTAGTCCATGCACTCAAAAGATGGCGACATTACCTTCTTGGTAATCGCTGTGAAATCTTCACCGATCATCAAAGTTTGAAGTATATCTTCACCCAACCGGATCTGAATCTCAGGCAAAGACGTTGGGTTGAGTTGCTCACAGATTACGACTTAGGAATCACTTACACTCCTGGAAAGGCCAGTGTCATGGCTGATGCACTAAGTCGTAAGTCATATTGTAACAATTTAATGTTACAACAAGGTCAACCACTTCTCCACGAGGAATTTCGTAAGCTTAACCCTCACATTGTTCCTCGAGGATTCCTTTCCACCTTGGTGGCGAAACCTACCCTTATGGATCAAATCATAGTTGCCCAGCGGTATGATAAAGGCATATCTCGGATCAAGGAGAACATTGCTAGCGGAGTTGCTAGAAGTTTCTCTATGGATGATCGAGGTGTAGTGTACTTCGAGAACCGCTTGGTGGTACCCAAGAAACCACAACTACGACAAATGATTCTTAATGAGGCTCATGAATCTCCTCTCACGATTCATCCCGGTAGTACTAAAATGTATCAGGATCTACGACAGAGATTCTGGTGGACTAGGATGAAGAGAGAAATCGCTCAATTCATTGCTAACTGCGACGTTTGTCATCGAGTCAAAGCAGAGCATCAACGGCCTGCTGGCACCCTTCAACCTTTAGCTATTCCTGAATGGAAATGGGACAAAGTCGGTATGGACTTCATTACCGGGTTTCCCAGGACCAGGAAAGGGAATAATGCTATCTTCGTCGTTATCGACCGCCTCTCTAAAGTAGCTCATTTCCTGCCTGTTCGAGAGAGTATTACCGCTAGCCAGCTAGCAGACTTATATATCTCTCGAATAGTATCACTTCATGGTGTACCGTTGGAGATTAACTTGGACCATGGAAGTCTTTTCACTTCACGATTTTGGGAAAGTTTCCAGAATGCTATGGGAACTCATCTCTCTTTCAGTATTGCCTTCCATCCCCAATCAAGTGGTCAAGTGGAACGAGTCAATCAAATTCTGGAAGACATGCTTCGAGCCTCTGTCATTTCTTTCGGTATGGAATGGGAAAAGTGTCTTCCATTTGCCAAATTCGCTTATAACAATAGTTATCAAGCCAGCTTGGGCAAAGCTCCCTTCGAAGTTCTATATGGACGAAGGTGTCGAACACCTCTTAACTGGTCAGAGACCGGGGAAAGACAATTCTTTGGCCCGGATATGATCCAGGAAGCAGAGGAACAAGTTCGCATTGTTCGTGAGAGATTGGAAACAGCCCAGTCTCGCCAAAAGAGCCAATATGATAGTCATCATAAGGCTGTGACTTTTGAAGTCGGCGATAAGGCTTACCTTCGGGTTACTCCTCTTAAGGGAACCCATCGCTTCGGTATCAAAGGCAAATTGGCCCCTCGTTACATCGGTCCTTTTTGCATTCTTCCCAAACGGGGAGAAGTTGCCTACCAACTGGAACTACCTCCGCACCTCTCCAGAGTTCATGATGTTTTCCACGTTTCTCAACTCAGGCGTTGCTTCTCGGATCCTATCCGCGGAGTGGACCACGAAACGCTTGATCTCCAGGACAATCTCACATATCGAGAATACCCCGTTCGTATTCTTTGTCAAACTGAGCGCACCACTCGACGCCACAATATCAAGTTTCTCAAGGTTCAATGGTCACATCATTCCGAGAGTGAAGCTACTTGGGAAAGGGAGGATCGTCTTCGACTTGAGTACCCCACCCTCTTTCCGGAGGAACACGAATCTCGGGACGCGATTCTTTTAAGTGGGGGTGAGTTGTCACATCCCTAGTTAGCACTTGCATTAGGACCAAGCTAGAGTGTGCATCATGTCTACTTTCAAAGAAACTTGAAATGGGATTAACAGAAACCCCAGCACCCCTCTCCTAACAACTAGGGTTTGATAAAATATTTTCCAATGTACCCAAAATGCCCTTCAAAAATGTTCATCATTTCTGCCTTGATCTTAAACCTCTGCCAAAAATGGTGCACAATTTTCTAGGACACTCAAGGGCTTTGGATTAAATCATATGGTATTTGAATTTGGGCATTTAAATACTTAAAAATATTTTAAATGCTCAAATAATCATGAACTATAATGTTTCCTACTGTTCATATTATATACAGTGGGCATGACAAGTTTCATGAGTTATAAAAATGTTTAGGCATTTTTATAAATTGAACAAAGTTACAAAAGAAATAAAACAGAAAGAAAAAAATAGGAAGAACACTTACCTGAGCCCACTTACCTGCTGGCCCAGCCGACCCGGCCCACCAGGGGCGTCCCCGTCCTCTTCGCTGCACCAGCGCACGAAGCAGCTCGGTGGCGAGCGCCGCCGATGCGCCGGCCACCTCCTTCCTGCCTGGCTGGCCCTCGACCCTCTGGATGGACTAGGACGACGCCACGAAGCCCCCACGACCGTTTCCCCTCACCCCCGTGTCTCTCTCCCTCCTCTCTCCCCTCCGCCGAGCTCCCCCGAGCGAGCTCGTCGACGACGACCGCTGACACCGCACCGTACGCCACTCCCTCGCCTCCCCGACGCACCACTAGCTCCGCCGCATCGCCCCGAAGCTCCCCACCGACGCACACGACGCCAGAAGCCCCGCAACGCCCTCCTCGCCGTCGTCTTCAACCTTCGGCACCGGAGATCGCCGCCTCATGTACGTCGTCGTCCGACCGTCCCCGAGCTCACTTCGACGCCCTTTGTGACCGCTGTGAGCTCACGCTTCGAACCCCTCTCTCCACGGCCACGATATTGCCTTGTAGCCGCCGCCCCCTTGCTGACCGACGATCACCGCTGCAGGCCAATTCACCGCCGTGGCCATAGGCACCGTACTTCGTGGCTGAGCACGCCATTAGCTTCAGTAGGTCACCAGCAAGCTAAAGCGAACCTTAGCTCCTCCTACCGTGCACTACAACTCCATTCCGACCAACTCCGTGCGAGCACCGCCGCGGACGAGCTCGTCGCCGTCGACTCCGGCGACCTCTCTTCCAACCAGTGGCACAGTTGGATGCGGTGCATCACCAGGAGCACACCGAGCCCATCCGCGCGGCAAATGGCTGCCGGAATAAGGATTCCGACGAGTCACCGCTGTGCGAAATGGTCGCCGCCGGCCAAACTCCGGCGGGCTGACATGGCCTGTTGTTTAGGAGCTAACAGTAATTATATTAACCACCACAGTCACTGACAGTGGGCCCCCTTTGTTTAGTCAAACCCACTCATCCCTGGTTATGACCGGAATTAGCTCCTGAGACACTGACATGAGGGACCCACCAGTTAGGTTTGACTTGGACTGGCCCTGTTGACTGGCTGACGTCAGCATGATGTCATGCTGATGCAGTAAAGGTTTTTCTGGGATTTTTAGGTTTAAAAATAATTCAGGAAATTCCACAAAATACCCAAAACTTCTAAAAATCATATAAAATCAACCATAGCTCAGATGGAAAAGATTTATATATGAAAAAAGATGAGAAAAATCCAATCTTTCCAATGTCACTGGTTTCATGCATGTTTGGACAAGTTAACTTGCTGTATACATCAAAAACATGAAAATGCACTTATTTAAATAATAGTTTGAACTTCAATTTGAATCTTTGATTCAAATAGGTTCAAACCCTTCTGGTTTTGGCTGCATTAGCCAACACACATGCATCTTGCCATGTCATGAACATGCATCATATTGTTGCATTTGTTTGTTAATGATTGTATCGCCGGTATTCTCTGTGTTAGGTCCTGCTCCCGAGGATACTGCTGCGTATCCAGTTGAAGAGCAGTACCCGACAACTACCTTGTCAGGCAAGCAATCATTGATCATTCCGATACAAACCCAATCTTCTCGCTCTTGCTCTCTTTTACTGCATTAAGGCAACAACGTGTGAACTGCTACTTGCTGCGGTAGATGAACCCTATTCCCTTGCATGACCTGTCATTGCCACAGTAAATAGTTGAAACCCACTCGCATGTGTAGGAGTTGATTGAGCCATGTGATGTGTGATCCACCATGCTATTTGTTTATGTTGCCTGCTATGCTTAGAGTTGTGTCTGGTCTGGTTCATCTGGGTGATGGATCAGAGTGAAATGATCTTACCGATAAAGAGAAGGAAGTGTGGAATACGCTTGGTAAAGGTATCGATGAAAGGCCATGTAGGAGTACATGGTGGGTTGTTTCATTGGAATCGTCCATAGGACCCGAGATCTGTATGTGTGGTTCAAGTTACAGCTACTACCACACATTGGGATCCTTAATTGACCCTCTCGGCTTATTAATTACCCTTGATCTCTGTCCAGGAGTTGCAACTAGTTTCTGGTGTTTATAGCTTACTGGAGGTCGTGCACAACGCTGACCCTTGGGGTGGGTTGTGATGCGACAGGTATGTGGCACGGTGTACCGGTTGCCCGTTTGGTGACTCGGGAACCCTGTACACATCGTTTGGGGCCGTGAGCGACACCCCGGCCGGATCTCCCCACGGATGGAACCCAAATAGGCGATAAACCTGGACGAGAGACTTGAGTAGTTGGTCAGGTCGTGGCTGACACCCCCGCTGGGCTTCCGCTTGAAGGTTGCCGAGTACACGCCGAGTAAACGGCGATAAGTGGTGAAAGCGTGTGTGAAGAAGTACACCCCTGCAGGGTTATCAATCTATTCGAATAGCCGTTGTTCGTGGTACGAACTACTTGGTTACTCTTACAGTTCATAGACAAGTTGATGGATACTACTAAAAGCCTCAAGATAAGTGTGAGTGCCGTGGATGGCCCTTCCGAAGGATGACGGAAGAGGATCCTCGGTAGTGTATTGATGTGGTGAGTAGTGGACTCGTGTTCGTAATAACATCTTGCAATCTGTTGAGAGTTGTAGTATAGGATAGCCAAGGTCAAAGCTGGCATTCTGCTATGAACTCCACTACCCCCCCTTTGATAATGTTGCATGTATGATAGGTTCTGTGGTAAGACTTGCTGAGTACCTTTGTACTCATGTTTGCTTAATAACTGTTGCAGAGGAGAACCCTGCCCCTGCTGATGGGTTCTACATAGACGTTGACGTCGATGAGTAGCTTGACACCCAGACGGAGATCTGGAGCTTGTGAAGGGCCTTGTAGATAGTCAGGCTACACCAAGCCTGCTTTATTTTCTAAGTTGTCTGTACTCAGACATGTAGCTTCCGCTTGTGCTTGTATGACTGTATGACTTGAGTGTTGGGTCATGTGACCCCTACCTGTATGGATATGTTATGTATGGCTCTTGGAGCCTTTTAAATAAAGTACTTTGAGTCATAGAGTTCTGTTGTGATGCAATGTTGTATTTACACATATTGAGCATATTGCGTGTATGATTTAAATGCTTGGTATGTGTGGGATCCGACACCTAGTTGTTTTCCTTTGGTAGCCTACCTTACAGGGAAATGCCTCCTAGTGTCTCCAATGAGCCTTGGTAGCTTGCTACTGCTCGGAACACGTAGGCTGGCCGGCATGTGTCCTTCTTCGTTCCTGTGTCTGTCCCTTAGGGGAAATGTCACGCGTTGTTCCTTTAAGTCCATGTAGCTTGCTACGACTTGGGTTCATACGTTGATGACCGACACGTTCGTTGCTGGGTCATGGATGCCTGTCTCTGTAATTTAGTGCCACTTTTGGTTTATAACTAGCCATGTCGGCACGGGTTCTCTGTCATATGGATGCTAGCGACACTGTCATATATGTGTGCCAAAATGCGCAAACGGTCCCGGGCCAGGTAAGGTGGCACCCGTGGGGTTACCGTGCGTGAGGCCGCAAAGTGATATGACGTGTTACAGCTAGATCGGTGTGACTTAGGATCGGGGTCCTGACACCGCCATGAACTCTCTCACCACCCAGGACACAGGTAATGAGTGGATCTTCGACTCTGGTGCGTATTCGCATATGTCTGCATCTAGTAGCTCACTTTCTTCTATTCATCCCTCTCTTCTCTTTCCGTCCATTATTATTGGTGATGGTTCCATCGTTCCTGTCTCCTGTGTTGGCATGTCCTCCATCCCTTCCTCTCACTCTCCTCTTCTTCTCCGCGAAGTTCTTGTTGCTCCTGCCCTCATTAAAAACCTTATATACGTTCGTCGTTTCACTATTGATAACCAAGTTTCTGTGGAATTTGACCCTTTTGGATTGACTGTGAAGGATCTTCGCACCCGGATGGAGCTGGCTCGCTTCAATAGCTCGGGTGATCTCTACACCGTCCACGGCCCTCCACTCCTTCGCCCCACGCCATGCTCGCCTCCATCAGTTTATGGCATCGCCGGCTCGGCCACCCCAACCACGCTACTACAACCACCCTCCTCGACGCGTTCAGGATCCCCTACAGTCGTGATTCTCATGACTCATCTCTATGTCAACCATGTCAATTAGGCAAGCATGTTAGGCTGCCTTTTAGTTCTTCTACTACCAGTAGCTCTTTTCCTTTTGAACTGTTGCATTGTGACTTGTGGACGTCACCTATCCCTAGTGTATCAGGTATCAAGTATTATCTTGTTGTTCTCGACGATTACTCTCATTTCATATGGACCTTTCCCCTTCGAGCAAAACCTGATGTTCACAGCTTGTTTGTTAACTTCCAGCGTTACGTTGCCGCTCACTTCTCCCTTCCCATTCGCTTCTTGCAATGCTAAAATGGATGTGAGCTCGACAACACTCGCAACCGTGAGTTTTTCCTTTAGCACAACATTCTTCTATGGTTTTCCTGCCCCTACACCTCGCCCCGAAATGGGAAAGCTGAATGCTCGCTTCGTACGATCAACGATATTCTTCGTACCCTCCTCATTCAAGCATCCATGCCTCCCCAGTACTGGGTCGAAGCGCTTCGACATGCCACATATTTGCTTAATGTCCGACCCACCAAAACCTCTCCCCGCTTCACACCCTACGAGTCGCTCTTCCTCGCCCAGCCCAACTATGCCGATCTTCGAGTTTTTGGCTGTCTATGCTTTCCCAACTTGTCCGCCACCACTGACAACAAACTATCGCCACGTTCGTTGCCCTGCGTTTTGCTCGGCTTTTCTGATTCCCACAAAGGCTATCGCTGTCTCCATCTTCCCACGGGTCGTGTTATTTTGTCTTGCCACATCACTTTTGACGAAAATACTTTTCCTTTTACTATTCAAACTTCCCTCGATTTTTCTGCCCCACTCTCCGGCAACGTCGCCCCCTCCCCACGATCATCAGCGATCGACGTGCATGGCACTGTTGACGTGCATGGCGCTGTTCCTGCTGACCCCA
>LR738711.1:215277977-215377902 GCA_902687465.1 Secale cereale | reverse complement strand
GGGGGGGGGGGGGGGGGTGTTAGAGCATGGAATCCCTTCCCACCTGTACTGCATGCCTGTACTACACGATCGTTGCACGATCGCCTTACCCCACGTCCTGCCGCAGTTGCACTCGGGGCCCCTATATGTACTCCCCTCTGTATCTTGTAACAAGGGTGAAACAATCAAACAATTTACAGTCACCACCAGCTACATGCTCATGAGCCCGACACGTTTCGGGCACGCCGTGAGCTCGGAGGCGCGGAGCTGTCATCGCTTGTCTCCGGGGACTCGGCGGACCTTAGAGGACCTGCTAGACCTCTGAAGGCCATCACTGCCGCTGGATAAGCTGGCGGCGGAATCAACATCCGGCGCGTAGCCAACAACATATTCCTGATGGCCCCTTCCAGGGCAACATTCCAGGCGGCGCCCTTCCTCGTCGAACACCTTGAAGTGCAGCACGGAGATGCCGTCGAACTCGAAGTGGATGGCGAGGGCGCCCTCCGAGCTGCAAGCGCGGGTGACCTTGCCCCATCCATGAGTCATGAAGACCTTGCCTAAAGAGACGACCTCAACCTCCGCCCTTGTCGTCGGGGCCCCGCACTCGGCGTGACGCAACCACAGCCCGAGCGCCCCCCTCGGCGGCACCTCCGTAGCAAAGAATGGCGGGAGGTGAATCCAAGATCTAGGAGGCATCGCTGCCCACACCACGAACGCACGGGAGGAGCCTCCGGTGTGAGCTCTTGGGACAGTGGCGCGCACCATAATGGCGCGATCGGTATGGCCACGGCATGAACGGTGCTGAGCGCCAGCTCCTTCTCCATGGCCCGGTGCCCTGGCATAAAGGGGCAACGGGTAGCCCGGAGGAGGACGCTCGTGCCAAGGCCTCGCCACTTATGGTTTCATGGCGGCGCCATGGGGACCGAGTGGCCTCTTCTTCAGGGGAAGCACCACTGGCTCCTCACGAGGAGTCTTCCCCTTCTCGATGGCAGAGAATCATCTGATAGGCGCCATGAGCAGCACGATCGAGCACAGCGCAAGGAAGAAGAAGCGGGTGGAACGAAGGAAGAAGATAGGCAGCAGGGGCTCCGCCCGCCGCCTTATTTATATCTAGGAGAAGGCCAACCGCCGGCCCCCAAAATCACAGGTAATGATGATATGTTGTGCATGTAGGGACTTGTCAAGTCACGCATCCGCCGAGGCTCCGTGGGGAAGTGGAGACGCCCACGTCCCGTCAATCGCCACTCGTTAGTCAGGACCGCGGGCTTTGGGGCCCGTAGCTCTCCGCACTTCGCCCTTGGCTACGCCGCGAAGCCAAGCCTGAGCGCGCCTTGGGCCCGGGGGCTACTGTCGGCGTTCTGGGAACGGGGGTACCCAGACTTGCCTGCCTGCAGCCCAGAGCGTGGCTCGCAAGGCGGCCTAATGTGGCCCAGAATCTTCAGCAACAATCAAGAACCTCGTGAGGGGCCAAGCCTCGCGAAGCGGACATCACAAGGCATCCCCTGGGGCGGCCTCGCCAGGCCGGCTCGTGAGGGTCGGAGATATCAAGGCGAGGGGCACCTCGCGAGGTCCTCATGACGTGAGCAGTGACGACCAAAGCCAGGCGGGCGCCAACGGGCGCAGAGTGCCAGTTTCCTCTCCGGTGCTAAGGTGCAGGCGCGGAGTCCCGAGGCGTCAGGCAAAGGTTTCCATATCGGTGCAACGAGACCAAGACTAACAGGACAGCAGTACAGAGGTCATCGTGGAGCCCATGGCAGCGTCACCACCAGAGCCTTTGGTAGCGAAGACCTTCTTTTGTCGGGATAACTTGTACTAGTTGCCCCCCTTCAAATTTGGCCGTTGTGGGATTCCTTCCCGCCCAATATTTGGGAAGAGGATCCTGGCCACTATAAATAGGACATGCCACCACCATAGGGATGGGCAAAAAAGGGAGACGGAGTTGATCTCATCTTGAGCTGATCAGCTAGAAGGCCACACACCACAAGCTCACCCGAGCTCAAGAACGCCTCTCCCCAGGAGGCAGTTCATCCATGTACTAGTTCTTCCTTTGCCTACAAGGCAATCCACCACACCACACTGGATTAGGGTGTTACACCACAACGGTGTCTCGAACCAGTATAAATCTTGTGTCTCTTGTTCATTGGATCTGACGAGCTAGGCTTAGGGATGTTGAGTAGACAAGCTAGGGCGGAAGGAGAGATCTTCGTGTGCACCCCAGAGTTCGAACCTTAAGGGTTTTGCCGGAACCCAAAATCCGACAGGCTCGCCTTCTTCGTCCAGCCCTGTATATCACGTTGAAATTCCAACTCCTATTATCATTAAATAAGGGAAATGGTAAGTGTTTGGCAAGTGTTATTATTACCTCTGGGATGGAAAATTCGGTACTGAAGCTCGCAACCTCGACCTCTTCAGGCCTTTCCTTCTGGCTCTTGAAGAGGTGCTTCCAGATCTCCCTGTGCGTAGAGCCAAAGAGATGCTTCAGCGGCTTGTCTCCTGCGAACTCCCATAGGGAGGAATCCTGGCTTTGGCAAGGGAGAACAAGCCGGGTCAGCATCACCTGGACCACATAGGAGAGCAGGTGACCCTTGGAGATTACGTCGGACACATGACTCACGAGAGACGTCACCTCAGTATGCGACCCCCAGTCCAGACCCTTCTTGGTCCAGGAGGTCAACCTCATTGGGGGTCCTGATCTGAAAGCAGGTTCCGCCGCCCACTTGGTGTCGCCGTGTTTAGTGATGTAGAACCTTTCCTGTTGCCTGACCTTGTTTGTCTCCACGAACGAGCCCTTGGGCCAGATTGCGTTTGTGAGCTTGCTGATCATGGCGTCCACGCACTCCGCGTGTTCCCCGTCAACCACCTTCGGCTTCACGTTGAATGTCTTAAGCCACATGCTGAAGTGCGCGGGGATGCGGAGAAAGGCTTCACACATCACTATGAAAGCGGATATGTGAAGAATTGAGTTCGGGGCTAGATCATGGAAATCTAGCCCGTAGAAGAACAAAAGACCCCGAACAAACAGGTGGAGTGGAAACCCTAGCCCCCTAACAAAGTGAGAGGTAAAAACTACCCTCGCGTCTGCCTTAAGAACGGGAATCGCCTGGCCCTTAAGGGGGACTCGGTGTGCAATATCGCCGGCGAGGTACCCCGCGCTCCATAGATCCTCCACGCTCTTTTCAATGACCGTGGAAGCCTCCCACTTGCCTCTGGCCCCAGATCCAACCATTGCTGGGAAGAGGAGTAGTGGTTGAGGAACGAGGAGTGGTGGGGCAGGAGATGAGAATACGGGGGCAAGGGAGATCGGAGAGCTCGAGCGTGAGGAAGGTGTGGGGCTGGTGAAAGGGATTGGTGTCCTTTTATAACGCTGCAAATACAGAGCGTCCCCCACTTTAGCCCTAAAACACGCCGGTTCCCAAAGCGGTCATGCGTAATGCGCGGTGTGGGTGCTCACGTCACACTAATAAGGATCCCACAATAAGTGGGCACAATCTCTATTCTGATGGTACGTGTCAATGAGGATATACCTCGAAACGTGAAACTAGGACCGGATAAAACTGTTCGATATATTAGTGGGTTGGACGCGACGCTTCACCCAAAAAGTTGTCAGTAGAGACACACTATTCATTTCCTTTTAAAAGGCTTGCCTTCGAGGCTAAGGGTTGTACTAATCTTGCAGAGCCGAACACAATCAACCTGTTTGTAGAAGATATATTCGGGAGAAGGAGCCTGCCTTGCAATGGCGAAGACAATACGGAAGCCGAACTCATCGTCATCGAAGACAGGTTCAGGGGCTACTGAGGGAGTCCTGGATCGGGGGGTCCTCATGTGGCCGGACAAACTCTTGGCGCCAGACTGGTGGGGCGTGAAGATTACTACAAGATCAACTCACGTATCCGGATAAGACTTGTGTATTCCTGTAATGGCAAGTTTGGGTTCGGGGTGTAGGTTTTGCTTCCTCTGCAAGATGGCATGTACAAACCTAGGCCTCTCCGGTGTGTATATAAACCGGAGGGTTTAGTCCGTGGAGGCTAGAGAAGAATCATAATATTCTCATAGGCCAGACTTAGGGTTTAGCCATTACGATCTCGAGGAAGATCAACTCTTGTATTCATATTCATCCATACTAATATAGCAGGAAGTAGGGTATTACCTCGATCGAGAGGGCCTGAACCTAGGTAAACATCGTGTCCCCAGCCTCCTGTTACCATCGATCCTCAAGACGCATAGTTCGGGACCCCCTACCCGAGATCTGCCGGTTTTGACACCGACACCCACCTCTGTGGCCTCCCGCACGGCCTCTTCACTCTATAAATGTCCAAATGTTCAAATAACCCTAGGGGGTAGATGAAATTTTATTCAAGTCGCCGCCAGTTCCAGAACCATGAGATCCAATCTAGAGCCCTTTTCCGGCACTCCACTAAGGGGGGAATCATCACTGTTGGCCATTTTCATCATCCCGGTGGCCACCATTATGAGGAGGGAGTAGTCCACCCTCGGGGCCGAGGGTTTGTACCGATGGCTATGTGTTTAATCTCTCTCTCTGTCTCTCTCGTGTTCTTGAGATGCACAATCTTGATGTATCGCGGGCTTTGTTAAAATATTCGGATTATATGGTGTTTTCCCCTCTCGATCTTGTTGTGATGAATTGAGTTTTCCATTTGAGATTTCTTTGGATTGAATACTTTTAAGGATTTGAGAACACTTGATGCATGTCTTGCTATGAATTCTCGTGGTGACAATGGGGTATCATATTGATTCACTTGATATGTGTTTTGGCACTCAACTTGCGGATTCCCAAAGTGACATTGGGGAAATCTATGCATAGGGGTTGATGCACGTTCTTGTCTTTGTTTCTCGGGAAGAAATCTTAGGGCACTCTTTGAGGTTCTTTGTGCTGGATTGAGTATTACGAATTTGAAATTGTTTGATGCATATCATATAAACGGATACTCGCGGTGAAATTGGGGTATCCAAGTGGCATTAGAGTTGGTTGATGTGTATCATATGGTGTTGTTTTTGTACGTACTCTTGATTGATTGATCGGAAAGGATAACTTGATGTTATGTTAGTACGAACTCTTGATAGATCGATCGGAAAGTATAACTTTGAGATGGTTTCGTACCCTACAAACAATTTCTTATTATGTTCTCTGCTAGATAGGAACTTTGGAGTGATTCTTCATTGCACGTTGAGGGTTGGTTATGTGATCCAATTATATTAGCATTGTTTAGGGATTGCACTAGCGAAAGTACGGACCCTAGGCCTCATTTTCAAGCATTGCAATACCATTCGTGCTCTGTTTTATCAATTGCTATCTTGCTGTTTTTTATTGTTCTTGTTACAAAAAACAATATCTACTATCCATATTACACTTGTGTCACCATCTCTTCGCCGAACTACTGCACCTATTCAATTTGCCATTGTATTTGGTGTGTTGGGGACACAAGAGACTCTTTGTTATTTGGTTGTAGGGTTGTTTGAGAGAGACCATCTTCATCCTACGCCTCCCACGGATTGATAAACCTTAGGTCATCCACTTGATGGAAAAATGGTATTGTCCATCTACAAGAATAAAGTTGCGTAGTAGACATCAAGGTCATCACATCAAAAGACTCGCGGTCTGAATCCTTAGTCAATGATCTCCATTGTTGCAAGAACATGCAAGTTTTAAAAAGGCAGTCAACAGGCTTAGCTGGGAAGGAGTGTTCAATAGTAAATTTGTTTCTAATATTCCACGGCGACCAACAGATGGTAGCAAACCCCAAACAGAAAACCCATTTAGAGGTCCCCAAAAAGCCATTAGACAGGGCTCTAAGATCCGCAAAAGAAGAAGGGCTCCAGGACACGCGTAGCCAGGATCTGATACAGCACCAAACAAACTTGCGCTACAAAAAAACACTTCTGTGATAATACGTGTTTTTCACAGTAGGTCATGTTTTCTGTCATGCAGGTACATCCATGACGATTTTATGACAGATCAAGATAGTCATACATGTGTTGTCGTACAAGTGTTCCATGACAATACCAAAATTATCATCACGGAAGTGTCCACTTCCATGACGATAAATGTCGCGTCATGGAAGTGCTTTCGTAAAGTGTAACCGGCACGTGGCATCCACCATAATGGGTCGTCGCTAACCTATCGGGCCCAGTTTTGGATCCGATAACCCGCTAACAGCCACGACTAATGGCAATTTTCCACGTGTAAAATTCTCATTGGCCGAAGGAACCACATGTCAGCTCTGTGTTGGCACAAATGTCACTCATGCAATGGTCAAGATGCGCCTATGATATGTTGAGACGTGTACCGGCCCAAAAGTGTGCCATAAAGATTAAATGGGCCTGCCAGCTAAAGGCCCACAAGATTTTGGAGACCATAATGGTCCAGCCCAGCTAAAGGCCCACAAGATTGCAGGAAGTAGGGTATTACCTCGATCGAGAGGGCCTGAACCTGGGTAAACATCATGTGCCCAGCCTCCTGTTACCATCGATCCGCAAGACGCATAGTTCGGGACCTCCTACCCGAAACCGCTAGTTTTGACACCGACATTGGTGCTTTCATTGAGAGTTCTACTATGTCGTCGACGAAAGGACTGATGGATCACATTGTCAACTGCAACAGCGACGCCGAGGGGATTTCCCCACTCGGCCAACTTTTCGTGTTCGGCGGTTTCACGCTTCGCGCCAAAATAAAGGCCAGCTTGAGCAGATCGAGAGCTACACCCCTGGCCATCATGTCAGATTCGGGAGCATTAACTACGTTGCTGATATCCGTGGAGACTTGATCTTCGCCGGATTCGAGCCAGTGGCAACCCCTCTTTGCCTCCACGATGATCATGACTTAACTTTGTGATCGGATCAGGAAATAGCACCTGCAACAGTTCTGGCCCTAGATCCAAAACAGATCGCGTCACCCAAAGATGGGAAGCTCAACCCCACCATGGGAGCCGCAGACTCTATGGCGTTGGAGCCGCACACGGACCCAATTGCGGATGGGGTCTGTGTTACTGGAACTCCGGACACGACTCGAGTCTCTGATTCCGAACTACGCGTAACTGCGCCCCTCAAATCCAATCAGGCGCCTATCACAGAATTCTGGGTTGCAGATATTTTCCAGCACTCACCACTTGGCGACATGGTAAGGTTGTTAAGATCTCTCCCCTTGGATAGGATCACACAGCCGCACTATATCCGGTTCAAACTGGAGGCTGATGAAGAATTTCATTCCCCACCCACCACCCACTTGGTAGCCACGGTTAATGATCTAACCGATCTGCTTGACAACGCTTCAGAAGACTTTGACGGGATGGACCTCGAAGCTGAAGCAGATCAAGATCAAAGCCGACCCATAACAGGGCGGTGGAAAGCTACGTCTTCATACGACGTGTATATGGTGGATGCACCCAAACAGGCGTAAGGCCACGGCGAAAACAATCCCATAGAGGATAAGCCCGCCGAAGAACCTCCCATGCATCAGCGTCCAAAACGCCGAACTAAATCCCGTAAAGGAAAGAACAACAACACCGTGACTAATGATGGTGACATCCCGGAACAAGTCGAAGACCCCGCAGACCCAGCGATAGAGCAGGAGGAGCGAGAGGACGGCGAACAAAGTCCGAAGCCTCAGTCCGATGACAGCGATGCCGAAGACGGTACATATGAACCAGTCTCTGAAGAAGAGGATAGCATGGGCGATGATGAATTCACCGCCCCAGAAGAACCCTCAGAACAAAAACGCTTCCACCGGAGGCTTATTGCCACCGCTAGGAGCTTGAAAAAGTAGCAGAGATGGCTTCGAGCCGGACAGGACACGCTTATTGATAGATGGAATGAGGTGCTAGACGCCGAACAGAAATATGGCTTTAATGGCCAAACCAAAGGCTATCCTAAGCGTAATCTACTGCCCGAATTCGACGACGAGGCCATTTCGCCCGTCCCACCGAAGGATAACAGCACCGACAAGCCGGACCGACTTCCTCGCGGATGGGATAGAGTCAACCCCATAAAGGAAAGGAGGGTGCAACCTAAGTCCGAAAACATGATCTGCGTGAGGACCTAAACAAAAAAGCTAGCAAGACCAGGTCTATATTAGGACCTAGAGACCAAGCTCCCGCACGTACGGCGGCTATCAAGCCAATCGCGCCGGTGACATACCAGTTCGGGGTCAATACCGAACACCACAACCATCGGACATACGCCATGATATAGCAAGATACAGAGGAGCTTCACACCCTATATGCTTCACCGATGAGGTACTGGGTCACGATTTCCCAGAAGGGTTTAAACCCATGAACATCGAAGCGTACGATGGAACGATGGATCCCGCCGTCTGGATAGAAGACTTTATTCTTGACATCCACATGGCACAAGGAGATGTTCTCCACGCCATCAAATATTTACCCCTCAAGCTAAAAGGACCAGCTCGACACTGGGTAAACAGTCTCCCAGAAAACTCCATTGGGAGTTGGGAAGAACTTGAGGACGCTTTTCGTGGCAATTTTCAAGGGACATATGTCCGACCCCTGGACGCTGACGATTTAAGTCACATCATCCAACAACCCGGGGAGTCAGCCCGCAAGCTTTGGAACCGGTTTCTCACTAAGAAGAACCAGATCATCGACTGTCCGGATGATGAAGCCTTAGTGGCATTCAAGCATAGTATCCGGGACGAATGGCTAGCCAGACACCTTGGACAGGAAAAGCCGAGGACAATGGCTGCCCTGACTACACTCATGACTCGCTTTTGCATGGGTGAGGATAGCTGGTTAGCTCATAGTAGCACCAGTGACCCTGGAACATCTGAAGTCAGGGATGGCCATGGAAAGCCACGACGTAACAAAAACAAACGTCAAAACAATTCTGGAAGCCCAGACAATATAGCGGTAAACGCAGGATTCAGTGGCTCCAGACCCGGTCAATGGTAGAAGCCATTTAAAGGAAACAAAGACGGTCCATCAAGTCTGGACAGAATATTAGACAGGCCCTGCCAAATCCATGGCACCCCAGAAAAACCTGCCAACCACTCCAACCGTAACTGTTGGGTTTTCAAGTAGGCCGGCAAGCTAAACGCCGAACACAAGGGGAAGGAGCCTCAGAGCGAAAACGAGGATGAACCTCGCCAGCCGAATATAGGGAGACAGAAGAAATTTCCGCCGGAGGTCAAAACAGTGAACATGATATATGCCACTCATATCCCAAAGAGGGAGCGCGAGCACACACTCCGAGACATCTATGCCGTTGAGCCTGTCGCCGCAAAATTCAACCCATGGTCAGCCTGTCCGATCACTTTCGATCGTAGGCATCATCCGACTAGTATTCGGCATGGGGGTTCGGCTGCCTTAGTGCTCGACCCAATAATAGATGGATACCATCTAACCCGAGTCCTTATGGACGGCGGTAGTAGTCTCAATATGATATATCAGGACACTGTCCGCAAGATGGGGATCGACCCATCAAGAATCAAGCCAAGCAGCACGACCTTTAAAGGAGTGATATCGGGCATTGAAGCTCGCTGCACAGGCTCTTTAACGTTGTAAGTTGTATTCGGTTCTCCCGACAACTTTCGAAGCCAAGAATTACTCTTCGACATAGCTCCATCCGGAAGTTGCTATCACGCTCTACTCGGAAGAACGGCCTTCGCCCGCTTTAATGCAGGCCCGCCTATTTAAAGCACAAGATGCCTGGACCATGTGGCGTTATCACGGTCAATGGAAATATGGAGCGCTCTCTCCGTAGGGAGGAGTACATTGCGGGCTTAGCAGCCGAAGTCCAATGCGGCCTACTCAAGCCGGATAATCTATCAACAGCGGACATAGCTAAACGTGTCCAGCACACGCTTCAGTGCGGCAGCTCAGATGAACCTGAGCAAGATTGACAGCTACGCCCCCGTCGACTGCCCCATAAGGTGATAGCATATGTGCCTTGAGTACATAATTATGCCTTAAAAATTCCTTGGGCGACGACCGGGGGCACCCGCATATAGTCTGTAGTTCGTCTAGACCCTATTCGGACTTTAAACTTACCCTCTTTAGGTTCATTAAATGAACCAGACTTGTTATGGCCACACCGGATCAATTTATTCTTTTCCAGGATTACTTTTTTTTCCTTTCTACAAACGGCTATCATACTCACACCTTCAAGGACACATTACAGAGGCGGAAACGAGGCAGACGTGCAGCAGGGACCCGCAGTAAGGTTTCTTTTTTAAATTAAGACCCTGTGTAAACCTTTTTTCTCTTTCTTGTTATATACCTTCTTGGTATGTAAACTGTCCAAAAAAGGTCATCGACATTATCTGTAAAGTTTGCGGCTAGCCGTACTATAGAGGGATATTAATAGAACAGTTTTATTCGTATTATGTCCATAGTTTTATTCACTCATCGTCGAATGTTCTCTTCCCGCATCAGATTGCCATATATGCCTTGTCAATAAGGGTTTATAACCAGGGGCTATAGTCAGTCCTGGTATATGTTGAAAATACCGAACACCTATAGGGAGTGTTCGGCGTCCTGGATATTTGCATTATATGCATCAGTTCCGAATCATGTCTTGGGTCGATAGTTGGGTTGCCCGGCTCCTGTGCTTACCCCTACGTTCCCGATTGTTCGGCTGGGGTGTAAAGGGAGAACTACTGCGATAGTACTTTTGGCTAGTCCGGTCAAGTACCTCAGTAGAGAAAGCCGAAAACTGACTGCCATGATAAGCGATAACCTGGTCAGCAATCCAGTGACTTAGTTTTATACTACGATCGATATAGATCAACCCCGTGTTATATGAAGGGTTGTTTTTTTTGCCCAGCCAAGTGCAATTGGATACTTTATTCGCACCAGGGGCTAGTACCTAGCCCCACTTGTCAAACTCCTACGTCTAAGTGAAAGGAATAATGCTGCATAGTCCGATTGCCTGGTTCGCTCTGCATACACCTCCTATACGGACCAAGAAGTTGGATAAAGAGTGTATTTGCATATGACAGAACACCCCAGTACTATGTACGTGGGGGCTGAAGCCGACAACTGGAAACTTTTCGATTTAAGATAAATAGTCACACAGGAGGTAAAACGCTGATATTATAAATAGCACAAAAGTTATGTATACATCGGATTCATAAGCCTAGTCTTTATATCCGGATACAATCACTCGAAGACAACATCTTTCGAACACTGGCCTTCTAAAAGGCAGGCGCCTTCGACGACGTTCTCAAAGTACTTCTCCGGCTTGCGGTGCTCCTTGCCTGCGTGCGGGCCAGCAGTAGCTATATGCACTCCGTTCATCTTCGCCCAGTGCACTATGACGCGAGCGAAGGCCATCCGAGCACCTTCTATGCAGGCCGAACGCGTTAGTGCGTCGACCCGCGGACTCACCTCGACGAGCAGCTTCACCAATCTAATGTAGCTACTTAGGATTGGCTCAACGGGCCATAGCTGGACTATTATGTCCTTCATGGCCGAACCCGCCATGTTGTGCAGCTCGACCAGCTGCTTCATCTGGTCGTTGAGGGGAACTGGATGTTGTGGCTCATAGAACTGCGACCAGAACAATTTCTCCGTGTCATTCCCCTCCTTGGCCTAGAAGTATTGAGCGGCATCTACGCTGCTCCTCGGAAGATCAGCAAACACGCCTGGAGAACTCCACAATCGTGTCAGCCCAATATACTTCCGCCCTCCAAAGATGCTCTGTAAGAGAAATATCTTACCACATGCTATCTGTCGCGCCTACTTGATTTCCTCACAGGCGCTGCGCGCCGCGCCTCGCGCGTCCTGGGCTAACTTTACTGCCGCAGACAGCTCAGATGCTTGCGTCGAAGTCTTCTTCTCCAACGCCTCACACTTCAGGATGGCGTTGTTAAGTTCAATCTCGACTTCAGACAACCAAGATTTGTGCTTCTCGCACTCGGCCTTTTCGGCCTTCAATTCGACAGCCGCTTTGTCAGCGGCTACCTTGTTCGCCTTGGCCTCCTTCTTGGCCTTTCCAACCTCGCCCTTGAGGGCCTCGAGCTCAGCGGCGCCAACTCTGTAATAAAGAATACAATATTAGAGTTTGTGAACATACTCAATCAATTAGGTCTTATTGACATTTCAAAAAATATGCATACCTTCTGTTTCATCAAAACGTCGGTTGATGCGGTCGAGGTCTACGTTGGCCACCTCGATCTTCCGATTTAGTTCGGCACCCTTTGCGTCCCGCGTAGTTGCCGTAACTAAGCAAGCCTGCACAATAGTTCAGCTCTGTAAGTATGCTACTCTATGGATACTTCGTCCAATTCTTTCAGAATCACACAAAGCATCAGGGGCTATTGGTTATATATGTGTATTTAAAACAAATAAAATTTCTTAACGACATTACATTGCTTACTTCAAATCCTGTTAAAAGGCTATTTAAGGCTTCATTCAGTCCGCCCTTGACAGGCTGAATCTTCTTCATCACCGCACCCAACACGGTGCGGTGTTCTTCAATGACGAGAGCACTTTGAAGTGCTCCCTCCATAGAATCCGGCGCCCACGGATTAACTTCGGGCACCGCTGTATCCTCCTATGCCTTAGGAATTGGGTCTTCGGACCCCGGAGCCGCGCTAGGCTCCGGGATGATGTTCGGTGGGGCCCCGGATTGATTGGGCCCCACGTCTTCGGTCTCCATGGGGGATGTCTCCCCATGGTCAGCGTCCACCGATATTTTACCCCCGGCCGCCTTGTCTCCTGCCCCCCCCCTCATCTCCTTGGGCGAAGAGCACCCGCTGGGACGACACTTCGGTGTCCCCGCCGATTACAGGCGATGGAGCCCGGACTGGCGGGTCACTCTCCATCTCTCCAGGCGACAGAGAGTTCCCCTCCGATGAGGTAACATCAGGGTTTACATCGGGAGGGCTGTAGGACAACAGAAGAAAATATTAAGTAAATTACCAGAAAAACTAAATAAACAAAGGTGCATCACTTGAGTCCGGACTGACTTATGTCTCGAACAAGCGTTTTTCCCTGGGCTTCATCACATAGTTATGTTCGGATGAACCCGAACTAGCTCCGAGGTTTAGTTTCCTCCAGGGTGTGGTCGTACCCGCATCAGCGATGGCCCCCTCTTCCTCCCCCTACCTTGCGCAGGGGGCATTTCTTCTTCTTCCTCCTCTTCCTCCTCATCATCTTCCTCCGCCTCTTCAAAGGAGAGGATCTGGAGGTCCTCGGGCTTCTTGCCCGCATGACGGGGCTGTCTCCGGCCCCTTGCCCTTTGTCTTCTTGGGCTTCTTGGTCGGTGCCTTGTACGGCACCGGAACCAGCATCGCCGTCTGTAGAGGCAGTGCTGGCTCTTTGGGAAAAGGCGCCAGACACTTAATCCGGGTCTGTCGGCGTTCTGGGAATAGGGGTACCCAGACTTGCCTGTCTGCGGCCCAGAGCATGGCTCGAAAGGTGGCCAAATGTGGCCCATCATCTTCAGCAACACTCAAGACCCTCGCGAGGGGCCAATCCTCGCGAGGCGAATGACACAAGGCATCCCCTGGGGCGGCCTTGCCAGGCCGGCTCGTGAGGGTCGGAGATATCAAGGCAAGGGGCACCTCGCGAGGTCCTCGTGACGTGAGCAGTGACGAGCATAGCCAAGCGGGCGCCAGCAGGCGCAGAGTGCCAGTTTCCTCTTCGGTGCTAAAGGAGCAGGTGCAGGCGCGGAGTCCCGAGGCGTCAGACAAAAGTTTCCTTATCGGTGCAACGAGACCAAGACCAACAGGACGGCAGGACGGAGGTCATTGCGGAGCCCACGGCGGCGTCACCACCAGAGCCTTTGGCAGCGAAGACCACCTTTTGTCAGGATAACTTGTACTAGTTGTCCCCCTTCAAATTTGACCGTTGTGGGATTCCTTCCCGCCCAATATTTGGGAAGAGGACCCTGGCCACTATAAATAGGACTAGCCACCACCATAGGGATGGGCAAAAAAGGGAGACGGGGTTAATCTCATCTTGAGCTGATCAGCTAGAAGGCCACACACACCACAAGCCCACCCGAGCTCAAGAATGCCTCTCCCTAGGAGGCAGTTCATCCACTGGATTAGGGTGTTGAGTAGACGAGCTAGGGCGGAAGGAGAGATCTTCGTGTGCACCCTAGAGTTTGAACCTTAAGGGTTTTGCCGGAACCCGAAATCCGACAGGGTCACCTTCTTCGTCCAGCCCTATATATCACGTTGAAATTCCAACTCCTATTATCATTAAATAAGGGAAAGGGTAAGTGTTTGGCAAGTTTTATTATTACCTCTGGGATGGAAAATTCGGTACTGAAGCCTGCATCCTCGACCTCTTCGGGCCTTTCCTTCTGGCTCTTGAAGAGGTGCTTCTAGATCTCCATGTGCGTAGAGCCAAAGAGATGCTTCAGCGGCTTGTCTCCTTCCGGATCGAACTCCCATAGGGAGGAATCCCGGCTTTGGCAAGGGAGAACAAGCCGGGTCAGCATCACCTGGACCACGTAGGAGCGCAGGTGTCCATTGGAGATGTCGCCCACTTGGTGTCGTGGGGTTCAGTGATGTAGAACCATTCCTCCTGCCAGACCTTGTTCGTCTCCACGAACGAGCCCTTGGACCAAGTTGCATTTGTGAGCTTGCTGATCATGGCGCCCTCGCACTCTGCGTGTTCCCCGTCAACCACCTTCAGCTTCACGTTGAAGGTCTTAAGCCACATGCCGAAGTGTGGGGGGATGCGGAGAAAGGCTTCACACATCACTATGAAAGCGGATATGTGAAGAATTGAGTTCAGGGATAGATCATGGAAATCTAGCCGTAGAAGAACAAAAGACCCCGAACAAACAGGTGGAGTGGAAACCCTAGCCCCCTAACAAAGTGAGAGGTAAAAACTACCCTCTCGCCTTCCTTAAGAACGGGAATCACCTGGCCCTTAGGGGGGGACTCAGTGTGCGATATTGCCGGCGAGATACCCCGCGCTCCGTAGATCCTCCACGGTCTTTTCAGTGACCCTGGAAGCCTCCCACTTGCCTCTGACACCGGATCCATCCATTGCTGGGAAGAGGAGTAGTGGTTGAGGAACGAGGAGTGGTGGGCGTAGAAGATGAGAATACGGGGGCAAGGGAGATTGGAGAGCTCGAGCATGAGGAAGGTGTGGGGCTGGTGAAAGGTATTGGTGTCCTTTTATAACGCGGCGAATACAGAGCGTCCCCCCACTTTAGCCATAAAACTCACCGGTTCCCAAAGCGGTCGTGCGTAATGCGCGGCGTGGGTGCTCACGTCACACTGATAAGGATCCCACAATAAGCGGGCACGATCTCTATTCTGATGGGACGTGTCAATGAGGATATACCTCGAAACGCAAAACTAGGACCGAATAAAATGGTTCGATATATTACTGGGTTGGACGCGATGCTTCACCCAAAAAGTTGTCAGTAGAGACACATTCATTTTCTTTTAAAAGCCTTGCCTTCGAGGCTAAGGGTTGTACTAATCTTGCACAGCCGAACACAATCCACCGGTTTGCAGAAGATATATTCCGGAGAAGGAACCAGCCTTGCAATGCTGAAGACAATACGGAAGCGGAACTCATCGTCATCGAAGAAAGGTTCAGGGGCTACTGAGGGAGTCCTGGGTCGGGGGCTCCTCATGTGGCCGGACAAACTCTTGGTGGGCCGGACTGGTGGGCCGTGAAAATTACTACAAGATCAACTCTCGTATCCGGACAGGACTCCTGTATTCCTGTAATGGCAAGTTTGGGTTTGGGTGTAGGTTTTCCTTCCTCTGCAAGATGGCATGTACAAACCCTAGGCCTCTCCGGTGCGTATATAAACCGGAGGGTTTAGTCCGTAGAGGCTAGAGAAGAATCATAATATTCTCATAGGCCAGACTTATGGTTTAGCCATTACGATCTCGAGGAAGATCAACTCTTGTATTCATATTCATCCATACTAATATAGCAGGAAGTAGGGTATTACCTCGATCGAGAGGGCCTGAACCTGGGTAAACATTGTGTCCCCAGCCTCCTGATACCATCGATCCTCCAGACGCATAGTTTAGGACCCCCTACCCGAGATCCTCCGGTTTTGACACCGACACCCACCTCTGTGGCCTCCCGCACGACCTCTTCACTCTATAAATGTCCAAATGTTCCAAAAACCCTAGGGGGTAGATGAAATTTTATTCAAGTCACCGCCAGTTCCAAAACCATGAGATCCAATCTAGAGCCCTTTTCCGGCACTCCGCTGAGGGGGGAATCATCACCGTTGGCCATCTTCATCATCCCGGTGGCCACCATTATGAGGAGGGAGTAGTCCACCCTCGGGGGCTGAGGGTTTGTACCAGTGGCTATGTGTTTAATCTCTCTCTCTCTCTCTCTCTCTCTCTCTCTCTTTCTTTCTCTCGTGTTCTTGAGATGCACAATCTTGATGTATCGCGGACTTTGTTAAAATAGTCGGATCATATGGTGTTTTCCCCTCTCTATCTTGTTGTGATGAATTGTGTTTTCCATTTTGAGATTTCTTTGGATTGAATACTTTTATGGATTTGAGAACACTTGATGCATGTCTTGCTATGAATTCTCGAGGTGACAATGGGGTATCATATTGATTCACTTGATATGTGTTTTGGCACTCAACTTGCGGATTCCCAAAGTGACATTGGGGTAATCTATGCATAGGGGTTGATGCACGTTCTTTTCTTTGTTTCTCGGGTAGAAATCTTGGGGCACTCTTTGAGGTTCTTTGCGCTGGATTGAGTATTATGAATCTGAAATTGTTTGATGCATATCGTATAATTAACTCACGGATACTCGCGGTGAAATTGGGGTATCCAGGTGGCATTAGAGTTGGTTGATGTGTATCATATGGTGTTGTTTTTGTACGTACTCTTGATCGATAGATCGGAAAGGATAACTTGATGTTATGTTAGTATGAACTCTTGATAGATCGATCAGAAAGAATAACTTTGAGATGGTTTCATACCCTACAAACAATTTCTTATTATGTTCAACGCTAGATAGGAACTTTGGAGTGATTCTTCATTGCACGTTGAGGGATGGTTATGTGATCCAATTATATTAGCATTGCTTAGAGATTGCACTAGCGAAAGTACGGACCCTAGGCCTCAGTTTCAAGCATTGCAATACCGTTCGTGCTCCGTTTTATCAATTGCTACCTTGCTGTTTTTTATTGTTCCTGTTACAAAAAACAATATATAGTATCCATATTACACTTGTATCACCATCTCGTCGCCGAACTAGTGCACTTATACAATTTGCCATTGTATTGGGTGTGTTGGGGACACAAGAGACTCTTTGTTATTTGGTTGTAGGGTTGTTTGAGAGAGACCATCTTCATCCTACGCCTCCCACGGATTGATAAACCTTAGGTCATCCACTTGACGGAAAATTGCTATTGTCCTACAAAACTCTGCACATGGAGGCCCAACACGACTCTACAAGAATAAAGTTGCGTAGTAGACATCAAGGTCGTCACATCAAAAGACTCACAGTATGAATCCTTAGTCAATGATCTCCATTGTTGCAAGAACATGCAAGTTTTAAAAAGGCAGTCAATAGGCTTAACTGGGAAGGAGTGTTCAATAGTAAATTTGTTTCTAATATTCCTCGGCGACCAACAGATGGTAGCAAACCCCAAACAGAAAACCCGTTTAGAGGTCCCCAAAAAGCTATTATACAGGGCTCTAAGATCCGCAAAAGAAGAAGGGCTCCAGGACACGCGTAGCCAAGATCTGATACAGCACCAAACAAACTTGCACTACAAAAAAACACTGATGTGATAATACGTGTTTTTCACAGTAGGTCACGTTTACTATCATGCATGTACAACCATGACGATTTTATGACAGAATCAAGATAGACATACATGTGTTGTCGTAGAAGTGTTCCATGACAATACCAAAATTATCATCACAGAAGTGTCCACTTCCATGACGATAAATGTCGCGTCATGGAAGTCCTTTCGTAAAGCGTAACCGGCACGTGGCATCCACCATAATGGGTCATCGTTAACCTATCTGGTCCAGTTTTGGATCCGATAACCCGCTAACAGCCACGACCAATGGCAATTTTCCACGTGTAAAATTCTCGTTGGCGGATGGAACCACGTGTCAGCTCCGCGTTGGCATAGATGTCACTCATGCAATGGGCAAGATGTGCCTATGATAAGGTTACATGTGTACCGGCCCAAAAGTGGGCCATAAAGATTAAATGGGCCTGCCAGCTAAAGGCCCACCAGATTTTGGAGACCATAATGGTCCGGCCCAGCTAAAGGCCCACAAGATTTTGTCGACCATAATAGGCCGGCCCAGCTAAAGTCCCACGAGATTTTGAAGACACTAGTGGGTCGGCCCGTTAATAACCTACCATGTTTTGGGCCAAATGCCGGCCCATATTTGATTCAGTCCATTAACAGCCCGCTTCGTTCAGGGCCTAATAAGGGCCCATGTGAGAACCGGCCCATTAATAGCCAACCACGTTCTGGGCCATATTACGGCCCATATCAGATCCGGCCCTTTAAGAGCCTTTCATTCATTGGGCTAAATTATGACACATATTAGATTCAAACCGTCAACTGGATGTTGTGCTTTTGGGCCCCTTGAGGATCGCTTAGGATTTCTGTCTGCTAAAGGCCCATTCAATAATATGGCCTGATATTAGTTTCGGCCTATAAAAGGCCCGTTTAACATTTCGACCCTATATTTATATCGGCCTGCTAAAAGCATGGCATATAGTTGGACCGAATTGGGACAAACAAGGACCAAGACAATTTTGGCATGTTAACGACCCGTGATGTGATTCGCACAATCATGGGCCAGGGTCTATTTCGGCTTGCTGTCGGCCCATCACTACAAAAAAAATACACTTCCGTGATGATACGTGTTTGTCACAGTTGGTCATGTATTCTGTCATGCATGTACATCCATGACGATTTTATGATAGAATCAAGATAGTCATACCTGTGTTGTCGTAGAAGTGTTCCATGACATTGCCAAAATTATCATCACAAAAGTGACCACTTCCATGACGATAAATCGCGCGTCATAGAAGTGCTTTCATCAAGGGTGACCGACATGTGGCATCCACCGTAATGGAACGCTGTTAAGCTATCGGGTCCGGTTTTGGATCCGATTACCCGTTAACAGCCCCGGCCAATGGGAATTTTCCACGTGTAAAATTTTGATTGGCTGATTGAAACAGGTGTCAGCTCCGCGTTGGAACATGTGTCACTCATCCAATGGGCGAGATGCGCCTATGATATGTTGACACGTGGACTGGCCCAAAAGTGGCCCATAAAGTTTAAATGGGCAGGCCCAACTAAAGGCCCGCAAGATTTTGCAGACCATAATGGGCCGGCCCAACTAAAGGCCCACCAGATTTTGCGAACCATAATGGGCCGGCCCAGCTAAAGGCCGACAAGATTTTGCCGGTCATAATGGGCTGGCCCAGGTAAAGGCCCACAAGATTTTTGGGGGTCATAATGGGCCGGCCCAGGTGAAGGCCCACAAAATCTTTGTGTACCATAATGGGCCGGCCCGGCTAAAGGCCCACAAGATTTCGCGAACATCAATGGGCCGGCCCAGCTGTAGGCCCACAAGATTTTGAGCAACCTAGTAGGCCGGCCCATTAACTTGTTGTCATATTTTGGGCCAAATGCCGGCCCATATTTGATCCGGTCCATTAATTACCTGCCACGTTCCGGGCCTAATAATGGCCCATATGAGATCCGGCCCGTTAAAAGCCTACCACATTCTGGGCCAAATTCCGCCCCAGATCGGGTCTAGCCCTTTAAGAGGCTTTGGGCTAAATTATGGCCCTTATCAGATTTGGCCCGTCAACTTGACGCTATGCTTTTGGGCCCACTTGCTAAAGGCCCATTTAGTAATTCGGCCTGATATTAGTTTCGGCCTGTTAAGGGCCCGTTTAGTATTTCGGTCCTATATTAATATCGGCATGTTAAAAGCCCGTCGTATATTTGGGCCTAACTGCGGCCCGGTTTGCATCCGGCCTGCTCGCAGCCGATAATCTGATTGGGCCAAACAAGGACCGAGACAATTTGGCATGTTATAAGCCCGTGATTTGATTGGCGCATTCATGTGCCGGGGTCTATTTCTGCCTGCTGCCGGCTCGTGAGCTCTTCGGCACGATTCAGGCCCAACCTACTTTTCAGCCTCCTAAGGGCCCATTGAGTTTTCTAGGGAAAATACGGCCGGCGGTTTACTAGGCCTATTAAAGGCCCGAATCTACTAGTGGGTCAATTTACATTTAGGCATGTTAACGGACCAAGATGACGGGGCCCATGATACAAATCATACATGGTGATTTGCATGACGGCCTGATTATGTACTGTAATTTTACGGTTTGGCCAGTTTACTGCGAAGATAGGATATATATATATAATAAAATAACTGCAGCATCGTGAATAAGAAAAAGACCTAGACTATACAATAAAGAAATTACGACATATTACATCCACTGGGCATCAAAGTTCGCCACTATGATAATAAAGCACAAGCAGACAGCAGATTACATACATTGGGCATCAAAGATCGCCACGAGTGCAACTAAACATGCTGACAAAATAATGTACAAAACCGACGGCACTTCAATAGAGTTCAAGAAAGGTTAGCCCTGCTCGGGAGCTGCAGCGCAAGCAGCTAAGCAAGCTGGTGAGACTGCACTTGTTTGACACTTATAACCTCCTCACTCTGAAAGATAAACAAGCAGGCAGATGACAGGTTTTGCACATATAGGAATCAGTGCTGACAATTCATCACATTTCTTACTGATGAATAAAGTGACACAGTTTAAAATAGCATTAACACAACATGGTATTGTTCAGGTCAAGACATGGCAGGAAATGACATTGTGAAGGAGTTGGCAGCTTCACGACACCATTGGATTACAGATCAAGAACTCATAAGTATCAATGGTTAGTGTGCTATCAATTTATTCCATTTCAGATTGGCAAAATAAGATCACTTGTTCTGTATAGTTTAATTTACATGGTATGAAGAAGGAACTTGGTTGTACAACTGAAAACTTAAATTGAGAAGGACAAACTTTTGTTTATGAACTGGAGTACATAATAAACTTTAAACATGCAATTTGATGGAAACACCAAAAATAAATAGCTGTTGCAGTCATCCATAACCAAATATACATAACAAAGTTTGAAGGATTGAGAAGGACAAACTTACATTATTGGTGAAGGCAGACTCTATAAAGCCCTTGTCTATTCTGATGGGGGGTCAATTCAAGAAGTTTACCACAAAATCTTCTTCATAAGCATTGCCTTTATTTTACATTTTGTTAAGAGTAAATATAGATGTGACAATATAAGAAAAAGTGGAGAATATTTAAGATAAGATGAAGAGTGATGCTACATAACCAAGTAGCTATAAATGTAAGACAGCGATACAGGCAAAAGGTATAGCCAAGAGCAATGCAGGGCTAAACTTCTTCAGTACCATCGGTGTTATCCAACCTTATGGTAAGAGTAAATATAGATCTTATGTGTAGAAAATGGAGGGCAAAGGAAAATAAGCTGCAGAGTGATGGTACATGAATAACTACCTGTCAATATAAGTACACTGATAAAGGACAGCAGGTACTTACAAGAACAATGCAGAGCTAAAAAAATTCATTGGCATTGGATATATTCTACCTAATGTAACCATTCATACAGATCAGATAATTTGGTGCGAACAATTGATAAGCAAGCTATCATGCATACTGCTGTCACATAATGAACCAGGTATGTATGCAAGTACAGTGATATAGGAAAACAGGTACTAACAAGAGCAAAGCAGCGGGCGGCATATTTGCGATATCGTATAGTTCTTTTCAAACCGGAATTCTTTTTCGAGCAGATTTCCTGCAAAAAAGATCCGTAAGGCACATGCGGAAAAGTAGCAGTTCAAATTGGCATGCGATATCATAGATAGCACCTCATCCTCTGAACAAGACGAGTGCATAACAAGGTTTTTCCATTCAATGTCTTCTAAATTTAGCACAAGAGACTTCACTAGAAATTCGTTTATAGACTTGCCATCAAAGTGTGATTTCCTCAGATAACACCAATACTTCTGCAATGCTTCCTTGAAAAGCGCAAGCAAGCTTTGCTCATCATGACTATCCAGATTGACCCTCGCCTACTTACAACAATGTAATGTAATACATTGATGTGTTCAATCAGCAGAAAACAGGAAAATAATCACCATGAATAATAGCACTTACACGTAAGTGGGACAGGAAGATGTGAAAATGGTGTTTGTCTTCACTATAATCTTCCAATAATGGGAATATATGCACGTAGTCCCTAACAACATTGAAAGCATTGTCTTTTAAATTGGGAATAACTGGAATGGGGTTCCAATCTACAGGAATTTATCATCTCTGCAGTTGGGATAGGTCTTCGGCCGGTGGACTTGCTGTGCTTTTTGCTGGAGTGGGATTTTTCTATGGTACGGCTTGTGCTATGGAAACTGAAATCCGCATACCTTTTGCTGGAGTGCAGGTCCTGTGTGGTGGGGCTAGTGGTGTGTTTCATGGATTTATCACGGCAGATGTCCTAGCAAAAGGACTTAGTCGTGAGGCCATCGCTACGGGTTAGCTCAAAGGGGTTAAAGTGGACGAAAGACACAAGGGTTTTATACTAGTTCGGCCCCTTCGATGAAGGTAAAAGCCTACGTCTAGTTTGGTGTGGTATTGCTTGGGTTTCGATGACCAGGGAGCGAATTCGCTTTGCCTGTGTCTCGAGCTATTGTTCTCTGTCCTGAACCGTCGCCAGGTCGTCCCTTTATATAAGAGGTGACGCCCGGTCCGGTTTACAGAGTCCCGAGGCCGGCTCATAAACGTGTCCGCCTCGGTCTCTGCACTTTCTATCTTACATCCCAAGTTACATAGTATGACGGTTTACAAATCATGGGCCCTAACATATGGGCTCTAAGCCTCTTGGGCTACAATCTTTTACTTCATACTCCGCTGGGCTTCTGATAATATAATCTTAATAACGTAAACCGGACCCTCCTGGCCGGTTTATACCTGGTAGTAATATCCCTGACATTAGGCCCCAGATTGATTTGAACTTTGTTCATGTCAGTCTTCAAAGTCTTGTACAGATTTTCCTTTCTGCATCTTCAGTATGCTTGGTGATCCGGCATGACGTCATCTCCTTAAGTCGCTTTAAACCATCGTGACGCCATCCGCGCATTTAATGCATGTACCTGTTTTTTACTTTCACCTATTAAAGCTCCGAAGATCGAGGCGACGGCACCATCCATATCCAATTTTTGGTCTCCTCCCACGCCTGTCGTTTTATCTCTTCGGCCTATAAATAGGGCCGAGGGCCATCTCTTTATCCCCCTTCGCTTTCTACTTCCTCTGACCTCCAGCGCTCAAGCTCCGCCGCCGTTCTTCGAGCTCGTCGTCTTCACCAAGCCCGGCCGCTGCATCAACTTGAGTGCGTTCAGAGACTCGTCGCCGTCCTTCCCCTTCTGCTGCCTCAGGTACGTTCATTCCTTCTTCCTTGTAGATCTTAGTTCTAGGGTTCCTCGGGAGCTCGCCCACGAACCCTTGTTCTTCACAGTTCATCACCATAGGCAGTTCTTAACTGTAGACGTAAAACGTTTAGATCGACCTTTGTATGCATAACTCCGCTCCTTCTTTACAATCTTAGTTCCCCCAATACTACTAGCTAGATTGGATCTGTAAAGAACCTTCGCTGCCTCTTACGAATATAACCTTAATTATCTTTGAGTTTTCCGCATGCCGTAGATCCATATTTTGCTGTTGCTCATGTTAAAGTTGTTTCCCACACTTTAGATCGCCATCTTGTTTGCCTATGTCGACGGTTCAACCTTGAATCTGCATCTCACCTGCCCGTGCCGACGGTTTAGCTTTAAATCTGCACCTCACCTGCCTGTATTTGGCGGTTTAACTTTTTCCTTCCAAGCTTCATAATCCGGTAGCTGTTTCATTCATAGTTGTTCAGGATCAGTAGATACCATTAGTCCCCTGCTTAAACCGCCAATTAGATCAATGCCTTCATAGAACATGCCGGTTTATATCTGCGTGGATCATAAACCGGGTCTTGTATCGTGTTTTTCAGTGTTCCCTCTTTGAAAAAGATGACTTATGTGGCCAAGCAGTTTGTTGCCTGCAACTGGGTCCCATCCCGGATTACCGAGGACGATTTAGCAGAGGCGTCCTCAATTGGCGCTTTAGGTCCCCAGGAGGTTCTGCATTGGAGGGCTCCTGGGAAAGAGTGTCCTCCCCAGCCTAAAGAGGGAGAGATTGTTGTCTTTTTCGATCACCTAGCCCGGGGCTTTAACCATCCAGGGTCAAAATTCTTCCGCGATGTATTGGCAGAGTTTCAGCTCCATCCCCAAGATATAGGCCCCAACTCCGTATCAAACATCTGCAATTTCCAAGTCTTTTCTGAAGCTTATCTGAAAGAAGAGCCGTCTGTAGAGTTATTCCCGGACTTCTTCCATCTGAACTGCCGGACTGAATTTCATGATGGGCCAAACACTGAACTGGGCGGAATGAGTATCCAGAAGAGGAAGGATGTCAGCTTTCCTCATGCTACCCTTCATAGCCATCCCAAGGATTGGAACCAAACTTGGTTCTATTGTGTTGATACTTCTCAAGAGGGAGAGAATCCACTACCGGGTTACCGCTCTTATCGTCTGACAACGGATCACCCTTTCCCGCAGCGTCTGAGGGCCCAAGACTGGGCTCGATATGCCCCCCAAATTTCCAAACTCAGGGCTTTCGTAGCCAATGGTTTAACCGGCGTCGACTTTGTCCGTTGCTGGCTCTCATGGAGCATTCTTCCATTAAGCCGGCACTCCGGTTTAATGTGCGAGTATACTGGCAACCCAAAGGACCCTCAGTGTCACACGGAGATGGTGCTTCCATACAATGAATTTACCGAATCTGCGAAGAAGATGCTGAATATACCTTTGGAGGAGTGTAGTCGGACCGGTTTAGCACCCTTCTGTGTAAACAACGAACCGCCAGCGGTAAGAATCTTCTGTCCCTTTCTATTTGTTTTAATCCGTCCATATTGCTTGTCTTCAACATGTTTTTATTCCTTTACACAGGCCAATGACCCCTTCTGGAAGAGGAAGGCCCAGGACAAACAGGCGAAGCCAACTCGCAAGAAGATATTGGCCGTAAAGAAACATAAGAAATGACTTGCCGCTGCTTCCGGTTCAAGCGCCGAAGAAGATGATCCAGCTTCTGAGGTACTACTTGGTTCTTATGTCTCTTAATTTTCCTTTGTCTGTATTCATATTAACAATGTCTTTTCCCAGGATCCGGCGAAAGGTAGTAAAGCAGATGAAGTCGAGGTAATCTTTCTCTCCTCTAATTCAGAACCGTTGCCACCCAAAGTTCATCGGGTTGCCCAGAAATATCTGTTTTCTCACCCTTATGCTCAATTGGATCCCAATTTTCTTTTGAAGAAGCAACAGCATGAGGCTCGCCGGACCACACGCCAAAGTGGTCAAGTGGTTGAATAAACCAGATTAAGCCACACTCCGGCTCGAAGACGCCGCTTAGAGGTTTTGCTTACTCCAACCATTCTTCATCCAAAAGCGGGTCTTATTCGTAAACCTCTTAAACCGTCTGATCCAAACTATCAGGAAACTCCTCTATCTTCTTCTGGCGAGTCAACTGCCACCCAAGTCCCGGTGCTCAAGACCGTTCATTCGTAAGCCGTCTTTCAGTATGTTCGGTTTATCTTTCCTTTTTGACTTGTGATTGTCATTATTCGTTTAATCTTATCAGTATGCCCAAGCCTAGCAAGAAGGCAAAGTTGAATAAATTGGCGGCCGAAAACACCACCGCTGAACCGGCAGAAGATCCTGAAGCTGCCAATCCTCTGCAAGAAAATGTCAAAGTTCCACATGATGATCCTTCCCCTATGGATCAAGAAGATCTTGCTGCTCCGGGGGGGTGAAGCCATGGAAAATACTGCTGAACCGGCCAGCCCTGTCCGGGTTAGTCCGGCTCCTATTAGTCCGGTGCAGACCAATCCCGCTGCTGCCGCTGATCCCCCAGGCCAACTGCTGCCTTGATAGATGATGTCGAGATCACTGGGATAAGCTTTAGTGCTCCCGCGGAGCTTGTCATCTTGGCCAGACACACTGCCAAGGAAGAAGTTCTTCAGAAGGACAAGGGCAAGTGGAGCACTGATCTGTCTAGTTACGCCCAACACAGCGCCCAAGAACTTCATTCTGGGTACCTGAACCGTCTCTTCACCAGCCGTGACCATGAGGCCGGTCTGGTGAATTTGATGAAAGAGAGATATGTGGTAACTTCTTTTCCTTTGCTCTTCATTTCTGCTCGTATCCTGTAGTGGTACCTTTAGTCCATTGTAGCCCCCAAGTGCCGGTTTGGCCTTTAGGTTAAACCTGGACTTTGATAGACCAACTGTAATATTTTGATTTGCACATGTAGCTCCCAAGGGCCGGTTTACTCCATTGTGGGTGAATCGGGACTTCTCCTATGTTTGAGAATGACATTACATTAGCCCCCAAGTGCCAAGGACATAACTTGTTATGTGCTTGGGACTTGTCTGAAAAAGTTGCTTTCTTTCACTTCAATTGTACATTAGCCCCCAAGTGTCAAGTGCATAACTTATTATGTGCTTGGGACTTGTCTAAAAGGATTGCTGTAGATATCTGACATATTTTGTCCTTGGTAGACTGATTTGAACCGGAGGGCCACTGAAATTAGTGAGCTCCGAAATAGCCTATCCTTCCAAGAGACTGCTTCGACTAAAGCCAAGGAGGAACTTACCCTTGCTTTAGCTAATATGGATTAGCTCAAGAAAGATTTTGAAGCGGAGCGGTCCATTTGGGAGGTACAGAAGGCTGCTATATACAAAAGGGCCAAGGATGATGAGGCTGCTCTTAACCCGGTGACGGAGGAGTTATCCGGGTTAAGGCAGCATATAGACGATATGACATCTGCTATCTTCGATAAGTACTTGTTGTCATACGCTTTATCCTTGCTATCTTATGCTGCTCCGGCTTAACTCGACAATTGTACACATGGAGGCACATTACTCATCTTGGGGATGATGTGCGGAAGAAGCTGAAGGCTGCTTACACCTTGGTGGAACAACACTATGCCGGCGCTCGGAGGGCCATCAGTGTTATTTCGCACAATAAATCGGCACCAACAACTATCCAAGGTACTCTGGAAAAACTATCCATCTTGCCTGCTCGTATTGTGGAGGTAACGAAATCTTCTGCAAGAGCCGGCTCCCTCATGGCATTAACCCGGGCCAACGCATGGGTTCCCGACTTTGATCCGGCGGAGGCCATGAATGGTTATGAAAGAAGACGGGTCAGCTTTCTCCGCTGAAGATCTGCGCGCCTTAACCAAAGACATGCGGCCTCTTGCTAGTAAGCATGCTGACGAAGCGGACTTGTCAAGGTATCGTCCGGGTTATGATCTAGAGAATGTGCGGGTTGAGCGGCCGTCTTATGACATCGAAAATCTGATTCCACCCGTTCGTAAGCATACCTTCGCTCCTGACATTGAACCGTCAGAACTTATAAACAATGAAGTATATTTCCGCTCCCTTGCCAAGATTGACTGGAGCACCCCTGATTTCCAGCAGCTGCCAGAAGTCGTCGAAGACCAGGAACAAGCTGACCCTCAGTCTTCACAGTGAGCCGAAGAAGAATCCTAAACCGGCTCCGATTTAATCTTATGTGTTGCAAGCAGGAGATAATCTTTTGGGCCTGCCAGTGCCTTGTAATAGAATAGTTGAAATATTGTCTTTGTCCCGCACTTTGTATCATGGCATTATTCTGTTTGGCAACTCCTAAATTATCTCCTGCTTGCAATGCTTTGACAGTTTATATTACCTGTGTCTGCATAAACAATGCTCAAAGCATACTGGCGGTTTATCGCCGGACGGGTCATACTGGCCAAACACATGATCTAAGTTAATAACTTGAACCGTGTATGAAATATGAACATGTATCATACCTGTGATTAAGTGTATCCGTAAACCTTAATCCGCAGGAACAATCCGAGGTGTAAGTGTTGATGACTTACTTGGCTCTTTGTCGGCTTATCATGAAGGCCGATTCGGGTTAGAATGAACGCTGGTTTTTCTGTAAACTAGTACTGGTGTTCATGACCCAGACTATAGCTCTGTAAATACAGATGTAGTTAAAACTTTGTAGTTATCCAGTCTTGAATCATGGACTTGGTTTGAAAAACCAATGACCTTGAAGATAAAGATTTTAGAAAACATAAAAAGTGAAAGATAAAGTTTTTGGGCAAATAAGACCATGTAGTCGAGGCTTTTTACGAGCTGCCAGGCTCCAAAATTCGAGGCTTTTTATGAGCTGCCAGGCTACTGTCAGTAACCATTTTAGCAAAGCCTATTAGGATGACCCGCAATCTTTAACCAAATCATCAATGTCAAATGCTACCAATGTTCAAAATTTCATAAAGATTTTGGCTTGTGTAATCACTTGATGATCGTCAATTTCACGTGACCAAGTTCAGGGTCCCAAAGGATTTACTTGTGATACGTTCGACGGCTCATACTAGGTTTACCTGGACGGCGCGAATTACTTGATGCAGGCAGGTTAATCTGGGGTTTTAGGTGTATACACCGGGCTTCCAAGCCGTGTTCACTACAAGAGTTTTCAACTCAGTGATGAACTTGCATCAGGAGCCCCCAGGTAGCGTGTGAGCATTGCTCGTCGGGGCATATGTTTGAGTTGTGCTAGGCATCAAACCCTCTTTTGCCCCTCATCATCATGTGGAAATTGCTGAAGCAACCAGAGCAGTGCTCTTATGATGGTCTTCATATGGCCGCCGGTTTAAGAGGCCATGGGAAACTTCCTTTCCCGCGGAAGCCCCCATGTGATTCTTTTTGTACAGAAAGGACGACTGGTTCCTTGATTTATCAAGGGCGCCGGTTTAAGAGGCCATAGAAAACTCCCTTGCCCACGGAAGCCCCCATGTGATACTCTTATGAAAAGGATGGCTGATTCCCCAGTTTACCGGGGGCGCCGGTTTATTTCATTAATCATAATATATACATTGTACATAAAGTGGAGCCGATGGCTCAAGTATAGTAAGGTCAAAGAAAAGCGATGTTCCACGGCCGCTTGGTCTCCTCCCCCGCCGTGCGTGAGTCCTTATGTTCTCGAACGTCCACGAGGTAGTATGATCTGTTGTGCAGGTTCTTCCTGACCACAAAAGGTCCTTCCCAAGGTGTGGATAGCTTGTGCATATCTGTCTGGTCTTGGATGAGCCGAAGCACCAGATCTCCTTCTTGAAACGTCCTGGTTTTAACCCGGCGACTATGGTACCGGCACAGGTCTTGTTGGTAAATAGCCGATCGAGCTGCTGCCATGTCCCGTTCCTCGTCCAGCCGGTCCAGAGCGTCTTGTCTTGCTTGTTCATTATCCGCTTCAACATAAGCCGCCACTCGTGGCGAGTCATGACGGATATCACTAGGGAGGACCGCTTCAGCTCCATATACCATGAAGAAAGGCGTGTACCCTGTGGATCTGTTGGGTGTAGTGTTGATGCTCCATAGCACAGAAGGTAATTCCTCCACCCAACAGCCCGGTGTTCTCTGCAAAGGAACCATAAGCCGGGGCTTGATGCCTCTCTAGATCTCTTGATTGGCTCTCTCAGCTTGGCCATTATACTGAGGGTGAGCTACTGATGATACATCAAGACGGATGTCCTCCCGTTGACACAACTCCTCCATAGCCCCCTTGGATAGATTGGTGCCATTATTAGTTATAATGCTGTGTGGAAAGCCAAACCGGAAAATTACCTTTTTGATGAACTGAACCACCGTTGCTGCATCACACTTACTGACAGGCTCCGCTTCAACCCACTTGGTAAATTTATCTACTGCCACCAGCAGATGGGTTTTCTTGTCTTGGGATCTCTTGAAGGGTCCAACCATATCAAGCCCCCAAGTCGCAAACGGCCAAGTAATTGGGATCATCCTCAGCTCCTGCACTGGTATATGAGCACGCCGTGAGAATTTCTGGCAAGCATCACATTTTCTGACCAAGTCCTCCGCGTCGGCGTGAGCCGTTAACCAGTAGAACCCATGACGAAAAGCTTTAGCCACCAAAGATTTTGAACCGGCGTGATGACCGCAATCCCCTTCATGAATCTTTCTAAGTATATCACAGCCTTCTTCTGATGATACACACCGCTGAAAAGCTCCAGAAACACTGTGATGATGAAGTTCTCCCTTGACAATAGTCATAGAGTTAGAGCGCCGGATTATCTGTCTGGCCTCGACTTCGTCCTCTGGTAACTCACCTCGGTTCATATACGCCAAGTAAGGGAGCGTCCAATCCGGAATGACAAGAAGTGTTGCGACCAATTGTGCTTTCGGATCAGGAACAGCCAAGTCCTCCTCTGAAGGTATCTGTACCGACGGATTATGCAACTCATCCAAGAAGGTGTTAGGTGGAACCGGTTTACGCTAGGAACCGAGCCGGCTTAATGCATCAGCTGCTTCGTTTTTCCGTCGGTCTATATGATCCACCTGATATCCTTTGAAGTATCCAGCAACATCGTCTACCTCCCATCGATATGCTGCCATGAGCGGATCCTTGGAGTCCCACTTGCAAGAGACCTGCTGTGCCACCAGATCTGACTCGCCAAAACACTTGACCCAGCTCAAGTTCATCTCTTTGGCCATCCGTAGACCATGGATGAGAGCTTCATACTCAGCAGCATTATTAGTACAAGGGAACATTAAACGGAGGACATAATAGAACTTATCACCTCGTGGGGAAGTTAACACGACTCCAACCCCCGAGCCCTCCAACTGCCTTGAACCGTCAAAATGAATAGTCCAGTATGTACGATACGACTTCTCCTCAGGTGCTTGCAACTCTGTCCAATCGTTGAAGAAATCCACCAGTGCTTGGGATTTTATAGCAGTACGGAGCACATATTTTAATCCATGCGGGCTAAGCTCAATGGCCCACTTTGCAACCCGACCAGTAGCTTCTCTGTTCTGGATTATATCCCCTAACGGAGCTGAACTGACAACGGTGATTGGGTGGCCCTGAAAATAGTGCTTTAGCTTCCTGTTTGCCATGAAAACTCCGTACACCAGCTTCTGCCAATGCGGATATCTCTGCTTTGACTCGATGAGCACTTCACTGATGTAGTAAACCGGCCGTTGAACCAGATATTCTTTGCATGCCTCCTTGCGCTCTACCACAATGGCAACGCTTACTACGGGCATTGGCAGACACGTATAATAGCAGCGGCTCATTGTCAACTAGGGCAGCAAGAACCGGCGGCTCTACCAATTGCCTCTTCAAATCTTCGAACGCAGCATCAGCATCATCACTCCAGACGAAATGGTCTGTCTTCTTCATCATCTGATAAAGCGGAATTGCCTTCTCCCCCAAACGGCTGATAAACCGGCCGAGTGCTGCAATACGGCCCGCCACGCGCTGGACATCGTTGATACACGCCGGTTTAGCCAGGGACGTAATCGCCTTGATCTTCGTCGGATTAGCTTCAATTCCTCTGTTTGATACAAAGAACCCCAGGAGCTTGCCTGCTGGAACACCAAAAACGCACTTCTCCGGATTGAGCATCATTTTATAAACTCGGGGATTGTCAAAAGTTTCCTTCAACTCATCTATCAGCGTTTGCTCCTTCCTGGATTTCACCACAATGTCATCGACATATGCATGAACATTCCGCCCAATCTGCCCTTGTAGGTAGTTCTGCACCCAACGCTGGTAGGTTGTGTCGGTGTACTAAGGTAGGGGTACCTCAGTACCCCAACTTGTGCACGGGCAGTAGCAGCTTCCCGCGGCAGGGCCTACCACGCGCTCGCCGGATACCTTCCTGCTCCATATAAAACCATTCAAAAACAAAGTATACAAGACAGAAGATCGAGACCCCGGCAAGTGGAGCTTGCCGGGAAGGCCGTTCCAGGCTCAAGATTACCTCACACACGCAAGGCCCTGGCAAGAGGAGTTTGCCAGGAAGACTAGAAGATTATATTACAAAAGACATGCCTCGGCGCTATACGCGCCCCGGCAGGGCCCGGGGGGCGACAAGCTTCAAAGCCCGACAAGCTCCCGGGCCCGGCGAGGTCAAGACCCCGGCAAGGTGCTTGCCGAGGAGAGTTGCGCTGTGTGCCCGTGCTCCAGCTCATCGGTCCACGCGTCGCCCTGGGGCCTTTCCAGGGACGCGTGGCGGATGGCTGTGCAGCCTGGGGGACACGGTGGCCCTCCGCGGTGGTGAAGCCATCGCCGTGGCAAACGGAGACGCAAGGGCGGGCGCTTTTGGGGTCGACGGCGACGGGCATTAAATGCTCTTGTCCCCCACTGTCAAAGTACGTAGCGACCACTGTTCACGCACTGTAGCTCCACTATTCCCGCACTGTTACAACTACCACCTCTTTTACATTTTTACCCTTTCTCCTACGTTGACACCTGTCGGTGACCCCTTGCACTATAAAAGGAGGCCCATGCACAACGTAGAGGGGGTTCGGAACCTAGATCGCTCATACGCTCGGTGTAGCTAGTTCTTCAAGCTCCCGAGCTCTCCAACTCAATACAAACTAAGCAGGAGTAGGGTTTTACGCGTCCATCGCGGCCCGAACCTGGGTAAACTGCCCGCGTGTTCGCTACGATCTGCTCTTCGTGCTCCCTCCGCCCTCTTACCGCACAAGCAAGGGGCTCCGGTCCCATAGGTGTTCGTGGTGGACAGTTTCCCCCGACATCTTTGGCGCGCCAGGTAGGGGGGCGTCGAGGTTGTGCGAACCTGATCCGGCGTTCACGCGGGCGCATTCTTCATCAACCTCTCCGAATTCGTCAGCTTCATCAACAACAGCACCATGGCCCCGAAGAAGAAGGCTTCGGAGGTCGGAGGCCCGTCTGCGTCTCATCCGCCGCCACCGGAACCAACGGTGGGCGGGGGAGACGCCGTCGGAAGGGTGGTCGCCGGCGAGGACACTCGCGGCGCCACCAAATCCAAGGACAGGACGGACGACCGAGCCTCGGTCTCCGTGGACGCGCTGCGTCCGTCTCAGCAAACAACAACCCAGCAGCGCCATGCCACAGGGGGTGGCATCCGTTTGCTGGGCCAAGGGCAAACCGGAGGCTCGCGGGACGCTCCGGACCGCCGTCCGGGCACCAGCAAGGCGCGGTCGCCGGGACGGGACCCTGCTCCTTCTAACGCTGTTAGAAGTCCGAGCATATCCCGCTCCTCGCACCGCTCGCCCCCGCTCCCCTCCACTCCAGCAGAAGCGCTTGCAAGGGCGCAACTGCTCCTCGACTTCCCTCCAGCGGCAGACAAGGCCGAAGACTAGAGGGCTACCATCCAGAGCCTGATCGCCTTCGCCAACAACGATACGCCGCAGCAGCCGGCGACCTCGCGGCCACGGCAAGCCGAGAAGACGAAGGCCGACGGCGACAAGACCGCCGGGGGTGCAACCACCGTGCACTCCTCGCCGCGGAAGCAGAAGACGCCGCCCCACCGGAACAACGCCGACGACGGCTCCACGGCATCGTCGGATCCGCGGGCTCGTCGGGACCAGCGCCAGGTCCTTGACGACCGGCGACAAGAAGACGCTCGAACAACGATCGAGCGCCGCCGAGAAGCTCGGCGACAATCAGACCAGAGAGCTGGGAACGCTGTCGATGCGCGCGCGCCCGGTGAACCAGGCGACTTGCCGTACGCGGCAGGTTGCCCTGCGTTTACCCGTGAGCTGCGGCGCGTCCAGTGGCCCAGCATGAAGAACTTCAAGCCCGACGTACCGGAGAAGTACGACGGCAAGACGCACCCCTCGGAATTCCTCAGCATTTACACCATCGGGGTGCAGGCTGCCGGGGGGCGCGACGAGAAGATTTTGGTGAACTACTTCCCGCTCGTGCTTAAGCCGAACGTTCGTTCGTGGCTTATGCACTTGCCGGAAGGCTCCATTTCTTCTTGGGCAGACCTTTGCCACCAGTTTGTTGGCGCCTTCACGGGCGGCCACAAACCCCACGGCCAGGAGAGTGATCTCCACATTCTGGCCCAGAAGGAAGGAGAGTCCCTGCGCAAGTACATCCAACGCTTTAGTCGAGTGCAGCACAACATCCCCGACGTCCACCCTGCCGCGGTTATCAGCGCGTTCCACCAGAACGTGCGTAACCGCCGCATGCGTGAAGAAATGGCCATGACCAAGATTCGGGATGTCAGCGAGCTCTACGCTTTGGCTGATAAGTGCGCACGCGCAGAAGAGGGGAGGAGACTCCCCGGGGAGGATGCTGGCGCAGGTGGAAGCGACAGCGACGACGCCGCCCCGGTAAAGAAGAGCCGGCGGCGGAACAACAGGAGGAAAAACAAGAAGGAGGTGCTTGCCGTCGAGAAGTCCGGCAAGGAGGCTCCCGCCAAGCAAACGCAGGCTGGCGGCTCCGGCAAGGAGCCTGCCCCTGTAGCGGCAGCCGACAAGCAGGACGGCTCCGACAAGCAATACTGCAAGATCCACCGCACCAAAGGCCACGACCTCTCCAACTGCAAACGCGTCGAATACCTCGTCGAGCAGCAGAAAGCTGAGTACGAGAGACGCGACAAGGAGAAGGCCCAAGGTGGCGGGGGAGAACCAAGCAAGAAGCGGCCGTTCAATGGCCGGGGAGGACGCCGCGGCAAGGCCAAGCAGCGGCAAGGTGATCGACCTCCCCGGGGCCGCGACAAGGATGAAGAAGACGACGACGAAGACATGGAGGATGAAGATAACAGCGAGCAGGAGTTCCAGAAGGCCACGGAGGTCCTGTGCGTCGACGGCGGCGCCTCTCTGCACACCTCCCACCGCCAACTCAAGCAGTGGGTGCGCGAGGTGAATGCAGCAGAGCCGCCCGTGGAGTCGCGCAGGCTCCTCAAATGGTCCAGCACGCCCATCATTTTTGACCTTGAGGATCACCCTGACCGCACCACTGCGGTCGGGTGTTTGCCGATGCTGGTCTCACCCACCATCCGCAACCTCAAGGTCACCAAAATGTTGGTTGACGGCGGGGCCGGGCTGAACTTGATCTCCTCTGCTATGATCAAGAAACTCCAAATCCCAGATGGCGAGCTCGAAGAGACCGGTTCTTTCCAAGGAATCAACCCGGGAAGGAGCAAGCCCAAGGGGAAGATCACTCTGCCGGTGACCTTTGGCGGGGAGCTCAACTTCAGAACTGAGCGCATCACATTCGACGTCGCCGATATTCCATTGCCATATAATGGAATACTCGGCCGTCCCGCCCTCGCCAAGTTCATGGCAGCTTCCCACCACGCCTACAACGTACTCAAGATGCCGGGGCCAATAAGCGTCATCACCGTCCATGGCGACAAGAAGGATGCGCTTGTCTGCGCCGACAAGATCTACCGGGATGCAGCAGCCGCAGCAGAGAAGGATACACTTGTCGCTGAAGCTCCCGGGGGGAAGAAGACGAAGACCAAGTCCGGCAAGTGCTCTGGGGCCCACTCCGGCAACCGCACCTCTTCGGAGTGCTGCGCTGCCGTCGAGGACGTTCCATCGAGCTCCACCGGCAAGTGTAAGAAGGGGATGGCCGCTCCTCCGGCAACCAAGAAGGTGTCCGCCAAGGAGGACGGCACTGGTGGTACCTTCACCATCAGTGCCACGCTTGATAGCAAATAGGAAAGCGCGCTCGTTGCCTTCCTGCGGGCGAATGTCGATGTGTTTGCATGGCAACCATCTGACATCCCCGGTGTTCCCAGGAAGGTGATTGAGCACAAGCTTGCTGTTTGTCCTCATGCGCGGCCCGTCAAGCAGAAGGTGAGGAAGCAAGCCGTGGAGCGCCAAGAATTCATCAACGAAGAGATCAAGAAGCTAGAGGCAGTGGGCCTAGTTAGAGGTGTGATCCATCCGACGTGGTTGGCAAACCCAGTCGTCGTGCGCAAGGCCAACGGGAAGTGGAGACTGTGTATAGACTTCACTGATGTGAATAAAGCATGTCCCAAGGATCCATTCCCTTTGCCACGCATCGACCAGATCGTTGACTCCACTGCCGGATGTGAGCTACTCTCTTTTCTTGATGCATATTCAGGCTACCACCAGATCTTCATGGCCAAAGAAGATGAAGAGAAGACTGCATTTATCACTCCATGTGGCACTTATTGCTTCATACGCATGCCATTTGGATTGAAGAATGCAGGATCAACATTTGCAAGGGTAGTGCACACTGCTTTCGAGCCACAGATCCACAGAAATGTAGAAGCTTACATGGATGACATCGTGGTGAAGAGCAAGAGCAAGGAAACCCTGGTCCAAGATTTGGAAGAGACATTTCAGAACCTGCGCAAGATACAGCTCCAGTTGAACCCCGAGAAGTGCGTCTTTGGAGTCCCCTCCGGCAAGCTTCTCGGGTTCTTTGTGTCACAGAGGGGGATTGAAGCTGACCCCGACAAGATTAAAGCCATTGAGCAGATCGAGGCCCCGAAGCGCGTCAAGGATGTCAGAAGGCTTGCAGGTTGTGTGGCTGCCCTCAGTAGGTTCATTTCGAAGTCTGCAGAACGCGCCCTACCCTTCTTCAAAATCTTGAAGAAGGCAGGTCCCATGAAGTGGACTCCGGAAGCGGAGGCGGCGCTGCAAGATTTGAAACGGTACCTATCCTCCACTCCAATACTTGTCGCACCTAGACCACAAGAAAAGTTGTTGCTATACCTAGCAGCAACCAACCAGGTGGTTAGTGCTGCGTTAGTAGCGGAGAGGGAGTCCGACGAGGAGTCTGCGCCACCGGCAAGCGAATCCAGCGACAAGCAGGGGGCTGCTCCGACAAGCTCTGGCCCCGACAAGGACAACTCTGCGCAGGAATAGGAAGAAGTGCGGAAGAAGATGGTGCAGCGCCTAGTGTATTTTGTAAGTTCTCTCCTCCAGGGGGCTAGATGAAGATACTCTGGTGTGCAAAAGTTGCTTTTCGGCCTCCTCATGGCCTCGAGAAAGATGCGCCATTACTTCCAGGCACATGAGATAACAGTGGTCACTCGCTTTCCGCTGAAGAGGATATTGCACAATCCAGAAGCAACAGGCAGGATTGTTGAGTGGGCATTGGAGCTGTCGAGCTTTGGACTAAAGTTTGAAAGTACCTCAACCATACAGAGTCGAGCCTTGGCAGAATTCATAGCTGAGTGGACCCCGACACCCGATGAAGAAGTCCAAGAAACAAGTGCACCTGTACAAGAAGCGACAAGTGAATGGGTAATGTATTTTGATGGTGCCTTCTCGCTGCAAGGCGCCGGTGCTGGCGTGGTACTCATCGCGCCCACCGGGGAGCACCTCAAGTATGTTATCCAGATGCACTTCCCAAGAGAGCAAGCGACGAACAACACTGCTGAATATGAAGGTTTGCTCGCCGGCCTCAGGATTGCGGCCGAACTTGGGATAACGAAGCTGATTGTACGGGGAGATTCTCAGTTGGTGGTCCGACAAGTTAACAAGAGCTACCAGAGCCCTTTGATGGAAGCTTATGTAGATGAAGTGAGGAAGCTTGAAGAGCACTTTGAAGGTCTGCAAATGGAGCACATCCCGAGAGCTCAGAATGACATTGCAGATGGCCTTTCAAAGTGTGCTTCGATGAAGTTACCTGTGGAACCAGGGACCTTCTTGCTCAAGCTGACTCAACCATCCGTTACACCATCAATTGGGCAGTCCAAGAAGAGAAAGTTGGTCTCCGGCGACTACTTGCCGGCGGATCTTCCTGAAACCGCCGCCAAGGTCCCCAAGATCAACGACCAGAGCGCTGAGGAACAGTCTGCTCCTGCAGATCAGAGCATCTGTGTAGTTGAAGCAAGTGTTCCCGACAAGCCTCGCCCCGGCAAGCTTGCCGGGGGACCATCAGCTCCGGCGGAACCAGAGGTTCTTGCCGTAGAAGCTGAGGTCCCCGCAGCGGCCCTCATGCCTTTAGTCCTTGCCGTTGAGCCTCGAGCTCCGGCATGGGCGCAGCAGATCGTCCGTTTTCTGCAAACTGGAGAACTCCCCGACGACCCAGAAGAAATAGAGAAGATAACCAGGCAGTCAAGTATGTACCAGTTCGTGGATAACGAGCTGTACAGAAGAAGGCTCAACGGAGTCAGGTTGAAGTGCATCTCCAGGGAAGATGGACAGAAGCTGTTGGCAGAAATACACGGAGGCATATGCGGCCACCACATTGGCGCAAGGGCGCTTGCCGGAAAAGCTTTCCGGCAAGGGTTTTTCTGGCAAGAAGCCCTCCAAGATGCAACTGCACTAGTAACCAAGTGTGAAGCGTGCCAGTTCCATGCAAGACAGATTCATCAGCCAGCTCAAGCTCTCCAAACAATTCCTTTGTCCTGGCCCTTCTCGGTCTGGGGGCTCGATATCCTCGGCCCCTTCCCCCGAGCCGTCGGGGGCTTTGAGTACTTGTACGTTGCAATCAACAAGTTCACAAAGTGGCCAGAAGTGGAACCAGTGAGAAAGGTGACAGCACAGTCAGCGGTCAGGTTCTTCAGGTCAATTGTTTGCCGTTTCGGAATCCCCAACAGGATCATCACCGACAACGGTACACAATTTACTAGTCGCACCTTCATGCAGTACGTCCAAGACCTTGGCGCCAAGGTCTGTTTCGCTTCTGTTGCTCACCCGAGGAGCAACGGTCAAGCGGAGAGGGCCAATGCTGAAGTGCTGCACGGACTCAAGACAAGGACCTTTGACAGGCTGCGCAAATGCGGAAGAAATTGGATAGAGGAGCTACCGGTGGCTCTTTGGTCAATCAGAACGACACCAAGTCGAGCCACCGGGCAGACACCCTTTGCTCTAGTCTATGGAGCAGAGGCAGTTCTCCCCACGGAACTCATATACGGATCTCCTCGAGTGCTCGCTTATGATAAGCTCGAGCAAGAGCAACTGCGACAAGATGATGCATTGCTCCTTGAGGAGGAACGTCTCCAGGCTCCTGTACGAGCTGCTCGATACCAGCAAGCGTTGCGTCGCTACCATAGCCGCAAGGTCAAGGCCAGGAGTCTCGAGGAAGGCGGCCTTGTTCTTCGGCGTGTTCAGTCCGCCAAGAATTCCAACAAGTTGACGCCGAAGTGGGAAGGCCCTTATCGGGTGAGACAACTCACGAGGCCCGGCGCTGTCCGCCTCGAGACCGAAGAAGGCTTACCGGTGAGCAACTCCTGGAACATAGAGCATCTTCGCAAGTTTCACCCATAAGGCGCGGTTGCCGTGATCCGCTCCGGCAACCACCTTTTGTACAAGCTTTGCCGCTGCTGCATGTAACCCTTTGTACAAAGCCGGGCGCAGACCCCGTGCCTCAGTAAAGTTTTTGTGTTTTGCGCTATTTGCCTTTTGCATGCTTTTCTTTGCTATTTGCATGTGTTATTTGGCATATTGTGCAACATACACATCCGGTAAGCATTAGCACGCCGAAAGGCCATATACTTGTTTCCCTCTTCTTTTTCCTTGCCTCTTAAGCAGAAGGAATGTTCCTCGCGCACAAGTTTGCCGGGGGGGGAAGGAGATGGAAGAGGAACCAAGTGCTGTTCAAGAAAGAGAAGCCTTACCGAGAAGCAAGCGATATATGAAAGCTAAGTTATTAGAATTTGATCAGTTCAAATTTTTTTTTTTAAGTTGTCTTCCTTGAACAATCACACTTTGTATGGAAAACCTGTGCGCGGAGGAACCTACCCGTAGCTAGCCGCACCCTTATCTTGTTTTCGAGTACGCTCAACGACTTAAGTGAGCTGCGACAAGTGTCGCGCCCTTGCTTCGTTTTCGAGTTCACTCAGCAAGCTAAGTGCGTTGCGACTAGCTGCGGCAAGGTTGCTTGCCGGTGAGACCTTGGCCAGCAGGCTGCTCAGAGTCCAGCACTCAGCGCTCGCGGCAAAGGACCCTTGCCGGCAAGCTCCCTGGAGGTGTAGGGTGAAAAACATACAAAGTAGATGACCAAGACAAGGAAGATAACATTGCACTGATTGATCAAAATAAGATAAATATCTTACAAAGGATAACTTGTCGCAATGGTTAATGAGTTCATAACACCCTATGCAGCAACAAAAAGAGATAAAGATAAAGGAGGTCTAATCTACGCGGTCGCCCTCGATCCTGGAGATCTTGTTCACTTTGGCGATGATGTGGGCGACCTGCTCCTTCAGCGCCTCCATGTTCGCGTCGGCCGGCAAGCTGCGGAGAACGTTGGTGAGGTTTATACCGGGATTGCGGTATACAATCTTCGTCAGTACACGCTCCAAGGTTCCCGTGCAGAGCTGGCGCGACTCCTCGGCCAGTTGCGCGGGAATCTTCTTCCGAAGATCTGCAAGAGCCGACGCGATCCCCCTGAAGAAGAGGCTGAGCTTGGCGCTGTGAGGGAGGTTTGGGTCCGGAGAGTAGATGAGATGCTCCAACTTCAGCGCCAGCAGCTCCTAGTCGATGTTGGATGCAGAAGACACCAAGTCCTCGGTCCATACCTCGACGGTCCGGCGGAAGTTCTCGGCCGCTGTGTTGGCGCTCTCCACCAAGCTTCGCTCCTTACGGAGCTCTTCCTTCAGCTTGGTTTCCCGGTCCCGGACGGCGTCAAGCGAGTCCTTCAACGTGGAAACCTTCAGCTCCAGATCCTCGATGGAGTCCTTGGCGGCCTTCAGCTCGTCGCCCTTCTTAGAAAGACACACCTGGAGTTCGGAGTTGGTGTGGGCGTCCTTCTCGCGCTCTGTGTTGAGCGCGGCGACCCTCTCCACACTCGCCTTCAATGACTCCTCCAGCTGCGCGACCTTGGCGGCAAGCTCCTCCTTGGCGGTCTCCGCGGCAGCCGCGGCGGCTTTCGCCTCCTTCAGCTCTCCGCCAAGGGCCTGTTCCCGAGCGGCAAGGTCTTCCTCGTGGGAGTCGAGGTTGACCTTCCGCTGGGTCAGCTCTCCTTCTCGCCGGGACAGCTCCACCCCGGCAAGTCGCTGCTGCTCTTCGGCTTCAGCCTTCTCCAGCAACCATTCTTGGTACTCCCCGGCGAGCCTCTCGCGCTCCTCCGCCACGTCGCGGAGAGCAGCTTGGTTGGCGGCGCGGAGCTCCGCCGCGCGTTTCTCCATCTCGATGGCGGCCTTGGCGGCAAGGGCCTCCCGAGAGGCAAGCTTCGCCTGTCTGGCCCGGTAAAGGGCCAGGAGCTGATGAAGCAGCTTCTCCTCCTCGGGCCCTTCGCTTCCGCCGGGCGCCTCGACGATCTTTAGACCCGCGGAGGCGAGGACCTCTCCATCAAAGGCCTCGCCCTCCGCGGGGGTTCGCGAAGAAGAACCCCACGGCACCTGGATGAAGACGCCGTTGGGAGCTTCAAGATAGTAGCCCGCCTGCTCCTTTTCGGTGGAGGGGTCGGCGGCCGGTGCAGCACTTGATGCTCCTGCCGCCTCCGGGCCGGCAGTGCGGTCGCCGTCCCCCTCCCCGGCCGCTGCATCTGCGGCCGGGGCAGACTCCTCCGCAGCCGGCTCGGTGGCTCCTGCCATGTCCTCAGCGACAGGGGCGTCGCCGCCGCCGCCCTGCGCGCCCTCCTCCTCGATGACGATGACTTCCGTCTCCATCTGTTCGGGGGAGGAGGATCTAGAAGAAGAAGAAAAAGCAAATAAAGTTCAAGCAAATATCCAAAAAGAGACGAATCCAAGAAGACAAAGTTACGGAACTTACCTTGGCGGACGTCGTCAGCGGCGGGCTCCCTCGCCGGGGAGCTCTGCCTTGGCGGAGTGGCCGCCCTCGCCGGGCTACCCGCCCTCGGCGGGGTACTCGCCCTTGGCGGAGTACCCGCCCTTGGCGGAGTGCTCTCCCTTGCCGGGGAGTTCGGCCTTGGCGGGGACGGTGGGGCCTGCGGTTCCTCGGGAGCGACCTCCGGACGCTCCTGCAGTTGTGGCTCCACCTCTGCACAAGACAATCAAAACAAGACAAAAATATCAGGATATTAGCACAAGGACAAATCCTCAAGCGCGCCCGACGAGCGGAAGTACAGAACCCATACTTACGCTGGGGGCTGCGCTGGGGGCTGCTCCTCGGAGCAGCGCTCGGGTCCGGCAGGCTTGGCTCCGGCACGTCCCCAGTCGCCGCGATGGGCGAGTCATCCGCGACCTCAACCACGGGCACCTTGGCCTTCTTCGCCACTCGCTCCGCCAAGGTCCTGAAGATTAAAACAAAAGCAAGATCAGCATCAACAAGAATCAAGATAATGGTAAAGAAAATGCAAGATCTCAAGTTCTTACTCCTGTTCCTCCTCGTCGTCGTCGTCGCTCAAGGCGGAGAAGTCAAACGCCACCTGAGGCGCGTCCGCGCGAGGAGCAGGAGGCGAAGACTCCCTCGGGCGCTTGGCGGTCCCCGGGGCTGGGGGCTGCGAAGACCCGGCCCCTGTGGTCGCCGAGGCCCGGGGAGCGGGCGGAGCTGCCGCTCCGCTCTGCGAAGACCTTCCTCCGCTTGGCGCTGTCGTGCGGGGCGCCTCCGCCGTGGCCTGTGTGCGGGTCGCCTCCGCCGTGGCCTGTGTGCGGGTCGCCCCCGCCGTGGTTGGTGCGCCGGGCGCCCCCGTCGCAGCTTGGCTCCCCCGGGTAGCTCGCGTCGCCCGGCAAGCTGGTTGTTGCCGGGGCGCCTGCGCCCTCGTCCCCGTCACCGTCTTGCGGAGACGCTTCAGCGGAGAGCGCCTAGGGCTTGCCCGAGGCGGGGAGGTCTCCGATGATGAAGAAAGGTCGTCGGCGTAGAGCCCCAGGGATCCGTCGGAGTCTTCGTCGGCCCCGACGTCCTCCTCCTCCTCCTCCTCCCCGGCAGGCTTGCTGGGCCCAGCGCCCTGCACTGTGGCCTCTTTCCCTCCGGCGCCTCCGCTCCCTCCGGCGCCTCCGCTCCCTGCGGCGCCTTTGTTTCCTCCGGCGGCGCTGCCTCTCGCCGCGGCCTCGGTCAGAATCCCGGGGATCCCGGAGTGCCTCAGGGAAGGGACCCCGGCGAGCTCGTCGGGAGGAAGCTTCAGCAGCCTGCGGATCTCCGCCTCCTCTGCTTGGCAGGACGCTTCCGCAGCCTCTGCCTCCTCGGGCGAGAAGCCGAATTCTCCTGCCGCTGCGGCTGCAGCAGCCTCTTCAACCCGAGAAGCTATGTACGCTATCTCTTGGTCGGTGGTTTCCCGTGTGAGCCCCCGGACCTCGTCCTTGTTCTTCGCCACCTCCGTCAAGTTGTCGAAGAAGTTCAAGATGACGTCTGGCTTGGGCGGAATCCACGTGCGGTCGATGCCGTGCGAGTCACACGCGGGCATCATGGCGCGAAGAGAATCCCGGGCCGTGCTGTTGCAGAGAGGCACCACTCCCCGGGGACCTCTAAACCACTCTGGGTGGGCCGGGTCATGCTTAAATAGTTCCCGGACCATCCCCTTCAGCTCCAGTGATGTGAAGTTAAAGTTGAGCCCGGGGCGCAGCCTCATTATATCCGCCGCGTTGCCGTACTCCCAGGCTGGCCTCTTCCTATCTTGAAGAGGGGCGATGCGGCGGCGGAGGAAATCTGTGCCTACTTCTCCGACAGACAACCTTGCTACCCGGAGACGAAGAATCCTGATGAGGGCGACGTCGAGCTTGCTGTCGTCCGAATCCAGCTCGCTCCAGTCCCTGCCGCGCACGATAGGTGTTGTGCGCGGCGCGGTGAAGGGCTGCGGCTGGTCCTCAACTATCCAACACCAGTCAGCGTGCCACTCCTCCCACTTGCCGCGGAGCTCCCCCGGCAAGTAGGACTCCTTCTTATTCAAGCGGAAGACCCAAGAAATCCCCCCGGAGAGGGGAGCTCCGGCTTCTACTCTAGAGGTGAAGAAGTGCCTAAACAGCGCTACGTTTGGGTATATTCCAATATAGTTTTCGCACATATGTGCGAAAACCGCCATCGTGAGGATGGCGTTGGGGGTGAAGTCTAGAAGATGGAGGCCGTAGGTGTGCATTATATCACAGAAGAATTCGGAAAAAGGGGGACAGAGGCCGCAGTGGAAGAAAGCTGCGAAGAAATAGTACCCGCCGGGGTAGTTGTCCTTGGCGGCGGCCGGATAGGCTCGGGTGCGGGGATGCGCCTTGGTCTCCTTGGCCCAGAACAAGTAATACTTGTTCCAGAGCTCCCGCGCGCTGAGCCTCGGCGAGAAGACGAGGTTCCGCTTCCGCAACAAGGTAAGCCTCGCCGCTTGCTCCGATTTCTCCTTCTTGGCCTTCTCCGCCTTCGCCTTCTCGGTCTTCGGGGCCATGGCGGAGGCGGCGAGGGAAGGGAGGGCGAAAAATCCGGCGGTACCGCAGATGCGGACGGCGGCGGAGGAGGTGTGGAGGCGGAGCGCAAGAGGGGATCTCTGGAGATGGAAGAAGATGCAATGAAAGCGTAGGGGGGGAACCGCTCCTGCTTCCTCTGCTTTTATGGGGAAGTGGGGGGCGTTTCGCTCTTTCCATTAAAAGAACGTGGCCACGTCCCATCCCACGACGCCGCAATCGACGCGTGCCGTTACGGGGGGACGTAGCGGATGCGGAAGTGGATTCGGCGTGCCGTGGGCCGCGCGTGCCCGTGCACTGTTTTGGGCCTGGCCCAACAGCGCTCGGCACCGTGTGTGGCCCAGGCCCGGGGGCTCCTGTCGGTGTACTAAGGTAGGGGTACCTCAGTACCCCAACTTGTGCACGGGCAGTAGCAGCTTCCCGCGGCAGGGCCTACCACGCGCTCGCCGGATACCTTCCTGCTTCATATAAAACCATTCAAAAACAAAGTATACAAGACAGAAGATCGAGACCCCGGCAAGTGGAGCTTGCCGGGAAGGCCGTTCCAGGCTCAAGATTACCTCACGCACGCAAGGCCCTGGCAAGAGGAGTTTGCCAGGAAGACTAGAAGATTATATTACAGAAGACATGCCTCGGCGCTATACGCGCCCCGGCAGGGCCCGGGGGGCGACAAGCTTCAAAGCCCGACAAGCTCCCGGGCCCGGCGAGGTCAAGACCCCGGCAAGGTGCTTGCTGGGGAGAGTTGCGCTGTGTGCCCGTGCTCCAGCTCATCGGTCCACGCGTCGCCCTGGGGCCTTTCCAGGGACGCGTGGCGGATGGCTGTGCAGCCTGGGGGACACGGTGGCCCTCCGCGGTGGTGAAGCCATCACCGTGGCAAACGGAGACGCAAGGGCGGGCGCTTTTGGGGTCGACGGCGATGGGCATAAAATGCTCTTGTCCCCCACTGTCAAAGTAGGTAGCGACCACTGTTCACGCACTGTAGCTCCACTATTCCCGCACTGTTACAACTACCACCTCTTTTACATTTTTACCCTTTCTCCTACGTTGACACCTGTCGGTGACCCCTTGCACTATAAAAGGAGGCCCATGCACAACGTAGAGGGGGTTCGGAACCTAGATCGCTCATACGCTCGGTGTAGCTAGTTCTTCAAGTTCCCGAGCTCTCCAACTCAATACAAACTAAGCAGGAGTAGGGTTTTACGCGTCCATCGCGGCCCGAACCTGGGTAAACTTCCCGCGTGTTCGCTACGATCTGCTCTTCGTGCTCCCTCCGCCCTCTTACCGCACAAGCAAGGGGCTCCGGTCCCATAGGTGTTCGTGGTGGACAGTTTCCCCCGACAGGTTGCCTGGGCACTTTTAAGCCCAAATGGCATAGATACATAGCAGAAGGCTCCAAATGGAGTTATAAAGGTTGTCTTCTCCTGGTCTTTAACTGCCATCTTGATTTGATGATAACCTGAATATGCATCCAAAAAACTTAGCCGCTCACATCCTGCCGTAGCATCAATAGTTTGATCAATGCGGGGGAGAGCAAAAGGATCGGTTGGGCATGCTTTGTTCAAATATGTGTAATCAACACACATTCTCCAAGCTCCATTTTTTTGAAGTACCAGCACTGGATTAGCCAACCACTCTGGATAAAATACCTCAACTATAAAGCCTGCAGCCAAGAGCCTAGCCACTTCTTCTCCAATAGCCTTGCACCTCTCCTCATTGAAGCGGCACAGATATTGCTTGACCGGTTTAAACTTAGGATCAATATTAAGATTGTGCTCAGCGAGTTCCCTCGGTATACCTGGCATGTCAGAAGGTTTCCACGCAAAGATATCCCGGTTCTCACGGATGAACTCGATGAGCGCGCTTTCCTATTTCGGATCTAGGTTAGCACTGATAGTGAACTGCTTGGATGAATCGCCAGAAACAAAGTCCACCTGCTTAGTCTCCTCAGCCGATTTGAATTTCAATGCCGGATCATGTTCTGTGGTTGGCTTCTTTAATGGAGACATATCCGCCGGATCGACGTCGTCCTAATAGAACTTCACCTCCTCAGTTGCACAAATGGCCTCGGCATAAGCTGCATCACCTTCCTCGCACTCCAATGCGATTTTGCGGCTACCATGAACCGTAATAGTTCCCTTGTGGCTCGGCATCTTGAGCTGTAAATAAACATAACATGGCCTAGCCATGAACTTGGCGTAAACCGGTCGCCCAAACAAGGCGTGGTACAGGCTCTTGATCTTTACAACCTCAAAGGTCACAGTCTCTGATCTAGAGTCATGCTCATCTCCAAAGGTGACCTCCAAATCAATCTTGCCAACTGGATAGGCCGATTTACCGGGTACTACCCCATGGAACACTGTGTTGGACTGTCGAAGCTTTTTATCTGTCAGCCCCATGCGCCGAAAAGTTTCGTAATATAGGATGTTGATGCTGGTGCCTCCATCTATAAGCACTTTGGTGAACTTGTAACCACCCACCTGTGGTGCCACTACCAGAGCCAACTGAACCGGATTATCAACCCGGTGTGGATGATCCTCTCAGCTCCACACAATGGGTTGCTCAGACCAACGCAAAAAACGTGGTATCGGCGGTTCAACAGAATGCACTGCTCAGCTCCTTTAGATTATTCTGATATCCGGATTGCTGCTGCTGTTGACGCTGTTGGTTCCCTTGGTTGTTGTATCCGCCCTGACCATGCTGCTAGTTATGCTGATGCTGATTGTTGCCATTATGGTTACCGTTACCACCGTGGTATCCTGAACCGGATCCGCCACCTTGATAACCCGGACCTTGAAAATCGGGGCCTGGTCCGCTTGGGGGCCCGTGATCATACCTAGTTTGTTTCATGAATTCTTGCATAATGAAGCAGTCTTTCCAGAGATGCGTAGCCGGGTTTTCCGCCGTACCGTGCTTTGGGCAGGGCACGTTCAACTGGCGCTCTAGATTAATAGGCGGCCTCCCGTTGCAATGGGGGCGGTCTACCTTTACGGCGTTGCCCATTTTCCTGAGCGTTGGTGTTGGCCACAAAGTCTGAGTTGCCCTCCGCTTTACGCTTGTCATTGTATCCTTGACTCGCCGGATTGGCCTACGGCGGTTTACCGTTCTTGCTCGCCTTCCCTGACTTGTCTCCATCTGCGTCTGGATACTTGGTGTTATCAGAATCTCCGTATTTCACCAAAGCACCCATGAGTGTTCCCATGCCGTTGCAATCACGTTTGAGCCGTCCCAGCTTCTGCCTCAAAGGTTCAAATTGGTAATTTCCTTCCAAGGTTACTATTGGTGTACTTGGGTTGATGCTATTGGAGGAGTGCAAGATTTTGGACACTCGACGCACCCAATTGCTTGTAGACTCTTGCTCTCCTTGAACGCAGGTAGCTAAATCGACAACAGACATCGGCTGCTTGCACGTGTCCTTGAAATTGTTGATAAATCGGCGCCGCAATTCCCCCCATGATCCGATGGAATTAGGTGGTAAAACCTTCAGCCATGTTCGGGCCGTGCCCTCGAGCATCATTGTGAAGTACTTAGCGCATGCTGCCTCGTCCACATCGGGCATCTCTATTGCCATCTCATAGCTCTCAACCCATGCCTCTGGGGCAAGATCCGCCGTGTAGTTGGGCACCTTGCGCGGACCTTTAAAATCTTTGGGTAGTTTCACGTTCCGTAAAGCGGGGATGAGACACTGTACGCCCAAGGAACTGGACATGACCCCCGGTTCAACTGTGGTGGTGGGATGAACCGGCGTCGCCTGACGGGCGTCATATTGCGCTGTTAGCTCGGCCTCCCGGCGCTGTCTGGCCTGATCCACCACTTCTTGAGCATGTGCTTCCTTTCCTACCGGATTATCCCGTCTTTGCTGATGACGTCTCTGTGCGCTGCTTGATACGGCCGGTTCATCCAAACGCCTCGTATAACTGCGGCTCAAGCGGGGGGTTGAATGAATCCTCTCCCGGCTATAGGAATAAGCTTGTTGCTGAGTTAGTGCCGTGTCCAACATCTCCTTGGCCCGTCGTGCCTCTACTGCTATGGGGGACGTTCCTTCAATAGGAAGGGCGGCCAATCATGAAGCGGCAGAAACTATGTTATCCAATGGATTAGAATAATGACCGGGAGGGGTGGGCACATGTTGGGTCGGCATAACTTGGCAATTTGGCTCCGCGACTGGTTGCTGAACCGATGCGCCTGTTCCTGGTGCTCCTCCCCGGTTTACCTCCGGCTGGTTATTGGTCCCTGCGCCTAGTGTGCTGAAGAGATTCCTTGCCTCATAAACCGGCGGTAGGCGAGATCGTTGCCTTCTCATTATTACCCCTTGTGAGGCGGTCTGATCTAACATAAGCCGATAGGCCTGAGCCTCCAGCTCCACCTGCCTTGTAGCCATCCTAGCTTTCTCAGCTGCCAGGTCCAACTTGGCTTGTTAAATCCGGATCTTGACCTGAGCGATCTCCGCATCATGCTGCTCCTTGTCGGCCTAGACTACCTCTGCTGTTACAAGCGCCGTCAAAGTGTCGACCAAGATGGATAGAGCGTCAGAAGGCGACGAAGGAGAATCCCCAGCTCTAGTTCACATTGCCTCTGATGTCAACGCCCCTGTCGTCGAGGGCTGCTGCATGGGTTGTGATCCGGCCATGAAGACAGCAAACATGTTCGGCGGATCGAGGGGTTCCGGAATACTGTCGCCATCGGAACAACCCTCAGACCGGCCATCCTGCAGCAGATACAGAGATTCGGTCTCTCCGGAATAAGATTCGTCACCGGAATAAACAACAGTCTCGCCACCAGAGTCTGATCCGTCCTCAGCTTGTGCTTCATGCACTGCTCCAACGAAAACGTGTTTCACGGTAGGCTGAATTCTGCAGGTCTCGCACGCTGAGCCGACTCGACGATGTTGGGGAAGATGTCTGGCTCAGGGGCCGGTTCGCCGATCTTGCCGATGAAGACGTGGATGCCACCGAAGGGGACCCGACACCTGTATTCAATTGAATCAGCCTCAGGGCCCCAGCATGCATCGTCGATGTAGATCCGACCGCGACGATTCTTAGTCATCCGGCCCACTGCGCAGCCCTTGAGTCCTTCAAGCCGCCCTTTAAGAACTTGAAACCATCGTGCGATAGCCCCACAGTGGGCGCCAACTGTCGTGGATTTATCACGGCAGATGTCCTAGCAAAAGGACTTAGTCATGAGGCCATCGCTACGGGTTAGCTCAAAGGGGTTAAAGCGGACGAAAGACACAAGGGTTTTATACTAGTTCGGCCCCTTCGATGAAGGTAAAAGCCTACGTCTAGTTTGGTGTGGTATTGCTTGGGTTTCGATGACCAGGGAGCGAATCCGCTTTGCCTGTCTCTCGAGCTATTGTTCTCTGTCCTGAACCGTCGCCGAGTCATCCCTTTATAGAAGAGGTGACGCCCGATCCGGTTTATAGAGTCTCAAGGCCGGCTCATAAACGTGTCCGCCTCGGTCTCTGCTCTTTCTATCTTACATCCCAAGTTACATAGTATGACGGTTTACAAATCATGGGCCCTAACATATGGGCTCTAAGCCTCTTGGGCTACAATCTTTTACTTCATACTCCGCTGGGCTTCTGATAATATAATCTTAATAACATAAACTGGACCCTCCTGGCCGGTTTATACCTGGTAGTAATATCCCTGACAGTGTGGCCAGTGAAGTATGGGTACATTGTGCTGGAGTCGGTCCTACGTTTTGTGTCACTGGTTGTACAGCCAATATAAGTGGGGTGCTGTCTAATTTCTCCGGCTCAACCACGTTTTTCAAGGACTTTGCTGGTGCTCCTTCAGGTTCAGCAATCACCCTCTTCCTTTTTGATGTCTAATGCACAAGAACAACATTTGAGTGGAAAAACATGGTATGATGACAGATGAAATATGTATTGATGATGGATGGGCATGGCATCTCGACATATTTGATGAGTAAACTAAGCAGATGGCGATTCAACAAAGTAGAAGAAATGCAAGACAACATATGCAAGATACGCGCAATCAATAAAACCTTGACAAATTAGAGCAGTCACCTTGATGGGCGAACATGACAGGCCATCTGCCTTTGACTCCTCGAAGTTAGAATAGTCATTAGGATCATGTTCTGAACAAGAATCTACAGGTGGGGAACGTATGAGTTTCATTGCATCTAGAATGGCACTCAATACCTTGGTGCCAATTGTATAAGCCATTGCAGTGTTCCACAATATTATTCTGATGCGCGGATTCTGATATTCACTGTAATTACGTATAATATCTAAGAACCATGAAAACATAAATAGTTGTGAGATTATCTTTGTAATGCAGAGGATATTCTAATATAGGGGCGCCCATGTAAACACTTGTGTGCTATCACTGGATTCTGATGAGAGAGCTCATGTGTGTTGTAATATGATGCGTGCATTTATATAATCTGGCACAAGTACAAAAAAATAGGCTCCAGAAGTAAGGATAGTAGGCAGATGATAGGTTCCAAATATACTGTATAGAGAGTTTATTGCCAAACCATGATAACAAGAGCACACAACAACTAGGTAGATCATAGTGTACATAAAAGGGGTACACCACAACCACTATATATAAATCGGGAAAGTGGAACTCGCATGAAAATACGGTGTTGTATTGCCGCTAGTAATTTTACATGCCAGCTCTATTAGCTGTTGACTCCAGATGTCCCTGCTCCCCTTCCTGACAAGGAACATACTTTACGTACTAAATACAGAATAACAAAAGAGGAACATGTTAATGAACAAAAGAGGAAGCATATTATTGAGGTTCCTCTTAATTGCATACAATGTTGGTTGCCCACTCATGATGAATCACAGTGCCCAAAGAAATGCAATTCCATGTCTCTCTATTTGTGGCAATTTTGAACAAGAGTCATTAGGATCATATTCTGAACAAAAGTCAACAGGTGGGGAGCGTATGAGTTTCATTGCATCCATAATGGCGCTCAATGCCTTGGTGCCAATTTTGTAAGTCATTGCGGTGTTTAGCTTCAAGAGTGGACTGCTGCTAGTGCGACAGAAAGCAGCTACACAGATCATAGTGTAGATATAACGGGAAAACCGTAAGCATCAGAGTAAAATCAGCAAAGTGGAACTTGCTGGAATATATGTGCTAGTATTGCCGATACGGCTAGAAAGGCTTCGGATACCAGCTCTCTTCAACTGAAGGTGCGGTACTGTTAATATTAGTGTAACTCTCAAAGGAGACACAGTTCCCCGCATTTCCTTGCTATTCTTATAGGATTCAAGTGGGCAGGCCACTACAAATCCTATTCCCATGTTTACAAAATCCTACGAATTAAAGAGACCCGAAGAGTTCAAAGTGTCCATACCAACCGACCGTATAGACCTCTACACTGCAAATGTCCCTGCTCATCTTCACTACAAGGAACATACTGTACTACTATCATACTCCCTCTGTTCCAAAATATAAGTCTTGGTAGAGATTTCCACTATGGATCACATACAGATGTATCCAGATATATTTTAGAGTGTAGATTCACTCATTTTGCTCCATATGTAGTCCATGGTGGAATCTATACAAAGAATTATATTTTGGAACGGAGAGAGTACTTATTAAAGAAGAACGAAAGACGAACATGCTAAAGAAGAGCAAGCAGATTTTGGATATTAAAATGTTCGTTGCGCAATGCCCACACATGATGAACCAGAGCGCATTAAGAAAGCAACTCCCTGTTGTCTCTCTATATGTGGTGCACGTTCTTTTTCGAAAGTAAAGTAGGAACATTAGCTAACCAATTAAATGTTATCTGTTTCAGTAATATCAGAATCATATCCGATTCGTACTTGGGAAACAAGTTTGGAATTATGAGTGGCACATTGTTTAGCTTGATGCATTCAGGAGCAGTGCTAAGCAGGTACGATGATGGTACTGAATATAAAGGCATGTATGCATGCAAGTCGCGTGACTTTTGTCATTTGGGTCAGTCGACCATTTCAGGCGGTTGGATGAAGATCCTAGGTCTCAGAACCCTTATTCTTCCTTGTCGCTGATTCTTCCCATACAGAACACCGCACGGGCCGCCGGCGGGACCACCAGCCCCCACCGCATGTGTTCCCCCGCCACCCCATCCCCCACCCCCGCCCCCACCTGTGTCGAGTTTTCTTTGTTCGGCGAGGCCCCACCACCGCCCCCCCCCCACAACCAAAGTCCCCACCCGAGCCCCTTCGTTCACACCGGCAAACTCCGGCGAGCTGTGAAAAATCAACTGGCCCAATTTTGAAATTTAGTCTACTGTGATTTAACTAGAGTGGAATATAAAAGGGGAAAACCATAAGCATTGGGAGTATAGTGTTGAGCGTGCCATGGCGGATCTAAAGGTGCAAACCGGACAAAGGCAACTTCGTAACCAATGTTTGCTCTCAACTAGCAAGTAAGTGATGGACAAGAAATTAGAGTAAAGCAGTGGCGATCTATTTTCTTGCTGTGATAAATAAGTTGAGCAGATACGAAAGAGTACCGCCTCTGGTGCGGCGCCGTGTATGCATCTGCTGAGGATTTGACGGTGCTGCAGTAGCGATGGCTGTCGGCGGCGTGGAAGCAGATCTAGGAGGGTAGACAGTGGTGGTGGGGCGCGGTGGACGAGACGTTCGTAGGAGCGGCACCAACAAGATGGATGACGGCGGGAATGAAGCGAGAGGATGGGATGCAAGGATCCCGGTCTGAAGCCGTGGATGAGAGAGGTTGATCTCTTGTAATGGACGGCGGCATCGGGGTATCAACTCCGGCATGGTGAAGGAGGACGGCGGTGTATGGGGCGGCGGATTGAGGAGGCTGGGGTGGAGAGGGTGTATTGGCGCCCACGGAGTACGAATGGGGAAATGGAGGTGGAGAGGAAGGGGGAACCATGTCTGCAGGGCGCGCTTGTCTCAAATGCGAGGAAATTTACAAACTTAGCCCCCATTTCAAATTTCCTACATCACAACAATATTAGTCGGTTGGGGATAGGACGATAATCTCGCATAAACCGAATATTTGCCGACAAGAGTTAATTTTTGGCGCCCATCGTGTATGAATCGGGGAGGGAGTCAATTTTGGCCGAGGACACACTATGTTTTGGTGCCCACCGTGTATGAATCCGGGTGAGAGGCGGTTATGTCATGTTTGAGTGAAATTACAAACCTACCCCTATCGAAACCTATAGAAATCGAGCAGATAGGCTTTGCGTGGCAGGGATAGGCACTAGTAATTTCCATCTCGCAAATTTTGGATTTAGGCGCGCTTAGTTCAAATTTTGTAGAGTGCACGTTTACCGTGCCAACTCAATGAATCCCGTTCTTATTCTATTTATTTTCGGGCGGGATCCATTTTCTATTGGAATAAAATTCTATATACATCATTTTTTATATATACTTTCAAAAGGACAACACCCTTTATACATAAATATGGTTTACAAATGGCATGATCTCAGATTCATAAGGTTGTATCCATCAATTTGGATTTTCAAATATTTGAAACCACTTTATGTTGAAATCCAATGTATGCATTCCTCGCTAACTGTCTCTAATTAATGTGTGTTTCATGCGGTTTTTTTTACTTCTCAAACATGTATAATGTGTTTCACACATGCAACATATAGTGTAATCCCGTTTAGACATTAATTGCATACAAAGCATGCATTTTTTCTAATTAAAGAATCTATGGATCACCAATATTGATAAACTATATAACATTACACGTGTCCCCAAATTCAAATGAATATGCATGTTTGATGCACCAATTTGCGTTATGATATTATCGATGTCGTGATCTCCAGTTTAAATATTGGAATCCCATTAAATCCGGATATTCGTCTCATATAACTATCACTCATGCTTATATAGGACTATCTCTCTAACCTATACGCGTTCATCGTCTCTCGGGTATCTCTCGTGCTACCTGTATGTCGACAATGATCTTTTATCTTTGTAACACACTGATGGTACTCTCTCCCTCGACCTTCATCACTCTATCTATCTCTAAGTATATCTTGCTCCCTGCTATGGGTCTCTAACTATGATTCTCCATGTGGAATCTCTTTCTCTCACACAAACACAAAACTTTGTCTTCCGTGGTCTCATTTCTCTCTACTATTCCCATGTGTGCCACTCGCACACCCCTCATACAGAGATGTCTTTCTCTCCTTAGGTATGAGAATCTACGACTCTTCCTCTTAAATATCTCTTTCTCACACACAAACACAAACTTTGTCTCCGAGGGTCTCATATTTCTCCACTATTCTCTTGTATGTCGCTCACACACACTCTCTCTCCCTAGATATATCTTGCGTTCCCTCATATGTTTCTCTAGCTATCACTCTCGTTTTGAAATATCTTTCTCTCTCGCAGACACAAAACTCTGTCTCTCGGGATCTCATTTCTCTCCGATATTTGTTTGTACGTGAGTCAGAAGCACCCTTTCTTCATCTCTCTCACACCCACACCCATAACTCAGCCTTTTGATCCACTCGACTCCTATCTATAACGCACACTAGCTAGCATCTTTATCTTTCTATTTATCTGTTTCTCCATCAACCTTATTTCATTTATAGGTTGATCTCTTTTGCATAATCGTTGTGCCTCACTCCTTCTGCTCACCATAGATGCATGCTCCAGCCCACACCACTATCTCTTAAAGACAAAAACACATGCTCAATTGTCGGGCCTTCTTCCCTGCATTCTTGCAGGCATGCATATTGTCATACCGATCCGTCTCTCCCATGTCGTTGATCTTAGCTTATGACTTATGTCTTCTTTTTTTTATCTCGATCATGCGCACGCGCACACACACACACACACATCCCACGTATACATGTATACCTCTCATACATGCACGTTGAAGGTCTCTATGTCTCCATACGTAGTTAATTACCCTCAACCCTAATGCCACATCGAATCGTTCTCTTCTTGTGTGCACATAACTTCTGCCTGGATGGGTAAAACACACACTCACACTTAACAATATCCTTGTAGCTACCCCCCTCTCACTCTTCCCCTATATCCCCAAAACCAATAAGACCATCCCTTCGTTTAATTCCCGCCTACATGCAACATCGATATATAGTAGTCTTCCTCGGTGTCTCTCAAACAAACACGTTCTCTCGATGTCGACTACTCTCACGCGCACACACCTTGTCTTCCCTCTCTACGTGAATTTTCTCTCTCGCACCCCACCGTTGGTGGCCTCTGCCATACACATCACCTCTCTATGATGAAGCCATAAACACTTAAATTACATCCGCCACCGAGGACCCCGCGACACACACACACACACCCACGCACGCACGCACCCACCCACCCACCCCCCACACACAAACACGCACACACACAGTAAGACTCCATCACACACACACTAAGACTCCATCTCTCTCTCTCCCCCCCCACACACACTAAGACTCCATCTCACACACACATGCTCTAGGCGGAGCATTTGTTCCTACCACCCTTCATCCACCCTTACCTGTATGATAAACAATCACCTTAATTTACTTGTATAACATGGACAAATTCCACTTTACTTTAGTAGTTAGCAAATTTATCATCTGTACCCTTATAAAAAACCGAGTTGGCGATGATGGTGTGCCTGCCATCTTGTAATATTGACAGTCTGATCTATATCTGACGGATAGAAAGCTAACTATGATAATTTTACAAAAGATAGCCGCACCTCTCTCCACATCCTTATCTCCCACACCTCATTGCTGAGCAATTAAGAAAGAAAGTCTCCGGAACAATCTAGCATGGTGGCCGCTGCCGCCTGCCGGCGCCGTCCATCCCCATGCCTCCGCCCATTCCAACCACCAGTCACCACCACGCTCCACTCCTCCTCACCTTATCTCTTATCTTTCATTGTTTCGATGACATTCTTGAGATACTAGTTTGCCGATAAAATTATCGAAATATCATTAGTTTTTACACATGGGATTACTCCTGCATGGGTAAATCGCAACATGTGTTTTGTAAAAAAAATGCATATTGATGTTCCGTGCAATGCACGAGCATCTTGCTTGTAATTATATAACGCAAATCACGAGCAAGAAGTGACATTTTTTTACACAACCACGTTAACATGGCCACGTAAATCACCCGCAAAAAAAACATGGCCACGTAGATCACTACCTAGAGTAAATACCATTATACTTATATCCCGATGCAAAAGGTTGAGTACATGTCCAAAGAGTAGAGTCGCACACACGCACTCTGTCTCTCAGAATCTCACACACACACACACACCAGTTACGTGACGCCCACTTAAGAGACACGTATGTTACAATTTGTGCACCCGCGGGTACACGTGATGCTGCGCATTTATTTAAGCCAGACGGCGAACCCAAACAGTAGCTGCATTCATTCCTCTCCCGCCGCCTCTTCTCTGGTCGCCGTCACACGGAAGCCAAGAAATATGGTGATAGCGTGGGTTAGCCATGTACTTGTATGATGTAACTACACTGGGCTGCCGTGTTTCGTACTCTTCTACTCCACTGTGGAGATGATTGGTTGATTTTATATCGCTGAATAATATAAAATATTATGAGTGCAGACACTCCACCCCGAGGTTCCTTGCTCCTTCTCGGTCGTCAGAATATATGTTCCTGCACTCTATTTTTTTACGTGAGCTTTGTTCATCCTTTTGCCAACACGCGACACATCTAGCATCAAGGCGCACGTGTCATGCAAGGATCATTCCATCTATATGAAGAACACGTGGGACTGGAACTACGAGACGGACCCGGGAGTGGACGTGTGAACATGTGTAACGTAGCGTAGTAAGTGAAGTAGAAAGGCACAAATAGTATGAACATGCTTGGAATATAGGCATTTGTCTCTTACTACCACTAAATGTTGTATGTGCAATGCCCGGTGATGTTATGGAGTACGTGACTAAGTCAATTGGAGGGACATATTAGGTTTTATATTTGTTTACGTATATGCCCCGAGACCTTCTAACTAAATGTGTCTTTCTCTACGGGTCGCACTTTGTATCATTCATACCACTAGTACAGTAGTACTACTATGTGTGGTCTCCGACCCAAAAGTGGAGACGCTCTACCACGCTGTTCATGTCCCACTCCTTTCGCTCACTTGTGCGACATCCAGCACGTGCCGTGTGTTTGGCACTCATTCGTCGTAAGGGTTGACACGCTAGCATTCATTAGAAAAATAAATAAATCACCAGTGATACTGTACCACGCGGTTTCCTTGCTACTCAATATCGGAAAGAATACTTCCGCTCACCGACATGTGGGACGTCAACCATCCTGGTCCACTTGCCATGCCCGCAGAACTCCAAGGGAGAGTCACCCCGGTCGTCGCGCCGCAGTAATTATTAATGAGCTATCAAATCACAGGCACAATCATACCCACTATGAAGTTGCTCGGACGAAGGAACCATCATGACTTCGTTGAATTCCGCTTCTTGAAGAAAACTACTGTACCAGCAGTACTGCTAGCTATAGTAGTTACTCCAACAGAGGCCTCGTTTGGTTCATATAGGATAGGAATTTTATAGGAATATGAAAATCATAGGAAGTGAGATGACATGCATCTCAAACTCAATTCCTATAGAGAAAGAGATGCCATTTGATGCATAGGATAGGAATATTTCCATTTAGTCTAGGCTAATGTACTGGTAATTTGCTCTAAAAACTACAATAGTAACTAGTAGTACTGTTACATGCTCGTAATTAATTAAACAAGCGTGCGGGCGACGCAGACACACACACACTAACTACTAGTACTACTACTTCTCACATCCTGGCCAGACATCGTCGTTCTCCTTCCCGGCTTTGTCGGCGACACCCTACCGTGCTTGCATCTCCGCCGACCTCTCCGCAGCAGCACATGCGTCCTCTTCTTTCTTGCGGCGGCGGACCTCTTTTTTCTTGCGATTTTTCTGATGTTTCCACTCCCTCTGTGTGGCTTTGGCCACCTCTTGCTCTACCGCCCATTCGGCCTTGGCAGCTTCAAATTCTGCCCACATAGGTGTGAGGTCGCGAGCGGCGATGAACTCGGCACGGCGGGATGCCACCGCTTGCTTACCATTCTGTGTGCGGTCGTGGGCGGTGAGGAACTCGGCGCGGCGGGATGCCATCGCTTCCTTACCGGTTAGTGTGCGGCGCGGTGGCATGAACGACGCTTGGTGACAGCTCTGGGGTGGAGTGGCCGGACAACCGTAAAGTGCATTGGTTTGTCAAGAGCTCAAGGACAGAAGACGAAGGAAATTTGGATTCCCCTTCAATCTAGGTCATTTATTACCAAGTAAAATGCATTGGCAGTCATTGAACTTGTCTTGATCGCTCACTTTTATCATTGTATACGAGATATGGTGCTTATACGGTCACTGGCTCAGCGTATAACTCCGTATTTGTCTGGTTGACCAGTCAAACAGTCCGCATGCGCCTCATCAGCTCATGTTCTTTATCTATTTATCTATGCAGGCCTACCTATCAGTGGAGAAATAAATAAAAACCAATATTAGTTGAGTTCAAACTAACCCAAACTAAACCTCCTGTTTGGATATTTTTTGGTTAGTTGAGTTCAAACTAACCCAAACTAACTCTAACACATGGATCCAAACAGTAATGCACCGTCAAATCGCATAGTTCGACCTTTCCAGCAGTAAGTAATTTGAATCCTCTACTCCCTCACCCTCCTCGCTTCTCTGTCAAACCGCCTACGCGAAAACTACCGAGCGTACTGCCCGGGAAAAGCCCCGCCCTCAACTTTTAACTACGCCAAAATAATTCGAGCTTGTTCATTCTATATAAATACTAGTACTGTATGTTTATTCACCCGTGGGGTTGTTCGATGAATGGAGGGCCGGGGAGCACAAGTGAACAATACTACTACTAGTAGTAAGTAGGAGTCGTACAGGTAGTCACCTTAAATAGAGAGTTTCTTTTCTTTAATGCCACATACACAAATTGAAACGATTGTTGTGGAGAGAAAAAGATAATCACTCCGCTATATATGTACGCAGGGGCCTGAGCGCTTGCTTTACTAGCGTTGCTCTCTTCATTCTCTCATCCTCTCCAGATCTAAACAAGACAGCGGTAGCGACATTTTCTCTCTGCTCACCGCTGGTCACAGATCCGACCGGATCCCTTCGGCCAGTGTGTGTAGAGGACTAAAAGGTGCATCGTTCACGCGGTCACCGCCGGCGAGGGAGGAAATCCACAGCTGCCAGAGGGGCCCGATCCTCTGCCTATGTCGTTCTCTCCGACACAGCGCCGGCTCGGGAGGTCCTCCGACCCTTCTTCCTCCATGTCGTATTTTCCGCAAATCCGACCTGCCGCCGCCGACATCCCGACGACCATCAGGTATAAGTTCTTCGAAAGCGGCCTTGCTCTACTGCCCCAGCTCCCCACGTGTCTGCATGTGCATCTTTTTCTACTCCCATCAGCTCTTCCAAAGCTACCTAAATTTTTAGTATTATTAGAGGTAAAGCTACATCATGCATTCGAATCTAGGGCTTTGTTCAAACAACGAAGAAAGGGGGGAAATTGTAGCATGAATCTAGGACTTGGTTCAAAGAGGAAATAATATGGTGAAAGTAGTAGAGACCGGATACCCTACTGGTCTCTTGGTTGAAAAGGGAAATAATGGGAAAATGCAGTACAAACTGGATAAGGAACAGATCTATTATTGGTTGAAAAAAGGATAGAAAGGGGCGGTTGGTGGACAAGTCAACAGAGTAAAAGGTCTTAGGATTAGATTTGCTACCCTCACATAGTAAAAGGTCTCCAGGATTAGAATTGCTGCCCTCACATAATAAAAGGTCTCAGGATTAGATTTGCTGCCCTCACATAGTAAAAGGTCTCCAGGATTAGGTTTGCTTCCCTCACATAGTAAAAGGTCTCCAAGATTAGATTTGCTGCCCTCACATAGTACAAGGTCTCCAGGATTAGGTTTGCTGCCCTCACATAGTAAAAGGTCTCCAGGATTAGATTTGCTACCCTCACATAGCATGAACAAAATCGGCATCACCACTTTATGCCTCCTTGTAGGTACATTGTGCTGATGCGTCCACCGTCGCATGTCCTTATACCAACATTTTACTGTTGTTAATGTAAGGGCGCATGTAGAATGAAGCGATCACACTGTTACCTTAGGGACATGTCTAACCAGTGTTATTGTTAATCTAATGCCTCCAGTGATAAGACACAATTAAACTGTGTTACAAATGGCACTCCTGTTGTTTTCCCCAGTATGATAAGTTGCTCCTTTACGCTGCTGAGTGTCCTGGTGTCCCCACGGTCCCATGCCCTTAAACCAACTCTTTAGCTGCTGTTGATTTACTGTATCTGGTAAACAAGCAATGCCACCATTAAAGTAATCCCATATTTGAGGAATCTCATTGTTGATCGTAATGCTTCTGGTAACATGAAGCATTGCTAACGTTTTAAAATTTCTATTGTCCTTGCGTGATTTCCATGAACATAATTAAGATGCTTCTTTTCATTTCATATATGTTTCGTATATTCTTATTGACCCGCAACTGTTTACTTCCTATCTTTTTGTGCAGACAGGGATATCCATTTCACCTTGTTGCTATTGTAACCTTTTGGTGAACTGCACAAAACACTTTTTTTTGGAATGAGTGTCTTGTGCAGTTCAACTAAAATGTCACGTGGGCAACATCTCTCAATTTTGGTGGAACTGCACAAAATGGTGATTGGAGTTTCCAAAATCTCCATCAAATTCTGCTGGTAATCTCGTGCAACATTTTATTAGTCTTTGCAAGATCACTGTCACCACAATGGCACTTTATTTTAGTGGAACTGCACAAAAGGACAACCAACCTTAATGTTGCGCAATTTTTGTGTAACTACTAAAGAAGAACCTGCCATCTCACAAGAGCAAGTACTTCTTGCTAGCTCAATGATGCAATCTTTGCTTCATTTTAGGGGAACTGCAGAAAAAGGCGCATGAATTGAATCATGGATATGCAGGTTGGCCTAATCCGAGTGGATTTGCAGGTTCACCACATCGAGTTGTGGCGGCATAGGGCCCCTCACACCGGTCAGTGCTGTCCTTTATCAACATGATTATGCTTTGTCATAGTTTGCTAATGTTCTATTTTTAATTAAAGTTATTCTATTGCAATCTTTTATAAAGTTTGCTTCAACTAGTGCCACTATTATAGTAATCATGCTCTTTCTTACCTGTGCAAACAGGAATACTAAATTACAGATGTTGTGATGATCAAGAGCATTTGCCAAGTTCTTGGGTTGTATGACACGGCTAGCCAAGATGGATTTAATCCCGATATTCACTTTATCAAAAGGCTCTAATGGGTTGGTTCTGAGTCTTGCAAGCTGGGAATCAATGAGATGTGTAGGCATCTTATTTGTACTTATTATTTGAATCTTATTTGTTTGTTCTGAATCTTGCAAGCTGGGAACCAATGAGATGTGTAGGCATCTTTGTTGTACTTATTATTTGGATCTTATTTGTTGGTTCTGAATCTTGCAAGCTGGGAAACACAGCATGATGATGCAGAGGACAACAACCATAACAAACAGTTCAACCTTGGTAGTATTATGTTTGTGAAAGTGCGACAAATGTGTTGATCGTGTGCGTCCTGAGAATAATAATTCTAATTGTTGTGCATGTTGATCATGTGGCACTGATAGAACGAGCCAATGCATTGCTTGTTTTAAGTACAAATTTCTATTAAAGCTAATTAAATTTAAGTAAAGTGACCACTAACTCCTGTTATTACAGTACCAATACTGACCCGCTCATGAACCGACGTGTGGCCGGAGTACGTGTTTCTTAATGGAGGCGTTTGAATGCGCCAAGGGTGCATCTTCTGCCGGGCGTGCAGCGGATGAGGGAGGGGTAGTAACTGTTGTCGCCTGTACACACTCAGTTTACTGTTGAATCCAGTTCCCCAAGAGCTGAAAAATGAACTTCTGCCGCCGCCTACACACTTGTTCACATGAAGAGACTCCAATGGCGATCCGAGGGGTGAGCCTGCTGGATATGGACTTCAGCAAGGAGTTCCCCTTTGAGTTCGCCATTCAGTCCTATAGTTGCACCAAGTTGAATGTGATGTACACCAACGATCCGGACTCGGTGAAGCTCTGCCTCGCCGAGTTCAAGCAGTACCTACAGGACGAGAAAACACAAGGTTGTAGGACTAGACCTTGTGCCCATCCATTCGTCTCCTGACAAAGACCAGCGGATCGCCGTGGCCAAGGTATGTGTGTGGGACGAGGTTCTCATCTACCACTTATGTAGGGCCATCAGAGGTTCTGGAGCATTCTCCCACTTCATCGGCAGCGCCGACTGCACCTTCACTACGGTGGAGAGAAGGAAGAATGCGACGATACGGCCATATGGTGCAACAAGCTTATCGACATCCAGAAGCAATACAAGATCATCAGCAAGTGGCAGGAGAAGGACTCCGTGGTTGACCTTGCCAAGACCATCATCGACCCCTGTTACGCCAACATGAAATAAGACAATGATACATATGACCTGAACACGTGGGAGGTATCTCTGAGTCTAGCCTACATAACCTACGCGGCCAGGAGGGCATGGGAGGTACCTCTGAATCCACCGTGCACCCGAACACGTCAACCCTCGTACTCCCCTCCGCCTGCATCTTCCCCTGCTCCGGTTCGTTCGGTCCGAGGTCTCGACGTCGTCCTCTGCCTTGGTGCTCTAGCCACGGCGCCGCCGTCTGTCGTTCCCAACATGGTCAGCAAAACAAGAGGAATCGGGAGACAACTGTTCGTCGAGAGGCTGACAGTCTCGGGCCCACCAGGTCCATGGCCTAGGTTTTGTTGTTTAACATGGGCAGCCCATGTTTCAACATTTTGTGGATCCAACAGGTATCAAGCGGCCTTTGGGCCTACCAACCTAGCTTGTCTATAACATCAGCAACCCAAGTTATGTTTGTTTTTTCAAGACGACGCACAGCTCAGTTCTATTTTTCGTTGTCATTAATCCTGTATCTGAATTTTCTCGCAGTTTCTTTTTCGATGTAAACTGAGTTTTCTCCCAGTACTTTTCCCTAGAACCAACTCAACTGTCCCACGTCTAGCCTAAAAAATAATAATACCCCACGTACTATTAACTCATCAAATTTAAATGATACTTTATTTCGAATTTTTTTTGCAATGGATTTTATTTTATTTCATAAGTTGAAAGTTTCTTACAAAATAATAATAATAATTGTTTATATATAACTTGGCAAGTTAACTCCTAGTGATTGCGTACATAAGCTTGCAAAGATTTTACTGACCAATGTAGTAATAGACGTGAAATCACGTGTTTATGTTTTTATTACATTTCTCCGTCTAGCCCAACATGATATTTTCACCCAGCCCAGCAAGTCCGCGGATTCCGAGAAAAATGCAAATGGGCTTTAAATTCTACCATATATATAAACGGGCTGCATAGATGCTACATCATTGTTTCACCCAGCCTACCAAATGGAGTAAAAAAACAAATGGACTGGCTAACCTGGCCTCGCCGTCGTCCAGTTGTGCTCGGCGTGGCGTGGTCAACATACGAGACTCATCGGAAGAGGACTGTACGTGGAGAGCCTGACGGCTGGGACCCACGAGGTGCATGGTCGCATGCAAGGAAAGTTCCTCCTTATTACGCACTGTACATGGACTGTACGTGGGAAGGGCTTCTGTATTTCACGAAAAAAAACGTTCCCCCCGCTTTTAAGTCGGACCCACTAGCTATGTCTTCGCACGCAAGGAAGTGCCTCCTTATTACACACACAAAAATGAATACCCCCTGCTAGCTGGGGGCTGACTTCTGGGCCTACTAAGTTGACGGGGATGGAGGGCTTTGTCTAATTAGTCAATATGAACGATTATGGCTCCAGTGACCGTACGATGTCCATCCAACGGCCATAGTGCTTCTTCAACCTTTGGTCTTCTTGCTCCAGCCGCCCAAAGCAGCGTCGGTCGTGTCGCGTGCTCCTGCCTCCCGTGGCCGGCTGTGATGCCGCGGAGGCCTCACCGCCCCCTACTACTCCCACCGCTGGGCATGGCATCCCTCTACTCACCCACACCCCCGGTTATTTTGTAGCGACGGCAGCCTCACGCCGCAGCCAAACTAGTGAACCCTCATACTCCTCTCCGCATGGGCATCCACTGCCGCGTCGTCCCCTTCCTAGGCCTCGCCGCCGTCCACTGCCTTGGTGCTCGAGGCGCGGCGTGGTCAATGTAGTCAACGACCGACTTCCATCGGAAGAGGACTGTACGTGGAGAGGCTGACAGCTGGGTCCACGGCCGTAGCTGCGTCCACGGCCACAGCCCAGTTTTTTTGTGATTTGCCAAGTAAGTCGCTCTGTCGGGCCTGTTGGGCTGCAAATCTTTCAAGACGAGGAGAACTTCATTGGGCTGGCCGAGAAAATGGCCTATCAGTAATGAGAAATGGGATGTACATTTTTAAAACAGATCAAACCGGCAATTAGTTTCAAATTACATTTTTTTCATTTCGAGATTTTAAATGGCATTGATTTTTATGCGTGGACAATTTGTTGGATTTTATATTGATATACATTTATTTTTTTAAATTAGTTTGAACGTGACTCGAAATTTTGGGATTAAAAACTGTTTGGACCGCACCGAAATATGCAATATTTCGTATAATTTTTTAAGGGAAAATTTTGTTTTTGCCACTCTAGATTTTGCCAATTTTTCTTATGCCACTCTAGATTTTGACATTTCACTCTTGCCACTCTTAGTTTTTGACAATTATCACAAAATGTCAATTGTGATAATTGTCGAAAACTAATAGTGGCAAAAGTGTAATGTCAAAATCTAGAGTGGCATAAAGAAAATTGGCAAAATCTAGAGAGGCAAAAAGAAAATTTTCCCATTTTTTAACCGTGGCCACAATATGGGCTGTAATGCTAACAAAAAGAATATGTGCTCCAAAAAAACCCTAAGAATTAGCAAATGGGCTGTAAAATATTAGAAATAATGGCAGATGGGTTGTATGCTATTTTCCTCAGATTTGAGGCTTTCCTAAAAAAAAGGTTGACGCACAAGCAGTGACTGTTGGATTTCCATCCAACGGCCGTCGTGCTTCTTCAATCTCTGCTTTTCCTGCTCCAACCGCTCAAACAAGCGCCGGCGGGACTGCCTGCTACCTTCTCCCCGCGGTCGGCTGTGCTACTGCGCAGGCCTCACCGCCACACCGTACTCCCATCACTGACCAAGCCATCCCTCTACTCACCCACACCTGTTGTTATTCTCCGGCGACGGCGGGCGAACCAGTAAACCCTTGAACAGGCATACTCCCCTCCGCGTGGGAAACAACTACCGAGTCTTCCCTGCCTTCGTGTCATTCCCTTCCTAGGCCACGCCGTCGTCCACCACCCTGGTGCTCTCGGCGCGGCCTGGTGAACGTGGTTAACAACCGACATGCATCTGAAGTGGACTGTACGTGCAGAGGCTGACAGCTGGGTCTACGGCCGCACGTGAGGAAATGCCTCCTTATTACGCCTAAAATAACGATGCCTCCACCTGACATCTGGGAACCACCAAAAGGGCCTCTGTATTTCTAAAAAAACGTTACCGCCGTTGATAGCTTGGACCCACCAGCTATATCTTCGCACGCAAGGAACTGCCTCCTTATTACGCACAAAAAAATGAATACCCCCCTGCTAGCTGGGACCCAGTATAGTGGCAGGCTGACTTGTGGGCCTACTAAGTAGACGGCGACGGAGGGCTTTGTCAGCTTAGTCAATATGCACGATTTTAGCTCCAGTGACCGTACGATGTCCATCCAACGGCCGTAGTGCTTCTTCAACCTTTGGTCTTCTTGCTCCAGCCGCCCAAACCAGCCCCGGTTGTGCCTCGCGCTCGTGCCTCCCGTGGCCGGCTGCGATGCGTCGGAGGCCTCACCGCCCCCTACTACTCCCACCACTGGCGAGGGCATCCCTCTACTCACCCACACCACCTGTTATTCTGCGGCGACGGCAGCCTCACGCCGCAACCGAACCAGTTAACCCGCGTACTCCTCTCCGTGTGGGCATCCACTGTCCTGTCTTCCCTGGCTCCGCGTCGTCCCCTTCCTAGGCCTCGCCATAGTCCACCGCCTTGGTGCTCTCGGCGCGGCGTGGTCAATGTGGTCAACGACCGACTTCCATCGGCAGAGTATTGTACGTGGCAAGGTTGACAGCTGGGTCCATGGCCGCAGGTGGGTCCATGGCCACACCCCGGTTTTTTTGTGATTTGCCAAGTAAGTCGCTTTGTCAGGCCTGTTGGGCTGCAAATCTTTTACGAGGAGAGCTTCATTAGGCTGGCCGAGAAAATGGCCTATCAGTAATGAGAAATGGGATGTGCATTTTTAAAACACATCAAACCGGCAATTAGTTTCAAATTTATTTATTTTTCATTTTGAGATTTCAAAATGCATTGATTTTTATGCGTGGACAATTTGTTGGATTTTATATTGATATACATTTATGTTTAAAATCAGTTTGAATGTGACTCCAAATTTCGGGATTAAAAACAGTTCGGACCGCACCGAGATATGCAAAATTTCATATATTTTTTTAACTGTGGCCACAATATGGGTTGTAATGCTAACAAAAAGAATATGGGCTCCAAAAAATCTTAAGAATTAGCAAATGGGCTATAAATTATTATTAATAATGGCAGATGGGTTGTATGATGTTTTCCACAGATTTGAGGCTTTCCTAAAAAAAGGTTGACGCACAAGCAGTGACTGTTGGATGACCATCCAATGGCCGCCGTGCTTCTTCAATCTCTGTTCTTCCTGCTCCAACCGCTCAAACAAGCACCGGCGGGACTGCCTGCTCTCGCCTCCCCGCGACCGGTTGTGCTGCCGTGCAGGCCATCGCCCCACTATACTCCCATCGCTGGCCTAGCCATCCCTCTACTGACCCACACCTGTTGTTTTTCTCCGGGGATGGTAGACGAACCAGTAAACCCTCGTACTCCTCCGCGTGGGAAACAACTGCCAAGTCTTCCCTGGCTCCGTGTCATTCCCTTCCTATGCCTCGCCGTCATCCACCGCCTTGGTGCTCTCGGCGCGGCCTGGTCAATGTGGTCAACGACCGACATGCATCTGAAGTGGACTGTATGTGGAGAGGCTGACAGCTGGGTCCACGGCCGCATAGAAGGAAATGCCTCCTTATTACGCGCAAAATAATGATTCCTCCACCTGACATCTAGGACCCACCGAAAGGGCCTCTGTATTTCGCAAAAAAAAAGTTACCTCCACTGACAGCTCGAACCCACCAGCTATATCTTCGCACGTAAGGAAGTGCCTCCTTATTATGCACAAAAAAATGAATACTCCCCCTGTTAGCTGGGACCCAGTATAGTGGCAGGCTCACTTGTGGGCCGACTAAGTTGACGGGGACGGCGGGCTTTGTCAACTTAGTCAATATTTACGATTCTCGCTCCAGTGAGCGTACGATGTCCATCCAACGGTCGTAGTGCTTCTTCAACCTCTGGTCTTCTTGCTCCAGCCGCCCAAACCAGCTAGCAAACCAGCGCCGGTCGTGCCTCGTGTTCCTACCTCTCGTGACCCTGCTGTGCTGCCATGGAGGCCTCACTGCCCCCTACTACCCCCACCGATGGCCAGGCCATCCCTCCACTCACCCACACCCCCTGTTATTCTGCGACGACGGCAGCCTCACACCGCAGCCGAACCAGTGAACCCTCATACTCCTCTTCGTGCGGGCATCCACTTCCACGTCTTCCCCGGCCCCGCGTCGTTCCCTTCCTAGGCCTCGCCGACGTTCACCGCCCTGGTGCTCTTGGCACGGCGTGGTCAACGTGGTCAAGAACGACTTCCAACGGAAGAGTACTGTACGTGGAGAGGCTGACAGCTGGGTCCACGGCCGTAGCAAGGAAGTGCCTCCTTATTACGCGCAAAACAATTATTCCTCCACCTGACATCGGGGACCCACCGGACGGGCTACCGTATTTCACGAAAAATCGTTTCCCCCTGACTGTTGGGACCCACCAGCTGGGTCCACGGCCGTAGCAAGGAAGTGCGTTCGGGCAAAAAAAACGATTCACCCCATTGACTGTTGGGACCCACCAGCTACATCTTCGTGCGGAAGGAAGTGCCTGATAGTCGGGACCCACTTGGTCGAAGCGTATGTAGCGTTGTCATTCCGGTCGCGAAAGTGTACGTACATACTGGTCGATGTAGAGGCGCACACGTGTTGTAGCAGAGGCGCGCACGTAGCATGTACACGTACGTATAGCGGCCAGGGTGCAAGAAAGAAAATACGGCCACGTACGTACATAGAGGCGGGGTCTCGAACGCCTACTCGCGCGTATGTACGGCCAGGGCTCGTGTACATGGCTGGGTCAAAACGGAGAAACAGCGTCGTCGTCGTGTTCATGGGGAGCCAACCGGCTGGGTCAGAACGGAATGCGTCGTCGTGTTCATCGGGAGGGCTTGGACAGAACAGCCAATGGAAACGAGGCATGGCGTACTGTAGAACAGAGGAAACGGCCTTGTGATCGACCAGCCATGTTCGAAACGGGATCATGTTCATCGGGAGGGGTCTGGCGTACCACAAAATGGAGGAAACTGACCTCCTACCATCGAAACTGGGGTCCCGTTGATCGGGAGGGGTGTGGCGTACCGCAAAACGGAGGAAACGGACTTGTGTTGGAGTGCTACGGTCGAAACGGGGGTCATGTTCATCGGGAGGGGTGTGGCGTACCACAAAATGGAGGAAACGGACTTGTGTTGGAGCGCTACGGTCGAAACGGGAGTCCTGTTCATAGGGAGGGTGTGGCGTACCGCAAAACGGGACTCCACGAGATACTATTCATCACCACCGTCGACCCCCTCCAGCCACCACGGGCTACTGTTCATCCACCGTCGACCTCCTCCAGCCTCCACCTCCGACTGTTCAGCCTCCACCGCGCGCTACTCCACCGGCTACTGTTGAACTAGCCCTCTCCACAGGCTCCTGTTCAACTACCCCTCCACGGGCTACTATTCATCCAGCCCTCCACCGTCTACTGTTCATGCATCCCTCCACGGGGTGGTCCTATTCATACAGCCCTCCACGGGGTCCTGTTCATGCAGCCCCAACCGGCTCGATCGAACGGGGTCCTGTTCATGCAGAGGCAACACCATGGGGTCCTATTCAGCCACCCCCACCGGGAACTGTTCATCCAAACCCCCCAGCAACACTCATTGTTCATGCAGAGGCAGCATCGATCGGCTTCAGTTAGCAGCAGTAGCGAAGGAATCGCTCGACCGGGTTCAGTTAACAGCCATCGATCGATCGCTCGGGTTCAGTAACGCGTAGCCTCCAGTGCAATCACTGGGGTTCAGTTAGAGCCCAACGCCTCGCTCGGGTTCAGTTAGAGCCCAATACCTCGCACCCACGCGTGTGCGTGTACGAGAGATACGTGCATCGCTCGGCCCCGACCACCCACCGTAACCGGGAACACCCAGATATTTTCCTCGCCCTCTCTTCTACTACGGTTTTTTCCGTCATGGACGGCCCAAAGAATGTCATGCAGCTGCATCTCCAGCACGCCCAGGACGAAAAGCCCATTTTTTGTCATGATTTTTTGTCATAGAAGTAGGACCCCACCACACCTATGATGATACTGTGTTTTGTCACATTTATTGTCATAGAAGTGTCATACGTATGACAGAAAAAAGTTTCGTTCGGCCCAAAATGTCACGGATGTGTCTTTTTTTTTGTAGTGCGTGAGCTGTTCGTCACGTTTCAGGCCCAACCTACTTTTCAGCCTACTAATAGCCTATTGAATTTTCTGGCCAAAATAGGGTCGGTGGTTTACTCGGCCTCTTAAAGGCCCGAAACAACTAGTGGGCGAGTTAACATTTAGGACTGTCAACGGACCGAGATGACTAGGCCCACGATGCGGCCCATATATAGTGATTTGCATGCCGGCCCGATTATGTTTCGTAATTTTTTACATTCTGGCCCGTTTACTTTAGAGCGAAGACAGGACTGTAGTATTGTGAATAACAAAAAGCCTAGACTATACAATAAAGAAATTACGGCATATTACATCCATTGGGCATCAAAGTTCGCCACCAGTGATAATAAAGCACAAGCAGATAGCAAATTACATACATTGGGCATCAAAGATCGCCACCAGTGCAAATAAACACACCAACAAAATAATATACAAAACCAACAACACTTCGATAGAGTTCAAGAAAGGTTAGCCCTCCTCGGGAGCTGCAGCGCAAACAGCTGAGCAAGCTGATGAGACTGCGCTTGTTTGACGCTTATATCCTCCAACTCTTGATGCATAGCATCAATGGACGCACTAGACTTCTCGTTGATCTTCCATAGAGATTGGAGTTCAAGCAGGGGTTCAGCTGAACCATGTCTTGTTGGTTGAAGTTGAACTGAAGAAGTTTTACAGATTCAGGTGGCGACTTCATCAAGCTTGTGTCACTGCTATTAGCGAGTAAATTCAACGCTACACCAAGACATGACTTTGGAGTTGTATAGCTATCTCCAAGATGTGTTGCCTTCTTCCTTGCAATATATGTTAGAGGGACACGCAATGGGTTCATCTCACTATCATTGTGGCAGTTCTTCATGGGGTCAGAGGTATCACTCTAAAAGAAAAACAAGCAGAGAAATGAGAGGTTTTGCACATATAAGTATCAATGTTGGCAATTCATCACATTTCTTATTAGTGAATAAAGAGACACAGTTTAAAATAGCATTAACACAATATGGTATTGTTCAGGTTAAGACATGGCAGGAAATGAAATTCTAAAGGAGTTGGCAGCTTCACGACACCACTGGATTACAGATCAAGAACTCAAGCCTACATGCGGTGCTAAAGAACACATAAGTATCAATGGTTAGTGTGCTATCAATTTATCCCATTTCAGATTGGTAAATAAAGAGACGGTTTAAATAATAGTAGAATAATATGACATTGTTCATAGTTAAGACTTTGCAAAATATGACATTGTGTTGTAGTGGGTAATTTCACAACACCACAGGATTACGGATCAAGAACAGATGCATACCTGCAGTGCAAAAGAAGATCACTTGCTCTGTATGGTTTATTTTACATGGTATGAAGAAGGAACTTGGCTCTACAGTTGAAAACTTAAATTGAGAAGGACAAACTTATGTTTATGAACTTCATAATAAACTTTAAACATGCAATTTGATGCAAACACAAAAATAAACAGTTGTTGCAGTTATGCCTAACCAAATATACACAATAAAGTTTGGAGGCTTCAGAAGGACAAACTTACATTAGTGGTAAAGACCAGCTCTATAAAGCCCTTATCCATGCTGATGGTGGGGAAATTCAAGAAGTTTACCACAAAATCTTCTTCATAAGCACTGACTTTATTCTACATTTTGTTAAGAGTAAATATAGATGTGATAATATAAGGAAAAATGGAAACATTTAAGATAAGATGAAGAGTGAGGCTACATAACCAACTAGCTATAAATGTAAGTACATCGATACATGCAAAAGGTACTGCCAAGAGAAATGCAGAGCTAAACTTCTGTAGTACCATTGGTTTTATCCAGCCTTAGGGTAAGAGTAAATATAGATTTGATGTGTAGAAAATGGAGGGAAAAGGAAAATAAGTTGTAGAGTGATTGTACATGAACAACTAGCTGTCCATATAAGTACACTAATAAAGGACAACATGTACTTAGAAGAACAATGCAGAGCTAAACTATTTAATTGGCATTGGGTATATTCTACATTAATGTAACCATTAATACATATATGATAATTTGGAGCAAACAATTGATAAGCAAGCTATCATGCATACTGTTGTCACATAATGAACCAGGTATGAATGCAAGTATAGTTATACAAGACAACAGGTACCAAGAAGAGCAAAGCAGCGAGCAGCATATTTGCGCTATCCTGTCGTCCTTTCAAAACCGGAATTCTTCTTTGAGCAGATTTCCTGCAAAATAAATCCATAAGGCACATGTGGAAAAGTAGAAGTTCAAATTTCCATGTGATATCATAGACAGTACCTCATCCTGGGAACGAGACCAGTCCATAACAAGGTTCTTCCATTCAATTTCTTCTAAATTTAGCTAAGAAGACTTCACCAGAAATTCATTTATAGACTTGCCATCAAAGTATGTTTTCCCCAGGTAACACCGATACTTCTGCAATGCTTCCTCGAAAAGCGCAAGCAAGCTTTGCTTATCATGACTATGTAGATTGACCCTCGCCTACTTAAAAAAATGTAATGTAAATCAAATATGTGTTCAATCAGCAGAAAACAGGAAAATAATCACTATGAATAATAGCACTAACACGTAAGTGGGACAGGAAGAAGTGAAAATGGTGTTTGTCTTCACTACAATATTCCCATGATGGGAATATATGTACGTAGTTCCTAACAATATTGAAAGCATTGTATTTCATACAGGGGATAACTGGAATGGGGTTCCAATTTGCAGAAATTAGCCGTCTCTGCAGTTGTGATAGGTATTAGGCCAGTGGACTTGCTGTACGTTTTGCTAGAGTGGGATTTTTCTGTGGTACGGCTAATTCTATGGCAACTGAAATCGACATACCTCTTGCTGGAGTGCAGGTCCTGTGTGGTGGGGCTAGTGGTGTTGCCAGTGAAGTATGGGTACAGTCTACTGGAGTCGGTCCTACGTTTTGTGTCATTGGTTGGAGAGCCAATATAAGTGGGGTGCTATCTGATTTCTCCGGCACCACCACGTTTTTCAAGGACTTTGCGGTGCTCCTTTAGGTTCGGCGATCACCCACTTCCTTTTTGATGTCTGATGCACAAGAACAGCATTTGAGTGGGAAAACATGGGATGATGACAGATGGAATATGTATTGAAAATGGATGGGCATTGCATCTAGACATATATGATGGGTAAACTAAGCAAATAGTGGTGCCATGAAGTAGAAGAAATGCAAGACACCTTATGCATGATACGTGCAATCAATAAAACCTTGCCAAACTAGAACATGTGCCTTGATGGGTGAACATGATAGGCCATCTTCCTTCGACTCCTCGAGGTCAGAACAGTCATTCGAATCATATTCTAAACAAGAATCTGCAGGTGGGGAGAGTATGAGTTTCATTGCATCCGGAATGGAACTCAATGCCTTGGTGCCAAGTTTGTTAGTCATCGCACTGTTCCATAATATTATTCTGATGCCTCCATTCTCATATTAATTGTGATTACGTACAATATCTGAGAAGCATGAAAACATAAATAGTAGTGAGATTATCTTTGTAATGCATAGGATATTCTAATATAATAGGGGCTCCCTGTAAACCCTTGTGTGCTATCACTAGATTCTGATGGGAGAGTCCATGTGTACTCTAATATGGTGCGTGCATTTATATAATCTGGCACAACTACACCCAAAAAAGGCTCCCTGTTGCGAGCTCCAGAAGTAAGGATACTCGACAGATGATAGGTTCATAATATACTGTATAGAAAGTTTATTGCCAAACCATGATAACAAGAGCACACAACAACTAGACAGATCATAGTGTAGATAAAAGGGGTACACTATACCCTGCATAAATAAATCGGAAACTTGAACTGTCTGGAAAATATGGTGTTGTATTGTCGCTACTAATTGAAAGCATATCGATCATCTACAAGCCAGCTTTACCAGCTGTTGACTGCAGATGTCCCTGCTCCCCTTCCTCACAAGGAACATACTGTACTTACTAAATAAAAATAACAAAAGAGGAACACGCTAAAGAACAGAAGAGGAAGCATATTATTGAGATTCTGCTTATTTCTATACAATGTTGGTTGTCCACTCATGACGAATCACAACGCCCAAAGAAATGCAATTTCATGTTGTCTCTTTATATGTGGCCACATGTATTTGGAAAATCAAGTGGGAGCATTAGCTGACCAATTAAATGCGTGTGTGTTAACTAATATCAATACCATATCAGAATTTGTATTTGAAGAAGTAAGCTTTGGACTTATGATTGGTGTGTTGTTTAGCTTCAAGAGTGGACTGCTGCTAGTGCGACACAAAGCACCAACACGGATCATAGTGTAGATATAACGGGAAAACCGTAAGCATCACAAGTAAAATCAGGAAAGTGGAACTTGCTGGAAAATATAGGCTACTATTGCCGGTACGACTAGAAAGGCTTCGGAAAACAGCTCTCTTTAACTAAAAGTGCGGTACTGTTAATATCAGTGTAACTCTCAAAGGCGACACAGGTCCCTATGCTTTCTTGCTAATCTTATATGATTCAAGTGGGTAGGCCACTACAATTCTTGTCCCCATATTTAGTATTGAAAATAAGAAAAAACCTAGACTATACAATAAAGAAATTACAGCAAATTACATCCACTGGGCATCAAAGTTCGCCAACAGTGATAATAAAGCACAAGCAGACAGCAGATTACATACATTGGGCATCAAAGATCGCCACCAGTGTAAATAAACACACCAACAAAATAATATACAAAACCGACATCACTTCGATAGAGTTCAAGAAAGGTTAGCCCTACACAGGAGCTGTAGCGCAAGCAGCTTAGCAAGCTGATGAGACTGCGTTTCTTTGACGCTTATATCCTCCAACTCTTGCTGCATAGCATCAATGGATGCACTGGACTTCTCGTTGAACTTACATAGAGATTGGAGTTCAAGTAGGGGTCCAGCTAAACCATGTCTTGTTGCTTGAAGTTGAGACTGAAGAAGTTTTACAGATTCAGGTGGCGACTTCATCGAGCTTGTGTCACTGCTATTAGCGAGTAACTTCAATGCTACATCAAGACATGACTTTGGAGTTGTATCGCTATCTCCAATATGTGTTGCCTTCTTCCCTACAATATATGTTAGAGGGACATGCAATGGGTTCGTCTCACTATCATTGTGACAGTTCTTCATGGGGTCAGAGGTATCACTCTAAAAGAGAAACAAGAAGACAGATGAGAGGTTTTGCACATATAAGTATCAATGTTGGAAATTCATCACATTTCTTATTAGCGAATAAAGAGACAAAGTTTAAAATAGCATTAACACAATATGGTATTTTTCAGGTTAACACATGGAAGTAAATGACATTGTGAAGGAGTTGGCAGCTTCACGGTACCACTGGATTACAGATCAAGAACTCAAGCTTACATGTGGTGCTAAAGAACACATAAGTATCAATGGTTAGTGTGCTATCAATTTATCCCATTCAGATTGGTAAATAAAGAGGCGGTTTAAATAATAGTAGAATAATAGACATTGTTCATAGATAAGACATTACAGAATATGGCGTTGTGTTGTAGTGGGTAATTTCACAACACCACTGGATTACGGATCAAGAATAGATGCATACATGCAGTGCAAAAGAAGATCACTTTCTCTGTATAGTTTATTTTACATGGTATGAAGAAGGAACTTGGTTGTACAGTTGAGAACTTAAATTGAGAAGGACAAACTTATGTTTATGAACTTCATAATAAACTTTAAACATGCAATTTGATGCAAGCACCAAAATAAACAGCTGTTGTAGTTATGCCAAACCAAATATACACAACAAAGTTTGAAGGCTACAGAAGGAAAATCTTACATTAGTGGTGAAGACCAACTCTATAAAGCCCTTGTCCATGCTGATGGTGGGGCAATTCAAGAAGTTTTACCACAAAATCTTCTTCATAAGCATTGCCTCTATTCTACATTTTGTTAAGAGTAAATATAGATGTGATAATTTATTGAAAAATGGAGAACATTTAAGATAAGATGAAGAGTGAGGCTACATAACCAACTAGCTATAAATGTGAGTACATCGATACATGCAAAAGGTACTCCCAAGAGCAATGCAGAGCTAAACTTCTGTAGTACCATTGGTTTTATCCAACATTATGGTAAGAGTAAATATAGAACTGATGTGTAGAAAATGGAGGGCAAAGGAAAATAAGCTACAAAGTGATTGTACATGAACAACAAGCTGTATTTATAAGTACACTGATAAAGGACAGTATGTACTTAGAAGAAAAATGCAGAGCTAAACTATTTAATTGGCATTGGGAATAATCTACATCAATGTAACCATTAATACAGATGTGATAATTTGGAGCGAACAATTGATAAGCAAGCTATCATGCATAATGTTGTCACATAATGAACCAGGTATGAATGCAAGTACAGTTATACAGGACAACATGTACCAACAAGAGCAAAGCAGCGAGCAGCATATTTGAGATATTATGTCGTCCTTTTGAAACCGGAATTCTTTTTCGAGCAGATTTCCTGCAAAATAAATCCGTAAGGCACATGCGGAAAAGTAGAAGTTCAAATTTTGCATGTGATATCATAGACAGTACCTCATCGTGGGAACGACACCAGTGCATAACAAGGTTTTTCCATTCAATGTCTTCTAAATTTAGCAAATAAGACTTCACCAGAAATTTATTTCTAGACTTGCCATCAAAGTGTGTTTTCCTTAGGTAACAACGATACTGCTGCAATGCCTCCTTGAAAAGCGCAAGCAAGCTTTGCTTGTCATGACTATGTAGATTGACCCTCGCCTACTTACAACAATATAATGTAAATCATTGATGTATTCAATCGGCAAAAAACAAGAAAATAATCACTATAAATAATAGCACTTACACGTAAGTGGGACAGGAATATGTGAAAATGGTGTTTGTCTTCACTATAATCTTCCCATGATGGGAATATATGCATGTAGTTCCTAGCAACATTGAAAGCATTGTCTTTTAAACTAGGACTAATTGGAATGGGGTTCCAATCTGCAGAAATTGGTCGTCTCTACAGTTGGGATAGGTCTTCGGTCGGTGGACTTGTTGTACTTTTTGCTGGAGTGGGATTTTTCTGTGGTACTGCCGGTGCTATGACAACTGAAATCGGCATACCATCTGCTGGAGTGCAGGTCCTGTGTGGTGGGGCTAGTGGTTTGGCCAGTGAAGTATGGGTATAGTCTGCTCGAGTCGGTCCTACGTTTTGTGTCACTGGTTGGAAAGCCAATATAAGTGGGATTCTATCTGATTTCTCCGGCACCACCACGTTTTTAAGGACTTTGCTGGTGCTCCTTCAGGTTCGGCAATCACCCTCTTCCTTTTTTATGTCTGATGTAGATGAACAACATTTGAGTGGGACAACATGGGATGATGACAGATGGAATATGTATTGATCATGGATGGGCATGGCATCTTGACATGTATGATGAGTAAACTAAGCAGATGTCGGTGCAACAAAGTAGAAGAAATGCAACACACCTTATGCATGATATGTGCAATCAGTAAACCTTGCCAAGTTAGAACAGGCGCCTTGATGGGTGAACATGATAGGCCATTTGCCTTTGACTCCTCGAGGTCGGAATAGTCATTAGGATCATATTCTGAACAAGAATCTGTAGGTGGGGAGAGTATGAGTTTCATTGCATCTGAAATGGAACTCAATGCCTTGGTGCCAAGTTTGTTCGTCATTGCACTGTTCCGTAAAATTATTCTGATGCCTCCATTCTTATACTAATTGTGATTACGTACAATATCTGAGAAGCGTGAAAACATAAATAGTAGTGATATTATCTTAGTAATGTAGATGATATTCTAATATAATAGGGGCTCCCTATGAACCTTTGTGTGCTATCACTTTATTCTAATGGGAGAGCTCATGTGTACTGTAATATGGTGCGTGCATTTATATAATCAGGCACAACTACACCATAAATAGGCTCCCTGTTGGGAGCTCCAGAAGTAAGGATAGTCGGCAGATGATAGGTTCAAAATATACTATATAGAGAGTTTATTGTCAAACCATGATAACGAAAGCACACAGCAACTAGGCAGATCATAGTGTAGATAAAAGGGGTACACTATACCCAGCATAAATAAATCGGGAAAGTGGAACTGTCTGGAAAATATGGTGTTGTATTGCCACTACTGATTGAAAGCCTATCGATCACCTAGATGCCAACTCCATCAGCTGTTGACAGCAGATGTCCCTGCTCCCCTTCCTCACAAGGAACATAATGTACTTACTAAATAAAAATAACAAAAGAGGAACACGCCAAAGAACAGAAGAGGAAGCATATTATTGAGATTCTGCTTATTTCTATACAATGTTGGTTGCCCACTCATGATGAATCACAATGCCCGAAGAAATGCAATTCCATGTTGTCTCTCTATATGTGGCCACGTGCATTTGGAAAATCAAGTGGGAGCATCAGCTAACCAATTAAATGCGTGTCTGTTAACTAATATCAGTACCATATCATAATTCATATTTGAAGAAGTAAGCTTTGGACTTATGATTGGTGTGTTGTTTAGCTTCAAGAGTGGACTGCTGCTAGTGCGACACAAAGCACCAACACAGATCATAGTGTAGATATAACGGGAAAACCGTAAGCATCACAAGTAAAATTGGGAAGGTGAAACTTGCTGGAAAATATGGACTACTATTGCCGGTACGACTTGAAAGGCTTTGAAAAACAACTCTCAACAACTGAAAGTGCGGTACTGTTAATATCGGTGTAACTCTCAAAGGCGACATAGCTCCCCACATTTTGTTGCTAATCTTATAGGATTCAAGTGGGCAGGCCACTACAATTCATGTTCCCGTGTTTACAAAATCCTACAAATCAAAGAGGCCCGAAGAGTTGAAAGTGTCCATCCCAACCGACTGAATAGACTTGTACACTGCATGTCACACCCTGATTTTCATGTCACATTGCTTAAGCTTATTTTCATGTTAAAAATGTGGATTTACAAAAACTTTTGAGTGTTTTTGACTTTGCTTGATTTGACTTTTGTCTGCTGTTTGCTAGTGCTCTAAAAAACAAATAAATCCCCCAACTCTTATACTTCATCTCCTTGACCCAAAACCTTTTCTCAATGATCATGCCATGTGTATAGACCAGTATAGAATTTTCTTATAAAAATATTTTGGCCAAATGGTATTTTCTAAAATTAGTTTTCCAAAACCCCCTGAATTGAGGTTTGCACTGCAAGTACCTTATTTAGGGTGTGAAAAATCTTTCAAAAAGTTTATTTGAATCCTATTAGGTATAGGACTCCCAGAAACCACAAAAGTATAATTTTAAAAGTTATTTTTATATTTTATTTAAAAGCTTTTTCTTAAGTCCAGAAATGGTCTTTAATAGGGAAAAATTATTTAGTCATTTCAAAAATATTTTCCAAAATTCAGGGAAACTCCTAGGACATATATTGTCCATATATAAGAGTTTCAACACATGGTCATGTTCAAAATATTGGGCAAATCCTTCCAAAACCCTTTCTGGATATTTCAAGATTTTGAAATATTTACAAAGGGAATATTCTCCAAAAATTCCAGGGAAATTCTATCATGTCATATATGACATATTTGATGATCTTGCAGAGCCTCATGCCTTGGGAAGCAAGAAAACATCCTCAAACCCCTTCATAACCATTCTGTCCATATTTGAAGTTTGAGCAACTCTACATTGCCAAACTTGTCCAAATGCTCTCAAATTTGGTGCACATGCTAGAAATGCCCAATGAGGCATCTAGACCAAATGGCACAAGATTTGGAATAGAGCAACCTGATCAGATCACCCCAAAACCCTTTCCGTTCAAATGCAAATTTGAACAACTTTACATTACCAACTTTTTATCTGGAGCTTCAAACTTTGTGGGCATTATCAATACCCCAAATGATGATACTACACCAAGTGGTGCATTAAGGGGAGATGATTAGCTTGACTCAATCAAGATGAAGTTGTTTCTGTTGATTTCTAGGGTTCACCAAAGTTACATTGGCTAGTTTCTTCAAATGAGCCCAAATTTGGCGAAGCACCCTATTTTCATATGTTATTCAATCCTGTTAAGTGCCATGTCAAGTGGAGGTCATTTGCTTGACCAAACACTGATCAAACACCTTCTGCAGATTTACAAAAACCCTCATCTTGATCACTTTTACTCTTCTCCATGACCTCAACTTTTTACCACATGATCATTCAGTTACTGGCTACCCCCAGTAACTTCCTCAGCACCCCAGCTCCATGATTGAGGGGTAAGAACCCAAGTTTACCTTGCTGGACAGCAAGTTTTCACCAAGTCACCAGCATCCCCTTTCTCTCTCAGCATCTCCAGGGCATCCAAGACCACAGAGCATTTCTTTACTCCCCCCTGACCTTCTAGACAACTTTGGGCAGGTTGGACACGACCAGAGCGGCGAGGACGCGGCCATGCCAGCCAAACGGGTGCTCTGGAGCACGCTACAGTGCTCTGGCGCACTGTAGCCTCGCCCAACCAGGAGCCCCCGACCACCTCGGGCCTCCTCCTCGTGTCCCCCGAGGTCTCCTCGACGTCCGCAACCTGCCGGGCTGTCGGTCTTATCCTCCCCTGTCCTCCTCCTCTCTCCACGAGCTTGCCCGAGCGCGTCCATGGACGAAGCTCATGGTGCACCGCGGCTGCGCCTATATAAAGCCTCCCCCCGAGCACCCCTTGCCTCTTCTGGACCCTCCTCTCTCCGGTGCACCTCCCAGACATCTTCCCTCTCCCCCTCGTGTCCTCTTTGCCCCTCCATAGCCGGAGTGCCGCCGCCGACCGCCGCTCGGGATCGGGCACCTCGGCCACTCCCTCCTTCCCCTTCTTCGTTTCGAGGTCCGAGCCTTCTTCGGGGAATCCCCAGGGACGGGCCGGTCCTCCCCTTGGCCTGGGAGTCCTTCCTGGCGTGGTGCCGCCGAAGACCCCGCGGCCGCCGCGGCCTCCTTGTGGAGGCGAGGCTGTGGCCCTCCTTGGGCGGGCTCGCAGCCACCCTCGGGTGCGGGGAGGAGAGCCGGAGCTCCTGGACACCTCGGCCGGCCCTCCCGCATCCCCGGGCAACGGCTGCGCCGGCGGCCGAAGCTTCCCCCCGCCCGGCGTCGGGCCGAAGAAGAAGACCAGGGCGACGAGCGACCTGCGGCCGGGCCCCGCAGGTCAGCGACCTCGCCTGCCGCCACGTAGGATAAGTGGAGGCGGGGCGGCTGGAAGGCGCCTTCCCAGCGCGAAGGCGCACTCCAAGGGGGCGCCTCCGACGTCACACCCCCCCTCCTGTGTGCGGCCGAATTGATGGGTCGGCCCAGTTGTTGTGCAGCCATCCCTCGCCCTGCGCGCAGTATAGGGGTATAACCCTTATTCCTTTTCCTTCTCTTTTTCCAGTAAACTTCATAAATCCCCCAAATATTCAAATGAACTCCAAACTTGAGGATTCAAATTTCTGGTAGTCTCTAAAATCATGCTCTACCACATGGTGCAACATGCACATTATTCCAAAGACATTTCTTTTAGTAATATTTATCAAATACCCATATTCCATTTTCTGTGATGAACTTTAGAAAATCACAGAGAGCTCAATCTTGATCCAAATGCAGTGGTTCAAATTCCTAGATGCTTGTCATATCCAAACTTAGTTTTGGAACATTTTTAATAATAGTTTCTGTACCCCACCAAATATAGAGCCATTTCTTCATATTTATCAGCTTTGCAAAATCCTAGGAAATTCATTTGAATTCCAAATCCAGTGAAACGAACTCCTAGATGCTTCTAAAATCATGACTTGATGATGGGTGCCTTTGCTCATCATTCAAGGAAATATTTCTGTATACTTCTTCCAAATCCATAAACCCCTTGGTTCCATCACATTGAAATGTTCCAAACTACCTATTGGTCCAACACCTATGAAACCACCTTGGTTATTTTTCATATGACCAGAGGTATCCTAGAAAAGTCCAACTCCTATTTTTAGAGCACTTTTATTTTTGCTTTGATTGTGTTGCTTATTATGATTGTTTCCATCGTTAGTTGACGAAATAAACGAAGTACTCGGAGATGGACCAGAAGGTTTGAAGACTCGGAAGAATAAGGCAAGCAGCCCTTTGACCATGTTCAAGAAACCTTTTTATGCATGTCTCATAGCACCTTATTATCAATGCATCGGAATCATGTTGAGGTGGAGACCACTTTGGTTGCTACCTTTGTTACTTACTATTGATACTTGCATCAAACATGACCCTACCTTCCTATGAGGGTTATGTGGGTGGGAGTAGATAGATGTATGCTATAGTAGTTGGCTACGCAAATGGGTCGGGGTTATGCATTGAGTGAAACAAGTGTGGTCTGACATACTTGCAAATGACCCAGTGGGTGCCATTAATGCCCCTGGGAGTTGATGAGGAGCTAGGGCACTACTTGGTGAAGAAGTAGTGTGCCGAGGCTTGACGAAAGTGTTGTTTACAGAGATGGATTAGATTTATGTGTGACTACCGTCCCAACCAAACATGCGCAACCACTCTACCCTTATATGGGAAAGGGCATTATTGATTACCTAGGTCGATACTAGCATGGTGCCCGCATTACTAGTGACGGGAAGACCTGAGGTCTTTCCCGGGACGGGGTCGCGCTTGGATAGGCGGCCATGACTGTCTTTACAGGGCACCGGACACACCGTTGGTACCCCGTGCTTGTGGTATGTGATGAATACGGAGCGAGGCTCCAAAAATCTTGAGATGTGAAATGTGGGGCACGGGGATTGCTACCAATCGAGTGGACTCTGTGTTAGTGTCGTCTAGGGAAAGATAGTGATCGGGTGCTTACCCCGGGTACTTGAGGTACCGCGGGTCGTGGATGTCACGGAAGTTCCCCGGATCTAGTGGGTAAAGTGTGCAACCTCTGCAGAGTGTCAAACTATTCGAATAGCCGTGTCCGCGGTCAAGGACAGTTGGGTGGTGCTACTTAGACTATGTCCATAAGTTTCTGGGAAACAACACGATTCTGAGATATTTTTGATGTGATCGTGAGAAAGACACAATGAGCTTGAGCATGAGTTGATTACAACTCTTTCCCGATAATGATGTCTTTGACCTCCTGATACTTGTTGCAGACACATGCATGTTCATGTTACATGTTGATCATACTTGCATATGGAAAACTAGCTTTCCGCAAAACTACCAATTTAGTAGTAGAGCCTTGCATAATTATTCTGTTGTCACACTTGGGTTGCTTGCGAGTACATTCAATGTACTCATTGGCTTGCCACTGGTTATTTTATTGGCCAGGCATGAGAGAACAGGTTAAGACGAAGATTTCTTGGTGACGAGCATGCGAGCTAGGACGCTTCCCAGTCAGAATGCATGTAGGGTTTAAGGCAGATGGCATGGGTCCAAGTTGATATTGAAGATTTCCGCTGCGATGTTATACTCAAGACTTGACCTTACGGTCCTATTTGTGTAATACGGTATGTATGGATGTAAGACTCTTGTTATTCAGCTTCTGTGTGTTTAGTGAGCATTGATCTCTGGGATCACTATACACGTGCATTCGGTGATCACGACTTATGAGTCGGGGTCCCCACAGAGCTGGTATCAGAGCCATCCTAACTGTAGGAAGCCTTAGTTAGCATGGTCGTTAGTTAGGGTAAAACTATTTCCAAAACTATTAGTAGTTTTCAAAACTATCTATACTTCTCTTCCCTTCTGAGTTTTTCGAAAACTAGGCTATACTTGATCTCTTCCCCCTTCAAAATTGTTGGTCGCTAGAACCCTTACGCCCAGACCACTGGATTTTCTATAATCCTCGTGGAGTGCACCTTGCCAAACACTCACCCACCACTTCAGCACACAAGATTTACGACACCACGACAAGACGGTACCAACAGAAACTACATCCTCGATGAGTGAGGACATGAGGACCCAGAAGATGGTGCAACCCTAGCCTACGATGACCATGGCATGAGTTGTGCAAAATCATGATATGCATCGCTAATAGAGTAATCCTGTCACTACCGTTGTTGTATCGACAACCACCGGTGGATGAGGACCTTGCCATTTGGTCCGCCTCACTATAGTGAGCAGGAAAATGGTTCTCTTCGTCCCCCGCTCTTGGTGTCGATGTTTCCATCAACGAAACCGACATGTTGGACCTCTATTATGCCTTGTTATTGTCATTACATATGGATTGCCTACCTGGTACCCTCGACGCCCCATAAGGCACAAGGGATCGTCATGATTAAAGAGACAAGAGAAGACAAGTCAACACCAGCTACAAGGAGGCACCTTCACCACACCACCTCATCAGGCGAGAAGTTGTTGAAGATTCTTCAGGCTCAACCCGGATCGTTCATCAAACAACTACTAGGGACATAGCAACACCCGAGGAAGCTCAGAAGACTGCACGAGGCACAAGTCACGGCACTGAGTCCGAGAACCCCTAGGGTAGGATGAGTCGTGTACCCCCTATGCGCAGTCGAGTCCGTATGATGGTTCGAATAGAACCATGATTGTGTGTTGTTTGCTTTTATTTGTTTGTGTTTTGATATAAGTCGCACTTTTGCCCCAGGCAACAAGTGCATGGCTATATCACCTTCCTTGCCTTGTTTCTTTTGTTTCGACCTTTTTGCACCTGTTTGTTGCACCTGCACTATAGAACCCCCTTTAGGTATTTCCCTCCTCTACGCGGCTTCTTCCCTCTATTCTCTCTCTCCCCAACTGAAGACCCGCAAGACAAGATGCACCAAGGATTCTACCTCGACAGCCAACTGGCACTGGAGACTTCTGCTACAACCTCCGTGGCTAAGTGCAACCCCATAGAGTTATGTTTAACCCTCCAGACCAGCAACCCCATTCCTAGACCCTTTGAGACTTCACGAGATACTCCAGCACGAACCCTTAACCATGTGACTAACCCATGGTAAAGCGAGAGAACCTGTTAAGCCTTTGTAACCTTACACAACACTGGGTTCGTAAAGGAGCTAGTGGACACAGTGAACGAGCACATTTTCATCCTAATATAGCACAAGGACTGATGATGCCATAGATAGACCAGTTCGAGGATATTGGACAGATGACTTGGTGGTTTATATCAGTGACTTCGAGGAATTATCTGAGACCTTGATGGATGGTGAGGTTTCCATATTGGTAGGATCATGACTTTGGGGAAGCATGTAGGAGTGCCCGACGGACATGGGATTTGGATTTATGTATGTGATTCTGGTTGGAATAAATGCTTGATATGTCTGCATGGTTCGGAGTAAAATTGGATTTAGACCGATGATCTTGATCATGATACCATGCTTCTCGGTGGACAATAACCTAGGAGATTGGATTACTTGTCGGAGTTGATTTAGGGATCTATATAATCATGATCTTGGAGTTTACTGACCCGGATGATGGGAATTTGGAGGACTTACTATCATAATGCATAGTCCTTCCGAGTATTTGGGTATTATAGGGACTTGAGATCTTGTGGAACACCGTAGATATCGGATTTGTAGAATTGTTGGATTATGTGGTGATTGATGGTAATTGCCGGGCTATTGGAGTTGATCTATAGGAAGGAAACAAAATCTTGGAGTGGCATATGACGTGTTTCCTTAGATTGGTGATGCATTATCGTGAGCCTTGCAAGATTAGGTTGAGTGCTTGGATTGTGGAGTTTAATTCAAGCTTAGCAGCATGTGTGACCTACCCATGGATTTTAGGGGTAGACATACATATGGATTTGGGGATCGTAGACAAGTGCAATTTTGTTAGACCGTCTCTTGAGAGTCATGAGGATATGTATGGCATGAGTGGTGATTGAAGTTGGTCTATGCGAGAGGCTGCTTTTTCCTTCGGAGTACTATATAGAGCTATTGGCATCTCAGAAACTGTGCTTAAGGATAAGATAATAAACGTTCACTCACTCACTAGAATCCTTGAAACCCTTAAGCCCCACCAAGCCACAACCTGGTCAGATTCTGACCACGGGCCTTCGCTCTAGGTCAGGAAGGCCTCTGCAAATACTCAGCGAAGACCACCACCAATACCCCAGCTTACCTTGCGTACCCCATAGACCTCATAGTGTAATTGGACAAGTTGGGTAACATCATTATTTGATGGCCTACTTGTCTACCCGAAGACAAAGAAGCGACGGATAGCTGGATAGAAGACATTTGAAGACCGCCCTGTCAAGAAGGAAGATCTACATCGACCACCGTCATCAAGAAGTAAACTTCCGCGTCGAAGACCGGGCGTATCTGCAAACCACCCCTCTCAAAGGAGCCGAGAATTTCCGTGTCGAAGGAACGCTCACACCAAGATGTATCAAGACTTGAAGGCACGATTCTGGTGGCACATGATGAAAAGAGAGATTGCAACCTATGTTGCAAAGTGTGATGTGTGCCAAAGGGTCAAGGCTGAACATCAGCGACCCGCTGGATTGCTTCAACCACTCAAGGTTCCTGAGTGGAAGTGGGATAAAGTCGGAATGGACTTCGTCACTGGGTTACCAAGGTCGGATAGAGACATGACTCTGTTTGGGTCATGGTCGATCATTTGACCAAGATGGCCCATTTCATTCCTATCAAGACCACTTATGATGGCAACCGGCTGGCAGCTCTCTACATCGACCGAATTGTAAGTCTTCACGGCATTCCCAAGGAGATTGTGTCAGATCGAGGAACCCAGTTCACCTCAAGGTTCTGGAAGAAGTTCCGAGAAGCCTTGGGAACCAAGTTGTTTTTCAGCACGGCTTTCCACCCACAGACCGGAGGTCAGACTGAACGAGTCAATCAGATTCTCGAAGTCATGCTCCGAGCCTGTGTCTTGGCATATGGAGCCAAGTGGGAGGATTGTCTCCCTTTTGCCGAGTTCTCCTATAACAGCAGTTACCAGTCGAGCCTTCAGACGGCACAATTTGAGGTGTTGTACGGACGCTGATGTCGCACACCCCTCAACTGGTCCGAGACTGGAGAAGGGCTAGTCCTTGGACCGGATATTCTCCGTGCAGCGGAAGAGCTAGTCCAACTAGTCGGAGAGCGTTTGAAGCCAGCCAGGTTAAGGCAAAAGAGCTATGCTGACACTCTCCGTCGGGACATGAGATTCCATGTCGGGGACCGTGTGTACCTGCGGGTAACTCCTCTGAAGGGAACCAAGCGTTTCCACGTCAAGGGGAAGCTCGCACCAAGGTTCACTGGACCCTTTGAGATCACTGCACGACGAGGAAGTGGCTTACCAGTTGGAACTACCACCCGAGCTATCTAGTGTGCACAATGTATTCCATGTGTCACAACTCCAGAAATGTCTCCAAGTTCCAGACCAGCCTAATCTCTACAAGGATGTTGATCACCAAGCCATTGATCTGCAGCCTGATTTGACCTACCGCGAGAAGCCCATCCGCATTCTGGACGAAACAGAACGACGAACGCAAAGCCATACCATCAAGCACTTCAGGAATCCAAGGAGCACTACTCGGAAGCAGAACCAACAAGAAGAAGTGAAGACTACCCCATATCCAAGACTCCGCCTTTCTTTCCACGCCTAGTCTGGGAATCTCGAGGACGAGATTCTTGTAAGGGGGGTAGGTCTGTCACACCCTGATTTTCATGTCACATTGCTTAAGCTTATTTTCATGTTAAAAATGTGGATTTACAAAAACGTTTGAGTGTTTTTTACTTTGCTTGATTTGACTTTTGTCTGCTGTTTGCTAGTGCTCTAAAAATCAAATAAATCCTCCAACTCTTATACTTCATCTCCTTGACCCAAAACCTTTTCTCAATGATCATGCCATGTGTATAGACCAGTATAGAATTTTCTTATAAAAATATTTTGGCCAAATGGTATTTTCTAAAATTAGTTTTCCAAAAACCCCTGAATTGAGGTTTGCACTGCAAGTACCTTATTTAGGGTGTGAAAAATCTTTCAAAAAGTTTATTTGAATCCTATTAGGTATAGGACTCCCAGAAACCACAAAAGTATAATTTTAAAATTTATTTTTATATTTTATTTAAAAGCTTTTTTGAAGTCCAGAAATGGTCTTTAATAGGGAAAATTTATTTAGTCATTTCAAAAATATTTTCCAAAATTCAGGGAAACTCCTAGGACATAAATTGTCCATATATAAGAGTTTCAACACATGGTCATGTTCAAAATATTGGGCAAATCCTTCCAAAACCCTTTCTGGATATTTCAAGCTTTTGAAATATTTACAAAGGGAATATTCTCCAAAAATTCCAGGGAAATTCTATCATGTCATATATGACATATTTGATGATCTTGCAAAGCCTCATGCCTTGGGAAGCAAGAAAACATCCTCAAACCCCTTCATAACCATTCTGTCCATATTTGAAGTTTGAGCAACTCTACATTGCCAAACTTGTCCAAATGCTCTCAAAATTGGTGCACATGCTAGAAATGCCCAATGAGGCATCTAGACCAAATGGCACAAGATTTGGAATAGAGCAACTTAATCAGATCACCCCAAAACCCTTTCTGTTCAAATGCAAATTTGAACAACTTTACATTACCAACTTTTTATCTGGAGCTTCAAACTTTGTGGGCATGATCAATACCCCAAATGATGATACTACACCAAGTGGTGCATCAAGGGGAGATGATTAGCTTGACTCAATCAAGATGAAGATGTTTCTGTTGATTTCTAGGGTTCACCAAAGTTACATTGGCTAGTTTCTTCAAATGAGCCCAAATTTGGTGAAGCACCCTATTTTCATATGTTATTCAATCCTGTTAAGTGCCATGTCAAGTGGAGGTCATTTGCTTGACCAAAAACTGATCAAACACCTTCTGTAGATTTACTAAAACCCTCATCTTGATCACTTTTACTCTTCTCCATGACCTCAACTTTTTACCACATGATCATTCAGTTACTGGCTACCCCCAGTAACTTCCTCAGCACCCCAGCTCCATGATTGAGGGGTAAGAACCCTAGTTTACCTTGCTGGACAGCAAGTTTTCACCAAGTCACCAGCATCCCCTTTCTCTCTCAGCATCTCCAGGGCATCCAAGACCACAGAGCATTTCTTTACTCCCCCCTGACCTTCTAGACAACTTTGGGCAGGTTGGACATGACCAGAGCGGCGAGGACGCAGCCATGCCAGCCAAACGGGTGCTCTGGAGCACGCTACAGTGCTCTGGCGCACTGTAGCCTCGCCCAACCAGGAGCCCCCGACCACCTCGGGCCTCCTCCTCGTGTCCCCCGAGGTCTCCTCGACGTCCGCAACTGTCGGGCTGTCGGTCTTATCCTCCCCTGTCCTCCTCCTCTCTCCACGAGCTTGCCCGAGTGCGTCCATGGACGAAGCTCACGGTGCACCGCGACTGCGCCTATATAAAGCCTCCCCCCGAGCACCCCTTGCCTCTTCTGGACCCTCCTCTCTCCGGTGCACCTCCCAGACATCTTCCCTCTCCCCCTCGTGTCCTCTTTGCCCCTCCATAGCCGGAGTGCCGCCGCCGACCGCCGCTCGTGATCAGGCACCTCGGCCACTCCCTCCTTCCCCTTCTTCGTTTCGAGGTCCGAGCCTTCTTCGGGGAATCCCTAGGGACGGGCCGGTCCTCCCCTTGGCCTGGGAGTCCTTCCTGGCGTGGTGCCGCCGGAGACCCCGCGGCCGCCGCGGCCTCCCTATGGAGGCGAGGCTGTCGCCCTCCTTGGGCGGGCTCGCAGCCACCCTCGGGTGCGGGGAGGAGAGCCGGAGCTCCTGGACACCTCGGCCGGCCCTCCCGCATCCCCAGGCAACGGCTGCGCCGGCGGCCGAAGCTTTCCCCCGCCCGGCGTTGGGCCGGAGAAGAAGACCAGGGGCGACGAGCGACCTGCGGCCGAGCCCCACAGGTCAGCGACCTCGCCTGCCGCCACGTAGGATAAGTGGAGGCGGGGCGGCTGGAAGGCGCCTTCCCAGCGCGAAGGCGCACTCCAAGGGGGCGCCTCCGACGTCACACCCCCCCTCCTGTGCGCGGCCGAATTGATGGGCCGGCCCAGTTGTTGTGCAGCCATCCCTCGCCCTGCGCGCAGTATAGGGGTATAACCCTTATTCCTTTTTCCTTTTCTTTTTCCAGTAAACTTCATAAATCCCCCAAATATTCAAATGAACTCCAAACTTGATGATTCAAATTTCTGGTAGTCTCTAAAATCATGCTCTACCACATGCTGCAACATGCACATTATTCCAGAGACATTTCTTTCACTAATATTTATCAAATACCCATATTCCATTTTATGTGATGAACTTTAGAAAATCACAGAGAGCTCAATCTTGATCCAAATGCAGTGGTTCAAATTCCTAGATGCTTGTCATATCCAAACTTAGTTTTGGAACATTTGTAATAATAGTTTCTGTACCCCACCAAATATAGAGCCATTTCTTCATATTTATCAGCTTTGCAAAATTGTAGGAAATTCATTTGAATTCCAAATCCAGTGAAACCAACTCCTAGATGCTTCTAAAATCATGACTTGATGATGGGTGCCTTTGCTCATCATTCAAGGAAATATTTCTGTATACTTCTTCCAAATCCATAAACCCCTTGGTTCCATCACATTGAAATGTTCCAAACTACCTATTGGTCCAACACCTATGAAACCACCTTGGTTATTTTTCATATGACCAGAGGTATCCTAGAAAAGTCCAACTCCTATTTTAAGAGCACTTTTATTTTTGCTTTAATTGTGTTGCTTATTATGATTGTTTCCATCGTTAGTTGACGAAATAAACGAAGTACTCGGAGATGGACCAGAAGGTTTGAAGACTCGGAAGAATAAGGCAAGCAGCCCTTTGACCATGTTCAAGAAACCTTTTTATGCATGTCTCATAGCACCTTATTATCAATGCATCGGAATCATGTTGAGGTGGAGACCACTTTGGTTGCTACCTTTGTTACTTACTATTGATACTTGCATCAAACATGACCCTACCTTCCTATGAGGGTTATGTGGGTGGGAGTAGATAGATGTATGCTATAGTAGTTGGCTACGCAAATGGGTCGGGGTTATGCATTGAGTGAAACAAGTGTGGTCTGACATACTTGCAAATGACCCAGTGGGTGCCATTAATGCCCCTGGGAGTTGATGAGGAGCTAGGGCACTACTTGGTGAAGAAGTAGTGTGCCGAGGCTTGACGAAAGTGTTGTTTACAGAGATGGATTAGATTTATGTGTGACTACCGTCCCAACCAAACATGCGCAACCACTCTACCCTTATATGGGAAAGGGCATTATTGATTACCTAGGTCGATACTAGCATGGTGCCCGCATTACTAGTGACGGGAAGACTTGAGGTCTTTCCCGGGACGGGGTCGCGCTTGGATAGGCGGCCATGACTGTCTTTACAGGGCACCGGACACACCGTTGGTACCCAGTGCTTGTGGTATGTGATGAATACGGAGCGAGGCTCCAAAAATCTTGAGATGTGAAATGTGGGGCACGGGGATTGCTACCAATCGAGTGGACTCTGTGTTAGTGTCGTCTAGGGAAAGATAGTGATCAGGTGCTTACCCCGGGTACTTGAGGTACCGCGGGTCGTGGATGTCACGGAAGTTCCCCGGATCTAGTGGGTAAAGTGTGCAACCTCTGCAGAGTGTCAAACTATTCGAATAGCCGTGTCCGCGGTCAAGGACAGTTGGGTGGTGCTACTTAGACTATGTCCATAAGTTTCTGGGAAACAACACGATTCTGAGATATTGTTGATGTGATCGTGATAAAGACACAATGAGCTTGAGCATGAGTTGATTACAACTCTTTCCCGATAATGATGTCTGTGACCTCCTGATACTTGTTGCAGACACATGCATGTCCATGTTACATGTTGATCATACTTGCATATGAAAAACTAGCTTTCCGCAAAACTACCAATTTAGTAGTAGAGCCTTGCATAATTATTCTGTTATCACACTTTGGTTGCTTGCGAGTACATTCAATGTACTCATTGGCTTGCCACTGGTTATTTTATTGGCCAGGCATGAGAGAACAGGTTAAGACGAAGATTTCTTGGTGACGGGCATGCGAGCTAGTACGCTTCCCAGTCAGAATGCCTGTAGGGTTTAAGGTAGATGGCATGGGTCCAAGTTGATATTGAAGATTTCCGCTGCGATGTTATACTCAAGACTTGACCTTACGGTCCTATTTGTGTAATGCGGTATGTATGGATGTAAGACTCTTGTTATTCAGCTTCTGTGTGTTCAGTGAGCATTGATCTCTGGGATCACTGTACACGTGCATTCGGTGATCACGACTTATGAGTCGGGGTCCCCACACTGCAAATGTCCCTGCTCCTCTTCACAACAAGGAACATAATGTATTGTGCTATTATACTCCCTCTGTTCCAAAATATAAGTCTTTGTAGATATTTCCACTATAGATCACATACAAATGTATATATATACGTGTATATTCACTCATTTTTCTACATATGTAGTCCATGGTGGAATCTACAAAGACTTGTATTTAGGAATGGAGAGAGTACTTATTAAAGAAGAGCAGAAGAGGAACATGCTAAAGAAGAGCAAGCATATTTAGGATAATAAAATGTTTGTTGCACAGTGCCCACACATGATGAACCAGAGCACAGTAAGAATGCAACTCCCTACTGTCTCTCTATATGTGGCGCATGTGCTTTTCAAAAGTAAAGTGGGAACATCAGTTGACCCATTAAACGTTATCTAAGGCACAACTCGTGGGGAAGCTATCCTATTTTCTATAGAAGACTCATCTTGTGATCCTTATCAAGTGTGTGTTGGTCGAAGGCAAGCCATCTCTGTTCTTTGTGCGATCATGAAACTTTGTAGAGGGCTTGGTTTGTCTGAACCGTACTCTCTTTTGGGAGTTTGATATCTTTATTTTTGTGTGTACCAATTGATATCTCATTCCTTGATGTATATTTTAATTGATATCTTGCAAGTGATGATCTCTCCATTTGGTATCCTATTTTCTCTTGGTATTTATTTTTTCCATGTGGTATCGCTTCTTGAAAGTCACGAGCATGCATATTTACTGCATGTATTTGCTTTGGCATGCTTTCTTTCTTCGACACAAGATATAGGGGAAACTCCACCAAGTCTCAAATTGGATGATATGTGCATGAAATTCATTTTCATATCCATATGCACATGTTTTTGTAGAATTTTCCCTATGTATTGTTGGTTCTATAACTCTTTGGTCCCAATGAGTCTGGGTACCATTTAGTTTGTGTTGTTGTTCTACGAATAATTGGAGAAGCATTGGATGCTCGACTCACTCACAAGGAAGGTGTTGTCACCATGTGCTTATTGGAGTCTAGCTAGGATGATCAATGAACTAGTATCTACCTTTAATTGGTATCTACTACATCCTTCCAATGCTATCTCGGTAACAAGTATCTATTCGTGCATTCTTTTCTTGCTTTCAACCTTGTGTAGGTTGCATCATGGCAAGAATTTATGGACTCGGTCTTGTGAAACTTGTTTCCTTTCTCAAAGCATCCCAATGATGATCTCATGTTGCTAGTTGTGATGTCTTTGATGGATGTGTGGTAGGAGTTCATTTATATACAATAAGACCATATCTAGCCATGTGTTATGCTTTCAAGAAAATATATTATTGGTATTTTTATGACTTCCTTGTGGATATCTTGTTCTTTCCATTTGTAACTATTTCGTGTGTACATCCTTCTTTGTGGATTGATATCATCATAATTTCCATCTACCTAGAATCGTTTACACCTGAGAGAAGTTACATCTCTAGTTGATATCCTTATTCTTTGACGTCTAGCTTTTCTTTGGTGGTTCCTTGAAATGATTTATCTTGAGTGCGGATCTTTTATCGTTGCATCTTGATGCACTCTTTTATCGTGAAGATTTATTTCTCTTGCTTGTCTTGACGACGATTTGGCCATTTTGATTGGAAAGCCTCCTCGTGACAAAGCTATCAGTTTCTTAATTCACCATGGGTTGTCACAAGCGTTGGTTATTCATGTGCATATTAGTAAACTTTTGAACCCATTTGCTTGTTGTGTGTGTGGGGGAAGGACATGTCATGCACCTTGTATATCAATTATTCAAGACTATGTTGATGCTTAATGCTCATCATTATATTAGTCTTCTCAAGTGCTTTGCCATGACTCACACACATAATTTTGGTTGAGCCTATTCTTAAGTTGTCTCTTTTCATATTTCTCAACCATTTGTTTGTTGCAAGTGTTAGGCCAAATTTCTTATATGCTCACTTGCAGTTGTTTTGAGTTTCTATTGATTTTGGGGGAGTGATGATCCTATTTTGTGCACTTTGTATGCATGACAAAATTTCTTATTTGTGCGCAAATCATGGGCAGCTTCTCTAGTTTCTTTAGAACACTCCTATGCTTATATCATAATATCTTTTATTCATGTGGCTCGAAGGATCCTTGGTCTAGTTGGTTCAATTGGTATCTTTTGATTGCTTGTTTCAATTGGTGTCTTTTGATTGCTTGATTGCTTGTTTTTCTTATTGTTATTTTTTTGTGGCATATCATCCTTTAGCAATCTTTGGATCCTCAATATAGTTTATCTTCCTCCAAGTATTTATATTTGGATGTGTGTATTGGATTCCACTCTTTTTGAGAAATACACAATTTATGGAGGAACACATTTTATATTGGCCAAAGCTTTTCGCCCATTTTGGCAATTGATGCCAATGGGGGAGAAGTGTTAGAGAGTTTTGTAGAGTACTTTAGAGAGCTATTTATTCTTGCTTTTGTTTTGTTCCTAAGCATTTGCATCTCGTACGCATGCATTATTGGTTGTTGCATTGCATGGTGATGCATAATTCCTAATATAAATTCTCTTGAAAGTGATTGTCATCAATTACCAAAATGGGCAGGATTGAAAGCACACGTGATGCCCCCATCTTTGGTTTTGGTAATCGATGGCAATCTCTACGGACTAACGGTTGCCTCGAGTTATATTTGAAGGTATTTTCCATAGGAATTTCTTGAAGTCCATGTGTTGGCTTCAAGGAGTTTATGTGTTGACCAAGGTGCCATTCAAGGAATTATATAAAGATTGGTCACGATACATGGTTGATCAAGACTAAGTCAAGAGTGAATCAATTTGATCAGCACACAAAGACTACAAGATGTACCGAGAGGGATCAAGCGATCCCTTGGTATGGTAAGCATTGTCCATTACACTTTGTGTACTAACCCATGGTCTACGTGAGAGTTCTATGTGGGGTTAGGTATGTTTACATGGATTTGCAACAGGAAGATATCATACAACCCATGGAGGATGACATCAAGTGGTGATTATCATCAAGGTTGCGGTGTGAAAGTTAAAGTGGAGCGCCACGACAAGATCATCCTTGAAGCTTGCCGTCCATTATGGTGACACTTGATTTGTGCAGATGTGCCGAAGAGTGGCTCACCCATAGTACAATATGGGGGAGCAATCTACTAGTCTTCACCAAGCCAATGCAATCAAGAAAGGGGGTCCATCTTGAGGAGTACAAGATCGTCATCATCTAGCTCAAGTGGATTTTGCGCAAGGCAAAGGTTTGCCCTTGATAGGTTTTCTATTTTATCAGTCTCATGGTGGTAGTTGGGAGACTGGGTTATATGATCAATTGTCGTACTATCAAGGGGGTCTCTCAAGTGAGTAGCTTGATCGTACCCTTCGTAGAGATCTCAAACCATTGCATCCTTGCATCATCTTTCCTGGTTATTGTTTGGTTTTCTCTGTGTGAGTTTTTGAGCTTATGATCATCTTCATGAAAAGTTGAGTTCATTAAAAACAAAGTTCACTTATGCAACAAGCTAAGATGTTTTCGTTGTTGGAGTTTTTGCCACTTCTTCATTGATAGAGGTTTCACTCCTCTATATCATAGGTATACTCCCCTGCCTCTTCTTACTATTTGTCAGCATCTATCCAACAAGCTTGAGTTTGCTCATTTTGGAGCTCATATGCGGAAGTTATGGCAGTTGTGGTTTTCTTGTTGCATCTGTTTTGCCCAGGGTCTTGCTTGTTAAACCCCTGCGGTAATACCGCTCTCGACAGTGGTAGTACCGCTTCCTATCGGGCGATAGTACCGCTTGTAAGCGGTTGTACCATTACCTGTCGGGCGGGAGTAACGCTTGTAAGCGCTACTTCTGCTGCTCCAGTACCGCACACATTTCCGCTTGTTCTGGGGTTCTGTTTTTCCTGTCAGGTTCAGCGGTAGTTGGGCGGTAGTAAGGTGCAGCAGTACCGCCTGTACACGGTAGTACCGTCCCGGTCGGGCGGAAGTACTGCTGCTAGGGCACTCACGTCGTGCTCTGCTCTGCCCTGCCTCCTCTGCTCCTATGTTCTGCTTCTCCCGCGGTAGTACCGCTGGGATGAGCGGTAGTACCACTCAGGCGGCTCTACCACCCCGGTTTTCCTCGCCTTTGCACTTTTTCCTTGATCTACCACCCGAGCGGTAGTATCGCTCCATGGAGCGGTAGTACCGCAGGTGTGCGGGCTGAGCACATAACGATTGAATTCATGAGGTCCTATAAAAGGGGGTCTTCATCCCCCTTGGACCTTATCCTTTTAGCTCGTCTTTGTCCCCATTGTTTACCTTCTTTGAGCTTGCTATCTCTCAATCCCTTCAATGAATCTGGCTAGCTCTTGAGGGAAAAGAGAGAGGAGATCTAGATCTATCTTTCCACCAATCACTTTATTATCTATGTGAGGGGAACCCTTTGGAGCTAGATCTTGGGGTTCTTTGTGTTCTCCACTTTGTTCTTCCTCTCATTTTCCTCCATAGCATTAGTTGTTGTGATGGGATTTTGGAGAGAGGGACTTGGGCACTCCGTGTGCCTTTGCCATTTCATTTGGTGCATCGGTTTGAGTTGTCCATCGTGATATGTGGAACTTACAAGTTGAGAAGTTAATTTCTCTTGGGTGCTTCGTACCCTAGAGCTTGTTCCTCTTGGGTGCTTGCGTGCCTTAGATGGTTGGTGGTGTTAGGAGGTCAATCATTGTGGTGTAAAGCTCCGAGCAAGCTTCGGGGTCTCCAATTAGGTTGTGGGTGTCACCCCTAGCAATTTTTATTGGTTCCGGTAACCGCCTCCAAGGGTTGCCAAAGTGTACGGGTTCAGTGACCACCTCAAGGGTCCCTTAATGGAATCACGACATCTTGCATTGTGCGGGGGCGTGAGGAGATTACGGTGGCCCTAGTGGCGTCTTGGGTAGCATTGTGCCTCCACACCGCTCTAAACGGAGATTAGCATCCACAAGGGTGTGAGCTTTGGGATACATCGTCATCTTAGCGTCCTTCAGTTATCTCTTACCCGAGCCCTTTACTTATACCCTTTACTTTGTGATAGCCATAGTGTTTTATGTTATATATCTTGCTATCACATAGTCGTTTATCTTGCTTAGCATAATTCATTGGTGCACATAGGTGAGCCTAGTTGTTTTAGGCTTTGTGCTTGAGAAATTAAACACTAGTTTTATTCTGCATTTGTTCAATCCTAAACCATAATTATTTTGAAGCGCCTATTCACTCCCCTCTAGGCGATATCCACTACCTTTGAATATCTACACCTTCGTGTCCGGTAGTGGGTCAATCAACGATGGTCGCCAAGTAGATTGAGGTGGCTACACATCCTTGGAGCAATGTCAAGAAGACGGGGTGACCCAAACTTGGGGAACAAAAAGATAGGGGTGCCGACATGTCAGTCGAAGATTCAAGGGGGTGGATGTGTGATGATGCGAGACACTAAATAACTATGGTAATGGAAAAGGCAGTGCGGGTTCTTTGGTTGTAGTGAGAATGTGGAATGCCCATCAACTGGAAAGAAGGACATGCTACAAGAAGAACAGGTTGAATGTTTGAACACACTTAGCGTGAGAGTGAGAGAAGCGCATGGCCCTTAGGCGTGGGAGAAAAAGTGTGATGGTCTGGCTTATTAGGGATGATAGACTACTCATATCAATAAGGAATTCCTTTTTTTCGGGAGCCCATTCGGATAGAATTCCAAAATTAAGCGTGCTCAGCTTGGAGTAGTTTCAGGATGGGTGACCGACCAGGAAGTTGCTCCCGGGTGCGCACACGTGAGGACAAAGTGCGCAGAAAAGACTAGTATTGATATGTGAGGCCAGTCTAGATCCCGCCAGGAGTAACGACCACCGGCGGGTGTGTCCGGGGAGTTACAAGTTGGTATCAGAGCCGACCCTCGCGGTTACACGGATGCTTGCGAACAGTTTGCAGTCATGTTGTGCATGACGTTTGTGACCCGTCGTGGCACGCGGCATGGCACATGTGCTGTCCTGGAAGCACAGACGTTTGTGCCAAGAGGGAACGTTCATGTGGCCCGACGAGGACGTCGGTTCCTCTGAGTGACGGTGTATGTGATGGCCTGGCTTATTAGGGATGATAGACTACTCATATCAATAAGGAATTCCTTCTTTTCCGGGAGCCCATTCGGATAGAACTCCAAAGTTAAGCGTGCTCAGCTTGGAGTAGTTTCAGGATGGGTGACCGACCGGGAAGTTGCTCCCGGGTGCGCACAAGTGAGGACAAAGTGCACAGAAAAGACTAGTATTGATATGTGAGGCCAGTCTAGATCCCGCCAGGAGTAACGACCACCGGCGGGTGTGTTCGGGGCGTTACAGAAAGGGTGGAACATGAAGTTGGAAATGTATGCATATTATTATTCGTAGGTGGCTGCAAAGTTGGACTTTGTTTAATATGTGAACCCACATGCAACAATCTACCAGAACGAATAAGGAAGCTTCTTGCTTGTGGTTCTCAACTCGAGTTGCGTGCAATGAACATCTTATGTAGGTCTTTAATATGAGTCGACTAGGGTACTACCGCAGGTGGCTCTTAGGCTGAACCACGTGTGTAAATCATTTCTCAGCTGGCCTGTAAGAAATCTCTATATTCCTCCAACCGGAAAGACCATATCAAAAAAATTAGCTTTTTCTTTGAGGCAAGATACTATGCACATGAAATTTTGGGACTCTTATTGAACTTTGAATAGATTTTAACATTTGTGTAGGAAACATACATTTTTCCAAGTAATAAGAAACCTTCGTTCAAAAGCATCGTTTCTTCATCAATCAAAAGTGAAATATAATTAACATACTCCCTCCATTTCAAAATATATGGTGTATTAGTTTTTTTGAAATGTCAAATGTTAAGTTTTACTGAATTTTCCAAAAAAAGGTATCAATATCTACAATACCAGATTTGCTTCATTAGCCCATCCTGAAAAGTATTTTAATTATTTTGCATGTTGATGTTGATATCTTAGTCTATAATCATGTTTTTAGAACAATCGCCGTGGAGGAGAGGATCCCCACCTAAACATATTGCTCAAAGTGCCACAAGGCCATTGTTAGATTAGGGAATATAATGAGTGGAAATGTGTAGGTATCATGACATAGAGGCCTCCCTTCTAATTGGATCCTTTAATGTGAAGGTCCAAAGTTTAAAATATGATATGATGTTCCTAACAGTATCATTCATTGAGTGGACTTCATGCCGAAACACACAGGCATTACGTGAGTTCCAGAACTTCCACAAGATGGTGATGGCGACAGTGGGCCATATGTTGATGCCGAGGCCTATAGGGTGGTAGTCTCCCAAATGGAGTCGACGACGGGCGAAGCAGTGAAACCTACAAGGATCTAGACTTGTGATGCCACCATGCACATAATGACAAGGTGAGAGAGTCCACATGGTGGTGATCACACCTTGGGTAGGAGGAGTCGGTAGTGATGGTCTTGCGCTGCAAGTTTGGCTTTGTGTTCAGCATGACCTAGAGAAGCAGCCCACAAAAAAGTTTGACTTTGATGGGGGCCAAGGAGCCCCAGATATAACCAACATTCTCATCAACCTCGGAGTTGCGAGAAGCAATGTGTAACCACACCTTTAGGAGAACGTTTAGCAATGGTTTAGGAACCTATCGTCTAGAGCATCACTAGTAGAGACATCTTGCAGTAAAGACAAAATAGCACCAAGCTCGACAAAGGCAACATGGGTTAAGCGATCTCGCAAGTTCGCGAGTAATACATCTTGCAAAACCTAAACAACTAGGATGTGGGGTGCGGTGGAGTGAGAGTTTATGCGCGGGGGGGGGGGG
>LR738711.1:215239214-215277934 GCA_902687465.1 Secale cereale | reverse complement strand
TAGGCTAAATCTATAGGTTTTTCAATTAGCCAAGAGTTGCCAGAAGAATGGGGAGGTGCCATTGTTAAGTAGGATGGAAAAATATTTTGTAGAAATTGAATTTGGTCAAGAGATCAAACATACATAAGTTTAACTGGCATGAAAAGTGATGCACCTTATATTATGGAACATAGGGTGCAGTACAAAACCATCAAAGGTGACTCTTTTGTTTACATAAGGCAATAACAACACAAACATAGTCAAAAAAATAATTTCCTATAGTTTCACACCCACATAACATATCTTCACCCTTGGGTTTCTATTGATAATTTTGTTTCCAGGAATAAATAACTTCTTAGGAATTTTCTTCACCCTTGCTAAAACCTTTGTGCCTTCATCCATTTTGTAGCTACAAGAAATATTGGTCCCAAGAATATTAATCATGGGACATCAAGCTAAACGACAAGATCAACTTTGTAGGATTTTCATCCTTGCTTTGCTATGCGAACTCATGTGACCACCATATGCTTGAGATGAGTTGAATGTGGCATTGCAAATCTTGCATGTGTACTTGCGTGATTTTGTAGGACCATGTGTAATACCACTATCAGAAATGGCATCTGGACCAACTAAAGGGATTTTATCTTCCCTTGGAACATGTGAGGACTGCGTGACTGGAGATCCAGGGGTAGGTACACCATAAGGAACATCAAATAATAATCTCCCATCTTGTATGTTCTGTACCTGTTGCATAGTAGTTGGTGTGAAGGGGTGATTGATTTTAGGATAATAAAGAAACTTAGATGGTAGTGAGTATACCTCTGAGACATGCTTGATGTCCATCTTAAAGATCAAACCATCATCCGGCTCTCCCATAGTGGTAAGTTGGGAATGAACAATTGCTTTTGTTTCTGTTTGGAGTAACGATGTGAATGATGAAGCCTCCATGGACAAATTCTGTCTCTGATGAGATGAGTTGAAGTCATTCCAAAAAGGATTTGTGAGGAATTGTGCATGTGTGAACATTTCTTTTCCGTCCAAGGATAAAGGATTAGGGATCACATCACCCAATTGTGGGGGTAGTGGTGCGAGATCTGTATGCGATTGGTATGGAATCGTGGATCTATCATTGACTGATATCATGGTAGCTTCTGGTGGTGCATGGATGTTTGGTGAGGAATTTCCTATTGAAGGTGAATCTGATGATTGGGATTCCAGGGCTACAAAATCTTTTAATATCGGCATGGCTGTCGTGCCTCTCAATGCTTCATGCAAGGGGGAAATATTAGGATAGGAGCCATTAGGATCCATAGCTACTAAGAAAGGGGAAATGTTAGGATAAGAGCCATTAGGATCCATAACTACTAGGAAGATCAAAATTTTGCAGTAGAGGCCATAGAGAAGGGAATGCATATGCTAGGATGTTGTTTGATGCTTAGGGGGGGTATTACATAAGGTGGTATTTATAAGGATCCTGCAAAATTATAGACGTGCATGGACTCACTTACTATTTAATTATCTCATTACCAAGAAGATCTAGATTTTAATAATTTGTATTACTACAACATATAAGAGATATGGGATAAAAATGTCTAATAATTAACCAGATCTTTTAGGATCTTTTGGTAAATTTGATCTGCCCACCTGCTTTTATAAAACCTAGCATTACTCATGTGTAATATATGGTATGATTATTGAAGAATTGGTCCCCTACATGTTCTTTGTTGGAAGAAAAAAACATGTATGTCGATACAAAATTGCATGTGTCTTCCTAAACAAGTGATGTCACTTTATTCTCGTATTTTAAAAATAACTTCCTTATATGATTGCAAAATAGGTCGAAACTAGTATTGCTAATGGATATGTGAGAGATAGTGATAGAGATAGAGATAGAGATAGAGAGAGATGGAGAGATAGAGAGAAAGAGAGAGAGAGAGATGGAGAGAGCAAAGATTGTCCATATATGTATTTCTCTCGCGGACTGAGATTTTGACACAGGGCAGGCGACCAAAAGGTCCAAAGTTGCACCGCGCGGGTTTTCGACCGGCTACCATACGCGTAGGGATGCAAGGCGGCGCCCGACCCGCCTCGCTTCCAGTTCAAAACGAGAGAAATCTGCTTTAGCTAGATCAGAGTGCGTATAGAGTAATTTTTACTAGCTGGGCACTTTCACGGGACTTCACGGGACGCCGCTCTGCCCCCCCTACATACGCGTCGTCAATTTTTTCCGTAGGGGACACGAGACTGCATAGTGCAGCTTTGGAGGTCAGCAAGTCAAGCACCAAATTAGTTTGCACTTTGAACGACATATACCAATATAGGCCTTAATGTGAGTTCTTTCTAGTAGGAGGATAGGCCATGCCACTGAATTTTTAGATGAAAGGCATCAGCCCGACTTTATAAATAAAGCCACCAGGCAGTGTACACCAGACAAGCAAATGATTAGCCAAAACATAGAGAGTGGACGATAAAGCAGTTGTATCAGTACATGTCTCCCAAGCCAATACATATGCAGGCCAACAAAGAAAAGCACGCCATCACTGAGGACCTCCAATTTCCATAGCCTCCGGATCAATTTTGCAAGATGGAAGAAGCAGTAGCCCAAATCATTGAGGTCTGATATGTCTCCAACATATCTATAATTTTTTTATTGTTCTATGATGTTATATTATCATTCTTAGATGTTTTACAATAATTTTGTAGCAACTTTATATCATTTTGGGGACTAACCTATTGACATAGTGCTAGTTGCTATTTTTTGCTTGTTTTTTACATCGCAGAAAATCAATATCAAACGGAGTCCAAATGCAGTGAAACTTTTTGGATATATTTTTGGACCAGAAAACATCTAGTGGGCCAGAGAAGCACCTAGGGGTGCTTCGAGGGGGGCACAACCCACCAGGGCGCGCCTGGGCCCCCAGGCGCGCCCAGGTGGGTTGTGCCCACCTTGGTGGCCTCCTGCACCGCCTCTTCGCTCTATAAATGTCCAAATGTTCCAAAAACCCTAGGGGAGTAGACGAAATTTTGTTCGAGCCGCCGCCTGTTCCAGAACCATGAGATCCAATCTAGAGCCATTTTCCGGCACTCCGCTCGAGGGGGAAATCATCACCGATGGCCATCTTCATCTTCCCGGCGGCCACCATGATGAGGAGGGAGTAGTCCACCCTCGGGGCTGAGGGTTTGTACCAGTGGTTATGTGTTTAATCTCTCTCTCTCTCTCTCTCTCTCTCTCTCTCTCTCTCTCTCTCTCTCTCTATCTATCTCTCTCTCTCTCGTGTTCTTGAGATGCACCATCTTGATGTATCGCGGGCTTTGTTAAAATAGCCGGATCATATCATGTTTTCCCCTCTCTATCTTGTTGTGATGAATTGAGTTTTCCATTTGAGATTTCTTTGGATTGAATACTTTTATGGATTTGAGAACACTTGATGCATGTCTTGCTATGAATTCTCGGGGTGATAATGGGGTATCATATTGATTCACTTGATATGTGTTTTGGCACTCAACTTGCGGATTCCCAAAGTGACATTGGGGTAATCTATGCATAGGGGTTGATGCACGTTCTTGTCTTTGTTTCTCCGGTAGAAATCTTGGGGCACTCTTTAAGGTTCTTTGTGCTGGATTGAGTAGTATGAATATGGAATTGTTTGATGCATATCGTATAATTAACTCATGGATACTCGCGGTGAAATTGGAGTATCTAGGTGGCATTAGAGTTGGTTGATGTGTATCATATGGTGTTATTTTAGTATGAACTCTTGATAGATCGATCGGAAAGGATAACTTGATGTTATGTTAGTACGAACTCTTGATAGATCGATCGGAAAGAATAACTTTGAGGTGGTTTCGTACCCTACAAACAATTTCTTCTTATGTTCTCCGCTAGATAGGAACTTTGGAGTAATTCTTCATTGCACGTTGAGGGATGGTTATGTGATCCAAATATATTAGCATTGTTGAGAGATTGCACTAGTGTCGGTGTACTAAGATAGGGGTACCTTAGTACCCCAACTTGTGCACGGGCAGTAGCAGCTTCCCGTGGCAGGGCTTACCATGTGCTCGCCAAGAACCTTTCTGGTCCCTATGAAGCCATTCAAGAACAAAGTATACAAGTCAAAAGATCAAGGCCCCGGCAAGAGGAGCTTGCCGGGAAGGCCGCACCAGGCCCAAGGTTATCACTTTAGCACAAGACCCTGGCAAGAGGAGCTTGCCAGGAAGGCCAAGGAACACATACCTCAAAAGATGTCTCGGCGCATCATGCGCCCCGGCAGGACCCGGAGAGCGACAAGCTTCCGGGCCCGGCAAGATCACGACCCCGGCAAGGTGCTTGCCGGGGAAACCTACGCTGTGTGCCCGCGCTCCAGCTCATCTGCCCACGCGTCGCCCTGGGGCCCTTCCAGGGACGCGTGGCAGACGGCTGTGCAGCCTGGGGCACACGGTGGCAAGCCACGGTGACGAGACTACCGCCGTGGCGAACGGAGAAGCATGGACGGACGCTTTTGGGGGCGACGGCGACGAGCATTTAATGCCCTTGTCCCCCACTGTCAAAGTTAGGTGAAGACCACTGTTCATCCACTGTTCGTGCACTGTTACAACTACCACCAAAATTACACTTTTACCCTCCTCTACGTTGACACCTGTCGGTGACCCCTTTGAGCTATAAAAGGAGGCCCATGCACAACGTAGCGGGGGTTCAAAACCTAGACAACTCTCTCGCTCGGTGAAGCTAGTACTGTAGCTCTTCAAGCTCCCGAGCTCAAGAACTCAATACAACCTAAGAAGGAGTAGGGTTTTACGCGTCAGCGCGGCCTGAACCTGGGTAAAACTGCCCGCATGTGCTCCTCGATCTGCTCTCCGTGCTCCCTCCGCTCCCTTACCGCAACGTAGAAGGGGCTCCGGTCCCATAGGTGCTTGTGGGAGGACAGTTTCCCCCGACATCTTTGGCGCGCCAGGTAGGGGTGCGTCGAGGTTGTGCGAACCTGATCCGGCGCTCACGCGGGCGCAACCTTCAGCAACTTCACCAGCTTCATCAACCTCATCGACAGCATCAACATGCCTCCGAAGAAGAAGGCTTCGGAGGTCGGAGGCCCGTCTGCGTCGATCCCACCGCCACCAGAACCAACGGTTGGTGGAGGAGACGCCGGCGGAAGGGTGGTCGCCGGCGAGGAAACTCACGACGCCACCAAGTCCAAGGACAAGACGGACGACCGGGCGAATTCCAAAGCCTCGGTGTCAGTACACGCCCCACGCCCCTCCCAGGAGGTGCAAGACCCGCAGCGGCGTGGTACTGGAGGTACCATACGCTTGCTGGGGCGTGGCCAAGCCGGAGGGTCGCGGGATGCTCAAGGCCAGCGCACTGGTACGAGCAAGGCGCGGTCACCGGGGCGGGAACATGCTCCTTCTAACGCGGTTAGAAGTCCGAGCGTGTCCCGCTCCTCGCACCGTTCGCCACCGTTCCCCTCTTCTCCAGCAGAGGCCCTGGCCAGGGCCCAGCTGCTCCTCGATTTCCCTCCAGCGGCAGACAAGGCCGAAGACTGGAGGGCAACGATCCAGAGTCTCATCGCCTTCGCCAACAACGACGCGCCTCAGCAGCCGGCAACTTCGCGGCCGCGGCAACTCGACCAAGCAAAGGCCGATGGCGACAAGACCGCCGGGGGTACAACTACCGTGCTCTCCCCGCCGCGGAAGCAGAAATTGCCACCCCGCCGAATCAACGTCGACGATGACTCCACGGCGTCGTCGGATCCGCGGGCTCGCCGCGATCAGCGCCAAGTCCTAGACGACCGGCGACAAGAGGACGCTCGGACTCGCATCGAGCGTCGACGAGAAGCCCGAAGACAGTCAGATCAACGCGCTCGGACCGATGTCGACGCGCACGCGCCCGGTGAACCAGGCGACTTGCCGTACGCGGCAGGCTGCCCTGCGTTCACCCGTGAGCTGTGGCAAGTCCAGTGGCCCAGCATGAAGAATTTCAAGCCTGACGTACCCGAGAAGTACGATGGCAAGACACACCCCTCAGAGTTCCTCAGCATCTACACCATCGCGGTGCAGGCTGCCGGGGGACGCGACGAAAAGATCCTAGCCAACTACTTCCCGCTAGTGCTTAAGCCAAACGTCCGGTCTTGGCTTATGCATTTGCCGGAGAACTCCATCTCTTCATGGGCGGATCTGTGCCACCAGTTTGTTGGCGCCTTCACGGGCGGCCACAAACCCCACGGCCAGGAGAGCGATCTCCACATCTTAGCCCAGAAGGAGGGAGAGTCCCTGCGCAAATACATCCAAAGATTCAGCCGCGTCCAGCACAACATTCCCGACGTCCACCCTGCCGCGGTTATCAGCGCGTTTCACCAGAACGTGCGTAACCGCCGGATGAGGGAGGAGGTGGCCATGACCAAGATCCGGGATGTCAGCGAGCTCTACGCTCTAGCTGACAAGTGCGCGCGCGCTGAAGAGGGGAGGAGACTCCCCGGAGAGGATGCTGGCGCAGGAGGAAGCGACAGTGAGGATACCGCCCCGGCAAGGAAGAACCGGCGGCGGAATAACAGAAAGAAGAAGAGCAAGGAGGTGCTGGTTGTCAAGCTTTCCGGCAAGGAGGCTCCCGCCAAGAAGGCACAGGCTGACGGTTCCGGCAAGGAGCCCGCCCCTGTAGCGGCAGCCGACAAGCAGGACGGCTCCGACAAGCAGTACTGCAAGATCCACCGCACCAAGGGCCACGATCTTCAGAACTGCAAAAGAGTCGAGTACCTCGTAGAGCAGCAGAAGGCTGAATACGAGCGTCGCGACAAGGAGAAGGCCCAAGGAGGCGGCGGAGAACCCAGCAAGAAGCGGCCGTTCAATGGCCGGGGAGGACGCCGCGGCAAGGCCAAGCAGCGGCAAGGTGACAGACCTCCCCGGGGCCGCGACAAGGATGAGGATGAAGACGACGATGATGACATGGAAGAAGGAGACAACAGCGAGCAGGAGTTCAAGAAGGCCACAGAGGTTCTTTGTGTCGACTGAGGTGCCTCTCTGCACACTTCCCACCGCCAGCTCAAGCAGTGGGTGCGAGAAGTGAATGCAGCTGAGCCGCCGGTCGAGTCACGCAGGCTGCTGAAGTGGTCCGGCACGCCCATCATCTTCGACCTTGAGGACCACCCTGACCGCACAACTGCGGTCGGGTGCTTGCCGATGTTGGTCTCACCAACTATCCGCAACCTCAAGGTCACTAAGATGTTGGTTGACGGCGGGGCCGGCTTGAACTTGATCTCCTCAGCTGTGATCAAGAAGCTACAGATCCCGGACGGCGAGCTCAAAGAAACCGGGTCGTTCCAAGGGATCAACCCGGGAAGGAGCAAGCCAAAGGGGAAGATTACGCTGCCAGTGACCTTTGGCGGGGAGCTCAACTTCAGGACAGAGAGGATCACGTTTGATGTTGCCGATATCCCGTTACCATATAATGGGATACTTGGCCGTCCTGCCCTCGCCAAGTTCATGGCAGCTTCCCACTATGCATACAACGTACTCAAGATGCCGGGGCCGATAAGCGTCATCTCTGTCCCCGGCGACAAGAAGGACGCGCTTATCTGCGCCGACAAGATCTACCGGGATGCAGCAGCCGCAGCAGAGAGCAACACACTTGCCGCTGAAGCTCCCGGGGGGAAGACCAAGACCAAGTCCGGCAAGAGCTCTGGAGCCCACTCCGGCGAACGCACCTCTTCGGAGTGTTGCGCTGCCGTCGAGGACGCACCATCGAGCTCCACCAGCAAGTGTAAGAAAGGAATGGCCGCTCCGCCGGCAACCAAGAAGGTGTCCGCCAAGGAGGACGGCACTGGTGGTACCTTCACCATCAGTGCTACACTCGACCACAAATAGGAAAGCGCGCTCGTTGCCTTCCTGCGGGCGAATGTCGATGTGTTTGCATGGCAACCATCTGACATCCCCGGCGTTCCCAGGAAGGTAATTGAGCACAAGCTTGCTATTTGCCCTCATGCGCGGCCCGTCAAGCAGAAGGTCAGGAAGCAAGCCGTGGAGCGCCAATAGTTCATCGCCGAAGAGATAAAGAAGTTAGAAGCAGCAGGCCTGGTTAGAGGCGTAATACATCCCACGTGGTTAGCCAATCGAGCTGTCGTGCGCAAGGCCAATGGGAAATGGAGACTTTGTATAGACTTCACTGATGTGAAGAAAGCGTGTCCCAAGGATCCATTTCCCTTGCCGCGTATTGACCAGATTGTTGACTCCACCGCCGGATGTGAGCTGCTTTCCTTCCTTGATGCATACTCAGGTTACCACCAGATATTCATGGCCAAGGAAGATGAAGAGAATACTGCATTCATTACTCCATGCGGCACATATTGCTTCATACGCATGCCCTTTGGATTGAAGAATGCAGGCTCGACATTTGCAAGGGTGGTGCACACTGCTTTTGAGCCACAGATACACAGAAATGTAGAAGCCTACATGGATGATATAGTGTTCAAGAGCAGGAGCAAAGATACCCTGATACAGGACTTAGAGGAAACCTTTGAGAATCTGCGCAAGATCCAGCTCAAGCAGAACCCCGAGAAGTGCGTCTTCGGAGTTCCCTCCGGCAAGCTTCTCGGGTTCTTTGTGTCTCAGAGGGGGATTGAAGCCAATCCCGACAAGATAAAAGCCATCGAGCAAATTGAAGCCCCGAAGCGCGTCAAGGACGTAAGAAGAGTTGCTGGTTGTGTGGCTGCCCTCAGCAGGTTCGTTTCAAAGTCAGCAGAACGCGCCCTGCCTTTTTTCAAAATTTTGAAAAAGGCGGGTCCTATGAAATGGACTCCGGAAGCGGAGGCAGCGCTGCAAGACTTGAAAGGATACCTGTCCTCCAATCCGATACTTGTCGCACCTAGGCCACAAGAGAAGTTGCTGCTGTACCTAGCGGCAACCAATCAAGTGGTTAGTGTTGTGTTAGTAGCGGAGAGGGAGGCAGATGAGGAACCCACATCCCCGGTAAGCGAATCCAGCGACAAGCAGGGGGCTTCCCCGACAAGCTCTGGCCCCGACAAGGACAAGTCTGCGCAGGAACAAGGTGAAGTGCGAAGGAAGATGGTGCAGCGCCCAGTGTATTTCGTAAGTTCCCTTCTGCAGGGGGCTAGATCAAGATACTCTGGGGTGCAGAAGTTGCTTTTCGGCCTCCTCATGGCCTCAAGGAAGCTGCGCCATTACTTCCAAGCACACGAGATAACGGTGGTCACTCGCTTTCCGTTGAAGAGGATATTGCAGAATCCCGAAGCAACAGGCAGGATCGTCGAGTGGGCACTGGAGCTGTCAAGCTTTGGTCTCAAGTTTGAGAGTACTTCAACCATACAGAGCAGAGCTTTGGCAGAATTCATAGCAGAATGGACCCCAACGCCAGATGAAGAAGTCCCAGAGACAAACGTCCCCGTCCAAGAAGCGAGCAACGAATGGATAATGTACTTTGATGGTGCTTTCTCGCTGCAAGGCGCCGGTGCTGGCGTGGTACTCATAGCACCCACCGGAGAGCACCTCAAGTATGTTGTCCAGATGCACTTTCCCAAGGAGCAAGCGACAAACAATACTGCTGAGTATCAAGGTTTGCTTGCCGGCCTTAGAATTGCGGCCGAACTTGGGATCAAGAAGTTGATTGTGCGGGGAGATTCACAGTTGGTGGTCCGACAAGTGAATAAGAGTTACCAGAGCCCTTTGATGGAAACTTATGTTGATGAAGTGAGGAAGCTTGAAGAACACTTTGAAGGTCTGCAAATGGAGCACGTCCCAAGAGCTCAGAATGATATTGCAGATGGCCTCTCAAAGTGTGCTGCAATGAAGTTACATGTGGAACCAGGGACCTTCATGCTCAACTTAACTCAGCCATCTGTTACACCATCAGTTGGGCAAAGCAAGAAGAGAAAGTTGGTCTCCGGCGACTACTTACCGGCGGATCTTCCCGAAGCCGCCGCCAAGGTCCCCAAGATCAACAGCCAAGATGCTGAGGAACAGCTTGCTCCTGCAGATCCAAGGGTCTGTACAGTTGAAGCAGGCGTTCCCGACAAGCCTTGCCCCGGCAGGCTTGCCGGGGGACCATCAGCACCGGCAGAGCCGCAGGTTCTTGCCGTGGAAGCTGAGGTTCCCGCAGCAGCCCTCATGCCTTTAGTCCTTGTTGTTGAGCCTCAGGCTCCAGCATGGGCACAGCAAATCGTCCATTTTCTACAAACTGGAGAACTTCCCGACGAGCCAGAAGAGATAGAGAAAATATCCAGGCAGTCAAGTATGTACCAGTTCGTTGGCAATGAACTATACAGAAGAAGACTCAATGGTGTCAGGTTGAAGTGCATTTCCAGGGAAGATGGACAGAAGCTGTTGGCAGAGATACATGGAGGCATATGCGGCCACCACATTGGCGCAAGGGCACTTGCCGGGAAGGCGTTCCGGCAAGGGTTCTTCTGGCTAGAAGCCCTCCAAGATGCATCTGCACAAGTAACCAAGTGTGAAGCGTGCCAGTTCCATGCCAAGCAAATTCACCGGCCAGCTCAAGCTCTCCAGACGATCCCTTTGTCCTGGCCCTTCTCGGACTGGGGGCTCGACATCCTCGGCCCCTTTCCCCGCGCAGTCGGGGGCTTTGAGTACTTGTACGTTGCAATCGACAAGTTCACGAAGTGGCCAGAAGTGGAACCAGTGAGAAAGGTGACAGCACAGTCAGCAGTCAGGTTCTTCAGATCGATTGTTTGCCGTTTCGGAATCCCTAACAGGATCATCACCGACAACGGCACACAGTTTACAAGTCGCACCTTCATGCAGTACGTCCAAGACCTTGGCGGCAAGGTCTGCTTCGCTTCTGTTGCTCACCCGAGGAGCAATGGTCAAGCGGAGAGGGCCAATGCTGAAGTGCTGCGCGGACTCAAGACAAGGACCTTCGACAGGCTGCACAAGTGCGGAAGAAACTGGATAGAGGAGTTGCCGGCGGCTCTTTGGTCAATCAGGATGACACCAAATCGAGCCACCGGACAGACACCCTTTGCTCTTGTCTATGGAGCAGAGGCAGTTGTCCCCACGGAACTCGTATACGGATCTCCTCGAGTGCTCGCTTATGATGAGCTCGAGCAAGAGAAACTGCGACAAGATGATGCATTGCTCCTCGAGGAGGAACGTCTCCAGGCTGCTGTACGAGCTGCTCGATACCAGCAAGCCTTGCGTCGCTATCATAGCCGCAAGGTCAAGGCCAGGAGTCTCGAGGAAGGCGACCTTGTTCTTCGGCGTGTTCAGTCCGCCAAGAATTCCAACAAGTTGACGCCGAAGTGGGAAGGCCCTTATCGGGTGAGACAAGTGACAAGGCCCGGCGCTGTCCGCCTTGAGACGGAAGAAGGCTTACCGGTGAGCAACTCCTGGAACATAGAGCATCTTCGCAAGTTTCACCCATAAGGCGCGGTTGCCGTGATCCGCTCCGGCAACCACCTTTTGTACAAGTCTTGCCGCTGTTGCATGTAAACCTTTGTACAAAGCCGGGCGCAGATCCCGTGCATCAGTAAAGCTTTTGTGCTTCGCACTATTTGTCATTTCCATGCTTTTCTTTGTTATTTGCATGCATCGTTTGGCACCTTGTGCAACGCACATCCCCGGTAAGCACTAGCAAGCCGTGAGGCCCTATACTTGTTTTTCCTCCTCTTTTTCTTTCCCTCTTAAGCAGAAGGAATATTCCTCGCGCACAAGTTTGCCGGGGGGGAAGGAGATGGAGGCATGAACCAAGTACTGTTCAAGAAAGAGAAGCCTTGTCGGGGAACAAACAATCTATGAAAGCTAAGTTACCAAAGTTTGAGTAATTTAAATTTTTTAAATTTAGTTATCTTCCTTGAACAACCACACTTTGTATGGAAAACTTGTGCGCGGAGGAACCTACCCATGGCTAGCCGCACCCTTATTTTGTTTCGAGCATGCTCAACGACTTAAGTGAGCTGCGACAAGTGTCGCGCCCTTACTTCGTTTTCGAGTTCGCTCAGCAATCTAAGTGTGTTGCGGCTAGCTGCGGCAAGGTTTCTTGCCGGCGAAGGTATTGCCAGCAGGCTGCTAAGAGTCCCGCACTCAGCGCTCACGGCAAGGGCCCCTTGCCGGCAAGTTCCCTAAAAGCGTAGGGTAAAAAGCATACAAAGTAAAGGACCAAAAGTGAGGGAGATAACACTGCATTGATTACCCCAAAATAAAATTGTATATTACAAAGATAGCTTGCCGCTGTTCTAATCAACTACTGCCTATGACTTAATTGGCAGCGGCAAAGGAAGCAGAAAGAAAGGAATCTAATCTACGCGGTCGCCTTCATGCCTCGTGATCTTGCCCACCTTGGCGACGATGTGGGAAACCTGCGCCTTCAACGCCTCCTGATCAGCTTCGGGCGGCAAGGTGCGGAGGACGTTGACGAGGTTGATGCCGGGGTTGCGGTAGACGATCTTCGATAAGACCCGCTCCATGGTGCCCATGCAGAGCCGACGCGCCTCGTCGGCCAGCTGCACGGGGATCTTCTCCCGCAGCCGCGCAAGCGCCGGCGCAATTCCCCTGAAGAACAGACTCAACTTGGCGCTGTGGGGGAGACTCTCGTCCGGGGAGTACACGAGATGCTCCGCCCTCAGCGCCATCATCTCCATGTCAATATTGGCAGCGGAGGTGACCAGCTCATCAGTCCACTGCTCCACTACCTGGTTGAAGTTGTTCGCCGAGACGGCGGCGCTCTCCACCAAGGCCTTTTCCTTGCGGAGTTCGTCCTTCAGCTTCGTCTCGCGATCCCGGGCGGCGTCGAGCGAGTCAGTCAAGGTGACCTTCAGCTCTAAGTCAGCGATGGAGTTCCTGGCGTCAGAGAGCTCTGTGCCCTTCTCGGAGAGACATACCTGCAGCTCAGAGTTGGTGTGGGCATCTTTCTCCCGCTCCACGTTGAGCGCGGTGACCCTGTCTTCGCTCGCCTTCAGTAACAACTCCAGCTGCTCCACCTTGGCCTCCAGGTCTTTCTTGGCGGTCTCTGCGGCGGCTGCGGCGCTCCTCGCCTCCTTCAGAGCCCCGCCAATGGCCTGCTCCCGGGTGGCGAGGTCGTCCTCGTGGGCATCGAGGTCGACCTTCCGCTGGTTGAGTACTCCTTCTCGCCGGGACAGCTCCTCGGCGGCCAACCGTTGCTGCTCCTCGGCCTCAGCTTTTTCAAGGAGGAAGGCTTGCTGCGCCCGGCAAGCTCTTCACGCTCCTCCGCCAAGTTGCGGAGGGCCGCCTGGTTGGCGGCGCGGAGCTCCGCGGCGCGCTTCTCCAAGTCAGCTCCAGCCTTGGCGGCGAGAGCCTCCCGAGACTCCAACTTCGCCTGCCTGGCCCGGTACAAGGCCAGGAGCCGACGAAGGAGTCTCTCCTCTTCGGGCTCGTCGCTGCTGCCGGGCGCTTCAACAACCTTCAATCCGGCGGAGGCGAGGACCTCTCCGTCAAAGGTCTCTCCCTCCGCGGGTGCTCGAGACGAGGACGCCCACGGGACTTGTATGAAAACCCCGTTGGCGGCCTCCAGGTAGACGCCCTGCCTAGCCGCGGAGGCGGAAGGGTCGGCGGCCGGTGCAGCGTCCGGCGCTCCTGCGGCCTCCGGGCCGGCATGCGGTCGTCGGTCCCTTCCCCAGCCGCGGCGTCTGCGGTCGGGGCGGTCTCTTCAACGGCAGGCTCGTCGGCTCCAGCCATTCCCTCGGTGGCAGTGGTGTTGCCGCCGTCGCCGTGCACCTCCTCCTCAGCGGTGGCCTCCGTCTCCATCCACTCCGGTGCAGGAGGATCTAGCAGAAGAAAAAGAAAAGAAAGAATCAAGCAAATATCCAAAAAAGACGAATCCGGGAAGAAGAAATTACAAGCTTTACCTTCGCGGACTTCTTCGACGACGGGGTCCCTTGCCGGGGAATTCTCCCTTGGCGGCGGAGTAGTGGCCCCTGCTGGCGGAGGGCCACCTGCTCCCTCCCTTGGCGGGCTGCTCACCCTTGTCGGGCTGCTCACCCTTGGAGGGGTACTCGCCCTTGGCGGAGTGCCCGTCCTTGGCGGAGCGTTCTCCCTCGCCGGGGAGTTCATCCTTGGCGGGGAGGGTGGAGCAAGTGGCTCGTCGGGGGCGACCTCCTGGTGCTCCTGCGGCTGTGGCTCCACTTCTGCACAAGACAACAAGACATCAACCAAGATGATAACCTCAAGCACACCCGTCAAGCAGAAAGATAAATACCAGACTTACGCTGGGGGCTGCGCTGGGGGCTGCTCCTCGGAGCAGCAGGCTGATCCGGCAAGCTCGTCGTCGGCGCGTCGCTTGTCGCCACGACGGGCTCGTCGTCCTCAATGTTGACCACAGGGATCTTGGCCCTCTTCGCCATCCGCTGGGTCAGGGTCCTGCGAAGCAAAACAAAAGCAAGATCAGAACCAGCAAGGAAAATCAAGACAAAATCAAAGGAACTAAAAGAATTGCAAGTACTTACTCCTCTTCCTCTTCGTCGGAGCTGAGGGCGGAGAAGTCAAACTCCGCCTGGTGTGCTCCTGCGCGAGGAGCTGGAGGAGAAGGCTCCCTCGGGTGCTTGGCGGTCTCCGGGGCTGTGGGCTGTGAAGGCCCGGCCCCCGTTGTCGCCGAGGACCGAGGGGCAGAAGGAGCACCCGTTCCGCTCTGGGAAGATCCCCCTCCGCTTGGCGCTCGGGCACGGGGCGCCTCCTTGACGACTTCGCTCGTCTTGGTGGCGCGCGTCGCACGGCGCGCCGGCTGCTGTCGAGGCGCATGTGGCCTCGCCGTCTCAGCTGCCTTGCGGAGGCGCTTCTTCGGTTGCTGCGTAGGGCTTGGCGGAGGCGGAGAGTTCTCCGAGGACGAGGAGGCATCGTCGTCAAGATTCAGAGATCCACCAGAATCTTCGTCGGGATCTCCAGCCTCGGCGTCCTCCTCCTCCTCGGCAGGCCCGCTGGACTCAGTGCCATGCCCGGCGGCCTCGCTCCCCCCGGCAACCTCGCTCGTCCCGGCAAACTTCACGGAAGGCTCCCCGGCAAACTCCTCGGGCGCGATCTTCAGCAGCTTGAGGATTTCCGCCTCCTCTGCTTGACTCACTGCGTCCGCGGCCTGTGCCTCTTCCACAGTGTATACAAAGTCGCCCGAAGCCGCAGCTGCGGCGGCCTCCTCCATCCTAGAGGCGATGTAAGCTATATCCCGGTCAGTAGTATCCCGGGTGAGGCCCTTCTTCTCCTCGGCGTTGCGGGGCTTCTCGACCAAGTTGTCGAAGAAGGTCAGCACGGTCTTCGGTGGAGGCTCCAGCCAAGTGGGGACGACGCCATGGGAGTCGCACTTGGACATCATCGCGCGTAGGGAATCGCGGGCAGTGCTGTTGCACAGCGGCACCACTCCCCGGGAAGGTCTGAACCACTCCGGGTGGGCCGGGTCATGCTTGAAGAGCTCCCGGACCATCCCCTTCAACTCCAAGGCGGTGAAGTTGTAGTTCAATCCAGGGCGCAGCCTCATGATGTCTGCCGCATTGCCGAATTCCCAGGCGGGCCTCTTCCTTTCTTGTAAAGGGGCGATGTGGCGGCGGAGGAAATCTGCTCCAACTTCTCCGATAGTCAGATTGGCGACCCGGAGACGAACGATCCTAATGAGGGCGATCTGAAGCTTGCTGTCCTCCGGGGCCAATTCACTCCAATCCCTGCCGCGCACTATGGCAGTCTGGCGCGGCGAGGTAAAGGGCTCAGGCTTATCTTCCAGCACCCAGCACCAATCGGCTCTCCACTCCTCCCACTTGCCGCGAATCTCTCCCTTCAAGTACGAGTCCTTCTTGTTCAGCCTGAAGATCCAGGAGATGCCGCCAGAGAGGGGAGCACCAGACTCTACTCTAGGCATGAAGAAGTGGCGGAAGAGAGCTACATTTGGATGAACCCCAACATAGTTTTCACACAGATGTACGAAAACGGCCATCGTAAGGATGGCGTTGGGGGTGAAATCTAGGAGGTGGAGGCCATATGTATTCACTACATCACAAAAGAACTCCGAGAATGGAGGGCACAGACCACAATGGAAGAACGCGGCAAAGAAAAAGTACCCGACGGGGAACATGTCAGCGGCGACGGCGGGGAAGACTCTGGTGCGGGGATGAGCTTTGGTCTCCCTCGCCCAGAACAAATAGTATTTGTCCCGCAGCTCCCTCGCGCCAAGCCTCGGTGCGAAGACCACGCACTTCTTCTGCAGGGCTGCCAGCTTCACCGCCTGCTCGGACTTCTCCTTCTTGGCCTTGTCACTCTTCGCCTTGTCGCTCTTCGGAGCCATGGCGGGGCCGGTGAGGAAAGAAGCGAGGAGGTCGACGGTGCCGCGGATGCGGGAGACGGCGGAGGAAGGAAGGGGCTTGGCTCTCTGTCGACCTTTGGGAGGCGGAGGGCGACGGGGGTTTCTGGAGAATCAAGCCGCAATGAAGACGATGGAGGGGAACTGCCCCTGCTTCCTCTGCTTTTATGGGGGAAGTCGGGGACGTTCCGCATTTCCCATTAAAGAACAGGCCACGATCTCTCCCACGACGCCGCAATCGACGCGTGCCGTTAGGGAGGGATGCGGCGGATACGGAAGGGGATACGGCTTGCCGTGGGCCGCGCGTGCCCGTGCACTGTCTTGGGCCTGGCCCAACAGCGCTCGGCACCGTGTGTGGCCCAGGCCCGGGGGCTCCTGTCGGTGTACTAAGATAGGGTTACCTTAGTACCCCCAACTTGTGCACGGGCAGTAGCAGCTTCCCGTGGCAGGGCTTACCACGTGCTCGCCAAGAACCTTTCTGGTCCCTATGAAGCCATTCAAGAACAAAGTATACAAGTCAGAAGATCAAGGCCCCGGCAAGAGGAGCTTGCCGGGAAGGCCGCACCAGGCCCAAGGTTATCACTTTAGCACAAGACCCTGGCAAGAGGAGCTTGCCAGGAAGGCCAAGGAACACATACCTCAAAAGATGTCTCGCCGCATCATGCGCCCCGGCAGGACCCGGAGAACGACAAGCTTCCGGGCCCGGGAAGATCACGACCCCGGCAAGGTGCTTGCCGGGGAAACCTACGCTGTGTGCCCGCGCTCCAGCTCATCTGCCCACGCGTCGCCCTGGGGCCCTTCCAGGGACGCGTGGCAGACGGCTGTGCAGCTTGGGGCACACGGTGGCAAGCCACGGTGACGAGACTACCGCCGTGGCGAACGGAGAAGCATGGACGGACGCTTTTGGGGGCGACAGCGACGGGCATTTAATGCCCTTGTCCCCCACTGTCAAAGTTAGGTGAAGACCACTGTTCATCCACTGTTCGTGCACTGTTACAACTACCACCAAAATTACACTTTTACCCTCCTCTACGTTGACACCTGTCGGTGACCCCTTTGAGCTATAAAAGGAGGCCCATGCACAACGTAGCGGGGGTTCGAAACCTAGACAACTCTCTCGCTCGGTGAAGCTAGTATTGTAGCTCTTCAAGCTCCCGAGCTCAAGAACTCAATACAACCTAAGCAGGAGTAGGGTTTTACGCGTCCGCGCGGCCTGAACCTGGGTAAAACAGCCCGCGTGTGCTCCTCGATCTGCTCTCCGTGCTCCCTCCGCTCCCTTACCGCAACGTAGAAGGGGTTACGGTCCCATAGGTGCTCGTGGGAGGACAGTTTCCCCCGACAACTAGCAAAAGTACGAACCCTAGGCCTCATTTTCAAGCATTGCAATACCGTTTGTGCTCCGTTTTATTAATTGCTACCTTGCTGTTTTTTATTGTTCCATTTACAAAAATCAATATCTACTATCTGTATTACACGTGTATCACCATCTCTTCGTCGAACTAGTGCACCTATACAATTTGCCATTGTATTGGGTATGTTGGGGACACAAGAGACTCTTTGTTATTTGGTTGCGGGGTTGTTTGAGAGAGACCATCTTGATCCTACACCTCCCACGGATTGACAAACCTTAGGTCATCCACTTGACGGAAAATTGGTACTGTCCTACAAAACTCTGCGCTTAGAGGCGCAACACGAGTCTACAAGAATAAAGTTGCATAGTAGACATCAAGGTCATCACATCAAAAGACTCGCGGTCTGAATCATTAGTCAATGATCTCCATTGCTGCAAGAACATGCAAGTTTTAAAAGGGCAGTCAACAGGCTTAGCCGGGGAAGGAGTGTTCAATAGTAAATTTGTTTCTAATATTCCACGACGACCAATAGATGGTAGAAAACCCCACCCAGAAAACCCATTTAGAGGTCCCCGAAAGGCCATTAGACAGGGCTCTAAGATTCACAAAAGAAGAAGGTCTCCAAGACATGCATAGCCAGGATCTGATACAGCACCAAACGAACTTGCACTACAAAAAAATCACTTCTGTGATAATACGTGTTTTCACAGTAGGTCACGTTTTCTGTCATGCATGTAGATCCATGATGATTTTATGAAAGAATCAAGATAGTCATACCTGTGTTGTCGTAGAAGTGTTCCATGACATTACCAATATTATTATCACGGAAGTGTCCACCTCCATGACGATAAATGTCGCGTCATGGAAGTGCTTTCGTAAAGGGTAACCGGCGCGTAGAATCCACTATAACGGGTCACCGTTAACCTATGGGGTCTGGTTTTGGATCCAATAACCCGCTAACAGCCACGACCAATGGCAATTTTCCATGTGTAAAATTCTCATTGGCCGAAGGAACCACGTGTCAGCTTTGTGTTGGCACAGATGTCACTCATCCAATGGGAGAGATGCGCCTATGATATGTTGACACGTGGACCAGCCCAAAAGTGGCCCATAAAGATTAAATATGCCGGCCAAGCTAAAGGCCCACAAGAGTTTGGAGACCATAATGGGCCGGCCCAGCTAAAGGCCCACAAGATTTTGCTGACCATAACAGGCTGGCCTAGCTAAAGGCCCATAAGATTTTGAAGAGACTAGTGGGCCGGCCCGTTAACAACCTACCATGTTTTGGGCCAAATGCAGGCCCATATTTGATCTGGTCCATTAACAGCATGCCTTGTTCTGGGCCTAATAAGGGCTCATATGAGATCTAGCCTGTTAATAACCTACCATTTTCTAGGCCATATTACGGCCCATATCAGATCTGGCCCTTTAAGAGCCTTTCATTATTTGGGCTAAATTATGGCCCATATTAGATTCAGCCCGTCAACTGGATGTTATGCTTTTGGGCCCCTTGAGGCCCGATTAGGATTTCTGCTTGCTAAAGGCCCATTTAATAGTATGGCCTGATATTAGTTTCGGCCTGTTAAAGGCCCATTTAACATTTCGGCCCTATATTTATATCGACTTGCTAAAAGCCTATCATATAGTTGGGCCTAATTATGGCCCACTTTCCATCTGGCCTGCTCACAGCCGATTATATGATTGGGCCAAACAAGGACCGAGAAAATTTTGGCATGTTAACGACTCCTGATGTGATTGGCACAATCATGGGTCGCGGTCTATTTCAGCCTGCTGTCGACCCGTGAGCTGTTCGGCACGTTTCAAGCCCAACCTACTTTTCAACCTACTAAAAGCCCATTGAATGTTATGGCCAAAATAGGGCCGGCGGTTTACTCGGCCTCTTAAAGGCTTGAAACTACTAGTGGGCCAGTTTACATTTAGGACTGTTAACGGACCGAGATGACTGGGCCCACGATGCGTCCCATATATAGTGATTTGCAGCCGGCCCGATTATGTACCGTAATTTTACGTTTTGGCATGTTTACTTTAGAGCGAAGACATGATATATATACAGTATAATAATTGTAGTATTGAAAGTAAGAAAAAACCTAGACTATACAATAAAGAAATTACGGCAAATTACATCCACTGGGCATCAAAGTTCGCCACCAGTGATAATAAAGCACAAGCAGACAGCAGATTACATACATTGGGCATCAAAGATCGCCAACAGTGTAAATAAACACACCAACAAAATAATATACAAAACCGACATCACTTTGATAGAGTTCAAGAAAGGTTAGCCCTCCACGGGAGCTGGAGCGCAAGCAGCTTAGCAAGCTAATGAGACTGCGTTTGTTTGACGCTTATATCCTCCAACTCTTACTGCATAGCATCAATGGATGCATTGGACTTCTCGTTGAACTTCCATAGAGATTGGAGTTCAAGTAGGGGTCCAGCTAAAACAAGTCTTGTTGCTTGAAGTTGAGACTGAAGAATTTTTACATATTCAGGTGGCGACTTCATCAAGCTTGTGTCACTGCTATTAGCGAGTAACTTCAACGCTACACCAAGACATGACTTTGGAGTTGTATAGCTATCTCCAAGATGTGTTGCCTTCTTCCTTGCAATATATGTTAGAGGGACACTCAATGGGTTCATCTCACTATCATTGTGGTAGTTCTTCATGGGGTCAGAGGTATCACTCTAAAAGAAAAACAAGCAGACAAATGAGAAGTTTTGCACATATAAGTATCAATGTTGGCAATTCATCACATTTCTTATTAGTGAATAAAGAGACACATTTTAAAATAGCATTAACACAATATGGTATTGTTCAGGTTAAGACATGGCAGGAAATGAAATTCTAAAGGAGTTGGCAGCTTCACGACACCACTGGATTACAGATCAAGAACTCAAGCCTACATGTGGTGCTAAAGAACACATAAGTATCAATGGTTAGTGTGCTATCAATATATCCCATTTCAGATTGGTAAATACAGAGATGGTTTAAATAATAGTAAAATAATATGACATTGTTCGTAGTTAAGACATTGCAAAATATGACATTGTGTTGTAGTGGGTAATTTCACAACACCACGGGATTACGGATCAAGAACAGATGCATACATGAGTGCAAAAGAAGATCACTTTCTCTGTATAGTTTATTTTACATGGTATGAAGAAGGAACTTGGTTGTACAGTTGAGAACTTAAATTGAGAAGGACAAACTTATGTATTGAACTTCATAATAAACTTTAAACATGAAATTTGATGCAAGCACCAAAATAAACAGCTATTGTAGTTATGCCTAACCAAATATACACAACAAAGTTTGAAGGCTACAGAAGGACAAACTTACATTAGTGGTGAAGACCAGCTCTATAAAGCCCTTGTCCATGCTGATGGTGGGGCAATTCAAGAAGTTTTACCACAAAATCTTCTTCATAAGCATTGCCTCTATTCTACATTTTGTTAAGAGTAAATATAGATGTGATAATTTAAGGGAAAATGGAGAATATTTGAGATAAGATGAAGAGTGAGGCTACATAACCAACTAGCTATAAATGTGAGTACATCGATACATGCAAAAGGTACTCCCAAGAGCAATGCAGAGCTAAACTTCTACAGTACCATTGGTTTTATCCAACATTATGGTAAGAGTAAATATAGATCTGATGTGTAGAAAATGGAGGGCAAAGGAAAATAAGTTGCAGAGTGATTGTACATGAACAACAAGCTGTCTTTATAAGTACACTAATAAAGGACAGTATGTACTTAGAAGAAAAATGCGAAGCTAAACTATTTAATTGGCATTGGGAATATTCTACATCAATGTAACCATTAATACAGATGTGATAATTTGGAGCGAACAATTGATAAGCAAGCTATCATGCATTATGTTGTCACATAATGAACCAGGTATGAATGCAAGTACAGTTATACAGGACAACAGGTACCAACAAGAGCAAAGCAGCGAGCAGCATATTTGAGATATCATGTCGTCCTTTTGAAACCGGAATTCTTCTTCGAGCAGATTTCCTGCAAAATAAATCCGTAAGGCACATGCGGAAAAATAGAATTTCAAATTTTTCATGTGATATCATAGACAGTACCTCATCGTGGGAACGATACCAGTGCATAACAAGGTTTTTCCATTCAATGTCTTCTAAATTTAGCAAATAAGACTTCACCAGAAATTTATTTCTAGACTTGCCAGCAAAGTGTGTTTTCCTTAGGTCACAACGATACTGCTGCAATGCCTCCTTGAAAAGCGCAAGCAAGCTTTGCTTGTCATGACTATGTAGATTGACCCTCGCCTACTTACACAAATGTAATGTAGATCATTGATGTATTCAATCGGCAAAAGACAAGAAAATAATCACTATGAATAATAGCACTTACACGTAAGTGGGACAGGAAGATGTGAAAATGGTGTTTGTCTTCACTATAATCTTCCCATCATGATAATATATGCATGTAGTTCCTAGCAACATTGAAAGCATTGTCTTTTAAACTGGGACTAACTGGAATGGGGTTCCAATCTGCAGAAATTGGTCGTCTCTGCAGTTGGGATAGGTCTTCGGTCGGTGGACTTGTTGTACTTTTTGCGGGAGTGGGATTTTTCTGTGGTACTGCCAGTGCTATGGCAACTGAAATCGGCATACCATCTGCTGGAGTGCAAGTCATGTGTGATGGGGCTAGTGGTGTGGCGAGTGAAGTATGGGTATAGTCTGCTGGAGTCGGTCCTATGTTTTGTGTCACTGGTTGGAAAGCCAATATAAGTGGGATTCTATCTGATTTCTCCGGCACCACCACATTTTTAAGGACTTTGCTGGTGCTCCTTCAGGTTCGGCAATCACCCTCTTCCTTTTTTATGTCTGATGTAGAAGAACAACATTTGAGTGGGAAAACATGGGATGATGACAGATGGAATATGTATTGATAATGGATGGGCATCGCATCTTGACATGTATGATGAGTAAACTAAGCAGATGGCGGTGCAACGAACTAGAAGAAATGCAAGACACCTTATGCATGATATGTGCAATCAATAAAACCTTGCCAAACTAGAACAGGCGCCTTGATGGGTGAACAGGATAGGCCATTTGCCTTTGACTCCTCGAGGTCGGAATAGTCATTAGGATCATATTCTGAACAAGAATCTGCAGGTGGGGAGAGTATGAGTTTCATTGCATCTGGAATGGAACTCAGTGCCTTGGTGCCAAGTTTGTTCGTCATTGGACTGTTCCGTACAATTATTCTGATGCCTCCATTCTCATATTAATTGTGATTACGTACAATATCTGAGAAGCGTGAAAACATAAATAGTAGTGATATTATCTTAGTAATGCAGAGGATATTCTAATATAATAGGGGCTCCCTGTGAACCCTTGTGTGCTATCACTTTATTCTAATGGGAGAGCTCATGTGTACTGTAATATGGTGCGTGCATTTATATAATCTGGCACAACTACACCATAAATAGGCTCCCTGTTGGGAGCTCCAGAAGTAAGGATAGTCGGCAGATGATAGGTTCAAAATATACTATATAGAGAGTTTATTGTCAAACCATGATAACGAAAGCACACAGCAACTAGGCAGATCATAGTGTAGATAAAAGGGGTACACTATACCCAGCATAAATAAATCGGGAAAGTGGAACTGTCTGGAAAATACGATGTTGTATTGCCGCTACTGATTGAAAGCCTATCGATCACCTACAAGACAACTCTATCAGTTGTTGACAGCAGATGTCCCTGCTCCCCTTCCTCACAAGGAACATAATGTACTTACTAAATAAAAATAACAAAAGAGGAACACGCCAAAGAACAGAAGAGGAAGCATATTATTGAGATTCTGCTTCTTTCTATACAATGTTGGTTTCCCACTCATGATGAATCACAATGCCCGAAGAAATGCAATTCCATGTTGTCTCTCTATATGTGGCCGTGTGCATTTGGAAAATCAAGTGGGAGCATTAGCTAACCAATTAAATGCGTGTCTGTTAACTAATATCAGTACCATATCACAATTCGTATTTGAAGAAGTAAGCTTTGGACTTATGATTGGTGTGTTGTTTAGCGTCAAGAGTGGACTGCTGCTAGTGCGACACAAAGCACCAACACATATCATAGTGTAGATATAACGGGAAAACTGTAAGCATCACATGTAAAATTGGGAAAGTGAAACTAGCTGGAAAATATGGACTACTATTGCCAGTACGACTAGAAAGGCTTTGAAAAACAACTCTCATCAACTGAAAGTGCGGTACTGTTAATATCGGTGTAACTCTCAAAGGAGACATAGCTCCCCACATTTTGTTGCTAATCTTATAGGATTCAAGTGGGCAGGCCACTACAATTCATGTTCCCGTGTTTACAAAATCCTACAAATCAAAGAGGCCCGAAGAGTTGAAAGTGTCCATCCCAACCTATCGAATAGACATGTACACTTCAAATGTCCATGCTCCTCTTCACAATAAGGAATATACTATATTGTGCTATTATACTCCCCCTGTTCCAAAATATAAGTCTTAGTAGTGATTTCCTCTATGGATCACATACAAATGTATACATATACATTTTAGAGTGTATATTCACTCATTTTTCTACATATGTAGCCCATGGTGGAATCTATACAAAGACTTGTATTTTGGAATGGAGAGAGTACTTATTAAAGAAGAACAAAAGAGTAGCATGCTAAAGAAGAGCAAGAAGATTTAGGATAATAAAATGTTTGTTGCATAGTGCCCACACATGATGAACTAGAGCACATTAAGAATGCAACTCCCTGTTGTCTCTCTATATGTGGCGCATGTGCTTTTCGAAAGTAAAGTGGGAACATCAGTTGACCAATTAAATGTTATCTATTTTAGTAATATCAGCATCAAATCAGATTCGTATTTGAGCAACAAGTTTGGAATTATTAGTGGCACGTTGTTTAGCTTGATGGATTGAGGAGTCGTGCTAAGAAGCTACGATGATGGTACTGATTATAAAGGAATGTCTGCATGCACGCCGCGTGACTTTTGTCATTTGGGACAGTCGACCAGTTCAGGAGGTTGGATGAAGATCCTATGTCTCCTAACCCTTCTTCTTCCTCCCCTTCGATTCTTCCCTTACGGAACACAGCACGGGCCACCGACTGAATCACCGGCACCGACCCCCCGCCCTCCCCTGAACCGCCCCCTACGCCGGTGTTCCTCCGCCCCCACCCCCGCCCACGTCGAGTTTTTTCCTCCGGCGAGGCCCCACCACTACCCCCACCTGAGCACCTTCCTTCCCTATGGCGAACTCTGGCGAGCCCTCAAAAATTGGGTGACCAAATTTTGAAATTTAGTCTACTATCATTTAGCTAGTGTGGAATATAAAAGGGGAAAACCATAAGCATTGCAAGTATAGTGTTGATCGTGCCATGGCGGATCTGAAGGTGCAAACCGTACAAAGGCAACTTCGCATCCAAGCAACTTACAAGTAAGATACGAAAGAGTGGTGGACAAGAAATCACAGTAAAGCAGTGGTGATCTATTTTCTTGCTGCCATAAATAAGTTGAGCAGATACGAAAGAGTACCACCTCTGGTGTGGTCCCGTGTATGCATCTGCTAAGAATTTGATGGTGCTGCGGTAGCGATGGATGTCGGTGGCGTGGAAGCAGATGTAGGAGGGCAGACGGTGGCAGCGGGGAAATATCCTTGTGCGGTGGACGAGACAGTCATAGGAGCGGTGCCGGCAAGGTGGACGATGGCAAGGATGAAGCGAGAGTACAGGATGCAAGGATCCAGCTGGTCTGAAGCCGTGGATGAGAGAGGTCGATCTTTTGTAATGGACGACGACGTCGGGGTATCAACTCCGACATGGTGGAGCAGGACAACGGTGGATGGGGTGGCGGACGGAAGAGGCTAGGGTGGATAGGGTATTTTGGCGCCCACGGAGTACGGATGGGGAAATGGAGGGAGAGAGGTAGGGGGAACCATGTCTTTGGGACGCGCTTGTCTCAAATGCGGGGAAAGTTACCAACTTATCCCCCGTTTAAAATTTCAGACATCACAGGAATATTGGGCTGGTGGGGATAGGACGGTAATCTCGCATACATCAAATATTTGCCGTCGGAGATTTCGGCCGAGGAGATTTTGTTTTGGCGCCCACCGTCTATGAATAGGGGAGGGAGGTCAGAGGCGATTTCGGTCGAGGAGAAACTGTGTTTTGGCGCCCACCGTATATGAATCCGGGGAGGTGAGAGGCGGAGGCGGTTATGTCATGTTTGAGTGAAATTACAAGACTACCCCTATCGAAACCTATCGAAATCGAGCCAATAGGCTTTGTGTGTCAGGGATATGCAGTAATTTCCATATTGCCGATTTTGGTTTCGGGTCGTTATTGCGAGTTTCCCCGTATCATTCAATTTTTTTGCAGAAAAAGAGTGCAAGTTTACCGTGCCAACTCACTTCGAATCCATTTTCTTTTCTTTTTCGGGCAGGATCCAGTTTGTATTCAAATACAAATCTATATACATCATATTTTATATATACTTTCAAAAGCACAACAAAGAATTCTGCTCCTTTGTATATAAGATATGATTTACAAATGCAATGATCACAAAATCATAAGGTTGAATTCAAGTTTTGTAAAGAAAATTATGTTCAACTTTGAATTTAAATTTTGAAACCAAATTATGTTTAGTTCAAAAGTATGGATCGATAATATCAATATATTAACTAACATACGTGCGAGAAAATTCAAATTAGTATGCATGTTTGATAGATAAATTTTGCTTCGAGTGTGAATTACATGTACCATCATCTGGAATTCAAATTTTTGAATCCCTTTCATGTTGACATCTTCTGTACACACAATTAAATATTTGAATATTGTTTCATGGCCGTCTCTCTCTAGGTCTCTCTCGCATGATCCTTCATGTAGCTACCACTCTCCTTTCTCCATCTCACCCGAACACTCAGTACATGCTTCTCCCTTTTTGCAAACACGGTCTCTCACCGTGTCCCTCGAGAAGTGTCACACTCTCTCTATCTTCATTGATTACACGGTTTTCATCTCTCACGTCTCTATCATTCTCAGATATCACTATAGCCACCTAAGCTTTCTTTTTCACCGCCACACACGCACTCTCACTCGTCTTTCAATTTGCCTTTCTCTCTAAGGTTCTCTCATGCACCCTATCTATATCTATATGTATATCTATATCTTTACTCTTCTAAAAAAAACAGAGTTGGTGAAGATGGTGTGCCTGCCATCCTGCAATATAGGTCATCCGATCTATCTGACGGATGGGAAGTAAACTATGACAATTTTGAAAAAAAATACCCGCACTCCTCTCCATCTCCGTTCCGTCTTCATCTCCGTTGCAAAACTAGCATTATTCATTTGTTTACCGACCAGACAAACTCTCCCCCCTCTCTCTCCCCTCTCTCTCTCACACACAACTCCCACTATGGATCCCCCTACTGACTACCATCTCTTACACACACACACACACACAAAACTCTCGCTTTCGCACCCCCGACTCGTATCTCTCTCACAAACATTGATCGACTAGCCTCTAGATAGGTTTATCCGTCCAACACACATTTTCGCTCCTTGTGTCTATGTACATATTTCGCCCCTTCTTGAGACAAGCCCTCTCGATCGTGCACACGCACACTATCGCCTCATTTTATGGTAATACCTCTCGCACTTCGTGTCTTTGTCCCACACACACTCTTTCCTCTTCCTCTCTCCCTCTTTCTCTCACACACACATGGGCTTTTTGCAACAATGTCCCACTTCTCGAATATTGAAACCTACCACATTCGTCCCTTATCTCATCAAAACAACCAAACGAATATATTTTGAGTGAAACATAAGATATTTTTAGTGATATATGTATATCAAAATATATATATTCTATACATTATATATACCAATATATCTATGCATCTATATCTATACCTATATCTATACCAATATAAAAAGACACAAAGGGGCAGATCCAATTAATCTCGGCCATCAAATCATGTCAATCCAGTGACCTAAACTGCTTCAATGTCGAGCGCTCAACACGTTTAGCGTGCAGTTAATTTCATGCCAAATATAGCGTTAATCACATAATAACACACAAATATTATCCTACTTAATATCCACTTGCACTTAATATACTTCCAAATTAACGTTGCACGTACACATTGACTAGTATCTCTACTCCTATAAAAGACTGATTTGGTGATGATGATGTGTTTGCCATCCGTCATCTGTGAGCATTAGATCTGCATCTAACGGCTGTGAGTTAAGTTGTGGCATTTTTGCAACAATATCCCACTTCTCTGCTCCAATTTGCAGAAAACCCCTTATTATCTTGAAAGCAACCACATCCCTCCTTCACCTCATCAAAACAGCCTTGGAAATATATTTTGAGTGAATCGTTTTTAGTGGTATATGTATATCAAAACAATAGTGTTTTCTTTCAAGTTTGTGAACAAGTACTATTCTACTTTGGATCCGTTGCAACGCACGGGCACATTGCTAGTATATACCCTTATAAAAACGAGTTGGTGATGATGGTGTGCCTGCCATCCTGCAATATATATCTCTACTCTTATAGAAAACAGAGTTGGTGATGATGGTGTGCCTGCCATCCTGCAATATAGGCCGTCTGATCTGTATCTGACGGATAGGAAGGAAACTACAAAAAATAGCAAAAAGATACCCGCACTCCTACCCACAATTGTAGATATGGCCTTCTCTCGTTCATCCTTATCTCCCACAAGATAAACTACTCATATAAATGCATCTTGATTTTTCGTGCAACGCACGGGCATCTTGCTAGTACCCAAACAAAAAAGGACAGGAGGGAGTGATTGCTCTCACACGGACGCGACCTCTCACTAGCATAGGCATTGAACCGGCACGTCGGCCAAGAGAGCCCCGCTCGTTGCACGCCAGGCTGAACACAACTCCTCGCCGCATTCAACCGGCTTCAGACTTCCCCGCCTAACTCCATTAAATTCGCGCGTGCCTTGGGCTACCGGCAAGACGTCCTTCCGCGAGTCGGTCGGTTGGCTCCTCTTGTCTGCCCGCTATTTAAACGAGACCAGACGCCTGGCAAGAACCGCACCACACCGCCGCTCAACATATCCTCCTTGCACCATTTTCTTCGCACCCTCCATAGCATCCGGTGAGCAAGAAGACGAGTTCTCCGACATAAAAGCCGACTAGGTGCCCCAACAAGCCAGACGACTCGCTGCCCCACCTCCCTCCCCGCCCGAGGCCGTTCGTACGATGGGCGAGGATGTAGGCGGGCAAGCGGAGGAGCAAGCCGTCGTTCCAAGATGGCCCCTTGGGCATCAACTCGATGCTCCAAGCCTGCTCGCAGAGGAGTGGTCAGTTGTTGAATGCCGACACAAAGGGGACCACAGCGTCCCGTGCACCGGTGTTGGCCATGCCATCCGATGCAAACATTGGAGGTACCGCGTCATGTGGGTGGAGGTGGCCAACACGTTTGCGGCCACCGCCAACACCGAGGAATAGTGGACCGCGGGAGCCGCCGCCGCTCGGAACCCACATATCACTCCAAAAAAATACACTTCCGTGATGATATGTGTTTGTCACAGTAGGTCACATTTTCTCTCATGCATGTACATCCATGACAAATTTATGGCAGAATCAAGATAGTCATACATGTGATGTCGTAGAAGTGTTCCATGACATTACCAAAATTATCATCATGGAAGTGTCCACTTCCATGACGATAAATCGTGCGTCACAGAAGTGCTTTCGTCAAGGGTGACCGACACATGGCATCCACCGTAACGGAACGTCGTTAAGCTATCGGGTCTGGTTTTGGATCCGATAACCCGTTAACAGCCCCGACCAATGGGGATTTTCTACGTGTAAAATCATCATTGGCTGGAGGAAACACGTGTCGGCTCACCGTTGGGACAGATGTCATCCTCTCATTGGACCCAAAGCGCCTATGATACATCGACACGTGGCATGGCCCAACAGAGGCCCAAAAGGTCGGCCCGTTTGACTTGGTCAAAAGGTGGCGGGCCGGCCCACGGAAAGCCTGTTAATGGCATGTTCGCATATAGCCCATTTACAGCCCGCTAACCCAGGGCCCATTACGGCCTATCTGGATTAGGCCCAGTAGCGTCATCTGGGCCGTCCAATATGATTCCAGCCCATTTTAAGTTCCGGCCCATGTATGGCCCATGACGTCTTTCGGCCCATATGAGGCCCTTTTGTAACTCTTGGCCCATTAATGGCCCGTGGTGAAACTGGCCCGTAATGAACAGTGTATCACTTTATACCCATTAACGGCCCATTAATCCATTGGGCCGTTTGCAGCCCATGTTATCTTTCTGCCTTCTTAGGGCCCATTTATTCTTGGCCCATTAACGGCCCGTGGTGAAACTGGCCCGTAATGAATAGTGTATCACTTTATACCCATTAACGGTCCATTAATCCATTAGGTCGTTTGCAGCCCATGTTATCTTTTGGCCTTCTCAGGGCCCATTTATTCTTGGGCTCATTTCCAGCATTCGGGTACTTACGGCCCGTTACTGCAATTTTCTGCTTGTGGGCCAAATTCAGCCTGTGGTTACAGTCGGCCCATTTGTGGCCCGTTAATACATTGCGCCATTTTCATAGCGTCATCAAATACGGCCTATTAACGACGGCCCGTTATGGTCGGCCCATGAACAGACGACTCCAACTCTAGCCCGTTTACGGCCATAATGCGGTCTGTTTTTGGCCCATGTTTGGCCAATCGATCATACGGCCCGTCTAAGGCCCATTGATGATATGGCTCGTAGAAGGCCCATTGTTTCTATGGACCATAGAAGGCCCATTGTTTCTACGGCCCGTAGGAAGCCCAGTGTCACTACAGTAAATATGTAGCCCATGGCATGTTAAAGGCGGGAAACTACTATAGGTTTAGACCTGCTAATGGCCCAAGATGATTATAGGCCTACGTTTTGTCCCATATGAGTAATGGGCCGGCCTAAAGACCGACAACACTGAGATCCACTGAACCTTCCGGCCTAAATTACAGCATACCGACCAAAGAATAAACCTAGACTATACAACGAAGAAATTACGGCATATTACATCCACTGGGAATCAAAGTTCGCTACCGGTGATAATAAAGCGCAACATGACCGCGGATTTCATACACTGGGCATCAAAGGTCACCACCAGTGCATATAAATGCGCCGACAAAAGAATATACAAAACTGAGGGCACTTCAGAAGGCACTAGACCTAGCAAGCTCGGGCCCCGCAAGCAGCCGAACAAGCTGATGACACCTTAGTTGTGTCGATGATAGATGATTCATCCCTAGCTGTATGGCACCATAGTGCGCAAGGCAGTCCCCTGACATCTTCATTACATCTTTGACTTCAAGTCGGAGCTGAGCTGAAGCAAGCCTTTCTGCTTTAAGTTGAGACTGAAGAAGTCGAACTGATTGAGGCAGCGACTGCATAGAGGTTGTCTGACACCTGCTGGTGAGTAGCTTCAACTCACGGTCTTCATCAAGACAGGACCTTGGGGTCATCTCGCTGTCCTCAAGATGGTTTGGCTCACTATCTTTCCTAAATTTCTACCTGGCATAAGAGATACGACTCTGAAAGAGAAACAAGGAGACACGTAAATGGTTTCACAATTATATAAGCAAATAAATGGATCTGTTCTGCATAAGGAACATGTTTTACAACTACAATTTAAAACTGGCAATTGTTGCAAACATCCAATCAGATGTAAACAGCAGTGGAGGAAATGATGCCTATCCAAATCTATACTATAACAAAGTTTGAAGGCTTGAGAAGGATGAACTTACATTACATGTTAACACGAACTGGACAAAGCCCTTCTCCATGTTGATGGAAAGACAATTCGAATAATTCCCCAAAGAAAATTCTTTATAAGCGTTGCCATTATTCGACATTTTGCAAAGAGTAAATATAGATCAAATAATATTGGAAGAAATAGAGGATAATGAAGCTCAGGTGCAGACTGATGATACATAATCAAATAGCAATTAATTAAGTACATCGTTACAAGGCAAAAGGTACTGACAAGAGGAATGCAGACATCAACGTGTGAAGTGGCATTGGCTTTATTCAACATTTTGGTAAGAGTAAATGTAGATATGATCAATTGGAGAAAGTGGAGGGAAGGGAAGATAAGATGCAGAGTAATGCTAGACAATCAACTATCTCGCGATGCATGTACAGTAATACCACCACCATCCGTTAGTAGTTGTCGCTCAAATGGATGTATCTAGCACTATTAAGTTCTAAATACATCCAATTAATCAACAATTAATTCGATACAGAGGGAGTACATGACAACAGGTACTTACATGAGCAATCCAAAACTTCATAACCATTGTGTTAATTCTACATTTATCTAAGAGTAAATATAGATCTTATAATTTCAAACAAAGGGAGGATAAAGAAGCGAACATTTACAGTGATGCTACATAATCAAACAGCAATGAGTGTAAGTATGCTGACAAAGGGCAAGAGGTACAGACAAGAGAAATGCAGAGCCCAGTATTGTCGTGAGATCCTATGATCCTTTGAGCAAGGAGATTCATCTGAACTTAGCTTTCATACAAGAGAGAAGGTAAGGCACATGCAGAAATTTAGGAGTTCAAAATTTGAATTGATATCATAGACAGTACCTGACGCTGGGCTATCAGCAGTTCTCATAGGGGTTTGGCCACTGGAGTAGGGGTAAAGTCTATTATAGTTGGGCATGTGTTTTTTTTGGTTGCTGATCTATCTGATTTAACATGTATCACTACCTTTTTCCAAATACCTAGTTTGTACTCCTTGAGGATCTGCAATCACCCTCTTCCTTTTGGACATTTATTACGAAAGAACAACATTTGACTGGAAAAACTTAGTATGACGACACATGGAATAGGTACAGAAAATGGATAGGTATGGCATATACTCATATATGATGCTTAAACTAAGCAGATGGTGTAACAAAGTAGAAGTAATGCAAGAGGTCAGATGCAAAATATGTGCGACCAAATAACCTTGCCAAGTTAGAGCATGCACCTTGATGGGTGAATAAGATAGGCCATCCTCCACCATGCCAAGTTTATTAGCCAGTGGATTGTTCCGCAATATTCCTCTCATGCGCCTATTCTCATATTCATTTTGATAATGTTCAATACCTGACATGCATGAAAACATAAAAACAAGTGAGATTATCTTTGTAATGCAGAAGTGATTCTAATCCAATACTTCCTCCCTGTAAACCCCTTTGTGCTATCTCTGAAATTCTTCTAAGAGGTGGCATGCATGTTGTAATTTGGTGTGTGCATTAATATAATGTGGCCTACTACTCAAAATATGAGAGCTCCAGAAGTGATGATACTTTGCAGATGACAGCTTCAACATATAGTAAAGAAGAACATGTCGACCTGACCTGACAGATTCAAAATATACTAAGAGAGAATAACTCGACATGACGACCAGTCGACCGCAAGAGAAGAGGATCATCTTAAAGAAGAGCAGAAGAGCAAGTAGATTGAAGATATTACAAGTCTTTCTATATAGTGTCGGTTGGCCATCCATGATGAACCAGAGCGCACAGAGAAATATTATTCCTTCCGGACTATCCATATGTGGCTCACATGCATTTCGAAACTAAAGTAGGAACATTTAGCTGACCAATTAAACATCTCCCAGTTTTACTAACATCAGCATAATATCAGATTTGAATTTGTACAACTAAGCTTGTTTAGCTCGATGGGTGGAGCAGTGCTATTATGACACGAACCACGTAGGCTGATCGTGGTCATCATAAAATGGGGAAACCGTAAGCATGATGAGTATAGTGTTGACCGTGGCAGTGGGATGGCAGACCTGAAGCTGCAAACCGTGCAAAGGGTAGTTAGCAACCGATATTTGCTTTGAAATAACAACTAAGATTTGGTATGGACAAGAAAGTACAATCAACAAGTGACAAAGAAATGCAATTCTGTTGTCTCTCTATATGTCGCGACATGCATTGGAAACTCAAGTGGGACCTTTAGCTAACCAATTAAATGTGTCTGTTAACTAATATTAGTATCATATCACAATCATATTTTAACAACTAAGCTTTGGAATTTTGAGTGTTGTGTTGTTTAGCTTGAAGGGTGGAGTAATGCTGGTATGACAGAAACCACCTACGCAGATCATAGTAGAGTAGATAAAAGGGGAAAACCCTAAGCATCAAGAGTAAAATCGGGAAAGTGGAACTAGCTGGACTAGTGGGAGGCGCACATGCTTTTCGAAACGAATATAGGAACATTAGGTGACCAATTAAACATTCTCTGTTTTAGTAATATGAGCATCATATCAGATTCGTATTTCAACACGTAAGCTTTGGAATTATGAGTGGCATGTTGTTTCGCTTGATGGGTTGAGGTCTTGAGGAGCAGTGCTAGCACGACACGAATCAGTGAAGCACCTACGATGATGGTAATGAATATAAAGGGAGGAAACCATAAGCTTTACGAGTATAGTGACCGTGACATGGCAGATCTGAAGGTGCAAACCGAACAAAGCTACTTCGCAACCAATGTTTGCATTCAACTATCCACTATGATTTGGTACGGACAAGAAAAGTACAGTAAACAATTTAAGATCTATTTTCCGGGTGAGATCAATAACTTAAGCACATATGGAAGAGTACCACCTCTCTTGCAACGCCGTGTAGGCCCCTGCTGATACGTTGAGGGTGATGCGGGTGTGATGGCTGTCGGCGGCGGGGAAGAAGACTTTAGATGGCAGACGACCGGGTTGTGGGATAAATCATGTTGCCGTGGACGAGGCGGTCGTAAGAGCGGCAACGGCAAAGTGGACGACGGCGCCGATGAAGCGAGACGAAGCAATGAAAGGATCCTGGTCCGACGCCGTGGATGAGAGACGTCCATCTCTTGAAGTGGACGACTGGGTAGGGGTAGCGGCTCCCGCGAGGTGGAGAATGGGGTGGCGGACGGAGGAGGCTGGCCGCAGTGAGGAGGTTGTCATGGCGCCGATGGTGTATGAATGGCGAAATGGATGGGGAGGGGGATCTCAAACTTTGGGACTCGCTTGTCTAAAATGTGGCAAAGTTACTAACTTATCCCCCGTTTAAAATTTTGGACATCACGTCGGTTGGGGATAGGACGGTAATCTCGCATCTCCCATATATTTGCCGGTAACGATTTCGGGCAAGGACAGGGTGTTTTGCCGCCCATAGTTAGCGCCCACGATGTATGAACGGGGCTGACAGGTAGGGCGGTTGTGTCACGTCTGACGGAAGTTACACATCTGCCCCTATTTAAAATATTAGCCTACATCAATTTCGGACGAGGAGAGTTTGTTTTGCCGCCCATCGTGGATGAATGGGGAAATGGAGGGAGAGACACATGTCTTTCAGACAAGCTTGAATCAAATGTGTTTTGCCGCCCCCGTTTGGCGCCCACCATGTCTGAATGGGCTCAGAGGCCGTCGTGTCACGTCTCATTGAAGTTACTAGTCTACCCCTATCGACAGCAGTGTAAATCCGGTCGATAAGGATGTCAAGTGTCAGGGTAAACAGTAATTTCCATCTTGCAAACACTTGCTTTGGGCACCCCACAAATGATAGTGGGTGTTTAGCTGCTTCGTTCAAAACTTGGGAGAATTAGCATTCACGTTTGCCCTGGGCCCTGGCAACTAAATCCAAATCCAATTTTTATTCGATTACGAATATCCACAGATAATTCTACATTTTGTTATTTATTTCTTCAAAACCACAACAAAGATTTATTCCACCTTTATATATGATTATGATTTAGAAATGTCGTGATCTTCAAATTCAGTAGATTGGATACACTTTGAGTCAGATAGTTATTTCATCCAATACAATATGCTCACACGAAAAACAGTTCACCTTATGTCAATCATACAAGTACTGAGGATTACCTCGCCTAAAAAATTCTGATCATTACAACACATGGACAACATAGGGGGTCTTACAACATAATCCATTCAGAGACATGACACAACATGCAAGTACAATAATCTAATGATAATTTCAACTGATATGTAAAGAAGAACTGGGATTACCCTGGGCTTCAGATAGCAGAAGCAGCAGGACCTCCTCCGTCTTCAAATACAACATTCTTACTTCCTCCAATTCTTGGGTTGCTTGCATAATGCGTGCAGCTAATTGCGTAATTTCCAGCTTCAAGATCGAAATTACCTCATTCATGGCAGCCACACCATCTCTTTCTGTCTCTAGTAGAGCCTCAAGAACTATAATATATGTGCTCAGACTGCTCTCCGGCGGTGCTGCCTCTGAACTGCTACCATCTAGTAACATGGATGGCGCACTGCTTCCACAAATAGATTCTGGGGTTGTACATTGTGTCCTAGTGTGAACGGCATCCTGAAAGGTTTCCGCTGGACATAAGTAAGAGATAGTTATCGCATGATCCAGGCAGTAAGCTTACATGGTAAACGACATAAGAATTATTGCCGAGCATGGCAAGCTATATTTAAATGGTTCGGAGCAGCATCAGCCAAAAATAAATTAAAATGGTAAGATGAAAACTTGAAAGGGAGTGTGCCACTGCTATATTTAAGTTGCCAAGGCATCTAAGCAGTTGAAATAATCTGAGAAAGCACTTAACAGTGTGGCCTCATACAAACTACGAAGACAGTCTTGTGATGAAGTTCAGAGGAAAAGTTAAGGACTCAAATGAACTAGGCATGCATTTCTTTACGATAGTACAACAGGCACTACTGACATATTGGACAACTCAGGTATAGCGTAACAAGTAACAAACAAGCATTCGAATCAAGTAATACAGCAAAGTAGACAACTGAACTATTTGTTATTCTGTAGGATTACAGGTTGAGGGCACAAGCCAAGAAAGTAGCCCACACACATTACATTTCACATGTACTAAAACACACTGGCTTACCATCTATTGCTGTGAAGCCTCGCTGCTGTTGCAATGTTCTTTGAAGATATCGTCAGCATCCCATGGTTGCAAATCTACTTATTGTAGTTTATTCTGCACCCTCTATTTAGGTAAACTTAATTTTAATCGCATGCAGTAGTTCGAATTGATCATCAATGGTTCATCTAAACTAATGAAAGAAGGGTGTGTGTGCATACACGACAATATATCTGCTTCCCTCTATTTTTATGCTTGTTCGAGGTGCCAGCCCCAAAACAACAAATAGTTTGCTTGATGGGGTTGGCAACTCCATAATTAATAGAAGCATCAAATTAGTCATGCAACTTGGGAAGATCAAGAACACACACAAAAAGTAATGAACAGAGGCTCGTAGCAGTGATGTAATAGCTAGCATCAGAAAATGTACGGTAAAACGAACAAAAACCAGCAGAACCACATGCTAGTTTGCTGATGTGTAATTAGGCATAGAGAACATGAAGCAGTCTGATGGAACCAACAGGTGGCCTCAGAACAACACCATTATCATAAATATAGCATGCAAGAAGTAAAATAGTAGGCAGTGATATCTAGGAAGTACAGTAATACTTACGACGAAACTAAAGCATATTAACTATATGTGCACTGGTATATAATTTAGCACATGTAACATGTTCACTGCCAGGAGTATGGCCCTACAGGTGCAAGTAGAATAACGCATCTCATGAAAGACTTAATGATGCCCTGAAGAAATTCGAAGGTGCAGTGCTTATGCTAAGAAAGTGAATGTATGCGCCGTCCATTGGATAATAGTACCTGACTCTCGGCGGCGTACGGGTATCGTTGGCTTACTTGATAGCTAAGGATTGTCGATGGTGCTCGTGTCGCGGTTGAGTTTGGGCCGGCTGTCGCAGTCGCTGAAGTGGCTCCGGTGCTACGGTTGCGGCGCCTATCGACATACAAGAAAGCTCATCTATGGCAAGTGAACAGTTTCACGATAAAGATAAAAACCAAAGGAGTACAGATCGAAATAACCTTATGAGGCTGCGGCGTCGGTAAAGCAGGGCTGGTGGAGTTGAATATGGCGTCCGTGGAGCGGGTCCGGTGCAGTGGATGAAGGCTTCGGCGGGCGCGTTGTACAGTGCTTTCGGTGAGGCGGATCTATTGCGGCGGACGAGGGCTTGTATGAAGGGCCAGCGAAGGGACGGATGAGGCAGTCAGTGAAGGGCCTACAATGTGGTTGACGAGGGCGCCAGTTAAGCAGATTCTGTGCGGTGGACCATGATGGCGGTCAAGGATATCTGGAGCGGTGTACAAGCCAGTCGCTGAAGCGGCTACGGTGAAGTGGTGAGTCAGCAGTTGGGGGTTCCAAGGTGCGGAAGGTAGATCCATGGGGGTGTGAGGTCCACCGCTGCGGTGGAGGACTAGATTCAGCGGCTTGCCGTGGTTGGGGGTCGAGGAGGGGAAGGGGAGGGTCTCTGGGGAAGAATGTTGGGGGCAAAGAGGGGAAAACAATGGAGTTACCAAAGCAGCCCTTTACCATTCATGTGGCAGGGGTAAAGTAGGAATATCACAGGGCTAAACTTTCGGGCGAGAGATATTTCAATGTGAGCGGGAAGTTTGAAAGCTTTTGGCACCTGAAATTATATTCTACTCTTGTACGGCCGACTATGATATCATGGCTGAGAATTTGTTTGTTTTGCACGCAAAAAAAGTGCAAGTTTTGAAAATCAATGTCTCCAAGTCGAAACTTAGATTGTCCATTCAATTCAAATATGGATCATTGAACTACTACAAGAAAATACCATCATATGGTCCAATTCAAATGAAATTCCAAATTTCTTTATCCTAAATATGATGACAAAAGCAAAAATGTGTATGTGTATGAATAAAGTGGGTGATTATAAAGTTTGAACATGCCCGTATGTGTATATCTCTAGGATTGATATATGAATTTGAAATCACGAAATCCCGGCTTAAAAATGTACCTCCGTTTAAATGAATTACAAAAGCTAATGATGGAGTCCAATTCCAAAATTCCAATCTTAGTTTTGTAATTCTGGTACATCAAAGTATATCACGCATGTTCAAAAGTATCGTTATCTCATAGTCCAGACTGTGAAACAAATTGATCAACGTTGAGTGCACACACTATTGACCATGTATATCTCAATTACGATAAAGTCCCTCAAATATAGACACCTCACTCTTT
>LR738711.1:215194842-215239156 GCA_902687465.1 Secale cereale | reverse complement strand
CCCACACACACACAGAACTCGTTCTCTCCCCCAAACACCAACATACGAGCACATTAACACCCCTCTCTCTTCTAAAGTCCGGACCCCAATATAGGTCTCTATCACTTTGTCTCTTGGGCATGCACACATCTCTTCCCCCACTCTCTAGCTAGATCACCCGGCATCTCTCTTTCCCAAGCACACGCGCTATGTCGAGTGTATCTTTCCCATACACACAAAACGTCGCCCCCAAACGTCCATCTCCCTAGTTATGTGGTTCTCGCACACTCACCTCACACACAACCCTCACTGAAAAACAAGCACACTTTGTCTCCTTGTGCACCACTCTCCTCTTTCGATCTCTCCCACATGCAGACCCGCCCCAGCTCCTCCCTGTATACATATATGTCGTGACTCTTTCCATAGCTCAATAATGTATCATCGTTCTCGATCTCGCACAATGTTCTCTACACCATCTATTCTAGATCTCTCATGAAGTCCCTATCACACACACGATGACTCGCTTCCCTTGCGTCTCCGTACATAGGCCAATTTCAAACAACATCAACATTGTCTCCATATCTATATGCCATTTATGGACACAAACGCCCCCTATCTTTCTCTCTCTCTCTCTCTCTCCCCGTCGCTAGCTCTCTCTCTCTCCGTCGCTAGCTCTCTCTCTCTCTTGCCTCCTCTCTTTCTCTCTCTCCGTCGCTAGCTCTCTCTCCCTCTCTCGCTCGCTCGCTCTCACACCCCTCTCCCACACACAATCGATGTCTCTTCCAAATAGCCTGCTCCCCACGCCCGCACCCATGCTATCCCGCTACTACACATGTCACACCATTCCCCCTTCCCTTATACTAGGTTTACATCATTAGTGGTCTCTCTACTCCACATACACACACTCCCTCTCACATACAAACGTGCGCACAAACAAACACAGACACACACAAACACCCATTAATCTGGATCATCATCTCTCCCCATGTCTGCATTTGTATCTCACACACTCACTCTGTAATTATGTATATGTGTCTCCATGTTACACAACACAAAGCCCCATGTACATGTCTCTCTCTCTATCCTCCACACACATAGACACAAAGAATCTGTTATCATTGCCTCAGTCTCTAGACATATCACACACGCACAATGTCTCTGTCTCTCTCGCAAACACACTCAACAAGGGTTTCCCCGTGAATAACTTACCATCTATTCATCAACAGTCGTGGCAGTACGACAAACACGAGACGTGAAAAATAATAAATCTACATGTGCTTAGACCACCTAGTATGACTACTAGGACTAGAGCAAGCCAAAAAGCGCGCCGCCGTCACCCCCTCCTTATCGGGGACGGGAAAACCTTTTTTTACACAGTCGAGAAGTCATTGTGCTAAGGCCTCACATGCTGAGGCGTTGAATAGAATGTAGATGCTAGTTTACGGAAACAAGTATCGATAATACGTTTGTATCTCCATACTTATATTTCTTCTCTTATAAAAAACCGAGTTGGTGATGATGGTACGCGTGCCATCTTGCAATATAGACCGTCCGATCTATATCTGGCTGATGGAAATTAAACTAAAAGATAGCCGCACCCCTCTCCACATTTGCAGACAAGGCCTTCCATTCATCCTTTTCTCCAACAACCTCATTGTTGAGCAATTAAGAACGGAAGCCTGAGGAACAAACTGGCCTGGTGGCCGCTGCTGGTGTCGTTAATCTCCATGTGTCCCCTCAGTCCAACCACCAATCACCATCACGCCCCACTCCTCTTCACCTTATCTCCTAGTTCTTGTGATATCATTAGTTTTTACACATGGGATTACTCCTGCATGGGTCAATCACAACGAGTGTTTTTATAAAAAAAATGCATCTTGATGTTCCGTGCAATTCACGGATCTTTCTAGTACTCCTACAAAAGATTAAGTTGGTGATGATGGTGTGTCTGCCATCCGTCGTTTGTGACCATTAGATCTACATCTAACGACTATGAGGTAAGTTGTTGCCTCTTATCACAAACATCCCACTTGTCTACCAATTTGTAGAAAAACCCATGTTCAAGAATTCATCCGATTAACCAGTTAACTTGCCGATTAATCTCTACTTGTAGGGCCACCGAGTAGTTGATAAACCAATAAATCATCCGATTAATTGATTAAATGGTCGATTAACTTGCCGATTAGTCTATTAATCCCCTACTCGACAGCCAACCGAGCAGCTACGAGTTAACGATTTCCTCAACAATGAAAAACCCATAATTAGTATCTTAAAACCAACCACATCCCTCCCTGACCTCACCAAAACAGCCCAAGTAATATATTCTAATTGAACCATAATATATCTCTAGTGATATATGTATATCAAAATTAGAGTGTTTTGTATCAAGTTTGTGAATAAGTATTATTCTAATTATGATTCGTTGCAACGCACATGAACATTGCTAGTATTTCCAACCATGCAAAAAAAATCCCTAGTATTCCATAGTTTCGAGTTTTCCGTCAAGATATTAGTCACTCATGGTTGATATTTACTTTCAATCATGTACACATATGCACTATGTAACTATCCTTGCTTATTGGGTTCCAAAGCTTAACTTTCACTCCTACTTACAATATGTAGAGTATTTAACAAAAAACTACCACTTTCAACTAGCCCTGGGAAGAATCTATTGTACAAAAAATAGCAAAAACATACCCAAAATTTCTTAATCCACGCCAAAAACTACTACCTACCTATTAGGTTAGTTTAAACCCATTTATGACAGGGTTGGCCCACACTTCCGTGCTGATGAGGCAGCTTAAACAAACACATTTTGTTTGACCGTTGACACGAGGGACCCACATCTGACCTTCTATCATGTTATTCCCCCTCAAATCATTATTTTTCCTGAACATTACTTCAAACAGTAGTGATGCGTGTTTGTCGGTGGCGCCCGTGATGAGCGAGTTGGCCACCGCTCTGGCGGACGGGCCGGACGCCGCGCTGGCCTCCGCACGGGTTGGAAGGCTGGCCTGAGCGTGACTCACAAGCGAGAAAGCCGCCGCGCTGGCCTTCGCTCGAGCCAGACGGCTGGCCTTAGCGTGGCGCGCGCGAGCAAGCCACGGCCGCACCGCCATGCCAATATAGCTAGCAAACCTTCCAGACAAGCAGCTGGACGGAGCTATCTTGGCGAGCTAGCGGCCGCGAGCGCCGGACGGAGCTGGCATCCGGGCTGCCGCAAGATGGGCTCCGCACCGCCGGCGGTTTTGACCTCGACTTCTACCGGCGGCGGTAGCTGCATCCCATGACCGAGGATGACTAGGTGGACGGGCCGGAGGTAGGAGGTCACTCGCGGATTTTTGTGCAGACTGACATGTAGGTCCCACAAGTCATAACGCCCGGTCGAATAGAAGGTGTTGACTTAATGGGCGACATGGGCCCTGTTTGAATACTCTAAGTGAGAGGTTAGATTCTAACCTTGAACTAACTCTAACCAAAGTGGTGTTTGGATGGCAGGGTTAGATTGACAACAAATGTATCCAAACAGGGCCATGGGTCGAAACGTGCCTATAACGACACTTTGTAGAGTAGTCGTTTCTTGGTAGGGCTGGTTGGTAAGAGCATGTACAATGGTTGATAAGGTAGTCTTATCTTAAGTCTGCCACGTATGCAAGTGGTAGTAGTTTCTTGGCATTATTAGTGGTTTCTTGCATTATTAGGGGTTTCTTGTAAAGAACAATGTACTACTAGCGACAAAAGGCGATTCTAGGTTGCGCTGTACTCCAACGAGTACTACTAGTGGTCGCGGGAGTGTATACCTCGTTTTGTGGGTTCGATCCCGGTCGAACGCACGGCGGCCTTTTTTTAAATAGTAACTTCGCTGCGAGCCAATAATTTACACGGTAGTTTGAGTTTTGAAGTCAAACGGACGTGCGGCACCACAATCTGGGTGCACTGGATAGCCTAGCCACGTGAACGGGTTTTCCTTCCCAGCATCTCGTGCCTCGCGTGCTCGCCCTAGCCGCAATTCGCTTGCAGCTTCCTCATCAGCTAGTAGCATATTTAAACTAGCGCCTCCCAATTAAGCTCGAGGAGCAGGAAAAACCTGGCGGGGCATTGGGAACCGTGCAATATGGCTCTGTAGCTTGTGGCGTTGCATGCACGGACTTCACTCCATTATTGGCTCTGCTAGAAAAGAAATTCCTCTTGACGTGTTTTTTTTGAAACGGAGGGAAAAGCTTTGCTTCATCTCATTCAGAAAGAAGGAACTACTAACAAAGTTCGATGAGATCCATTACACCTCCACAAATGGAAGCGAAAAGCCTAGTCTCGCTGTATCAAATAACTCAAATGTTCTGCCCCCGCAGTTATCGTCAATGATAAACAGGCTGCTAGTGTGTGCGTGAGAGGAGCGGCTGAGGCCCTCCACTATGTGTTCGGTGCCAGAAATCTAAAAAGTTTGCCACATACACTTCGATGCCAAATGAAAAATATTTAGCACCGGCACCACAACGTGAAGGATTTGGCATCCATCCACCTCTGTCCCACCTAGCTTTAAACTAGTAATATATCAACTCAAATCAGTGTCTCGATAGTGGTGCTGGTGGTGCTTCGCATGCAAAAATACAGTGGCTGCTTTGTTTATTGCCTCAAGAAATATGGTGTCGGAGCAAGTAGAAGCATCGATGGCCTGAAATTTTTATATGGCATCGGCTGGGCAATGTAGGACACCGGTGCCAAATGTTCAAAAAGTGAATTTGGCACTGGTTTTGGCCTACATAGTGGAGGGCCTGAGTAGGCCAGCTACGTGAGAGGAGCGGATGAATAGAGCATCGAGAGTACCCACTAGGCCACTATGCAGGTGTACTTTCCCTGCATTGATAGTACAGCGATGGTTCTAGAGAACAGTAGTACCCTCCACTTCCAACTGTAGCTCCTTGGCCCTGAGATTCAAGAGTACGAAACTGGTGCACTATACTGTATAGTACATAGCACTAGTAGTACCCTCGCACTACTAGTTGAGAAAGCGGTACTAGTACTGCTACAGTACGAGTACGTACTCCTCCGTCACATAATGTAAGACATTTTTTGACACTAGTTGGAGTGTACAAAAAATAGCAAAAACATACCCAAAATTTCTTAATCCATGCCAAAAACTACTAGCTAGTGCCAAAAAATTATTAATAATGCTATTATTTACAGTATAATGCAATCCCATAACGTCCCATAATGCTAGTACTAGTAGTAAATAATAGCCTCACCCCTTCGCTACAGTTGGAAGGGACGAGGCCCTGCGGTTACTACGCTCTTATCTCCTCCTCGTCAGTTCCCCTCCCCCCGAAGAGAAGGCAGTTCGTTGCTGCTCCCATGGATTCACCAGGCGGTTCTCCTCCTCGTCGGGGCTGGGAGACCTTGGACGACGATCCTCTGGGAGAAATCGCACGCCGCTCTGACGTCCTCACCGTCGCAAGACTCGGTGCTTCCTGCACCAACTTTTTCAAGACGATGCTTAAAATGGCTTGGGAAAAGGCCATGCTTGTTGGTCTTCCATGCGTCCTCGAGGAGAAGGTTCTTCTATGGGACAATCCTTTGAAAAGTCCACCGCTCCCTGGCCATGGTTGCACGTTGACTCCGCTAGAGTTGCCGACGTTGAGAGGTAGTCGGATTTTGTCCGATGAGGAGGTCAGTAATGGAGTTTGATCATGTAGTACTTAGTTATTCCATTTCCATCCCTTAATTTCTCCGTTGCCCACCGTCTTATATATAGGTCTGGGTCGGTGCCAACAAAGATTGGCTTGCTTACCTCCAGCCGGATACCACCATCATTTTGCACAACATCCACAGCAGTGCGGCCGTTCCGGTAGACCCCTTCTCCACCATTGGGATCGGCCCTCCGGACTAGTTGGGCTTGAATACATATGATGATGCCTACATGAGATTGAAGAAGATAGCAATTGCGAACCCGCCAACAAAGCGACGTGGCTACGATGATTACTATCTCATCACCCTGTTCGACATAAGGATTGCCATCAATGGAAGAGGCACTAACGGCAGAGGCTGCCGCATGTTGGTGGCGGCAGATTTCTATCCCTACACATTTGAAGCCGCCGTGTGCCATCTAAGCTGCATCTTTGCGGTGACAAGTCAGGGGACTTGTTTCATCTGGTTGCCATCCTACGGTACGGGAGATTACAAACGGAATGCACAAACCATCATTTGCATCCCTAACGGTACTCCATTATTTTGCAGGGACCAGTCATCCCGCGATGAAAATATGATCGCCGATCCTGGATGTGCATTTTCATCCGCGATACGGTCTAACCTGGAACCTTGTAGCTGACTATGGCATATTGGGATTAACTATCTTACCAGTCGTTACCCATGGTACCACTGATGTGCAACATGGTCACACAATCTACCACGATCGGACCGTCACCTTCTACCCAGGTATTCCATTTTGTAACCCACTTGCCTTATCTTTCATTGTTGTACTAGTACTCTACTTACGTACTAGTAGGAGTACTTTTTACCTTGGAGGACGCGTATAGCTAGCTAGGCCCTTGAAGACTTGAACCCACTAGCTGCCACCATTTTTTCTTTTCCATGTCTTACTATCTCATCCATGTAGCCAAGAGTGGCTATATATAATAAGCCGGTTATTTTACTTCCTCTATACCAGAGTAGTACTATTTGCTGCACAGTATTACTGACCGCCATATTTGAGCACAACATTATAATGCATGGCCCTTGACTATGTACGTCGCCATGTATCCAGATCTGAGATGCCGCGTGTACCAGATGAACGGTGCCGAGTTCGACCCCCGTGATGCTATGTGGGTGCCGAGGAACACTCTTGGAGAGTACTCAGTTTTCATTGGGGACAGTACCCCATTGTGAAGCGGATGCCACCTTCCATGCACGACATGGAAGGCCTGCCGTTCATGAAGCATGGTTGTGTCTTCAGTGCGCACCGCCAGATGCACGACATGCTGGGACACGCTATCCCAGATTTATGCCGCTCTAGCTTGGATGAGTCTCCATCGTGTGGAACCGGACTAGAAAGCTGCGGCAATGATTCACGTTGCCTACCGCTATGGATCGTGCCATCCATGAAGAACACCTGGGACTGGAACCTAGAGGAGGACATGTAGCCCATCTATAACGTGTAAGTGGAGTATGGTAAATTGTGAACGGTAGCGCTGTGAATATATGTAAACTAATCGTGCACAAATTTATCACATGAATTGGAGATGAACTTGTGTGGCATACTGGCATTTGTCCATTAGAATTTATTACTAGTAAATGTGTTAAGTGTACGTGCAACTTGTGTGGTTGTTGCACGGGCTCCAACACGCTCTTTGAGAAAGAAAAAAAGTTGGCAAAGCTTTGGACATACGTGACGTGGCGGCATCATATAGTAGCATCATTCGCTATAGTTGTACTCCGTGTAGTACGCTCCTACAAGGACGACAACTTCTATAAAACCTTGCGCTTGGCTCTTTGCCTCTTCGGGAGGTTCAACAGTTTGTACTCGTGTGAACCTTGCACTTGCCTCTTTGCCTCTTTGGAAGGTCCAACAATGATGATACTACAATACACATTATGCTTCTAGCAATCTGACACCGATTGAACTGATGCACGTCCACCGCGAGGGCGAGGGCAAGGGAGAGGGAGAGGGAGAGGGAGAGGGCACTGTAGTCAAAACCCTCTCCTCGTCCCGCGAACCGCCGCGCGCGTGGGCGAGGGAGAGGCGTAGTAAGCAAGCTTCTCCTCGTTCGGCGAGTCGACGGGACACATCAAAGCAGTACTAGTACTAGTCCATAATGTGTCCTTTCCGGTTAGTATGGCTTAATTAGAAACGAGAAAAATACACTAGCGGTCAACGTATGTAACAATACGCTCTTTACGGTCACTATATATAGTTTTGCGGTGATTATACGATCACTAGCTCATCGTAGAGCACCGTATTGCACCCTACTGACCAGCCACATAGTCGACGTGGCACTTTGTTGACTGGTTAAATTGTCACCTGGTTTCTGGGTCCCACCTGTCAGTTGGCAGAGCAAAGAAATCAGCTAAAAAACAAAGAGTGTAGTACATCTACACTTCTAATGCATTTAGCCTTTAATCTAAATCGATATTGATTGACTAATGCACGAACTTGTGCTCTAGGAATAGGCTACATGTCTATCCTTAATTACAGCATGCAACGACCTTCATTTAATCTTCTTCTCTCAATGGTCGCATGCACACATAAGTCTGCTACTTTTGGGCGTTAATTATGCCCTGGTCAATGTGTAAATCTCTAAATGTACAGTCTTTCACGGACATAGGGAGTAGGTTGAGCACTTGAGCGTGAGCGTGTGTGTTGCGTCGTGTGCTGTGTGCCGCATGGGTGCGTGAGTGTTGCGTGCATCCATGTGTACGTGTGAGTGTTGCATGTTGCATGCATGCATGCATTCATGGGGCTTACTCCCTCCCATTGACATGTTCATATTTCAAGCTTCCTATGTTCCCTCCATATGGTGATACTCCCTCTGTTCCCAAATACGGAGTAAAATCCTCCCGCTGTTCCGAAATAAGGAGTAAAATCCTCCCTCTGTTCCCAAATATGGAGTATTTGTCTTTCTAGATATTTCAACAAGTGACTATGTACGGAGCAAAATGAGTGAAGTGAGCGTAGAGGTATAAGGATAATGTAGAAAGGAAGTCTTCGCGATCCATTATTCCCCATCTCGGTCAGAGAGAACTATTCAAGTAGTCTTCGCAGTGAAGTGACAATCCACGCTGCAGCAGATGAGACACTTAATTAATAAGCTGAACCGGCGTGTTGGTGTTACTAAATCAACCTTACCCAGTACTGCCATCATGTTTGCCAGTAGAGCACGCTTCTGTCCTCCATTAACTGACATATGGGCCCTCTTGCGGTAGACACATATGTCATCCGTGTAACTAGTTACACTCTTAAGGACGGTATATCCTGGTAGTTGTAGTAGAATTGGGATTTAATGCACTTCCTTCCCCGTCTTCCACTCTTCTTCCTCCTCTCTTCTTCTTCCTCCTCTCTTGCCCATCGTCGGACGCACACCATTTCCCCCCGCTCTCTGCTCGCGCACCCGCGCTATCTTCCTTGGTAGCTCGTGCGTACCATATCCCCCCGCTCACTGCTCGGCCACACAAGGAGAAGCTTCTTCGCTCGCCCGCCCGAATCCACTTCCCCGCTGGCTCGCTGGCACCGAAAACCGCAATGGCAGAACCGACTGACACGCAGAGCCGTGATTGGAATTCCCTCCCTGATGTCCTCTTGGAGCAGATCTGTAATCTTATGGACCTACTCAGCACCGTCCGTCTGGCCGCATGCTCGGTGTCTTTGTACCGTCTACTCGTGTGCAACCGGTCGGCTCTTTTCAAGACACCCTGCTTGCTGATGCCTATTCCTCGTAGGTGGCCCAGACACCAACTTGACGATCCTACGGAGGTTGCCATGGTGCCCCTCGACATGCTACCACTACCCGTCCACGTGTCCTTCATGCGAGGCCACTACTGGGCGGGCATGAAGGCCAACTGGATCGTCCTCATCCACCAATTCGGTAGTCTATGGCGTCTTGTGGATATCTACACCCAGCGAGAGATCACCCTTCCATCTTTGGATACCGCCGCCATCGAGCCTCGCGTCCCACCGGACACTCCTACCTACTACGCACAAGAGGCGTCGAGCTTTTGGCTCGACCTCTGTTTGCTGAAGGTTGTAATCTGCGAAGTGCCCACACCATCAGAAGACTACATGGATTACAAGCTCATTGACGTGTTCAACATGGGATTAGTCTATCTGGAATCCGGTCGCCATACATGGTTATGGCTCATCATCGATCATCTTTACCTAACACTTTTGTCTGATGCTATAGTGCACGATGGCATTGTTTATGCGGTCGACGCACAGATTGGCTGCCTATACTGGTGGAATCTATCGTCGTGTAATTGTTCTATCTCATCTCATCTTTACCTTAAGAATACGACTACCTGTTCATTGTTACAAATTTAGAATATATGGTATGTCTATAACCACATCATTGCTATATGTTCCTCTCATTTCCTATTTTTTATGACCACACATGTTATTGTTAGAGTTGATATGCGAACAATTGGTATCTAATGATTGTTAGAATAGATATTATGAGTATAAGCTCATGATCTCTATATGTTACTCTCATTTCCAGGATTTTTATAACAATGCATGTTATTGCTTAGAGTTGATATGATAACTGTAGTAAGTGCTATGGTAGAATATGAGTAGGCCCTGTCATATCTGTTTTCCTCTCATTGTTACATGATGTTTGAACCATGATATATTGCTAGAATATGAAAGCCATTGTCTTATTTTTTTTAACTTGGGGTATGATTATGACCATGGCATTGCAATTCTCTGTCTATGATATGTGTCACTGTTATAATAATCTTAATTCCACACATACTCTGAACATGATTGTTTATTTTTGTCCTTTTGGTCTCCAATTAGAATTGTTGCAGCAAACGCAAATGCGCTAGCCTTCATCATTCCAGGACCTGGACTCATACCAGCCGATGGGTGGTGGTTTATCGCTTGTTCAGCTGACAGTGGTCATTTGATGCTCATTTGCACGTACCAAATTGACCAAACCATTTCATCAAACCGCATGCAGTACAATGTCTGGGGCGTTCGTGACATTGATGGCTATGGCTGCTTCGTGTTCGAGAAAGATCCCAGCTTCGTTGGGCCAGGCGTATTCAACTAGAGGCGGGTTTACAACCTCGGCAACCACTCCATGTTCATCGGGCTCAATTATCCGATCATCCAACCAATCATCGATCATATCACCGGCGATGATTACCATGCTATGCAACTTCCATTCGCCAGGAGGGTTGTGTTTACACATCATACCATGGGTTTCATGAATCACCATATCCAGAGATTCGTCGACACAGCTTGTTGCCAGATAATCTTTAGTGTGTGAAAGGCATCAAGCTTCCATGCGATAGATGGCTTTTGCAAACCCGACATGCGGCGATGTGGTTCATGCCAACAGCAAATATGCACAATTTGATTCGTACTGATATGTAGAGTGAGCCATGTATTCTGATGTTGTAGCTATTGGAAATATGAGGCCAAAGGCCTACCAGCAAAATTCCAATAGTAGCACGACTCTCTTTCGTTGGATATATATATCAAGTGTGTACTTGTTAGTTAAACCTATGGTTAAAATGTGACACTAAATACGACTAGTAAGTAGTACAGTAGCAGTACTAGTATACGTCGGTCAAATTATTCATCATGTCCACACATTGAATTGACGTGACAACACGCTGCGCGTGAGGTGACACAAGAATCCCGGCGGCGTGCTCGGGTATTCTGGACTTTAGATTTGGAGTACCACTTATCTGTCGAAATCTTTCATCATTCACTTAAAATAGTCGATTGATCATACATTGAGTACCATATAGCTAGAATTAACCCATGCAAGTCGAAGAAGGATTGGCCGATGCTGCCGACTGGCATCAAGTTCGATCCCACGGATCAATAGCTGATCGAGCACCTTGAGGCCAAAGTGAGTGCTGACAGCGCGAGATCTCACCCTCTCATCGATTTGTTCATACCAACCATCGACAGCGAGCACGGCATATGCTACACCCATCCTGAGAAACTTCCAGGTAAGACACCGATCGGCCGTCTACTTGCACAAAAAATATTCCTTTGTTTATAGCTCTATTTTTCTTTTTAGACGCATACCTGGTGAAGCAATTGCAATTTGACAGTTAATAAAAAGTGAAACAAGTGACTGCAACATGCCAAAGATGTTATGAAAATGACAACTACGTACACTAAAACTTGTATTCGACAATACTGCACGTATCACACTGAGTGTCCTAAGCAAGCATTTCTTCTAGCGCAATTCTAGGGCGTTCAAAAGGGGCACGTGGATGCATGGCAAGATACAGTCGGAGTGCGGCATGCACGCGGTGTGGCACAACACCGGCAATACCTTGCCGGTGATGGTCAACGGCTGGCAGACGGGCAGCAAAAAGGTTATGTTACTGCACACTAACAAGAACATCGACCAGCAGAAGACCAACTGGGTGATGCACCAGTACCACCTCGGGGACCTGGAGCAAGAGAAGGAGCGGGAGCTGGTCCTCTGCAAGATTTTCTACCAGACGAACACTAGGGCCAGGAGTAAAAAGATTATAAGTTAGTTTGGTATTGGTACTTGTACTACCTTGCCGTTCGCAAGTTGGTATTGTTGTTAATGATCTTTTGGTATGAACTTGGCATTTGCTTCCAACCATCATGCCAAGGGTCGACGTGGATATAAAGCCGAATCATTTGTTTCGAAACAAATTTTTAGGCACCTGATTTTTATTTGATGGGTAGCATAAGCACCTGCCGTTCGAATTCCCAGTTCTCCAAATTTTTCGAAGCAAGTGCATGCTCTTATTATCACGATGAAAAAACAATATCCCTGCTGCATCCCAGTTATCAGTCTGTACTTGCAAAATTCTCTCGTTTATGGAGCACGTATATTGTTTTTTTAGGTCGAGCAAGTTTCAACTGGGATGTAGACTGCCCGGGCTTGGTTTAGTTTTTAACAGGCCTAGCCCATGACGACAATGGGGCACAAAGATCCAGCAGGTATCTACTGGCCTCTGGCCCGCCAGCGTTAGTTATATTTTGTCTTACAACATCCGCAGACACTTTTTTTACTGAATCAAACACACAGCCCAGTTCTATTTTCCTTTTGAAACACATGTCCTACATCCGTTTTCTAATCTCTACCTATAGTTTTACTAGTTCATATACACATATCATTATATTGAAAATACATAAAATTCACTTTTCATATTTACATCCTTATTTTTGTTGTTGTTTTCCCTCCCAGCGCTGATTTTTTTTACCACTGGTTTTCCCTTAAACCAACTCAATTGTCCCACGTCTTATTTGCTTACAAAAACAAAAGGATTTTTTTGTCAAATCAATAAGTTCTTAAAAATGTTTATTATTTTGGGATTACAAAAGTTCGGACTCGACCGAAATATGCAAAATAAGGTTGAACTTTTTGACCGTGGTCCTGGGCAGAAAATGGGTTGTAATAAATTACTTAAGAATTAGCAAATGGGCTCGATGTTGTCTGCCGCAGATTTGGAGGCTGGCTTGTGGGCCTACTATGTTCATGCGTACACAAGGTTTATCAAAAAAGAAACTTAGTCAACAATCGACTCTACCAACATCTGACCGTTAGATGTCAATCTAACGGCAATCGTGCTTCTTCAGTCTCTGGTCTTCCTGCCCCATCCGCCCAAACCAGCGCCGTCAGGACAACCTACCCCCGCCTCCCGTGGCCGATTGTGCTGCCGGGCAGGCCTCACGGCCCCATCATATACTCGCATCCCTGGCCTGTCTATCCCTCTACTCACCCACACCTCTTGTTATTTTCCGCCGACGGCAGCCGAGCCAGTCAACCCTCGTACTCTCCACCGCGTGGGCAGCCACTGCCGTGTCTTCCCCGGCTCCGTGTCGTTCCCTCCGTACGCCTCACCGTCGGCCACCTCCCTGGTGCTCTCGGCGCGGTGTGGTCAACGTGGTCAACGAACGACATCCATCGGAAGTGGACTGTATGTGGAGAGGTTGACAGCTGGGTCCACGGCCGCACACAAGGAAATGCCTCCTTATTACGCGCAAAATAATGATTCCTCCACCTAACATCTGGGACCCGTCGGAAGGGCCTCTGTATTTCGCGAGAAAAACATTCCCGCCACTGATAGGTCGGACCCACCAACTATATCTTCGCACGCAAGGAAGCGCCTCCTTATTACGCACATAAAAATGAATACCCCTGCCAACTGGGTCCCAGCACGGTGGGAGGCTGACTTGTGGGCCTACTAAGTTGACGGGGACGGAGGTCTTTGTCAACTTAGTCAATATGAACGATTCTAGCTCCAGTGACCGTACGATGTCCATCCAACGGCCTTAGTGCTTCTTCAACATGTGGTCTTCTTGCTCCAGCCGCCCAAAGCAGCACCGGCTGTGTCGCCTGCTCCTGCCTCTCGTGGATGGTTATGCTGCCGCGGAGGCCTCACCACCCCCATACTACTCCCACCGCTGGCCAGGCCATCCCTCCACTCACCCACACCTCCTGTTATTCTGCGGCGACGGCAGCCTCATACCGCAGCCGAACCAGTGAACCCTCATACTCCTCTCCGCGTAGGCATGAACTGCCGCGTCTTCCCCGGCTCCACGTCGTCCCCTTTCTAGGCCTCGCCGTCGTCCACCGCCTTGGTGCTCTCGACGGGGCGGGTCAATGTTGTCAATGACCGACTTCCATCGGAAGAGTACTGTATGTGGAGAGGCTGATAGCTGGGTCCACGGCCACAGCCCAGTTTTTTTGTGATTTGCCAAGTAAGTCGCTTTGTCAGGCCTGTTGGGCTGACACCTGCTCCCTCCTCCCCGCGTCCGGCTGTGCTGCTGCGCAGGCCTCACCGCCCTACCATACTCCCATCGTTGGCCTAGCCATCCCTCTACTCACCCACACCTGTTGTTATTCTTTGGCAACGGCAGACGAACCAGTGAACCCTCGTATAGTCGTACTCCCCTCCGCGTGGGAAACAACTGCCGATTCTTCCCTACCTCCGTGTCGTTCCCTTCTTAGGCCTCGTCGTCGTCCACCGCCCCGGTGCTCTCGGCGTGGCCTAGTCAATGTGGTCAACGACCGACATGCATCTGAACTGGACTGTACGTGGAGAGGCTGACAGTTGGGTCCACGGCCGCAAGCAGGGAAATGCCTCCTTATTACGCGCAAAATAATGATTCTTCCACCTGACATCTGGGACCCATCGAAAGGGCCACTGTATTTCTCGAAAAAAATGTTACCGCCGCTAACAGCTTGGACCCACCAGCTATATCTTCACACGCAACGAAGTGCCTCCTTATTACGCACAAAAAAATGAATACTCCCCCTACTTAGGCCTGCCGGGGAGGAGGAGGAGGACGTCGAAGCTGACGAAGACTCTGGTGGATCTCTGGGACTTGATGACGATGCCTCCTCGTCTTCAGAGAACTCCCCGCCTCCGGCAAGTCCTACGCAACCACCAAGGAAGCGCCTCTGCAAGGCGGCTACGGCGACGAGGCCGCAGGCGTCTCGACAGCAGCCAGCGCGCCGTGCAACGCGCACCACCAGGACGAGCAAAGTCGTCAAGGAGGCGCCCCGTGCACCAGCGCCAAGCGGAGGAGGATCCTCCCGGAGCGGAACGGCCGCCCCTTCTGCTCATCGGCCCTCGGCGACGACGGAGGCTGGGTCTTCGCAGCCCACAGCCCCGGAGACCGCCAAGCGCCCGAGGGAGCCTTCTCCTCCTGCTCCTCGCGCGGGAGCACCTCAGGCGGATTTCGACTTCTCCGCCCTCAGCTCCGACGACGAGGAAGAGGAGTAAGTTCTTGCAACTTGTAATTTCTTTGATTTTGTCTTGATTTCCCTTGTTGATTCTGATCTTGTTTTTGTTTTGCTTTCAGGACCCTGGCCCAGCGGATGGCGAAGAGGGCCAAGATCCCTGTGGTCGAGGTTGAAGATGACTCGCCTGCCGCAGCGACGGGAGACGCGCCAGCGGCAAGCTTACCGGACCAACCTGCTGCTCCGAGGAGCAGCCCCCAGCACAGCCCCCAGCGTAAGTCTGGTACTTGACCTTCTTCTTGACGGGCGTGCTTGAGGCTATTGCTCGTACTGATATTTTTGTTGTCTTGTTTGTCTTGTGCAGAAGTGGAGCCGCAGCCGCAGGAGCAACCGGAGGTCACCCCCGAAGAGCTGCCTGTTCCACCCTCCCCGCCAAGGGTGAGCTCCCCGGCGAGGGAGGACGCTCCGCCGAGGACGGGCACCCCGCCAAGGGCGGGCACCCCGCCAAGGGTGAGCAGCCCGACAAGGGTGAGCACCCCGCCAAGGGAGGGCGCGGGCGGCCCTCCGCCAGCAGGGGCCACCACTCCGCCGCCAAGGGTGGATTCCCCGGCGAGGGAGCCTGTCGTCGAGGAAGTCCGCGAAGGTAAGTCTTGTAGCTTTTTCTCCTTGGACTTGTCTTTTTGGATATTTGCTTGACTTTTTCTTTTCTTTTTCTTCTGCTAGATCCTCCTGCACCAGAGCGGATGGAGACGGAAGCCACCGTCGAGGAGGAGGTGCACGGCGACGGCGGCAATGCCACTGCCGCTGACGAGCCAACCGCCGCTGGGAGCGCCCTGGCCGCCGACGCCGCGGCTGGGGAAGAGGCCGGCGACCACACTGCTGGCCCGGAGGCAGCAGGAGCGACAAACGCTGCACCGGCCGCCGACCCCTCCGCCACCACGGAGCGGTCGGGTGTCTACCTTGAGGCCCCCAACGGGATCTTTATACAAGTCCCTTGGGCGTCCTCATCTCGAGCACCCGTGGAGGGAGAGGCCTTTGACGGAGAGGTCCTCGCCTCCGCGGGGTTGAAGGTTGTCGAAGCGCCTGGCGGCAGCGACGAGCCCGAAGAGGAGAAGCTCCTTCGGCGGCTTCTGGCTCTGTACCGGGCCAGGCAGGCGAAGCTAGAGTCTCGGGAAGCTCTTGCCGCCAAGGCTGGAGTTGACTTGGAGAAGCGCGCCGCGGAGCTTCGCACCGACAACCAAGCAGCCCTCCGCCACTTGGCTGAGGAGCGCGACGAGCTTGCCAGAGCGCAGCAAACCTTCCTCTTGGAGAAGGCCGAGGTGGATGAGCAGCAACGGTTGGCCGCCGAGGAGTTGTCCCGGCGAGAAGGAGTGCTTAACCAGCGGAAGGTCGACCTCGATGCCCACGAGGACGACCTCACCGCCCGGGAGCAGGCCATTGGCGGGGCCCTGAAGGAAGCGAAGGCCGCCGCAGCCACCGCGAAGACCGCCAAGAAAGATCTTGAGGCCAAGGTGGAGCAGCTGGAGCGGTACCTGAAGGCGAGTGCGGACAGGATCACCGCGCTCAATGTGGAGCGGGAGAAGGATGCCCACACCAACTCTGACTTGCAGGTACGTCTCTCCAAGAAGGCCGACGAGCTTACTGCCGCCAAGGACACGATTGCTGACTTAGAGTTGAAGGTCTCCACTCTGACTGATTCGCTCGACGCCGCCTGGGACCGCGAGACAAAGCTGAAGGACGAGCTCCGCAAGGAGCGGAACCTGGTGGAGAGCGCCGCCGTCTCAGCGAACAACTTCAGCCGGGCGATGGAGCAGTGGACTGACGATCTGGTCACCTCCGCTGCCAATATCGACAAGGAAATGGTGGCGCTGAGGGCGGAGCATCTCGCATACTCTCCGGATGAGAACCTCCCCCACAGCGCCAAGTTGAGTCTCTTCTTCAGGGGGGATAGCACCGGCACTTGCGAGGCTGCAGGAGAAGATCCCCGTGCAGCTGGCCGACGAGGCACGTCGGCTCTGCATGGGCACCTTGGAGCGCGTCTTGACGAAGATCGTCTATCGCAACCCCGGCATCAACCTTGTCAACGTCCTACGCACCTTGTCGGACGACGCTGATCAGGAGGCGTTGAAGGCGCAGGTTGCCCACATCGTCGCCAAGGTGAACAAGATCACAAGGCGTGAAGGCGACCGCGTAGATTAGATTTCTTCCTTTCCGTTTTCCTTGCCGCTGTAAGGCATGTTATGGACAAGAATCTATTAGTATTATGGCAAGTTATCTTTGTAATATACAATCTTATTTTGATCAGTCAATGCAGTGTTATCTCCCTTGCTTTTGGTCCTTCACTGTCACATCCCTAGCTAGCACTAGCATTAGGACCTGACTAGAGTGTGCATCATGTTTACTTTCAAAGAAACTTGAAATGGGATTAACAGAAACCCCAGCACCCCTCCCCTAACAACTAGGGTTTGATAAAATATTTTCCAATGTACCCAAAATGCCCTCCAAAATGTTCATCATTTCTGCCTTGGTCTTAAACCTCTGCCAAAAATGGTGCACATTTTTCTAGGACAATCTAGGGCTTTGGATTAAATCATATGGTATTTGAATTTGGGCATTTAAATGCTACAAAATATTTTAAATGCTCAAATAATCATAAACTATAATGTTTCCTACTGTTCATATTATATACAGCAGGTATGACAAGTGTTATGATTTATAAAAATGTTTAGGCATTTTTATTAAATGAACAAAGTTGCAAAAGAAATAAAACAGAAAGAAAATAGGAAAAGAAAAATAGGAAGAACACTTACCTGGCGCCCACCCGGCCCACCTGCCGGCCCAGCCCAGCTGCCGCTCCAGCGAGCTGCTTGGCTCGGCCAGGCAGGCAGGCAGGTGCTCGACGGCGACCGCACGGCGCGCCACGCAGCTGCCCGCCGCCCTGCTTAGCCCCCTCGCCGTCCTGGAAGGATGGATCGAACGTCCACGTCCTCCTCGACCCCCCAGACACCTCCGCCTCCCCCCAGTCCCTCTCCTCTGCTCTCCCCGCGCCATGGCCGACGCCGCCGTGATCGCACCGTCGTAGAAGCCGCGTCCACCGTCGTCCGCGAGCTCCGCCGTGTTGTCCCTCGTCTCCGCCGTCCTCGACTGCTTCGAACAGGCTGAGCCCCGAGCGCTCGCCTGCCCTGGAGACGCCCCCGACCTCTTCTTCCCCAACTCCGGCCGCGGAGATCCCCCTCGCCGTTCTGCTCAGCTCCGACCACCCCCGAGCTCGCTTCGGTGCTTGCTGCAACCGCTGTGAGCCTAGCTACCTCCTCCCCCTCTCCGTTGGCTCCCTCTTGCCCTGTAACACACTGCACGTAGCTCGCCAGCACGCACCGCCGCCGTGCTCGTCGCCGGTGATGCTCCGGTGACCATTTGGTCACTGGCACCCGTCCAACGTACTCACCACAGCACGTAGATGCGAACGGTGCTACTCACGCATCGCCTAGGCCCCTGCAACCGCATCTCCACACACGCCCGACGCCGGTCGCCGCCGTCGAGCTCGTTGCCGTCGTCTCCGGCCACCCCAGGTCCGGCGACCACCTCCATCCGACGCGCAAGAGCAAGGGCTATCCAACGCACCCAGCCGCAGCTCGAGCCGTGCACCGTAGACGTTTTCCGAAGCCCGCCGCCGCGTTTGGCCTCGCCGGCGGCTAAACGCCGGCGAGTTGGACCTGTTTTGACCACGGGTTTGACCCCCTGGGTCAATGACATGTGGGCCCTGCCCGCAAGTCAAACTTAGTTTAGGTCTTAATTTAATATTAATTAGTTAATTAGTTTAGTCACTGACATGTGGGCCCTGGTCCCACTGATAGTTAATTAGTTTTTGTTTAACTCAAATTAACTCAGTTAATTAGCTGTGACACTGACATGAGGGACCCACTGGTCAGGTTTGACCTGGTCTGGTCCTGTTGACTGGCTGACGTCAGCATGATGTCATGCTGACGCAGTAAAGGTTTTTCTGGGATTTTTTAGATTTAAAATAATTCAGGAAATTCCAGAAAATACCCAAAACTTCTAAAAATCATATAAAATCAACCATAGCTCAGATAGAAAAGATTTATATATGAAAAATGATCAGAAAAATCCAATCTTTCTAATGGCACTGGTTTCATGCATGTTTGAACAAGTTAACTTGCTGTATATATCAAAAACATGATAATGCACTTATTTAAATAATAGTTTGAACTTCAATTTGAATCCTTGATTCAAATAGGTTCAAACCCTTCTAGTTTTAGTTGCATTAGCCAACACACATGCATCTTGCCATGTCATAAACATGCATCATATTGTTGCATTTGTTTGTTAATGATTGTATCGTCGGTATTTCCTGTGTTAGGTCCTGCTCCCGAGGATACTGCTGCGTATCCAGTTGAAGAGCAGTACCCGACAACTACCTTGTCAGGCAAGCAATCATTGATCATTCCGATACAAACCCATTCTTCTCGCTCCTGCTCTCTTTTACTGCATTAAGGCAACAGCGCGTGAACTGCTACTTGCTGCGGTAGTTGAACCCTATTCCCTTGCATGACCTGTCATTGCCACAGTAAATAGTTGAAACCAACTAGCATGTGTAGGAGTTGATTGAGCCATGTGATATGTGATCCACCATGCTATTTGTTTATGTTGCCTGCTATGCTTAGAGTTGTGTCTGGTCTGATTCATCTGGGTGATGGATCAGAGTGAAATGATCTTACCGATAAAGAGAAGGAAGTGTGGAATACGCTTGGTAAAGGTATCGATGAAAGGCCATGTAGGAGTACATGGTGGGTTGTTTCATTGGAATCGTCCATAGGACCCGAGATCTGTATGTGTGGTTCAAGTTACAGCTACTACCACGCATTGGGATCCTTAATTGACCCTCTCGGCTTATTAATTACCCTTGATCTCTGTCCAGGAGTTGCAACTAGTTTCTGGTGTTTATAGCTTACTGGAGGTCGTGCACAACGCTGACCCTCGGGGTGGGTTGTGATGCGACAGGTACGTGGCACTGTGTACCGGTTGCCCGTTTGGTGACTCGGGAACCCTGTACACATCGTTTGGGGCCGTGAGCGACACCCCGGCCGGATCTCCCCACGGATGGAACCCAAATAGGCGATAGACCTGGACGAGAGACTTGAGTAGTTAGTCAGGTCATGGCCGACACCCTCGCTGGGCTTCCGCTTGAAGGTTGCCGAGTACACGCCGAGTAAACGGCGATAAGTGGTGGAAGCGTGTGTGAAGAGGTACACCCCTGCAGGGTTATCAAACTATTCGAATAGCCGTTGTTCGTGGTACGAACTACTTGGTTACTCTTACAGTTCATAGACAAGTTGATGGTTACTACTAAAAGCCTCAAGATAAGCGTGAGTGCCGTGGATGGCCCTTCTGTAGGATGACGGAAGAGGATCCTCGGTAGTGTATTGATGTGGTGAGTAGAGGACTCGTGTTCGTAATAACATCTTGCAATCCGTTGAGAGTTGTAGTATAGGTTAGCCAAGGTCAAAGCTGGCATTCTGCTAAACTCCACTACCCCCTTTGATAATGTTGCATGTATGATAGGTTCTGTGGTAAGACTTGCTGAGTACCTTTGTACTCATGTTTGCTTAATAACTGTTGCAGAGGAGAACCCTGCCCCTGCTGATGGGTTCTACATAGACGTTGACGTCGACGAGTAGCTTGACACCCAGACGGTGATCTAGAGCTTGTGAAGGGCCATGTAGATAGTCAGGCTACACCAAGCCTGTTTTATTTTCTAAGTTGTCTGTACTCAGACATGTAGCTTCCGCTTGTGCTTGTATGACTGTATGACTTGAGTGTTGGGTCATGTGACCCCTACCTGTATGGATATGTTATGTATGGCTCATGGAGCCTTTTAAATAAAGTACTTTGAGTCATAGAGTTCTGTTGTGATGCAATGTTGTATTTGCACATATTGAGCATATTGCGTGTATGATTGAAATGCTTGGTATGTGTGGGATACGACACCTAGTTGTTTTCCTTTGGTAGCCTATCTTACAGGGAAATGCCTCCTAGTGATTCCAATGAGCCTTGGTAGCTTGCTACTGCTCGGAACACGTAGGCTGGCCGGCATGTGTCCTTCTTCGTTCCTGTGTCTGTCCCTTAGGGGAAATGTCACGCGTTGTTCCTTTAAGTCCATGTAGCTTGCTACGACTTGGGTTCATACGTTGATGACCAACACGTTCGTTGCTGGGTCATGGATGCCTGTCTCTGTAATTTAGTGCCACTTTTAGTTTATAACTAGCCATGTCGGCCCAGGTTCTCTGTCATATGGATGCTAGCGACACTGTCATATACGTGTGCCAAAATGCGCAAACGGTCCCGGGCCAGGTAAGGTGGCACCCGTGGGGTTACCGTGCGTGAGGCCGCAAAGTGATATGACGTGTTACAGCTAGATCGGTGTGACTTAGGATCGGGGTCCTGACAGCGTTGACACCAGAGCTGGACTGCCTGTAGGGTTCTCAAGCCAAACTGGTCGATGTTGAGTCTAGAAAAATTCTTAGTTATATGTAGGGGAATTGATTGTGGAAGGGAACGTAAGGCTCTTTTTACTCCTTTACCTTATGCCCTTCTGATCTGAGTCTGTCTATTCTTTCTACGGGGATTTAGGACTAGGCCTCTTATCCTTACTAGGTTCATGTGTTACTAATCCGTAGACTCTTAGGATTGTTTGGTTTCAAGCCTCAGTTCAGTTTCTATCCTTTGAGTATGATGATTGTTGAACCCGGAACCTTGATATGGAATTGTTGAATGGCTATGCTATCATTTGTATGATGTCTCAAATCTTTGTTTGAGCATTTACAGTTGTTATGCTGCCCGATTTCTTCCAGAAACACTAATGCCTTTGCATTATTTCGTGTTTCAGATGTCTGGCCGCATTCCTCACCAAGTGGTTCGTTTGACTCGGTGCATTAATGTGCCCAGTCACACGGCCATGCTAGTCCGTGTGATGACTGAGACCGGTTATCGCTGGTATACTGAATACACCGTGGAGGAACAGTATCGGGATTTCAATCAAAGTCAGTATTTCTGCACAGTCCGGATATACCCCTCATATCCCGGAGCAAATGATCCCATCCATTGGTCTTATGGACTCGGGATTACCATCGAGATGTCAGTACAGGATGCCGCTTATTCGATGATGACCATTCTCCGTGCTAGGCATGCCCTGTTGCTGAATACTGAGTTCTGTTACATGCCAGCTTCACTCCCCGGAGAAGAAGGCTACTACACTGGTCTGTATACTGATGCTGCTCATGAAGAGCCACTGCTTCAGACTACTGTTCAGATGTTGGAGGATAGGGACCGTGAGGTCCGTGCCCTCCGAATGGAGCTGTATAACACCCGAGCCGCTCACTGGACTACTTTGACACGGCTTGCACCTGCTGTGCACGCCGGATATCTGGACATGCGGGATTTGTATCCTGTGCGGACTCGTCTGCCTGATCGCATGGATTGGCGTGACGTTGGGGGTATTACACCTCCACGTGGGCGTCGGTTACCACCAGCATCGGGACCGAGACCACACCCATGCCCCTATGGTCCACAGCCTTCGAGTGCTCGCGAGTTCCAAGATCCGTCTGTACCACTTCCAGGCTACGGTGCTAATCTCTACGAGGATTACTACGCGAATGTCTGAGCTAGTCCGTGGTAGTAGTAGTATTGTAGTAGTTGTATTTCCACAGTCCTGCGCGTCTTGTGGAATATGACTTAGTGTGTACTGAATTCCGGAGGTGTAGTTAAATAATGTATAGGAGCTTGGAATGCCTCTGATGGGATGTATCGTCTTTCAACGCAGTTGTACTTTAGCCTTGGCTTGTACTAAACTTTGTATGGTGTGTATGACCACTGGTGTATATATAGCAGTTCCTATATTACCATGTCGTACAGATGAACATCTTTGCATTCTGTGTCATCCATTACATTCTGCACTTCTATGTCAAATTTTGCCATCCTTGTCTAAACCGTTGTTTTGTTTTCCTAGGATGGTCAACACTCGCAACACTCCTGCTGCTCAGGAGCAGGGTGAGGCTAGTGGGGCTAGAGATGGGAATCTGCCCCAGCCACCCTCTTTGGCGGAAGTTATGCTTGAAGCAGAACGGAACAAGAGAGAGACCAACCGTCTGCTGGAACGCATAGAGCAAAACACTGGGTTCCGTCAGAGGAATGACGTGGTGTCAATCCACAATTTTATCAAGATGTGTCCACCAAAGTTCCATCACTCCACTGAACCTCTGGATGCTGATGACTGGCTACGTAGTATCACCCACAAGCTACACTCTGCCCGTGTGGCCGAAGCTGACAAGGTTATCTACGCCGCCTACCATCTTGAGGGCCCTGCCAGTCTTTGGTGGGAAAACTTTGAAGCTATGCGTCCTGCTGGCCAAGTCACTACCTGGGTTGAGTTCAGTGAGGCATTCCGTGAACATCACATTCCGGAAGGTCTCATGGATCGCAAGCGGGAGGAATTCTGCAATTTCACCCAGGGCCGTTTAACTGTGGACGGCTATAGTCGCGAGTTTGGTAATCTGGCACGCTATGCACCTGAGGAAGTATCCACCGATGCCAAGAAACAGGCGAGGTTCCGCAAGGGACTCAGCCCTGAACTCTGCCGAGATCTACGTCTGCACGAGTGCACTTCCTTCCAGAAGTTGGTTAACAAGGCTATCAGTGCTGAGACAGGCCAGACCGACTTCGAGGCCACCCGCAAGCATACTCGAGACCTTGGTTCCTCATCCGGCTCTGGCTCTCACAAGCGTCGTGTGTGGGTTCCTAACACTGCTCTGCCACCCAAGTATACACTGAGGCCATCCTATGAGGCGCCTCGTCCAACTCAACAGTTTGCACCTGCTAAGACCTATGGAGGTCCACCCTCCAACTTTGCTCCACGCACCACCACTGTGACATGTTTCAAGTGTGGAGAACCGGGACACTACATGCGTGATTGTCCCCAGAATCAGCCATGAAAACACGTTGGCCGTGGTAAGCCAACCGGCAAGGTGAACTATGTCAAGCCAATCCCCACTGCACGTGGTCATGTCAACTATGTCTCTGCCGAAGAAGCTTATGAGGATCCTAACGTCGTCCTTGGTACGCTTCTCGTAAACTGCCATCCGGCATCTGTTCTTTTCGATACTGGAGCATCCCATTCGTTCATATCTGAGAGCTATGCTCGATTGCACAACATGACTTTTTGTGACATGCCTACTTCCATGGTTATTCAAACTCCTGGTTCAAAGTGGCAAACCTCTAGGGTAAGCCATGGAAATGAAATCCTTGTCGATAGACTTGTTTTCCTTGCATCTTTAATCGCTCTCAAGTCCTCGGACATAAACATCATCTTGGGTATGGATTGGATGACAACTCATTATGCCAAGATTGATTGTTTTACTAAGACCGTTCAACTTACACATCCATCCGGCAAGATAGTCAATGTCTTGGCCCGAATGGCTGAACGTCAGCTCTATTCCATTAATGCCAGTCCTCTACCAGAACTCGAAGATATCCCGGTAGTCTGTGACTTTCCGGATGTTTTTCCAGAAGAACTGCCAGGAGTTCCACCTGACAGAGATGTCGAGTTTGTGATAGATCTTATTCCTGGAACTGTCCCAATCTCTAGGAGACCTTATAAGATGGCACCACTAGAATTAGCTGAGCTAAAGAAACAACTCGATGAGTCCTTGCAAAAGGGTTTCATCCGTCCTAGTTCTTCCCCTTGGGCTTGCCCCGTCCTCTTCGTCAAGAAGAAGGATGGAACGGAGCGGATGGTTGTAGATTACCGACCTGTCAATCTGGTCACCATAAAGAATAAGTATCCGCTTCCCAGGATCAACGACCTGTATGATCAGCTCGCTGGATCCTCAGTCTTCTCTAAGATGGATTTGAGGTTGGGCTACCATCAAATCAAAATCAAGAACGGGGACATTCCTAAAACGGCTTTCGTTACTCGTTATGGCCAATATGAGTACACCGTCATGTCCTTCGGATTAACCAATGCCCCAGCTACTTTTTCTCGGTTAATGAATTCTATATTCATGGAGTATTTGGATAAATTCGTCGTGGTATACCTCGATGATATACTCATTTTCTCCAAGAACAAGGAAGATCATGCCGAGCATTTAAGGCTGGTATTGACGAAACTTCGAGAGCACCGCCTTTATGCCAAATTCTCTAAATGTGAATTTTGGTTGCCAGAAGTAACCTATCTAGGTCATGCGATCTCTGGCAAGGGTATTACTGTCAATCCCGAGCAAGTTCAAGCCGTCCTTGATTGGACTCCCCCTGAATCGGTCAAGCAAGTTAGGAGTTTTCTTGGCTTAGCGAGCTATTGCCGACGTTTCGTCGAGAACTTCTCCAAGGTTGCTAAACCTCTAACCGAACTCCTCAAGAAAGATAAAAAGTTTGAGTGGACCCCACAGTGCGAGTCCAGTTTTCAGGAACTGAAAAGACGCCTGACATCTGCACCTGTACTGGTACCACCAGACTTTTCCAAGGATTTTATAATCTATTGCGACGCCTCGCGACAAGGACTAGGTTGCATTCTCATGCAAGATCGTCAAGTGATTGCATACGCATCCCGACAGTTGCGTCCACATGAGGATAACTATCCTACTCATGATCTAGAGCTTGCAGCTGTAGTCCATGCACTCAAAACGTGGCGACATTACCTTCTTGGTAATCGCTATGAAATCTTCACTGATCACCAAAGTTTGAAGTATATCTTCACCCAACCGGATCTAAATCTCAGGCAAATACGTTGGGTTGAGTTGCTCACCGACTACGACTTAGGAATCACTTACACTCCTGGAAAGGCCAATGTCATGGCTGATGCACTAAGTCGTAAGTCATATTCTAACAATTTAATGTTACAACAAAGTCAACCACTTCTCCACGAGGAATTTCGTAAGCTTAACCTTCACATTGTTCCTCGAGGATTCCTTTCCACCTTGGTGGCGAAACCTGCCCTTATGGATCAAATCATAGTTGCCCAGCGGTATGATAAAGGCATATCTCGGATCAAGGAGAACATTGCTAGCGGAGTTGCTAGGAGCTTCTCTATGGATGATCGAGGTGTAGTGTACTTCGAGAACCGCTTGGTGGTACCCAAGAAACCACAACTACGACAAATGATTCTTAAGGAGGCCCATGAATCTCCTCTCACGATTCATCCCGGTAGTACCAAAATGTATCAAGACCTACGTCAAAGATTCTGGTGGACTAGGATGAAGAGAGAAATCGCTCAATTCATTGCTAACTGCGACGTTTGTCATCGAGTCAAAGCAGCGCATCAACGGCCTGCTGGCACCCTTCAACCTTTAGCTATTCCTGAATGGAAATGGGACAAAGTCGGAATGGATTTCATTACCGGGTTTCCCAGGTCCAGGAAAGGGAATAATGCTATCTTCATCGTTATCGACCGCCTCTCTAAAGTAGCTCATTTCCTGCCTGTTCGGGAGAGTATTACCGCTAGCCAGCTAGCAGACTTATATATCTCTCGAACAGTATCACTTCATGGTGTACCGTTGGAGATTAACTCAGACCGTGGAAGTCTTTTTACTTCACGATTTTGGGAAAGTTTCCAGAATTCTATGGGAACTCATCTCTCTTTCAGTACTGCCTTCCATCCGCAATCAAGTGGTCAAGTGGAATGAGTCAATCAAATTCTGGAAGACATGCTTCGAGCCTCCGTCATTTCTTTCGGTATGGAATGGGAAAAATGTCTTCCATTCGCCGAATTCGCTTATAACAATAGTTATCAAGCCAGCTTGGGCAAAGCCCCCTTCGAAGTTCTATATGGACGAAGGTGTCGAACACCTCTTAACTGGTCAGAGACCGGGGAAAGACAATTCTTTGTCCCGGATATGATTCAGGAAGCAGAAGAACAAGTTCGCATCGTTCGTGAGAGATTGAAAACAGCCCAGTCTCGCCAAAAGAGCCAATATGATAGTCATCATAAGGCTGTGACTTTTGAAGTCGGCGATAAGGCTTACCTTCGGGTTACTCCTCTTAAGGGAACCCATCGCTTCGGTATCAAAGGCAAATTGGCCCCTCGTTACATCGGTCCTTTTCGCATTCTTGCCAAACGAGGAGAAGTTGCCTACCAATTGGAACTACCTCCGCACCTCTCCAGAGTTCATGATGTTTTCCACGTCTCTCAACTCAGGCGTTGCTTCTCGGATCCTATCCGCGGAGTGGACCACGAAACGCTTGATCTCCAAGACAATCTCACATATCGAGAATACCCCGTTCGTATTCTTGATCAAACTGAGCGCACCACTCGACGCCACAATATCAAGTTTCTCAAGGTTCAATGGTCACATCATTCCGAGAGTGAAGCTACTTGGGAAAGGGAGGATCGTCTTCGACTTGAGTACCCCACCCTCTTTTCGGAGGAACCCGAATCTCGGGACGCGATTCTTTTAAGTGGGGGTGAGTTGTCACATCCCTAGCTAGCACTAGCATTAGGACCTGACTAGAGTGTGCATCATGTTTACTTTCAAAGAAACTTGAAATGGGATTAACAGAAACCCCGGCACCCCTCCCCTAACAACTAGGGTTTGATAAAATATTTTCCAATGTACCCAAAATGCCCTCCAAAATGTTCATCATTTCTGCCTTGGTCTTAAACCTCTGCCAAAAATGGTGCACATTTTTCTAGGACAATCTAGGGCTTTGGATTAAATCATATGGTATTTGAATTTGGGCATTTAAATGCTACAAAATATTTTAAATGCTCAAATAATCATAAACTATAATGTTTCCTACTGTTCATATTATATACAATAGGTATGACAAGTGTTATGATTTATAAAAATGTTTAGGCATTTTTATTAAGTGAACAAAGTTGCAAAAGAAATAAAACAGAAAGAAAATAGGAAAAGAATAATAGGAAGAACACTTACCTGGCGCCCACCCGGCCCACCTGCCGGCCCAGCCCAGCTGCCGCTCCAGCGAGCTGCTTGGCTCGGCCAGGCAGGCAGGCAGGTGCTCGACGGCGACCGCACGGCGCGCCATGCAGCTGCCCGCCGCCCTGCTTCGCCCCCTCGCCGTCCTGGAAGGATGGATCGAACGTCCACGTCCTCCTCGACCCCCGAGACACCTCCGCCTCCCCCCAGTCCCTCTCCTCCGCTCTCCCCGCGCCATGGCCGACGCCGCCGTGATCGCACCGTCGTAGAAGCCGCGTCCACCGTCGTCCCCGAGCTCCGCCGTGTTGTCCCTCGTCTCCGCCGTCCTCGACTGCTTCGAACAGGCCGAGCCCCGAGCGCTCGCCCGCCCTGGAGACGCCCCCGACCTCTTCTTCCCCAACTCCGGCCGCGGAGATCCCCCTCGCCGTTCTGCTCAGCTCCGACCACCCCCGAGCTCGCTTCGGTGCTTGCTGCAACCGCTGTGAGCCTAGCTACCTCCTCCCCCTCTCCGTTGGCTCCCTCTTGCCCTGTAACACACTGCACGTAGCTCGCCCGCACGCACCGCCGCCGTGCTCGTCGCCGGTGATGCTCCGGTGACCATTTGGTCACTGGCACATGTCCAACGTACTCACCACAGCACGTAGATGCGAACGGTGCTACGCACGCATCGCCTAGGCCCCTGCAGCCGCATCTCCACACACGCCCGACGCCGGTCGCCGCCGTCGAGCTCGTTGCCGTCGTCTCCGGCCACCCCAGGTCCGGCGACCACCTCCATCCGACGCGCAAGAGCAAGAGCTATCCAACACACCCAGCTGCAGCTCGAGCCGTGCACCGTAGACGTTTTCCGAAGCCCGCCGCCGTGTTTGGCCTCGCCGGCGGCTAAACGCCGGCGAGTTGGACCTGTTTTGACCACGGGTTTGACCCCCTGGGTCAATGACATGTGGGTCCTGCCCGCAAGTCAAACTTAGTTTAGGTGTTAATTTAATATTAATTAGTTAATTAGTTTAGTCACTGACATGTGGGCCCTGGTCCCACTGACAGTTAATTAGTTTTAGTTTAACTCAAATTAACTCAGTTAATTAGCTGTGACACTGACATGAGGGACCCACTGGTCAGGTTTGACCTGGTCTGGTCCTGTTGACTGGCTGACGTCAGCATGATGTCATGCTGACGCAGTAAAGGTTTTTCTGGGATTTTTTAGATTTAAAATAATTCAGGAAATTCCAGAAAATACCCAAAACTTCTAAAATCATATAAAATCAACCATAGCTCAGATGGAAAAGATTTATATATGAAAAATGATCAGAAAAATCCAATCTTTCTAATGGCACTGGTTTCATGCATGTTTTAACAAGTTAACTTGCTGTATATATCAAAAACATGATAATGCACTTATTTAAATAATAGTTTGAACTTCAATTTGAATCCTTGATTCAAATAGGTTCAAACCCTTCTGGTTTTAGTTGCATTAGCCAACACACATGCATCTTGCCATGTCATAAACATGCATCATATTGTTGCATTTGTTTGTTAATGATTGTATCGTCGGTATTTGCTGTGTTAGGTCCTGCTCCCGAGGATACTGCTGCGTATCCAGTTGAAGAGCAGTACCCGACAACTACCTTGTCAGGCAAGCAATCATTGATCATTCCGATACAAACCCATTCTTCTCGCTCCTGCTCTCTTTTACTGCATTAAGGCAACAGCGCGTGAACTGCTACTTGCTGCGGTAGTTGAACCCTATTCCCTTGCATGACCTGTCATTGCCACAGTAAATAGTTGAAACCAACTAGCATGTGTAGGAGTTGATTGAGCCATGTGATATGTGATCCACCATGCTATTTGTTTATGTTGCCTGCTATGCTTAGAGTTGTGTCTGGTCTGATTCATCTGGGTGATGGATCAGAGTGAAATGATCTTACCGATAAAGAGAAGGAAGTGTGGAATACGCTTGGTAAAGGTATCGATGAAAGGCCATGTAGGAGTACATGGTGGGTTGTTTCATTGGAATTGTCCATAGGACCCGAGATCTGTATGTGTGGTTCAAGTTACAGCTACTACCACGCATTGGGATCCTTAATTGACCCTCTCGGCTTATTAATTACCCTTGATCTCTGTCCAGGAGTTGCAACTAGTTTCTGGTGTTTATAGCTTACTGGAGGTCGTGCACAATGCTGACCCTCGGGGTGGGTTGTGATGCGACAGGTACGTGGCACGGTGTACTGGTTGCCCGTTTGGTGACTCGAGAACCCTGTACACATCGTTTGGGGCCGTGAGCGACACCCCAGCCGGATCTCCCCACGGATGGAACCCAAATAGGCGATAGACCTGGACGAGAGACTTGAGTAGTTAGTCAGGTCGTGGCCGACACCCTCGCTGGGCTTCCGCTTGAAGGTTGCCGAGTACACGCCGAGTAAACGGCGATAAGTGGTGGAAGCGTGTGTGAAGAGGTACACCCCTGCAGGGTTATCAAACTATTCGAATAGCCGTTGTTCGCGGTACGAACTACTTGGTTACTCTTACAGTTCATAGACAAGTTGATGGTTACTACTAAAAGCCTCAAGATAAGCGTGAGTGCCGTGGATGGCCCTTCTGTAGGATGACGGAAGAGGATCCTCGGTAGTGTATTGATGTGGTGAGTAGAGGACTCGTGTTCGTAATAACATCTTGCAATCCGTTGAGAGTTGTAGTATAGGTTAGCCAAGGTCAAAGCTGGCATTCTGCTAAACTCCACTACCCCCTTTGATAATGTTGCATGTATGATTGGTTCTGTGGTAAGACTTGCTGAGTACCTTTGTACTCATGTTTGCTTAATAACTGTTGCAGAGAAGAACCCTGCCCCTGCTGATGGGTTCTACATAGACGTTGACGTCGACGAGTAGCTTGACACCCAGACGGTGATCTGGAGCTTGTGAAGGGCCATGTAGATAGTCAGGCTACACCAAGCCTGTTTTATTTTCTAAGTTGTCTGTACTCAGACATGTAGCTTCCGCTTGTGCTTGTATGACTGTATGACTTGAGTGTTGGGTCATGTGACCCCTACCTGTATGGATATGTTATGTATGGCTCATGGAGCCTTTAAAATAAAGTACTTTGAGTCATAGAGTTCTGTTGTGATGCAATGTTGTATTTGCACATATTGAGCATATTGCGTGTATGATTGAAATGCTTGGTATGTGTGGGATCCGACACCTAGTTGTTTTCCTTTGGTAGCCTATCTTACAGGGAAATGCCTCCTAGTGATTCCAATGAGCCTTGGTAGCTTGCTACTGCTCGGAACACGTAGGCTGGCCGGCATGTGTCCTTCTTCGTTCCTGTGTCTGTCCCTTAGGGGAAATGTCACGCGTTGTTCCTTTAAGTCCATGTAGCTTGCTACGACTTGGGTTCATACGTTGATGACCGACACGTTCGTTGCTGGGTCATGGATGCCTGTCTCTGTAATTTAGTGCCACTTTTGGTTTATAACTAGCCATGTCGGTCCGGGTTCTCTGTCATATGGATGCTAGCGACACTGTCATATACGTGTGCCAAAATGCGCAAACGGTCCCGGGCCAGGTAAGGTGGCACCCGTGGGGTTACCGTGCGTGAGGCCGCAAAGTGATATGACGTGTTACAGCTAGATCGGTGTGACTTAGGATCGGGGTCCTGACATTCACTTTGTATGCTTTTTACCCTACGCTTTCAAGGGACTTGCTGGCAAGGGTCTCTTGCCGCGAGCGCTGAGTGCTGGACTCTTAGCAGCCTGCTGGCAAAAGACCTCGTCGGCAAGTAACCTTGCCGCAGCTAGTCGCAGCACACTTAAACTGCTGAGCGAACTCGAAAACGAAGTAAGGGCGCGACACTTGTCGCAGCTCACTTAAGCTGTTGAGCGTGCTCGAAACAGAGTAAGGGCGCGGCTAGCCACGGGTAGGTTCCTCCGCGCACAGGTTTTCCATACAAAGTGTGGTTGTTCAAGGAAGACAACTAGAAATTTTAAAAATTTGAATGCTCAAACTTTGATAACTTAGCTTTCATAAATTGCTTGTCCCCCGACAAGGCTTCTCTTTCTTGAACAGCACTTGGTTCATCCTCCACCTCCTTCCCCCCCGGCAAACTTGTGCGCGAGGAATACTCCTTCTGCTTAAGAGGGAAAGAAAAAGAGGAGGGAAAACAAGTATATAGCCTCATGGCTTGCTAGTGCTTACCGGGGATGTGCGTTTGCACAAGGTGCCAAACAATGCATGCAAATAGCAAAGAAAAGCATGGAAATGGCAAATAGTGTGAAACACAAAATCTTTACTGATGCACGGGATCTGCGCCCGGCTTTGTACAAAGGTTTACATGCAACAGCGGCAAGACTCGTACAAAAGGTGGTCGCCGAAGCGGATCACGGCAACGGCGCCTTATGGGTGAAACTTGCGAAGATGCTCTAAGTTCCAGGAATTGCTCACCGGTAAGCCTTCTTCGGTCTCAAGGCGGACAGCTCCGGGCCTTGTGACTTGTCTCACCCGATAAGGGCCTTCCCACTTCGGCGTCAACTTGTTGGAATTCTTGGCGGACTGAACACGCCGAAGAACAAGGTCACCTTCCTCGAGACTCCTGGCCTTGACCTTGCGGCTATGATAGCGATGCAAGGCTTGCTGGTATCGAGCAGCTCGTACAGCAGCCTGGAGACGTTCCTCCTCGAGGAGCAATGCATCATCTTGCCGCAGTTGCTCTTGCTCGATCTCATCATAAGCGAGCACTCGAGGAGATCCGTATACGAGTTCCGTGGGGAGAATTGCCTCTGCTCCATAGACAAGAGCAAAGGGTGTCTGTCCGGTGGCTCGATTTGGTGTCGTCCTGATTGACCAAAGAGCCGCCAGCAACTCCTCTATCCAGTTTCTTCCGCACTTGCGCACCTGTCGAAGGCTCTTGTTTTGAGCCCGCGCAGCACTTCAGCATTGGCCCTCTCCGCTTGACCATTGCTCCTTGGGTGAGCAACAGAAGCGAAGCAGACCTTGGCGCCAAGGTCTTGGACGTATTGCATGAAGGTGCGACTTGTAAACTGTGTGCCGTTGTCGGTGATGATCCTGTTAGGGATTCAGAAACGGCAAACAATTAACCTGAAGAACCTGACTGCTGACTGTGTTGTCACCTTTCTCACTGGTTCCACTTCTGGCCACTTTGTGAACTTGTCGATTGCAACGTACAAGTATTCAAAGCCCCCGATAGCGCGGGGAAAGGGGCCGAGGATGTCGAGTCCCCAGACCGAGAAGGGCCAGGACAAAGGGATTGTCTGGAGAGCTGGAGCTGGCTAGTGAATTTGCTTGGCATGGAACTGGCACGCTTCACACTTGGTTACTTGTGCAGTTGCATCTTGGAGGGCTTCTTGCCAGAAGAACCCTTGCCGGAACGCCTTCCCGGCAAGTGCCCTTGCGCCAATGTGGTGGCCACATATGCCTCCATGTATCTCTGCCAACAGCTTCTGTCCATCTTCTCTGGAAATGCACTTCAACCTGACACCGTTGAGTCTTCTTCTGTACAGTTCATTGTCAACGAACTGGTACATACTTGACTGTCTGGTTATTTTCTCTATCTCTTCTGGTTCGTCGGGAAGTTCTCCAGTTTGCAGAAAACGGACGATCTGATGTGCCCACGCTGGAGCCCGAGGCTCGACGGCGAGGACTAAAGGCATGAGGGTTGCTTCGGGGACCTCAGCTTCTACGGCAAGAACTTGCGGTTCTGCCGGAGCTGATGATCCCCCGGCAAGCCTGCCGGGGCAGGGCTTGTTGGGAACGCCTGCTTCAACTGTACAGATCCTTGGACCTGCTGGAGCAAACTATTCCTCAGCATCTTGGCCGTTGATCTTGGGGACCTTGGCGGCGGCTTCGGGAAGATCCGCCGGCAAGTAGTCGCCGGAGACCAACCTTCTCTTCCTGTTCTGCCCAACTGATGGTGTAATGGATGGCTGAGTTAGCTTGAGCAGGAAGGTCCCTGGTTCCACAGGTAACTTCATTGCAGCACACTTTGAGAGGCCATCCGCAATATCGTTCTGAGCTCTTGGGACGTGCTCCATCTGCAGACCTTCAAAGTGCTCTTCAAGCTTCCTCACTTCCTCGACATAAGCTTCCATCAAAGGGCTCTGATAACTCTTATTCACTTGCCGGACCACCAACTGGGAATCTCCCCGCATAATTAACTTCTTGATTCCAAGCTCGGCTGCAATTCTGAGGCCGGCAAGCAAACCTTCATACTCAGCAGTATTGTTTGTCGCTTGTTCCTTGGGAAAGTGCATCTGGACAACATACTTGAGGTGCTCTCCGGTGGGCGCTATGAGTACCACGCCGGCACCGGCGCCTTGCAGCGAGAAAGCACCATCAAAGTACATTATCCATTCGCTGGTCGCTTCTTGTACGGGGACACTTGTCTCTTGGACTTCTTCATCTGGCGTCGGGGTCCACTCCGCTATAAATTCTGCCAAAGCTCTGCTCTGTATGGTCGAAGTACTCTCAAACTTGAGACCAAAGCTTGACAGTTCCAGTGCCCACTCGACGATCCTGCCTGTTGCCTCTGGATTTTGCAATATCCTCTTCAACGGAAAGCGAGTGACCACCGTTATCTCATGTGCTTGAAAGTAATGGCGCAGCTTCCTTGAGGCCATTAGGAGGCCGAATAGCAACTTCTGCACCCCAGAGTATCTTGATCTAGCCCCCTGCAAGAGGGAACTTACAAAATACACTGGGCGCTGCAGCATCTTCCTTCGCACCTCACCTTGTTCCTGCGCAGACTTGTCCTTGTCGGGGCCAGAGCTTGTCGGGGAAGCCCCCTGCTTGTCGCTGGAAGTACTCGCCGGGGTTGTGGGCTCTTCCTCTGCCTCCCTTTCCGCTACCAACGCAGCACTAACCACTTGATTGGTTGCCGCTAAGTATAGCAGCAACTTCTCTTGTGGTCTAGGTGCGACAAGTATTGGAGTGGAGGACAGGTATCCTTTCAAATCCTGCAGCGCTGCCTCCGCTTCCGGAGTCCATTTCATAGGACCTGCCTTCTTCAAAATTTTAAAGAAAGGCAGGGCGCGTTCTGCAGACTTTGATATGAACCTGCTGAGGGCAGCCACACAGCCAGCAAGTCTCCTTACGTCCTTGACGCGCTTCGGGGCTTCAATCTGCTCGATGGCTTTTATCTTGTCGGGATTGGCTTCAATCCCCCTCTGGGACACAAAGAACCCGAGAAGCTTGCCGGAGGGAACTCCGAAGACGCACTTCTCGGGGTTCAACTTAAGCTGGATCCTGCGCAGATTCTCAAAAGTCTCTTCCAGATCTTGTATCAGGGTATCTTTGCTCTTGCTCTTGACCACTATATCATCCATGTATGCTTCCACATTTCTGTGTATCTGTGGCTCAAAAGCAGTGTGCACCACCCTTGCAAATGTTGAGACCGCATTCTTCAATCCAAAGGGCATGCGTATGAAGCAATATGTGCCACATGGAGTAATAAATGCGGTCTTCTCTTCATCTTCCTTGGCCATGAATATCTGGTGGTAACCTGAGTACGCATCAAGGAAGGAAAGCAGCTCACATCCAGCGGTGGAGTCAACAATCTGGTCAATACGCGGCAAGGGAAATGGATCCTTGGGACATGCTTTGTTCACATCAGTGAAGTCTATACAGAGTCTCCACTTCCCATTGGCCTTGCGTACGACAACTGGATTGGCCAACCACGTGGGATGGATCACGCCTCTAACCAGGCCTGCTGCTTCTAGCTTCTTTATCTCTTCGGCGATGAATTCTTGGCGCTCCACGGCTTGCTTCCTGACCTTCTGCTTGACGGGCCGCGCATGAGGACAAACAGCAAGCTTGTGCTCAATTACCTTCCTGGGAACGCCGGGGATGCCAGATGGTTGCCATGCAAACACATCGACATTCGCCCGCAGGAAGGCAACGAGCGCGCTTTCCTATTTCTTGTCGAGCGTAGCACTGATGGTGAAGGTACCACCAGTGCCGTCCTCCTTGGCGGACACTTTCTTGGTTGCCGGTGGAACGGCCATCCCTTTCTTGCACTTGCCGGTGGAGCTCGATGGCGCGTCCTCGACGGCAGCGCAGCACTCCGAAGAGGTGCGTTTACCGGAGAGGGCCCCAGGGCTCTTGCCGGACTTGGTCTTGGTCTTCACCCCGGGAGCTTCAGCGGCAAGTGTGTTGCTTTCTGCTGCGGCTGCTGCATCCCGGTATATCTTGTCGGCGCAGATAAGCGCGTCCTTCTTGTCGCCAGGGACAGAAATGACGCTTATCGGCCCCGGCATCTTGAGTACGTTGTAGGCATAGTGGGAAGCTGCCATGAACTTGGCGAGGGCAGGACGTCCAAGTATCCCATTGTATGGCAATGGGATATCGGCCATGTCGAAGGTTATCCTCTCCGTCCTGAAGTTGAGTTCCCCGCCAAAGGTCACTGGCAGAGTAATCTTCCCCTTCGGCTTGCTCCTTCCCGGGTTTATTCCTTGGAAAGACCCGGTTTCTTCGAGCTCGCCGTCTGGGATCTGGAGTTTCTTGATCACAGTTGAGGAGATCAAGTTCAGGCCGGCCCCGCCGTCAACCAACATTTTGGTGACCTTGAGGTTGCGGATAGTTGGTGAGACCAACATCGGCAAGCACCCGACCGCCATTGTACGGTCAGGGTGATCCTCAAGGTCAAAAATGATGGGCGTGCTGGACCACTTCAGCAGCCTGCGTGACTCGACGGGCGGCTTAGCTGCGTTCACTTCCCGCACCCACTGCTTGAGTTGGCGGTGGGAAGTGTGCAGAGAAGCGTCTCCGTCGACACACAGAACTTCTGTGGCCTTCTGGAACTCCTGCTCGCTGTTATCTCCTTCCTCCATGTCGTCGTCGTCTTCTTCCTCATCCTTGTCGCGGCCCCGGGGAGGTCGGTCACCTTGCCGCTGCTTGGCCTTGCCGCGGCGTCCTCCCCGGCCATTGAATGGCCGCTTCTTGCTGGGCTCTCCTCCGCCACCTTGGGCCTTCTCCTTGTCGCGACGCTCGTATTCAGCCTTCTGCTGCTCAACGAGGTACTCGACTCGCTTGCAGTTCTGAAGATCGTGGCCCTTGGTGCGGTGGATCTTGCAATATTGCTTGTCTTAGCCGTCCTTCTTGTCGGCTGCCGCTACAGGGGTGGGCTCCTTGCCGGAACCGCCAGCCGGTGCCTTCTTGGCAGGAGCCTCCTTGCCGGACTGCTCAACGACTAGCACCTCCTTGTTCTTCTTTCTTCTGTTGTTCCGCCGCCGGCTCTTCCTTGCCGGGGCGGCATCCTCGCTGTCGCTTCCTCCTGCGCCAGCATCCTCTCCGGGTAGCCTCCTCCCCTCTTCGGCGCGCGCGCACTTGTCAGCCAGAGCGTAGAGCTCGCTGACATCCCGGATCTTGGTCATGGCCATCTCTTCCCTCATGCGGCGGTTACGCACGTTCTGGTGGAACACGCTGATAACCGCGGCACGGTGGACGTCGGGAATGTTGTGTTGCACGCGGCTGAACCTCTGGATGTACTTGCGCAGGGATTCTCCCTCCTTCTGGGCCAAGATGTGGAGATCGCTCTCCTGGCCGTGGGGTTTGTGGCCGCCCGTGAAGGCGCCAACAAACTGGTGGCACAGATCCGCCCACGAAGAAATGGAGCTCTCCGGCAAGTGCATAAGCCAAGAGCGGACGTTTGGCTTAAGCACTAGCGGGAAGTAGTTGACTAGTATCTTCTCGTCGCGTCCCCCGGCAGCCTGCACCGCGATGGTGTAGATGCTGAGGAACTCCGAGGGGTGCGTCTTGCCGTCGTACTTCTCGGGTACGTCGGGCTTGAAGTTTTTCATGCTGGGCCACTGGACGCGCCGCAGCTCACGGGTGAACGCAGGGCAACCTGCCGCGTACGGCAAGTCGCCTGGTTCACCGGGCGCGTACGCGTCGACAGCGGTCCCAGCACGCTGATCCGATTGTCGCCGGGCTTCTCGTCGGCGCTCGATGCGCGTCCGAGCGTCTTCTTGCCGCCGGTCGTCGAGGACTTGGCGCTGGTCCCGATGAGCCCGCGGGTCCGACAACGCCGTGGAGTCGTCGTCGACGTTGATCCGGCGGGGTGGCGTCTTCTGCTTCCGCGGCGGGGAGTGCACGGTGGTCGCACCCCCGGCGGTCTTGTCGCCATCGGCCTTCGTCTGGTCGACTTGCCGTGGCCGCGATGTCGCCGGCTTCTGCGGCGTGTCGTTGTTGGCGAAGGCGATGAGGCTTTGGATCGTCGCCCTCCAGTCCTCGTCTTTATCTGCCGCTGGAGGGAAATCGAGGAGCAGTTGTGCTCTTGCTAGAGCTTCTTCTGGAGAGGAGGGGAGCGGCGGCGAGCAGTGTGAGGAGCGAGATATGCTTGTACTTCTAACAGGGTTAGAAGGAGCAGTTTCTCGCCCCGGCGACCGCGCCTTGCTCGTACCAGGACGGTGGCCTTGAGCGTCCCGCGATCCTCCGGTTTGTCCTTGCCCCAGCAAGCGTATGGTACCTCCTGTACCACGGCGCTGCTGGCCTGGCGTCTGCTGAGAGAGACGTGGTGCGTCAACGGACACCGAGGCCTTGGAATTCGCCCGGTCGTCCGTCTTGTCCTTGGATTTGGTGGCGCCGTGAGTCTCCTCGCCGGCGACCACCCTTCCGCCGGCGTCTCCTCCACCAACCGTTGGTTCTGGTGGCGGTGGGATCGACGTAGACGGGCCCGCGACCTCCGAAGTCTTCTTCTTTGGAGGCATGTTGTTGTTGCTGATAAAGTTGGTGAAGCTGGAGAGGTTGATGAAGAATGTGCCCGCGTGAGCGCCGGATCAAGTTCGCACAACCTCGACGCCCCCTACCTGGCGCGCCAAAGATGTCGGGGGAAACTGTCCTCCCACGAGCACCTATGGGACCGGAGCCCCTTCTACGTTGCGGTAAGGGAGCGAAGATGTCGGGGGAAACTGTCCTCCCACGAGCACCTATGGGACCGGAGCCCCTTCTACGTTGCGGTAAGGGAGCGGAGGGAGCACGAAGAGCAGATCGAGGGGCGCACGCGGGCAGTTTACCCAGGTTCGGGCCGCGCGGACGCGTAAAACCCCACTCCTGCTTGGATTGTATTGAGTTCTTGAGCTCGGGAGCTTGAAGAGCTAGCTACACCGAGCGGAAGAGTAGTCTAGGTTTCGAACCCTCTCTACGATGTGCATGGGCCTCTTTTTATAGCTCAAGGGGTCACCGACAGGTGTCAACGTAGAAGAGGGTAAAAGCGTAAATTTGGTGGTAGTTGTAGCAGTGCATGAATAGTGCATGAACAGTGGATGAACAGTGGTCTTCACCTAACTTTGACAGTGGGGGACAAGGGCATTAAATGCCCGTCGCCGTTGACCCCAAAAGCGCCCGTCCATGCTTCTCCGTTTGCCACGGCGGTAGCCTCGTCACCGTGGCCCGCCACCGTGTCCCCCAGGCTGCACAGCATCCGCCACGCGTCCCTGGAAGGGCCCCAGGGCGACGCGTGGGCCGATGAGCTGGAGCGTGGGCACACAGCGCAGGTTTCCCCGGCAAGCACCTTGCCGGGGTCTTGATCTTGCCGGGCCCGGAAGCTTGCCGCTCCCCGGGCCCTGCCGGGGCGCATGATGCGCCGAGGCGTCTCTTGAGGCATGTGTTCCTTCGTCCTCCTGGCAAGCTCCCCTTGCCAGGGTCTTGTGTTAAAGTGATAACCTTGAACCTGGTACGGCCTTCCCGGCAAGCTCCACTTGTCGGGGTCTCGATCTTCTGACTTGTATACTTTGTTTTTGAATGGCTTCATAACGACCAGAAAAGGTTTCCGGCGAGCACGCGGTAAACCCTGCCGCGGGAAGCTGCTACTGCCCGTGCACAAGTTGGGGTACTAAGGTACCCCTATCTTAGTACACCGACACTGCGTCTTCCCCGGCTCCGCGTCGTCCCCTTCCTAGGCCTCACCGTCATCCACCACCCTGGTGCTCTCGGCGCGGCGTGGTCAACATGGTCATGGAACGATTTCCATCAGAATAGTACTGTATGTAGAGAGGCTGAGAGCTAGGTCCATGGCGGCAGCAAGGAAGTGCCTCCTTATTACACGCAAAATAATTATTCCTCCACCTGACATCGGGGACCCACCGGACGGGCCACCATGTTTCATGAAAAAAATGTTTCCCCCTGACTACTGGGACCCACCAGCTACATCTCCGCACGCAAGGAAGTACGTTCGGGAAAAAAAAACGATTCGCCCCCCTGACTACTGGGACCCACCAGCTACATCTTCGCACGCAAGGAAGTGCTTGACAGTCGGGACCCACCTGGTCAAAGCGTACGTAGCGTTGACGTTCTGGTCGCGAACGTGTACGTACATACTGGTCGATGTAGAGGCGCGCACATGTCATAGCAGAGGCGCGCACGTAGTATGTACGTGTACGTACAGCGACAAGTGTGCAAGAAAGAAAAAACGGCCACGTACGTACATACGGGCAGGGTCTCGAACGCGTACTCGCGCATACGTACGGCCAGGGCTCGTGTACATAGTTGGGTCAGAACAAAGAAACAGCATCGTCGTCGTGTTCATGGGGAGCCAACCGGCTGGGTCGAAACGGAATGCATCGTCGTGTTCATCGGGAGGGCTTGGATGGAACAGCCGATGGAAACGAGGCCTGGCGTACCGCAGAACGGAGGAAACGGCCTTTTGTTCGACCGGCCATGGTCGAAACAGCATCATGTTCATCGGGAGGGGTCTGGCGTATCGCAAAACGGAGGAAACGGACCTCCTACGGTCGAAATGGGGGTCCTGTTCATCAGGAGGGGTGTGGCGTACAGCAAAACGGAGGAAACGGACTTGTGTTGGAGCGCTACGGTCGAAACGGGGTTCCTTTTCATCGGGAGGGGTGTGGCGTACCGCAAAAGGTTGGAAACGGACTTGTGTTGGAGCGCTACGGTCGAAACGGGAGTCCTGTTCATCGGGAGGGGTATGGCGTACTGCAAAACGGGACTCCACGGGATACTGTTCATCACCACCGTCGACCCCCTCCAGCCTCCATGGGCTACTGTTCATCCACCGTCGACCTCCTCCAGCCTCCACCTGCGACTGTTCAGCCTCCACCGCGCGCTACTCCACATGCTGCTGTTCAACCAGCCCTCTCCACGGGCTCCTATTCAACCACCCCTCCACAGGGCTACTGTTCATCCTGCCCTCCACCATCTACTGTACATGCAGCCCTCCACGGGGTGGTCCTGTTCATGCAGCGCTCCACGGGGTCCTGTTCATACTGCCCCAACCGGCTCGGTCGAACGGGCTCATGTTCATGCAGGGGCAACACCACGAGGTCCTGTTCAGCCACCCCCACCGGGAACTGTTCATCCAAACCACCCAGCAACGCTCACTGTTCATGCAGAGGCAGCATCGATCGGCTTCAGTTAGCAGCAGTAGCGATGGAATCGCTCGACCGGGTTCAGTTAACAGCCATCGATCGATCGCTCGGGTTCAGTAACGCGTAGCCTGTAGTGCAATCGCTCGGGTTCAGTTAGAGCTCAACGTCCCGCTCGGGTTCAGTTAGAGCCCAATACTTCGCACCCACGCGCATGCGTGTACGAGAGAAACGCGCATCGCTCGGCCCCGACCACCCACCGTAACCAGGAATACCCCAATATTTTCCTCGCCCTTGCTTCTACCATGGTTTTTTCGTCATGGACGGCCCAAAGAATGTCATGCCGCTGCATCTCCGACCCGCCCAGGACAAAAAGCCCATTTTCTGTCATGATTTTATGTCATAGAAGTAGGACCCCACCAAATCTATGATGATACCGTGTTTGTCACAATTATTGTCATAGAAGTGTCATAAGTATGACAGAAAAAAGTTTCATTCGGCCCAAAATGTCAGGGATGTGTCTTTTTTTGTAGTGAATGCTACGACCACCGCGTCGCCAGCGTAGACCGTCGGTGTGTTACCCGGTTTGGCTCAGAACATCATGGACCCCAGCCACGGCCGGCATTAGATACTATACATGCGTCCAAGAGTTACTCACATTTATTCAAAAAATGTCCAAAATGTATTTAATTACATAAGGTCATGACTTGCGCTAGCACTGGTAGTAGGAACTAGAGATTTTTCTTTATTTATAGCTATCCTAAAAAATGGCTTGTATGTGAATGATGTGGACATTATCTATGAATGTGTAGATATCTGTGAGCATGAGTTTGATGTGGAAGTTGAACTTGGAATGTTGGGCTTGCGTGTGAACTATACCATGTCCAATGGTTTGTCTGTTATTGTTCGGAATGTAATGGTTGTTATTACATGACCCGGAAAAATATATTTTGTGCCACATCAATAGATTCACAGACATCACAACAGGCATGCTGACTAGATAAACATTTGAACCTAGCTCTTATGAATGAAAATTTCTATTGACAACAGTTGTAGATAGCAGGAGATGCCTAGCATGCTCTGCCTCTGCTAGCTTCTTTCTGGTTTCTTCCATCTCTTCTATGGCTTGGGTGAAGAGAGCATTTGATTGCTCTTTTCGCTTCTTCATGAACTCAGCTACATTCTCAATGGTTGCAGCACGCTTTATTTCATCATTTACTAGAGCAATGAGGAGATGAACACTTGATGACTCCACCTGGCTTGTGAGTAATACAGCATCATCTGGGAATTTGCACCTTGTGTCTAATCCAGCAACATTAGGAAGCGGGCACCTTGTGTGTAATCCAGCCTCATTTTGGAAACATGATCTCGAGGTTGACCATACTTCCCTCCTCGCAGGAACTGCATCCTGACATTAATGAAACCATCAAGGACACACACAAAATCCACCACTGCTAGTCACGTTCTCAATGTCAAAGTAATTGAAAGGTTGTTACTTACCAAAGCTCGTTTTGCAGGTTCGGTGCAGCTCCTCTTTAACTTGCGACGTTGCTTGAAGATGTCCCCAATATCACGTGTTTTGTCTTCATTGCTCCTTTGCATGTTCGCATTCGTAGTTTTAAAATCTCAACATGGCAAGAAAAATATAGTAATACCCACGCATCTTGTGGGCAACATTAAAGCACTCATCTGCCATGTTAGAGCATCTCCAACAGGCGCGCAAATGCGCGGCGCGTTAAAAAAGAGTTTACAGCGCCGGAATAGCCAGTTTTTGCATGACGTGGGGTGCTAGTTCCAGCGGCCGCTGCAAAAAATTGCGTGTATACACATTCGACTCCGACTCGATACTGGCGTAGATGGATGGACACATAGATAGTTCTCAGCATAGATATAGCATATAGATAGATAAGCAAATAGATAGTTCAACTACAACTCGTCGTCCTCCAACTCCGCCTTAGTGATGTCCTCCTACAATGTCTCAATGTAGGCGTCAAGATACCGATCATCGTTGGAGATCCAGGGCGACGCTGCTCCTAGCTTGATGTTGAATTGAGCGGCCACCTTCCGCATAAGCTTTTCCTCGCGATAGGCGGCTCGCTCCGCCCTCCTCTTCTCCCTCTCCGCCCTCCATTGCGCGTAGAACTCGCATTTGTTGATGATGTCCTGCGGGAAACATTGGCGCCACAACGCCATGGCTTCCTCGTCCATCTCAGCGATGCTGAGACGGTGCTCTTACCTCCGGTTGCCGCGACGATCCTCGTCGGTGATAAGCCTTGGGGGATGCACGAGCTTCTGTGCCAGATCCTGCATCTACACATTGAGGAAGTTCATGTCCCTACGAGGCCGCGGGAGGCGCCACGCCACCGCGTCGTACGCGCGAGCGGCCTCGTGGGCTATGCCAAAAGTGTCGAGGTGGAGGCGCATCTCGTCGAACCGGATCTCGGCGGAGAAGGCGCGTGAGGGGTGCGCACGGACGCCGCGGTAGCCCCAAGTTTCCCGATAGCGCGGCAGCATGGTGGCTCGGCGTCGGCGAGGCGAGAAAGAGCGGGGAGAGAGCTATCGCAAGGCATAGAGCGGTGGGAGGGCGCGGGAGGGCGTTGGATTTTATAACGCACGTTGGACTCCCCGCACCAAAACTAGCGAGCGCCCGGCCGCTTCCCCCCCCCCCCCCCCCC
>LR738711.1:215011145-215194686 GCA_902687465.1 Secale cereale | reverse complement strand
CCCCCCCCCGCGCGATCCTTTCCCTACAACCCTGCTATTCTAAAAAACTTTCCATCATTTGCCACCCTACTGGTTGCAGATGAAGAACCTACGCAAGCACGGCGCAAAACAGGAGCGACGCACATTTACAAGGTGATATTCTGTTGGACAATGCAAGCTATAACCAATTACTTTTACTCAAACAATAGCAACAAGGAAATTTGAAGGGTAGGTATGAACAAAATCGGAAATGCACATGTACTGCTAAGAGATTCAATATACACATTACCAATCGAGGAGGAGTACAATGGTTGCGGCGGCTTCTGTGCATCATGGTCGGCAACGAGAGTCGGTTCATTGTCCACGATGGTGGTGTTTCTGCGGTTGGCGTCGACTTTCGGGAAGCAGATCCGAGACCATGGAAGATGGTGCCGGGGAAAAGGCTCCGTGCACGACAACGACGGTGGACCGGCTCCAGTGCGGCGTACGACATCGCCGATGAGGCAGATGCACTGCGGTGGACGAGTGCGCCGGTGAAGAAGGGGAGGAGCACGAAGGGTGTGGTGCCGTGGAGAAGTCTATTTTGTGTTGGGGATAGAAAATGGGGAGTATTCAGGTGTACTATTCTGGGTGTCGGGGTGGGGTTGGCTGGGTAGGGTGAACCTGAAGTTACCAAAACAGCCCCCTACCTACCAGTATCCGTAGGCCTGTTCCGAAGGGTATGATGGTAACTTCGCACAGCTCGAATCTTTGTCGCGGGAGATTTTCCCGCCGACATGAAAATTTTGTAACACTGTACTCCCCGTCTGGCGTGTTGGGTGATTCGTCTAAGCAACTAGCGAGTAGTACTACAAAAATGCCACAAAAAAGTTTATGCATGTCACAAAAAATTATATCATTAAAAACTACATTCAAATACATATCCAACAATATTTTTTTTGTTGACATGCATGAAGAATTTGTTAGTTAAATTTTCAGTCAAAAATTGGCACGGAATACAATGGGGACCAATAAATCAGGACGGAGGTAGTACTAGTACTCCCTCCGTTTTTATTAACTCTGCATATTAGATTTGACCAAAGTCAAACTTCCTATTGTTTGACCAAGTTTATAGAAAAAATAATATATAACCATAACAAATATGTATGATGTGAAAGTACATTCAATGATGAATCTAATGGTATTTATCTGTTATTATATATGTTAATATTTTTTGTTTATAAACTTTGTCAGAGTTTACAAAACTTGACTTTGACCAATGCTAATAAGCGGACTTCAATAAAAACGGAGGGAGTACACATTTGTTTTCTTGGTTTGTAGTGGAATTAATCATTTGTTGTAATCTTGAAATAAATATACTAAGCCACTAACTTCGACTGTAATGGTTTATACAATTCAATAGTTAGAATCATTGTTGAATTCCAAGATGTATACCGGGTCTATAGTACTTCACAATATGCTCAGACTCACATAATCCCAATCGAATGAAAATATAAATGCATTTCATAGTTATTACTTTGTAGGATGCAACAAAACCAACCATAACTCTACATGATCCATTCTAAAGCAACATGTTGAACACCTTTCAACACATCCCAATTTGTGAATGGAACATGTAGAGAGAGCTTGTGAAGATGGAGAAATGGCGGGAGAGAGATGTGTGTGCCGAACACACAAGATATACCCCCCCCCCCATTTAAGAAAAAGAAATAGGGCAGGAAAGATTGTGTGTATGTGGGCAAGAGAGTAGGAGACAAACTGTAACATCCCAAAATTCTAAATTTTGGAATGCTATAATAAATAGATAGATTTGATTGCTTGCTGATTGTGCTGAGTGAAATTAAGTGAAATTTGAAACTTTGAAAGTTAAATGAGAGGGAATAAAATGACTTTCCCAAAACTTTCACTTTGCTTTTTGATCTCCGAGGGAATTCAAATTCTTTTCAACACAAAACCCTAGAATGAAGATAATATGACTTCTTCCATTTATTTTAAATGATAAAGGGTTTGAAAGGGATTTGAATTTCAATCTCGAGATATTTTCAATTCAGAAACTTTAAGCAACTCAATGATTTTCCCGAGAGAAGATAAAATGACTTCTTCAAATTTATAGGAAATATGAGTTGGGAGTTTTTCTAAAACTTTCAGCAAACTCAATTTCGAATATTGAGTTATTTGGTTTTTATTCAAATTATTTTTCTCCAAACACAAATTACATGGAAAATAGGGTAACATGATTCCCTACAGTAGAAAATTGGAGAGAAATAAATTTGAAGTCCTTTTGGTATTTTAGTATGATCTTTATTGGATTTTATTGCAACAGTAGGACCTTTTGATTTATTAGAATTTGTGGGCATTTTATTTGATAGTAGTAAAATGTTCATGTTGTAGGGCTTATTTTTCTGCAAATTTTGATATATTATACGCCTATATAATATTTTAGGTTATTTCTAGTTTATTCTTTTCTTGTCTGTTAAAAAAAATGTTTAAAGAAAAAAATCTCTCTTCCTCCGAACCTGGGCCGGCCCAGCTCCCGCCAGGCCAAGGCCCAGCTCCACGCCGTCGCCCGTCGTCCTCAGGACGGACTCCCGACGGAGACCGCGGCCGCCGCCTCGGCGTCCGTGCGCGCCACGCCACCGCCCCCTTGCCCCTCCCGCAAGAAGCCCCTCCTCCTCCTTAAATACCGAGGCCCCGGGCACCGTTTCTCGCCTCGCGACCGCCGTCGCCGCTTTTGTGCCGACGCCGCTACTGCTTGCTGCTGCAGTCTCGCTGCCTCCCACCACTACACGCGCCGCGCTCGCCGCGCCGCCCCTCGCCCCGCTCGCCAGCGCCGTGCCCGCCGCCGTCTACCGCCTCCAGCCGGAGTTCGCCGCCGGCTAGAACTCACCGGAACTCCGAGGCTCCAAACCCGACCCGCCCTGCGGAAAAACCGCCTGAACCCGCAGGTTTTGAGAAAAAAAAAACCTAGGTAAAGCCCCGGTCTGGTTTATTTGGTTAGATTAGGTTTTCTTCAGTTTTTTTAGTTAGATCTATTTAGAGAGCGTTCGCTGTTTAGGGTTCAGCAGTGAACGTTCATACTTTAACTTTTATTTTCTGTTTAGTTTCGGCTAGGGACCTCTCTATAAATTTTATTTTTATAGATTAGCCCCTAAACTTCATTAGGCCATAACTTTTTAAATCCAACGAAACCAATGCACACGTCTTCGTTACGATCCCCTCTTTCCAGTAATACAACTTAAACATGTTTTTGAAAATTTTAAAATTTGAATTCAACTAGTTTTAGATTCAAACTTGCTTTGATCATAACTTGAGTTTCGTAACTCCGTTTCAGTTGATTCTTTTTGCAAATCGAAGCTCTTGACCTAAACTTTCTGATAAGTCCAAATTCACATAATTTTGGTACTGTTGGAAATTGTTTTATGTTTCAAGAGACATTCGTTTGTTTTCGAAGTTTTCTGGAGTGTTTATTCGTTCTGTCTGATCTTTCTGAGTGATTACTTATGTGTGGTTACTATTGCTTGCTTACGATAGATTTACCGGAGTGTGACGAGTAGATCTATGAAGAGTTTTGAGTGCGATCTTCATCAACATTGCAGGCAAGTTCACACTTTGATCATACTTTCCAAATACCCAATTTTCATTGCATTAGTCAAACCCTCACACATTGCATGAGTAGGAACTATTAAATTGTGGGACTGGGAAGTAGATTGAGGTAGTACCTATTACCTGCATTACATTCAAACCTTTGGGAGTTACTTCTACGTTTGCTGTTAGGCCATGCTATGCTCGTAGACGTGGATTGGGCGAGTGTATCCATGACAGATGTGAGTTTGTTAATTAATGGTTCAACTTATGGTGGCAACTTTAACACACATCTGGGTGGATTGAGGCACCTGGGTATTCCAGCGATTGCCTATTTTTTTTTTGGACCGCCACCCAGGCTCAAAGGGATCATGAGATTATTCATACTAGAAACTTCCGTGTGCAGCCACAATGCTATTATGGGCTCTAGCATAGTTGACTAAGTTGTGCGAACTCTTACAGTGGTGGACTAGCAGATGTAGGGGATGTAGGTTGGTACGGTCCACCCGTTTGTAAGGTGCTAGTACTTCTGAAAGACTGTGTCTCGGTCATCCGTTTCTCAAACATCATGCAGTGCGAGAAATTAAACGGAGGTGATCGAGTCTTGTGGGGAAAAGTGCACAAACCTCTGCAGAGTGTACAAATTGATCATGATTAGCCGTGTCCCCGGTTATGGACGTCTTGAGTATCTAGTACTTGGATTATCATGTGAATCACATCATGTTACTTTAATTAATATTGTTGGGTTTAATGATGATTTTTAATTGGGGTTGAGAGGATGTCTATCTTCTCAACGATGTTTCAACTACCATGATAGTTAAATTAACATCTATTCCTTTGCGGTGGGAAAAATTGGCTTTACGCAAAAACTTTAAACCTTACAGCCTCCACCAGCCAAATATGCATGTAGTCGTAGGCTTTGTTCATCATTATCATTTTAGTGTGAAATTGCCAGTACATTCAATGTACTGACCCTTTGTGGCTGTAACGTCTCATGTTGCAGGATTATCTTACGACGAGTAAGTGATACGTTAGGGTTACGATTTCTACACTCAACTTTGCCGTTGGTGTTGATGGGAATCCACAACCTTGTTGCTTCTGCTATGATTGATTGAGGTATAGTATTTACGTTACTTTATACATGTGATTTACCTCTGTTATAAATCCTTGAGTACTGTGTGTGTCAGCATACCGATCCAGGGATGACACTTAAGCACAGAGACTTGATCCATTCGGGTCGGGTCGCTACACAAACCTCACAATAGACAGAGAGACGAGTAGGAGGAAGTTAGGTCTGTGAGAAAGATGGAGACATGCAATATACGTGAGATGCGTGTTCATCCGGATTTTATACATGTGGAAGGAGAAGAGACAACGGGTTTGATGAGAGAGCTGGAAAAATGTAGACGAGAGGGGAAGGATCTCGTGGGTTGATGGATTGATAATTCTGTGCGGGAGAGAGAGGGGGGGAGGAGTCACTCAGCAGTCGTCACATCATCCTGCTTCCAAATGGCCCCGCGTTCTCCAGTGCAGTTTGGTCGCCGTCTTCGATCTTCTCGATGCCCTCTTTGAAGATTGAGGTGGTGTGCATGCTGGGGTGCAGAGAAGCATAAGCAAGAGTGGTTGCCATATAACCTTGATGGGGATAGATTGTGTGATCTTGGGAGGGGGTGTGTGTGTGTGTGTGTGTGCGCGCGCGCGTGCGTGTGTTACAAATATTAAGAGAAATCAAACCTATAGAGAGAATGTGTGTGTATGTGACAGAAATCTACATGCTAAATATTGTTTTCACGAAGAGATTGTGTGTGCAAGATAGAGTTTGATGTGCGGGCCTTGAGGTGGGCAACGGCTGGGTGAGGGTGTCAAAATGTGTGGGTTGATGCATGTGTTACATGCGACTGTGCGAGGGACGGAGAATCGAGAGAGATGGTTGTGTTGTGTTATGGATGCCCCCCTTCCCTCTCTCTCCCTCACACACACAAGTACAAATAGAAGACCCATTCTATCATGTATACACGATATCTTGGCATCTCTCTATGTCTTTGTCTCACTCATGCCTGATCATTTGCAGATTAACACCTCTCTATGTCTCTATCACATGCACACCGTCTCCACATTGCCCTTCCGCCACAACACACATATAGACACATACACGCGTTCTCTCCCAGTCACACACACAGAATCAGTATTAAAAAAATTCAAGGGGGCACCTAAAATATCCAAATCCAAATAAGCACGAACTGATGCTAAATTCAAATGAATGGACATATTGTAGCGTGAAGAACTTTTTTAGGAAAAAAGTAGAGTAATATTCGCGGATTGTTTTCAAACACACAAAAAGGTTCGGTGGATGTCCTTCGAGCGTGACATGGTGATGCACCGTTCGATCGACCGCGCGGCCGCGGTGCACGCGCTTCACAGGATTCCATGTCAATGTTGTGCTAACTAATGTGGTAGTATACGCGCTGCCTCAATCTAATGTTTATGTGTACTAGTACGGTGTTCTTTCAAGTTTGACCAACCCTATATAAAACTAAACTAAGCTCGCGTATGCGCACTCATTAATATGCCGCCGCCGTCGTTGTGCCTGCCAGTGCCCGCCTGCTCCGGCCAGCCATTTATCACCCATCACCGCCGTATCCCCGCCATCCCTGTGCCATGAAGCTGCAGGATCGCCCACACATGTCGTCTGTCGTCCCTCCTCGCGATGCCACCGCGCTGCCAAGCACGCGAGCAGGTGGTGCCGCGTCTATGCCCGCAGCGTACGAAGAGGAGGATGAGCACATGCTCCAGCACGCCGGCGAGGAGGAGCAAGCGTGTCATCGTTGTCTCCGCCCGCGTGGAGGAGGCGTGCATGGTGGTTGTCGTGGTGGAAGCCGGTCGCACCCGCGCCGAGCCCGCAAACCAGGTGCGGACGTGGAATCTACCTTCAAGACCTTGAATGCCACGTGGATCCTGCAATCTGAAGGAACAATTTGGGTTAGTTGACTCTTGTGAGCCGTTGGATGCACCATGGACGGCCAGAAGGGCTTCTTTAACCTCCGAAATTGATGCACTATTCATCTTCTCTCTTAGGCATCAAGCTGCCAGCCCGCCACGGGCCTAACTGCATGCCGCCGCCGCCCCGCCCTCCCCTAAACCGCCATGCCCCCCTACCCCTGCCATCCGTTTAACCCTGGGCACGATCCATTTTTCTGGCGAACTGCATTCCACACCCAACACTCATAAGATAGATCATGGGCACCCTTCCACCCTAATATAGATAGTGGGGTACCTTCTCCGCCATCTTCTTCCTTCGATCCATCGAACTTCTTCCACAAATTGACTGACCCAAATTATTAAGTACAGTAGGAACGCAAAGATACGAGGAGTAGTAACAACTACAAGAAGAACAGTAGTAAGACATACTAGCACTATTGTACGTACTAAAAAGTTCAACTAACGAGAAAGAACATAACATAGTTCTGTTGGGGGCTCAACACAACACACCCCTGAAATAAAACTAAGCAACTACTAGTAGTCCGCTTGACACTGCAGTAGAACCAACATGAGTGACGGCACTGCCACTGTGACGCCCCCGATTTGTCCGTACACTAATCATGCACGCAAATGTGTACGACCAAGATCAGGGACTCACTGGAAGATATCACAACACAACTCTAGACACAAATTAAAAATAACACAAGCTTTATATTACAAGCCATGGGCCTCGAGGGCTCGAATACATAAGCTCAAAAACACAAGAGTCAGCGGAAGCAACAATATCTGAGTACAGACATAAGTTAAAAAAGTCTACCTAAAGAAGGCTAGCACAAAAGTAGCAATGATCGAAAAGGCAAGGCCTCCTGCCTGGGACCTCCTAACTACTCCTCGAAGTCGAACTCCATGTAGAAACATCATCGGGATCCTCTGGCTCCTGGACTCCACCATCTGATTGCGTCATCCGAGAAGAAGGGAGAAAAGAGGAAAAGGGGGAGAAAAGCAACCGTGAGTACTCATCCAAAGTACTCGCAAGCAAGGATCTACGCTACATATGCAATTGTATCTGTGTAAAGGGGTAATATATGTGGGTTAAACTGCAGAATGCCAGAATAAGAGGGGGATAGCTAATCCAATCGAAGACTACGCTTCTGGCAACCTCCATCTTGCAGCAGTAGAAGAGAGTAGATGGAATAGTAACAAGCGTCAAAGCTTCTGGCAGCCTCCGTCTTGAGTAGCAGAAGAGTGCACCAAGTAACATCGTATAGCATAAGCCTACCCGGCGATCCTCCCCTCGTCGCCCTATGGGAAAGCGATCACCGGGTTGTATCTGGAACTTGTCTGGGTGTGTTTTATTAAGTATCCAGTTCTAGTTGTCATGAGGTCATAGTACAACTCCGGGTCGTCCTTTTACCGAGGGACACGGCTATTCGAATAGATTAGCTTCCCTGCAGGGGTGCACCACATAACCCAGCACGCTTGATCCCATTTGGCCGGACACACTTTCCAGGGTCATGCCCGGCCTCGGAAGATCAACACGTCGCAGCCCTACCTAAGCACAGCAGAGAGGTCAGCACGCCGGTCTAAGTCCTAAGCGCGCAGGGGTCCGGGCCCATCGCCCAACGCACACCTGCACGTTGCGTACGCGGCCGGTAAGCAGACCTAGCCTCTCCTAATACCAGAGTAGGCTTTCCAGTCCAATCCGGCGCGCGCCGGTAAGTCGCTGACGTCAAGAAGGCTTCGGCTGATACCACGACGTCGAGTGCCCATAACTGTTCCCACGCAGCTGGTTAGTGCGTATAGACCAAATGGCCAGACTCAGATCAAATACCAAGATCTCGATAAACGTGTTATTATGACATAACCGCGGACATCGACCAGGGCCAGGCCCACCTGTCTCCTAGGTGGTCGCAACCTGCCCTGTCGCTCCGCCACAAAGTAACCATCAGGGGGCTGTCGGGAACCCAGGCCCACCACTACCTGGGTGGAACCACCTGCCCCTTCAGCCCCCATCTCCGAACCATCATCATGTGTATGTAAAGTATGTATATAGTATATACCCGTGATCACCACCCGAGTGATCACGGCCCGATGGTATAGCATGGCAGACGGACAAGAATGAAGGGCCACTGATGGAATACTAGCATCCTATACTAAGCATTAGGATAGCAGGTACGGGTATCAACAAATGTAGCAACAATGACAGGCTATGCAACAGAATAGGATTATTCGATAGCAGTAACATGCTACACTACTCTAATGCAAGCAGTAGAGAGAAGAATAGGCGATATCTGGTGATCAAAGGGGGGCTTGCCTGGAAGCTCTACAGACGAAAGGAAACTTCGGAAGCGTAGCCGTAGTCGAACACCGAAGCATCAATGGTCCCGGAGTCTATCACAGTATCGGAGTCTACCGAAAATAAGCAACGAAGGGGGAAACAAATAAATAACAGAGCAAACAATAGCATCAGAAAGCATAACATGGCAAAAGGTGGTGCTACGTGTGACCTAACGCGGTGCTCGGTGATACAGGCGAAGAGGAATAACATCCGGGAAGTATTCCCGGTGTTAGGCATTTTCGAGCAGATGAAACGGAGGGGGAATGTTGCTCGTTCGGTATGCTAGGGACGTGTGGTTGACGAACGGTCTGCGTATTCGGATTCGTCTCATCGTTCTGAGCAACTTTCATATATAAATTATTTTCATCTGAGTTACGGATTATTTTATATGATTTTCTAAAGGGTATAACATTTTCTAGAATTAATTATTTATTTAAATGTAACATTATCCAGAATTGTGTCTGCTGATGTCATCATGACATCAGCATGACGTCATCGGTCAACTCTGACTGTTGACTAGTTCAACTGACTTGTGGGGTCTGTTAGACATTGACTGTTATCTAAACAAATCATTAAGGTTAACTAACATGATTAATTAGATTAATTAATAGGATAAATTAAGTTAATTAATTATTATTTTAATTAATAAATATATTATTTTTAACTTCTTTTTTTAACCATTTTTTAAGGGCTGGGCCCGAGGTTGCAGTGGCCCAGGGCCAGTGGTGCGGGCATGTTAACGGGCGCTGGGGCGGTGCGCACCCAGGCCCCATCGCCCGCAGGGGACATGGCGAGGTGAGGCCAGCAGACCGGCCGTGCCCGGCGGCGGTGAGGCCACGGCGGGCCTACGCCGGGGAGCGGGCGCTGCGGGCGGCCAGCCCCGGGCGAGGGTCACGGCTAGAGCCGGTGAGGGCGGCCGCCGGCACGAAGCAGGGGCGGCCGGGAGGAACGGCGCGGCGTGGGCGGTGAGCGCAGTTGCGCGTAGACGGCAGCAGCGCCGGACATCAGCAGCAGCGCCGGCGAGGCGACGCCCGAGGGAGAGGCGGCCAGGGCGGGCGCCGGGGATGGTGGCCAGAGGCGACTGTCAGCGGGCGGCGGAGCCGAGCGTGGGGGCGGCGTGCGCGTTCGCGAGGAAGGGCGAGCAGAGGCGGGAGCTGCGGCTACGGGAGGTGCCACGGCCAGAGCGGGCCGGGGGTGTGCCGGGGCGAGGCCAGTGCGGCCGAGCGGCGAGCGAGGGCCGGGCCGGGGCGCGGGGAGGGAACGCGGGCGCGCCCCGAGCGCGCGTGCGCGCGGCGACGGCCGTGGCGACCGAGGGGGAAGGCGGCGACCGGGGGCGATGGCCAGGGGAGCCGAGCGGGGCAAGTGCGGCCCGGAGCACGAGCTCCGGCGCGCGGCCGTGCTCGGTGGTGAGCGAGCAGAGGGGATGGGGGAGGCTGCAGCGGCTCACAGGGGGCCGGTCGAGGAGGCAGTGGGCTTGGGGTGGTCGGCGGCGGCGACGACGTTGATGAAGAGGAGGCCGACCGACGGGGCAGCTCCGGCGAGTGCGTCGGGGGGCGCCGATGAGCCCGGCCTCCACCTCCGATCCCGATCCAATCGGGGAAGAGAGGGGGGAGATATTTCGGGGAATTGTGGGGTGTCGGTGGGGGTTCTGGACTTGGGGGAGGCCTATGTAGGCCAGATGGTTGGGCCGTCCTGGCTAGTAGCTAGGCCAACTGGCCCAGTGGGGGGGGTTCTTTCTTTTGTTGTTGTTCTCTTTTTTTCTGTTTGCTTTTGTTTTGTTTTACTTTTTCTTATTTTCTTTTCTGTTTTCTTTTAATTACCATTTAAATTTTGTTTTGTACATTACAAAGGTTGTACCTAATTTAGTATTAGTAATTATTCCACCGCCACAAATATTTTGGCACATGAATTAAAGTAGTTTATAATTGTTTATTATACTAGGAGCATTTAAATAATAGTTTTGCCGACGTTTTACTTACTATAGTGCATTTAATATTCTTTACAGGAGTGTGGTTTATTCACCAATATGTTGTATGGATTATTTGCCACAATCCGAACATCTTAGTTTTAATGTTTTAAAACTTTTGTTGTTTGACTTTATTTTAAATTTGAAATTTGAATGGGATTTGTATCATCGCAAGATTAGCAACAGTAATCGTGCTGACGTGGCACCATTAGCGAATGGTTACTGTAGCTTAACTATCCGGGCGTCACAATTCTCCTCCACTACAAGAAATCTCGTCCCGAGATTTAAGCGGTGGGGTAAGGGGGGATAGGTGCTGGTAGCGAAAAGCTAACGAGTCTTCTCGGTCTTGGCTGCCCTTCCGAAGAGGTTGATCTGTTTCGTTGATGTCTTCATTTCTCTGCTTCAAGTCATCGTGATCAAGTCGTCACCCTTTCTTCGAGATCTCTATCGTCCTACGAACGCGACCAGGGGGAAAACTTTGGAGGAACGTATCTCCACGAGGTATGTGCATCTGACAGTGAATTCAGAAAGTGATACACGAAGTACCCTACGCGTAGTATTTCAGTGAATGCATTGAGAACAATAAGCGATGGTACCAAAGTTTCAAACGGGTAGGCAGTTATTCGATGCCTAACCAGAAGCTGGAATGGGGTCTTAATCAACGAGAATAATATGGTGTTTGGTACCAGGATGAAACATGGTATAATTTAGCTCGTGAATCATATACGAAGCCAGGTGCAAAGGATACCATAGAATTCAGGTTTGTAAAGAAGAGTCAGGTTTCAATCCAGTGGACCTGTGGGTTATGGGCCCACCATGTGGGTTAAGAGTAGGAAGGGTGGTGACATCTTGCACAGCCTCGACAGGGAGGCATGTCAGTGGATAGCTTGTCAGCTATGTCGTCAACGATGTCGGTACCAAGGACGGGGAATGAAGAGAACCATTTTCCCGCTCGTTGAAACGAGGCGGACCAATAGGCAAAGTTATCATCCATCGGTGGTTACCGGAATGTTATCAACGATAGAATCAATGTCTTCTGACAGAGTTGTACAACGAGCAGAGAATTATTACTGCTTAGATCATGTAGATCAAGGAAAGGTTAAACAAACAAATGGAAAGGAAAATTGTGATTACACACAATTATTAGGAGTATATCCTTCCCATGGACAAGAAGAACATGGCATGCAGGATAGGAGAGAAAGTACCCAACCATTCATATAAAGAGTCAAGGATTAATCAAGATGTTACCCATACAACGGTGTCTGGATAACTGACCAAGAAACATTTAGCATCACGCCTCCAATGTTCTTGTTGATGAGCGGGGTATCATAGTCATGCTTCGAGGTAGCAATGATATGGTGTTTCAATCAAGGGACAAACCTTGGATACACAAATGATCCATCAAAAGCAACTTATAGAATAAGTGTTACAATCTCCTCCTGGAAGAATGGCTATCCTTGCAAAAGAAATTATAATGATGGCTCCTCCAGCAAGGGGTGATGGGCATGACATCATATTATCGGGTCATCAAAGGACCAACATTATAACTACTAGAAAGTTCTCCCAACCATCATATCTGACCGAGATTCAGATCCGATTGGTGTCATGATACCTCAGACTCAGGATGTTCTAGAAGAAAAAGTACAACACAACTCAACGAAATGGCATTGCAAGATTCTCGGGATATGAACTATGGGAGCGGGTTCCCGAAACAATAGTTCATTGTTAAACCAAGGAGAGGATGAGGAGGTGGCCGATGGGCTCAGCGACAATTCATCGAGAATTCCAAACAGATGGATTTCCACCATAGTGTGAACAAGAGGATGACACTAGTCAATTCAAATGATATAATGTTGTATGCTCGAGTAAAACATACACCATTAATCATTAGTTGAAAGGTGTGCCCGAAATATGACCTTAGGCAGCAAGATCAATGTTAGAGTGACGATTCAATAACCAACAGTCTAAGAACGAACTGTCGATCGTTAACTTCAGAGCAATAGGGTTGCTAGAAGTACAGAACTCAAGTAGCATCTTTAGAATATTGGTATCCCGGTTGAAAATAACATGGGGACCAAGGAAGAATGGTGATGGGGAGTAGTATCACTATACCAAGAATTCTGATTAGGTGGAGCAATCTCGCAACATTCTTGACATAAAAGATGGTAATACTTCAAGATAGAACATAGTACAAGTTGGAGAGTAAGTTTTAATCATAACGTGGACAAGCTCGCGGTGAAAGGAAGTCAAGGGTGTTGTCGATGATAATAAAAATCATCGAGGGCAAGGAGGGTATTTCTCATCATAAACTCCGTTGACATCTCGGAAGAAGTCAAAGTGTTGAAGGTGATCTCGACACAATTGTCAGGAGGTTTCAAGAGGATGCAATCGAAGATCGGTTTCGTCAAGCAAGGGAATGACGAAGTGGCAAGTTATGGGTTCAATACAAAAGATGCAAGCTCGGAATCAAAGTTGCCTTACTGAACAAGCAACCAGATGTTGAAAGCTCGACGTAAGTTGTGCTCAATCTCTGAAGAATTCGTGCACCAAAGAAGGACGCGGTAGCACAGTCAAAGATAGCTACACAAGGGATGTACCCGATAGTCTAGGAATAAAACCAGGTTGAGTTTAAAAATTTCCTAGTAACATCTACTAGGGGTGTTGAATTTTTCTAGCGGAATTGATTTACTAAACGGTGTCCTCGGTTGACGGCAACCTAGAACCCGTAGAGTGATTACGACAAGCAAAGGTATTACTTCATCAAAAGTTCAAAAGGTGTAGTGCAAAGTCATGATATCCTCGAGATATCAGAGGGTAAAACTCGAAGGTAGAACACGATAGGAGTTGAATTAGGTCATTGACCTATGACAGTAGATGCTTTAACCTTGTCAAAAATTGACGAGGCCTGGAATGGATTCATTCCAGATATATTGAATAAGGACAACATGTTCGGAACCATAACTGCAAGGGATCAAATTTATTGATACCGAAAGAATTATTTAGATGTAAAATCATTTTGCAAGAAGCTCCAGAGACGTTCTACATCGTTTCCATGGGCATGAACAAAAGCTCAAGGTCGACTCCCATTTCTCCAATGCATACGTTTCATTTACCTCTTACTTTGATAAAACTGTAGTGTTGGAATTTCATTTGGTGGGACACCGGAAGAGTATGACTTGCGAAAACTTTCGGGTTCGCACGGATTAAGGGAAGGCATATGTTCAACCCATCGGGCATCTTAGTAACATATACCACAAGTTTCAAAAGTAAATACACATGCTAGAAAGCAGAGCATGGTTGGCCAAGCAGAGGATACAATTTACCAAAGGCATTATGTATCAGGGGAAGAACTCACAAGGTGATTGAATATGAAGGACACTGTCGGATAACAATCCAACAATGGATCGAGCGATCCACAACGGAGCTGATGTGAGTATCGGTACTCACTCAGAGGAAGAAAGAATGCAGAGGCATCAGATTCAAGAATCAACTGATTAGTCTAATGCTTAGATAGAAAGAAATTATGGTTTCCAAAACAAGGACCAGAAGCAGACGCTCTGATCCAGGATGGATAAGTTGAAAACACTTAGTTGGACAATCAATAAAAGTATGAATTGCCTAGAACCAACTCATGTCCGGAATGACGTCTGAGTCGGAAAGATAATTTCAAAAGGGATAACCCGATGACTGCGTGTATACGCACACATTGAATCAATAGACTCAAAAATGGCTAAGACAGGGGATGTAAACGAAGACTACTAGTCATATGGAATTAACCATAATGCAAGCAGACAATAATTTCAAGAGTAACCGGCTGCAGAGGATCTTCGAAAGGTCGAAGAGTATTCCAAAGAATTTAGTGAGACATATGAACAATTGAGAAGAACGGATCCTCGATAAAAGTGAGGAAATAACCGTAAGGGTTTTCATGCGAAATAAAACTTTAAGACAGTAAACTCAAAGGATTCTCAGGACAACGGAGAATATTTCGAGGCATCTTGTAACAACAAGAGCGACGAGGAATGATCATGAGAATGGCAAGTGCGTGCAGATATCCATAGGGATATATCGGTGGCAGTGATTTGCCAAGGCGATGAGCACGAGTTCTCGGGTTAACAGCGGAGAGTATCTTCAGGGTCTTCTGGTGCAGCGGACGATCATCGATCATAAGGTGCTCTTCGGGTGAAAGTGATAACGAGATCCTAATGTTAGATTTAGCAAAATTCATTTATCCCGAATAGAAGAGAGATAAGAGTCCTAGAGTATAGACGAGGAGTAAAAGATCCTAATACCACCCAATGGTGATGTGGGCCCGTAAGCCACACAACAAGTTAGCAATTTTGTTTTTCAAAGACTAGACTCAACTTCGGCCAAGGAGTTGGAAAGGGGGATTCCTACAGGCAGTCGGCTCTGATACCAACTTGTGACGCCCCCGATTTGTCCGTACACTAATCATGCACGCAAATGTGTATGACCAAGATCAGGGACTCACTGGAAGATATCACAACACAACTCTAGACACAAATTAAAAATAATACAAGCTTTATATTACAAGCCAGGGGCCTCGAGGGCTCGAATACATAAGCTCGAAAACACAAGAGTCAGCGGAAGCAACAATATCTGAGTACAGACATAAGTTAAACAAGTTTGCCTTAAGAAGGCTAGCACAAAAGTAGCAATGATCGAAAAGGCAAGGCCTCCTGCCTGGGACCTCCTAACTACTCCTCGAAGCCGAACTCCATGTAGAAACATCATCGGGATCCTATGGCTCCTGGACTCCACCATCTGGTTGCGTCATCCGAGAAGAAGGGAGAAAAGAGGAAAAGGGGGAGAAAAGCAACCGTGAGTACTCATCCAAAGTACTCGCAAGCAAGGATCTACGCTACATATACAATGGTATCTGTGTAAAGGGGTAATATATGTGGGTTAAACTGCAGAATGCCAGAATAAGAGGGGGATAGCTAATCCAATCGAAGACTACGCTTCTGGCAACCTCCATCTTGCAGCAGTAGAAGAGAGTAGATGGAATAGTAACAAGCATCAAAGCTTCTGGCAGCCTCCGTCTTGAGTAGCAGAAGAGTGCACCAAGTAACATCGTATAGCATAAGCCTACCCGGCGATCCTCCCCTCGTCGCCCTGTGGGAAAGCGATCACCGGGTTGTATCTGGAACTTGTCTGGGTGTGTTTTATTAAGTATCCAGTTCTAGTTGTCATGAGGTCAGAGTACAACTCCGGGTCGTCCTTTTACCGAGGGACACGGCTATTTGAATAGATTAACTTCCCTGCAGGGGTGCACCACATAACCCAGCACGCTTGATCCCATTTGGCCGGACACACTTTCCAGGGTCATGCCCGGCCTCGGAAGATCAACACGTCGCAGCCCTACCTAAGCACAGCAGAGAGGTCAGCACGCATGTCTAAGTCCTAAGCGCGCAGGGGTCCGGGCCGATCGCCCAACGCACACCTGCATGTTGCGTACGCGGCCGGTAAGCAGACCTAGCCTCTCCTAATACCAGAGTAGGCTTTCCAGTCCAATCCGGCACGCGCCGCTAAGTCGCTGACGTCAAGAAGGCTTCGGCTGATACCACGACATCGAGTGCCCATAACTGTTCCCACGCAGCTGGTTAGTGCGTATAGACCAAATGGCCAGACTCAGATCAAATACCAAGATCTCGATAAACGTGTTATTATGACATAACCGCGGACAACGACCAGGGCTAGGCCCACCTGTCTCCTAGGTGGTCGCAACCTGCCCTGTCGCTCCGCCACAAAGTAACCATCAGGGGGCTGTCGGGAACCCAGGCCGACCACTACCTGGGTGGAAGCACCTGCCCCTTCAGCCCCCATCTCCGAACCATCATCATGTGTATGTAAAGTATGTATATAGTATATACCCGTGATCACCACCCGAGTGATCACGGCCCGATGGTATAGCATGGAAGACGGACAAGAATGAAGGGCCACTGATGGAATACTAGCATCCTATACTAAGCATTAGGATAGCAGGTACGGGTATCAACAAATGTAGCAACAATGACAGGCTATGCAACAGAATAGGATTATTCGATAGCAGTAACATGCTACACTACTCTAATGCAAGCAGTAGAGAGAAGAATAGGCGATATCTGGTGATCAAAGGGGGGGCTTGCCTGGAAGCTCTGCAGACAAAAGGAATCTTCGGAAGCGTAGCCGTAGTCGAACACCGAAGCATCAATGGTCCCGGAGTCTATCACAGTATCGGAGTCTACCGAAAATAAGCAACGAAGGGGGAAACAAATAAATAACAGAGCAAACAATAGCATCACAAAGCATAACATGGCAAAAGCCGGTGCTACGTGTGACCTAACGCGGTGCTCGGTGATACAGGCGAAGAGGAATAACATCCGGGAAGTATTTCTGGTGTTAGGCATTTTCGAGCAGATGAAACGGAGGGGGAATGTTGCTCGTTCGGTATGCTAGGGACGTGTGGTTGACGAACGGTCTGCGTATTCGGATTCGTCTCGTCGTTGTGAGCAACTTTCATATAGAAATTATTTTCATCCGAGTTACGGATTATTTTATATGATTTTCTAAAGGGTATAACATTTTCTAGAATTAATTATTTATTTAAATGTAACATTATCCAGAATAGTGTCTGCTGATGTCATCATGACATCAGCATGACGTCATCGGTCAACTCTGACTGTTGACCAGTCCAACTGACTTGTGGGGTCTGTTAGACATTGACTGTTATCTAAACAAATCATTAAGGTTAACTAACAGGATTAATTAGATTAATTAATAGGATAAATTAAGTTAATTAATTATTATTTTAATTAATAAATATATTATTTTTAACTTCTTTTTTTAACCATTTTTTTAAGGGCTGGGCCCGTGGTGGCAGTGGCCCAGGGCCAGTGGTGCGGGCATGTTAATGGGCGCTGGGGCGGTGCGCACCCAGGCCCCATCGCCCGCGGGGGACATGGCGAGGTGAGGCCAGCCGACCGGCCGTGCCCGGCGGCGGTGAGGCCACGGCGGGCCGACGCCGGGGAGCGGGCGCTGCGGGCGGCCAGCCCGGGGCGAGGGTCGCGGCTAGAGCCGGTGAGGGCGGCTGCCGGCACGAAGCAGGGGCGGCCGGGAGGAACGGCGCGGCGTGGGCGGTGAGCGCAGTTGCGCGTAGACGGCAGTGGCGACGGACATCAGCAGCAGCGTCGGCGAGGCGACGGCCGAGGGAGAGGCGGCCAGGGCGGGCGCCGGGGATGGTGGCCAAAGGCGACTGTCAGCGGGCGGCGAAGCCGAGCGTGGGGGCGGCGTGCGCGTTCGTGAGGAAGGGCGAGCAGAGGCGGGAGCTGCGGCTACGGGAGGTGGCACGGCCAGAGCGGGCCGGGGGTGCGCCGGGGCGAGGCCAGTGCGGCCGAGCGGCGAGCGAGGGCCGGGCCGGGGCGTGGGGCGGGAACGCTGGCGCGCCTCGAGCGCGCGTGCGCGCGGCGACGGCCGTGGCGACCGAGGGGGAAGGCGGCGACCGGGGGCGATGGCCAGGGGAGCCGAGCGGGGCAAGTGCGGCCCGGAGCACGAGCTCTGGCGCGCGGCCGTGCTCGATGGTGAGCGAGCAGAGGGGAGGGGGGAGGCTGCAGCGGCTCACAGGGGGCCGGTCGAGGAGGCAGTGGGCTTGGGGTGGTCGGCGGCGGCGACGACGTTGATGAAGAGGAGGCAGACCGACGGGGCAGCTCCGGCGAGTGCGTCGGGGGGCGGCGACGAGCCCGGCCTCCTCCTCCGATCCCGATCCAATCGGGGAAGAGAGGGGGGAGATATTTCGGGGAATTGTGGGGTGTCGGTGGGGGTTCTGGACTTGGGGGAGGCCTATGTAGGCTAGATGTTTGGGCCGGCCTGGCTAGTAGCTGGGCCAACTGGCCCAGTGGGGGTTTTTTTTTTCTTTTGTTGTTGTTTTCTTTTTTTCTGTTTGCTTTTGTTTTGTTTTACTTTTTCTTATTTTCTTTTCTGTTTTGTTTTAATTACCATTTAAATTTTGTTTTGTACATTACAAAGGTTGTACCTAATTTAGTATTAGTAATTATTCCACTGCCACAAATATTTTGGCACATGAATTAAAGTAGTTTATAATTGTTTATTATACTAGGAGCATTTAAATAATAGTTTTGCCGACGTTTTACTTACTATAGTGCATTTAATATTCTTTACAGGAGTGTGGTTTATTCACCAATATGTTGTATGGATTATTTGCCACAATCCGAACATCTTAGTTTTAATGTTTCAAAACTTTTGTTGTTTGACTTTATTTTAAATTTTGAAATTTGAACCGGATTTGTATCATCGCAAGATTAGCAACAGTAATCGTGCTGACGTGGCACCATTAGCGAATGGTTACTGTAGCTTAACTATCCGGGCGTCACAGCCACCTTACTCGGAGTCCGAGTCCACGTCCTTGACTTCGTCCTCGTCACTCTTCGTCTTCCTCTTTGCTGGCACTTCTTTGCTTGAAGCGAACACTGGGCTCTTCTTCCTCATCCAACCTTTGTAGATATTTAAGAAAAGGTAGGCATTCGTTGCTGCGTACACGATGTGATCTTCATCTATTGTCTTCGACTCCCATGCATGATGAAACTCCAGGTGAGGTTTCCTCAGTTGAGTGTACGAAGGTTCAACCATGGCTGCTGCTAGGGTCGGCATTGAAGGCCGATAGGAGGACACCAGGCTTTCTAGCCGGAGATCGAAGGGCTGGCCTACAGCGAGGCCTATCTGACCCAGGACTCTCCAGTCGTTCATAAAGTCAACAGTAACAAATTTCACTCTTTGGTCCTTGAGGAAGAACTCAAAATCCTGGCACCTAACATCAGCATGGCATATGTGGTAGACCAAGAACACGTTATGTACGTAAACCTGATCACGGCGGGCTTCTTCATCTCTTCCACCTTTAGAAGCTTCTCCCTTTCTCGGACTATGGTGTACTCAACATCTAGCCCAGCGACCTACTCATCCTTTGAACTTTCGAACATGTGTAGGAAGCGACCAAGGCATGCTTCCACTATCGCGGATCTAAGGGTGTAGATGATGATGAACTCATCATCGGTGATGGTTCTAACCTTGTACTCACCGTCGATCATGGATATTTGGGAGGCCATGGATTTTGGAGGCGGGTGCCGGTGTTAAAACCAGCAGATCTCGGGTAGGGGGGTCCCGAACTATGCGTCTGAGGATCGATGGTAACAAGAGACAGGGGACACGATGTTTACCCAGGTTCAGTCCCTCTCGATCGAGGTAATACCCTACTACCTGCTTGAGTGATCTTGATGAATAAGGGTTACAAGAGTTGATCTACCTCGAGATCGTAATCGCTAAACCCTAAAAGTCTAGCCTATGTGATTGCTATGATTCTGCTGTCGTCTCTACGGACTAAACTCTCCTGTTTATATATGCACCGGAGGGACCTAGGGTTGTATATGATCACCTTGCAGAGGAAGGAAAGTATTACACCTGGACTCTAAACTTGCTATTTTACACACGGGGAGTCCTATCCGGATACAGGAGATAGTCTTCATCGATAATCATTACGTCCACCAGTTCGGCCCATAATGGATGATCCAGTCACCTGAGGACCCCTTAATCCTGACTCCCTCGGTAGCCCCTGAACCAGTCTTCGATGACGACGAGTTCGGCTCACGCACTGTCTTCGTCACTACAAGGTGGGTTGCTCCATCCAAACATATTGAAGAAATATTCCCTACAAAAGGTACTGTGTTCGGCTCTGCATGGTTAGTACAACCCTTAGCCTTGAAGGCAAGGTATCAAAAAACGGATGTTCTGTCTTTACTGACAACCTTTCAACGAAGCATCACATATACGCCTTTAACACATATCGAACCGTTTTCTTAGCCCTGGTTTTGCGTTTCGCACGTCTTGTCAAAACAGAGATCATGCCCGCTTATTATGGGATCCTTATCAACATGACGTGAGCATCTTAACCGCGCCTTACGCACGACCTCGTTGGGAAATGGTAAGGTTTACAGCTGGTGTGGGGGGCGTTTAGCATTCACCGCTTATAAAAGGACCCAAAGTTTTACCCTTTATCCCCACGCTCTCCTCAAGCCCTAGCTCTCCAACCTTCTCAGCCCCCAGCGCCCACATCTCTCGCGCCCTTAATCCTCAACTCCTCCACCACCGCCGCCGTATCCAGCAATGGCTGGCTCCAGCTCCAAAGGCAAGTGGGAGGCATCTTCGATCACAGAGAAGACCATGAAGAGCCTCCGAAGCGCGGGCTATCTCGCCGATGAGGTGGTGCATCGGGTCCCCGAGAGGGACCAAGTGATCCCCATCCCTAAGGCGGGTGAGAGGGTTGTATTCCTCTCGCACTTCATTCGGGGGCTGGGATTTCCTCTCCACCCCTTTGTACGGGATCTACTGTTATTCTATGGGTTATATTTCCATGATCTAGCTCCAAATTCAATCCTTCACATATTCGCTTTCATAGTGGTGTGTGAAGCATTCCTCCGAATCCTCCCACACTTCGGGCTCTGGCTCAAAACCTTCAATCTGAAGCCGAAGGTGGTCGACGGGCAGCATGCTAAGTGCGGAGGTGCTATGATAAGCAAACTCCCCAATGCTACCTGGCTAAAGGGGGATTTCGTGGAGATGAACAAGATTTGGCAGCAAGAGTGGTTTTACATCATTGAGCCTCGCGACACCAAGTGGGTGGCAGCTCATGTCTTCAGATCTGAACCCCCAGAGAGACTAACCTCTTGGACTGATAAGGGTCCGGATTGGGGATCTCAGATGGAGGTGCTAGCCCTCCAAAAACACATCTCTGACATGATCTCAACGGGCACTAACATGGTCCAGGTAATGCTTGCCCGTCTTGTCCTCCTTTGCCAACACCGGGACTCCTATCTATGGGAGTTCAACTGGAAGGGTCCCGGCCCTTGAATCACCTCTTCGGTTCTACGCGCGAAGACATCTAGAATCACCCCTTGAAGGCCCAAAAGGGCTAGCCGGCGGAGACTGAGGACAAGGGCTTCAGCACTGTGTTCCTCGCATCAGAGGTATTTGAGATTTCTACCGAACATACATTCCTTCCCTGTTTTAATTATAACATGTGGAGTTTTTACGTTCAATCCAGGCCTGGACGAAAAAGGCGGAGTGGATCAAGTGTCCGGCTCCCCTACCAAAAGACCGAGAGACGCCTCGGGTGACAACGATGTTGATTTCGGCGCCGTACAAGGCACCGGAGAAGAAGGCCAAGAAGAAGGGCAAGGAGGTCAAGGGCGACCCCCGCCCTGCTGGCCCTATAGACACAAGGTCTGAGGAAACAGGCCCCTAACTCTCTCCCAAAGAAGAAGAGGAGGAGGAAGAAGAAGAATACTCCCCTGTCCTAGCCAAGGGGAGGAAAAGAGCGGCCTCTGCTAACGCAAGCACGGTCGCGCCCAGGAAGAAGCTAACTCTTCATGTTAGTTCGGACTCATCGCCCGAACACAGTTATCGGGTTCAGTCCAGGGTCAAGCCTTCGGCCGAATCGTAAGTATTCAAAATTGCTTATGTTCAGATGATTTTCCTTTTTCGGCATCTAATATCTTATTTTCCTTTATATAGCCCTCCACGCGACATCCCCGTGACTTCACTATCCTCGGGGAATTCCCTGGCGTCCGGAGAGATGGAGAGCGATACGCCTCCGCGAGGCTCGCCGCCCACCGTGGGGGATACCGAGGTATCCTCTCTACAAACTCCCCCTGTTCCAGGATGTGGGAGTGGGGTTGACGAAATGGTGGTCGAGGTCAATCCTTCGGCCGCGGTCGACCAGGGGGGAGCAATCCCCATGGCCACCCAAGACGGGGGGCCAAACAATCTGGGGGCCCGTCGAATACTATTCCGGAGTCCAGTGCGGCTCCGGAATCAAGGGACCAGCCCCACGTAATGGGGGAGGGAGCAAATGCTGCTGCGGCGCCTACCATCAATCGGGAGGCGCCGAACACTCTGGAGGGAGCACTGCAAAGTGCTTCCATCATGAAGGAACACCGCACTCTGATGAGTGCGGTCATGGGGAAGATTCGGTATATCAAAGGCGGACTGAACGAAGCCTTCAACAGCCTACTAACAGGCTTTGAGGTTTGAGGTATGCGATGTAATGTTGTGTAAAGAGAACTTTTGTTTTCTTATCCCCTGATGCTTTGTTTGTGTAATGCCCAGGATGGGATTATATCTCCTACGTGTCGAGGCACGACTTAAAGATATAAGCCCATTCTGGAATGATCGCAAGTTTGGTACCTTTGCACATCTCATGTAAAAATAGGGATGAAAGCTGAAAAGATAGTTGGCTTACACTCGCCACGTCACACAATTCATTACATATCCAATCATCATCCAAATAAACATCACAACCCATCTAAGGGTAAAGATCCAAATGAAAGATACCAAACATAACTTAAACCACAGGTCTAGATCGAATCCTAGTAGAAGCTCTACTGATCAACCGGATAGTTCACATAGTAACGGCTACGCTCCTCGTCGTACTCCCAGTCTAGCTCAGTGCCATCGCATGTGTAGCTCACCATCGTACCTGCATCTGGTGTGTGAAGTAACTGTGAGCCACAGAGGACTCAGCAATCCCGTTCCCGGGTAACACGACTATTCAAGCCTTGGGTTAGGAACAAGGCTGAAGAAAGAACAAGAGTCTGCAGCAGCACTAGCCTAGCTTACGTAAAAGAGAGCGAGAAGAGAAGGTGCCTCGGTCGAGAGATGATCACGAAGTGATCCTAAACTAGCAAGTCAAACATAACCCCACCGCGTTCACTTCCCGAATCCCTTTCGGAAAATGACCGTCACGGTACTCACGCTGGTAGTGTATTGAGACATGGTGTCAAGTTTTCTACAACCGGATATTAACAAATTCCCATCTACCACATAACCGCGGGCACGGCTTTCGAAAGTTCATAACCCTGTAGGGGTGTTCCAACTTGGCCCATGACAAGCCCACGATCTGCGGAGTCGCAACTCCAAGGTGGGAAGGCCCGAGTATCCTAGGAATCCCGTGCTCAAGATACTCCGACTAAGGTAAGGCTAATCCAGCAAATCCTCCCGGCGTGCCGACACCCTGATAGTAGCCGCGCGTATCTAGTCTCAGGCCATGACCGGATGAGCACAGCGTACAGTGACCAAAAACCCAAGTTGCCAAGGGGGGTACCGCACACGACTCAAGTTTGGACCAACACTCAAATCGAGCACTGGCCCAGGGGGGTTGATTAATTAATCCTCGGGTTAATTACTCCCTCGGCAAGTTTTAGTTGTTTAGGCGAATAGTACCAATGTTGGGACTTGCTGGAAAAGACTTAGCACCTAGCGGTTTATCGAGGGGGTCCCATAACCCCAACCGTGTGAGGAACGCATAATCAAGGAACATAACACCGGTTTATACGGTTCCTAGGGCGGCATGAGTGGAACAAAACACCAAGCAAAAGGCTTAGCCTTCCACCCATTACCAATATATAGATGATTTCATTTAATAATTAATATAGTGTGATATCCCAACAAGCTTCAACAAGAAGCAAGAATCTTCAATCTTCTCCTGCAACTAACAATGCTATAAGAGGGGCTGAGCAAAGCGTACTTAGCCAATCAAAGGTTTGCATAGGTAGGGTGGTTAAACAGGTTCATGGTTACAATAGGAGGCTGACAGGAAAAACATGGGCATCGAGGCAAATACTATAGAACGAGACTTCTAGCAATAGGCAAAGATAGTAATGGTATCCAGGTTCGGTCATCTTGCCTGAAGAGTTGTCGATGGGATCGTAAGAGAGCTCCTCGTTCTCAACCTCGGTAGTAACCTCGCTCTTGTACTCGTACTCAGCTTCCGGCTCTACTCAACACAAACACACAAGGCACGAAATCAAACAAGATGCAATGCGCAGAAAAATTATTGGATCCATGACTGATGCACTATGGAAGCAAAACAGATGCACTTTGGAAGCACAGAAAGTCTACATAGGAAGCACAGTGTTACAGCACAACAATATGCATCAAGCAAAATACTTCAAAACATGCTAACAATATGATAATATGAATCTACATGCAAAAACACACAAGTTACATACTTGCTCAAACGGAGCAACGGGCTAAAAGTTACACCCGAAACAATAAACATGCACAAGCTGAAATAAACAGCCACATAGCAACTTCGGAGCAAGAGATAAATATGGCAAGATGAAATCTATCATGCAAGCTAAAGCAACCAACATGTAGAGCATTTCATGATAAACACGTGGACATATCATTTGCTTTATTTGGATAAACATGCACCAAGATATCACATTGCAAACATGGCATGAAAACAACTACTAACAGCAGTTTATAACAAGTAGCACTCTTCTCATGAAGATTAAGACATCTAGATGACCTCAAACATGCATGGCACAATGGAACAAAACGTAGTACATGTCTCCACGATCATTTTGACATATCATTTGCTCAAATCGGACCAACACACAAAAAGTTATCACCATTGCAAAACAGCACCAGACAACTAAAATTAACAGGGACTTAGCGAAAAAACAACCTCCTCAGTCAACGCGGGCTGGATCTGGTCAACGGCGCGGCGGAGTCAAACGGGCTCGCGGGTCCACCAGGCCGGTCAACGGCGGCGGATCGGTTAACGGGCCCGCGGGGCACGGGCTTCGGCCCGTTAGGCCTCCAGCCTCCAGATCTGATCGGATCGGGAGCCTTCCCGATCGGCGGCGGCCCTCCCGAGCGGCGGGCAGGGGCCGGCGGGGCCGAGGGAAGGTGAGGCCGGGGCGGCGAGGGGGTCCCCCGGCGGCCGGCCGGAGGGGCGGCGACGGGAGGTGGCCCGGCGGCCTGGAAGCGCGAGGCGGCGGTGAGAAGGCCGGGCGGCGGCGGAGGCCGGCGGTGGAGGCGCGAGGCGCGGCGGCGGGGTCCGGCGGGAGGAGCGGGAGCTCCGGCGGGCGGCGGGAGGAAGAAGACGGCTTGACGGGCCCGCGCGTCGGACGGAAGCACGGCCCGCGGCCTTCGGAAGCACGACGACGACTTCGGAAGCATGATTTTCTGGGACGTCTGAAGCACGGATTTTCAACGTTGGAAGCACCACGGATCAACGGTGGAAGCACCGCGGATCAACGGTGGAAGCACCGGCGGTGAACTGTGGAAGCATTAGGGTTTCTGGATGCGAAAATTGGGGGAGATGGACGTTTATAAAGGCACAAGGAGCTAGGGTTGTCCAAATGAGGTGAGGTTTTCGGCCACATGATCACAATTGGAGCCTAGATGAAGGGAGGGGTTTGGGTTGGTTTGGTGGGCTGTTGGAGGGGTGTCTTGGGCCTCAAAGAGGGGGTACTTTCAGCCCACGAGAATAACTGTTGGAGCACCAAACGAACTCCAAACGCGACGAGATTTGCCAGGCGGGTTACACACAACAAAACAACATCGCACGACAAGTCTCACACCAAAACGGAAACGTTACACGGACAAACACCAAAGTAGGCCTCGGGGATGCCATGGTCACGTGAGAGGGCTCCGGAACTCGACACAGACAACGGAAAGAAACGAGTGGGACCGGATGCAAACGACAACACAAATGCAATGCAATGCACATGACAACATGATATGGATGAATGCCACACATGCACACAACAAAATGACGAAAACCTGAAAGACGAAGAACCCGGAATGGAACTGATGAAGCCAAAGATATATATATTTCCCAAAAGGGAAAGTATTACATCCGGGGCATTACAAACTCTCCTCTACTACAAAAAGATCTCGTCCCGAGATCTAGGACTGGAAGAAGGAAGGGTACTCGGAATGAAGGTGATCTTCTCGTTCCCACGTAGCTTCTCGGTCGGTATGGTGTGACCACTTGACTTTCAAGAATTTGATGGACTTGTTGCGGGTCTTGCGCTCGGTTTCTTCAAGAATAGCAACTGGGTGCTCTCGGTAAGACAAGTCTTGTTGAAGATCAATCTCCTCAAACGGAATGGTGCGTTCAGGCGTCTTGAAGCACTTGCGGAGTTGAGACACATGAAACACATCATGAACATTGGCGAAGTTGGAAGGGAGCTCAAGTTGATAGGCTAGATCGCCTCTTTTGCCAAGGATCTTGAAAGGCCCGATGTATCTAGGAGCAAGCTTTCCTTTGATACCGAATCTTTGGGTTCCCTTCATCGAAGAAACACGGAGATAGACATGATCCCCAATGTTGAAGGCCAAATCACGATGCTTGTCGTCATAGTAGCTCTTCTGACGCGACTGAGCGGCCTTGAGATTCTCACGTATGACTTTGCACATTTCTTCGGCTTCTGAGATCAAGTCATTGCCAAGAAGTTGACGTTCACCTGTCTCGGACCAGTTGAGAGGGGTACGGCACTTTCTGCCATAGAGGATTTCAAACGGAGCTTTGCCGGCACATGCTTGGAAGCTGTTGTTGTAAGAGAACTCGGCAAACGAAAGGCAATCTTCCCATTTCATGCCAAAAGATATGACACAGGCTCTGAGCATGTCTTCTAGAATCTGATTCACTCACTCGACTTGACCACTAGTCTGAGGGTAAAAAGCAGTGCTGAACCTGATCTTAGTACCCATGGCAGACTGAAAGGAGTCCCAGAACTTAGAAGTGAACAAACTTCCACGGTCTGAGGAGATAACTTGAGGAATGCCATGTAAGGACACAATTCTGGAAGTGTACAACTCTGCAAATTGAGCTGCATTGATGGATTCTTTGACTAGAAGGAAGTGAGCGACTTTGGTAAGCTTGTCAATCACCACAAAGATAGAATCATTCCCTCTCTTGGACTTAGGAAAACCAGTGACGAAATCCATTTCAATGTGGTCGAATTTCCACTCGGGGATAGGAAGAGGTTGGAGAAGACCGCGTGGACGTTGATGCTCTGCCTTCCCTCTTCTGCAGACATCACATTCATTCACGAATTGGGCAATCTCCCTTTTCATGTGAGTCCACCAGTAAGATTGCTTGAGGTCTTGGTACATCTTGGAACTGCCAGGATGAATGGAAAGGAGGGAATCATGTGCTTCGTCCATTATGAGCTTCCTGAGATCACCTTTGGGAACCATGAGTCTGTCCTCAAAGAACAAGGTATCTCTCTCATCAACGCGATAGCACTTGTATTTAGGAGTACCCTTTGCAATACCATGTTTCACTTTCTGCACCATAGCATCACTGAGTTGGGCCTCACGGATCTGATCTTCCAAGGTAGGAGCAACTTGAAGATTTGCAAGAAAGCCTTGCGGAACAACTTGGAGGTTGAGCTTCCTGAATGCTTCACAAAGCTCAGGCTGGAACGGCTTGATAAGAAGGCTGTTGCAATATGCCTTTCTGCTCAAGGCATCTGCAATCACATTCGCCTTGCCAGGTGTGTATTCGATGCTTGGATCATACTCTTGGATCATTTCAACCCAACGAGTCTGGCGGAGGTTCAGATTCGGCTGTGGGAAGATGTACTTCAAGCTCTTGTGATCGGTGAAGATGTTGACTTTTCTGCCCAACAGAAGTTGTCTCCACGTAATCAAAGCATGTACCACAGCTGCTAGTTCAAGATCATGTGTGGGGTAGTTCTTCTCACTTGGCTTCAGCTGACGAGAAGTGTATGCCACAATTCTCTTGTCCTGCATAAGCACACAACCAAGTCCTTGAAGAGAAGCATCACAGAATACTTCGTAGGGCTTGGATTCATCTGGAGGAGTAAGAACTGGAGCAGAGACGAGCTTTTCTTTGAGAGTTTTGAATGCCACTTCACAATCTGGAGACCAGTAGTACTTGACATTCTTCTGCAACAAGTTGGAAAGAGGCTTGGCAATCTTGGAGAAGTTCTCAACGAACCTTCTGCAATAGCTGGCAAGACCAAGGAAGCTTCGGAGTTGCTTGACGTTCTAAGGAGCTTCCCAGTTGACAATTGCTTCAACTTTCTCGGGGTTTACCGCAATACCGTCAGCGGAGATGATATGGCCCAGATACAAGACCTTATCGAGCCAAAATTCGCACTTGGAGAACTTGGCATAGAACTTATGTTCACGGAGTCTGTCGAGAACCAAACGGAGGTGCTTTTCGTGATCCTCTTTGTTTTTGGAGAAAACCAAAATGTCATCCAGATACACAAGCACAAACTCACCGGTGTTGGGGTTGAAAATGTAGTGCATCATTCTCGAAAAGGTAGGAGGAGCATTAGCGAGACCAAAGGACATGACTGTATACTCATATGAGCTATAGCTCGTTCTGAAGGCAGTCTTGGGGATATCTTCCTAGCGAATGCGAATTTGGTGATAACCCATTCGGAGATCGAGCTTTGAGAACACTTAAGCTCCTTTGAGCTGCTCGAACAATTCATTGATGTTGGGGAGCGGATACTTGTTCTTTATTGTCTTCTTGTTCAATGGTCGGTAACCTACGCAAAGGCGCTCCGTGCCATCCTTCTTCTTGACAAATAAGACACCACAGCCCCAAGGAGACGTACCAGGCCTGATCAGACCCATACGCTCCTGTTCATCAAGCTGTTTCTTCAAATCCTTCAACTCTTTAGGAGAGAGCTTGTACGGACGCCGGCATGCTGGCTCGGTACCAGGCTCGAGTTCAATGACGAATTCCACTTGACGGTGTGGAGGCATGCCTGGAAGTTCTTCAGGAAAGACGTCTTCATTTTCGTTAACCACCGGAATTTGAGATATGGCATTAATCTCGCCCTTGTCGTTGAGAGAGAAAAGCCTGATTGTGTTATCACTGGAGGCGAAGATAATCGCATCATCATCGGAATGAGTAATCTTAAATTCCTTATTTGCACAATCAATTTGAGCATCATGCTGAGAAAGCAAATCCATTCCGAGGATAAGGTCGATGTCGGAGTTGCCAAGAACCACCGGAGAGGCCAGAAATCGATAATCACCCATGCGAATAGATACATCCGGAACATGCACCCGAGAGGACATTTGCAATCTAGGAGAAATAATGCTCAATGGCTTTGGCAACACTTGAGTGACGAAATCATGCTTGGCAACAAAAGGTCTTGAAATGAAGGACAACGATGCACCCGAATCAAACAATACTTTAGCACGTATAGAGTTAACTGAGAGGTTACCCAGAATCACATCAGAAGAATTCTCCGCTTGCGCTGCATTCATCAGATTCACCCTTGCAGACTTTGGATTATGCTTGACAATAGCTGTACTGACAGGTGGAGGAGGCGGAAGGCGCCTTGGGTTGGGGCACTTGTTAGCATAATGACCCTTCTGGCCACACTTGTTGCACACCACTTCTGAGAGAGGACGGAAATGAGAACCACTTGACTTGGAACCTTGAGACTGATGCTTTGACTGGTTGCTTGGGTTGGGTGGGTGGGAGAAACCACGGCCACTAGAGTTCTTGTTGTTGTTGTAGGGAGCTCGGATCACTGGAGGAGGTGGAAGCCAAAACTTATGTTGCTTCGCGACCACTTGAGAAGATGAGGAGGAGTGAACAGCATCTCGAATCCTCTTTTTGGAAGCTTCCATCTTGAGCTGGGTTGCCTCTTGCTTAAGCGCCATGTTATAGAATTTGTCAAACTCATCAGGCTCGAACAAGGTGAGAGCAAGTTGAAGTTCATCCTTCAGACCTCCATGGAACTGATAGATCTTGCTCTTGGCATCTGGGATGTCTTGCTTAGCATAGCGGGCAAGATTTTGGAACTTGACATTATACTGGTAGACAGTCATAGAGCCTTGCTTCAGGTTGCCGAATTGCTCACGCATACCCTCGATGACACTTGTTGGAATGTGGTGAGAGCGAAAGTCCTTGCAGAAATCATCCCAAGAGATCACACGCCCTTCTCTGGAGTCTTTGTACTGCTGCCACCAGTCAGCTGCTTGGTCCTTGAGTTGGAAGGCTGCAAACTTCACATAGTCCTCAGGCCTTACGTTGTTGCACTCAAAATGCTTCTTGATATCAGTGATCCAATCTTCAGCATCGAGAGGGTCGACACAGTAACTGAAAGCCTTTGGTTGATTAGCCAAGAACTGGTTGAGCGTAGCATGGTGATGTTGGTTGAAGAAATTGCCTTGGTTCCCTGGAGCACCCTGATTTGCTTGATTTGCTTGCATCTGTTGCATCATCTGCATAAGCATTTGGGTGTTCTGGTTTGTAGTCTGCATAATCGCTCACCAGGCCTCAGACGGAGGAGGAGGGGAAGGAGGACGATCTGGAACCTCTTCGCCCTCTGGGTTAGCGTTGGGAACCCGTTTTGGAGCCATCCTGAAAGAGATGACCACCAATCAGCAATTTGATTGAAAGAAGATATAAGCTAAAACAACGGATAGAAATGCAACATAGTCTTCACAAGAATCATTCGAACAAGAGGAACGAATGAAATTCTCAGTTAAATGATAACAACAATCTTCACGAGAAGCCACTGGGAGACAAAAGGTAAATAAGAAAAACAACAAGGTACAAATGGGACAAACACAAGATAGGAGCTTCGTTCGACATCTTTGTGCTAAAAGCTTATGGAATGTGTTACGAAAGGGTTTTGCAATGCCCGGATCAGCATAGCCAAGGATCCTTTAAGATGCAACTCCCGATCGGAACATCGGCCATAAAACCACTTCACTCAATGTAGAACCCCGAACTCCGTAACCTGCATTCGTTGGAACAATTCCTACGATCTACTGGATAAACCCACCTATTAATTTCCGAAAGTTTCCAGTTATGCAATCAGGTGTTGGGGATACAGGGGAAGCATCGCGCAATCAACTCTAATCCTACATCCAGCTGTATCCATCCTTCAACACATAACCAGTTGTTCTCGGAAACCGTCTACCTCGGACCTTCGAAAAGCATCCACTATACAAAGCTATGGCAATACTCCCGAACTACCTCCCCAGTACTAGGTGATGTCGGGGTTATCTTGCCACTAACCGTATAGGAGAGTTTTCGATGTCGGCCATCTTAAGTATTCTAGTACTGTCGCGATATGTTTGTGACGACAATACCCTGAAGCTCAACTCCCCGGGACACTGCCACAACCACTAATGTCAGGAGGCATCGAGAACAATATTCTCGTCACAAAGACATCGAAACAATCCCACAATACTCGAGAGATTCCTAAAAAAAATTGGTGCAATTTTTGAAAGTAAAAGAGGCAAGAGTAGTCGTCAGGAGTCCTCACTAGAATGAAAAGAGATGAGGAGCAAAAGAATTCCTACTCTCCGATATAAATATAGGACTCAAAACATTTAAGTGTGTGCCTAGACTCAACCGTCAACGATTCGATCAAACAGTGGGGGCTTCTAGGTCGGAGAAGGCTCTGAATACTAACTTGTAATGCCCAGGATGGGACTATATCCCCTACGTGTCGAGGCACGACTTAAAGATATAAGCCCATTCTGGAATGATCGCAAGTTTGGTACCTTTGCACATCTCATGTAAAAATAGGGATGAAAGCTGAAAAGATAGTTGGCTTACACTCGCCACGTCACACAAATACATTACATATCCAATCATCATCCAAATAAACATCACAGCCCATCTAAGGGTAAAGATCCAAATGAAAGATACCAAACATAACTTAAACCACAGGTCTAGATCGAATCCTAGTAGAAGCTCTACTGATCAACCGGATAGTTCACATAGTAACGGCTACGCTCCTCGTCGTACTCCCAGTCTAGCTCAGTGCCATCGCCTGTGTAGCTCACCATCGTACCTGCATCTGGTGTGTGAAGTAACTGTGAGCCACAGAGGACTCAGCAATCCCGTTCCCGGGTAACACGACTATTCAAGCCTTGGGTGAGGAACAAGGCTGAAGAAAGAACAAGAGTCTACAGCAGCACTAGCCTAGCTTACGTAAAAGAGAGCGAGAAGAGAAGGTGCCTCGGTCGAGAGATGATCACGAAGTGATCCTAAACTAGCAAGTCAAACATAACCCCACCGTGTTCACTTCCCGAATCCCTTTCGGAAAATGACCATCACGGTACTCACGCTGGTAGTGTATTGAGACATGGTGTCAACTTTTCCACAACCGGATATTAACAAATTCCCATCTGCCACATAACCGCGGGCACGGCTTTCGAAAGTTCATAACCCTGCAGGGGTGTTCCAACTTGGCCCATGACAAGCCCACGATCCGCGGAGTCGCAACTCCAAGGTGGGAAGGCCCGAGTATCCTCGGAATCATGTGATCAAGATACTCCGACTAAGGTAAGGCTAATCCAGCAAATCCTCCAGGCGTGCCGACACCCTCATAGTAGCCGCGCGTATCTAGTCTCAGGCCACGACCGGATGAGCACAGCGTACAGTGACCAAAAACCCAAGTTGCCAAGGGGGGTACCGCACACGACTCAAGTTTGGACCAACACTCAAATCGAGCACTGGCCCAGGGGGGTTGATTAATTAATCCTCGGGTTAATTACTCCCTCGGCAAGTTTTAGTTGTTTAGGCGAATAGTACCAATGTTGGGACTTGCTGGAAAATACTTAGCACCTAGCGGTTTATTGAGGGGGTCCCATAACCCCAACCGTGTGAGGAACGCATAATAAAGGAACATAACACCGGTTTATACGGTTCCTAGGGCGGCATGAGTGGAACAAAACACCAAGCAAAAGGCTTAGCCTTCCACCCATTACCAATATATAGATGATTTCATTTAATAATTAATATAGTGTGATATCCCAACAAGCTTCAACAAGAAGCAAGAATCTTCAGTTTGATTCTGAACAGAATCAGACAAAGCATCCATGTTATAGCATATGATAGAGCTGAACTGTGAATTTGGTGCTTGAGCAGGCTGTGCTAGTTACGGCATCTGCCCACGCCGCAGAGGTTTCTAAGTTAAATCAGAAACTTAGACTAGCTGATGAAGATCTCGACCGCGTCAACAAGCGGTTTGACGAAACACAAGGTATGCGGGTTTAGGAAATCTAAAGTTTAACGAACTATATGTCCAAACATGAGCTAATACATGTTATATATTTTTTGTGAAACAGCTGACGCAGCTGCGGTTGAGGCTATGAAGGGCAAACTTGACATGGCCAAGGAGGAGGCCAGAGCGAGCAAGGCAGCCGCTGATAAAGCGGTTGCCCACTTGGAGGACGAGAAGGCCTTGCGACAACAGCATGAGACTCGGGTGACCGAAGTTGAGGCCAAGCTCCAAGATGCGATTTGCAAATGCGACACCTTGGAGAAGGCGAATTCGGAGCAAGCGGTCGAACTCGCTATGGCAGTTAATGCTGCCAAGGAGGCGCGAACTACACGTGTGGTGATCAGGAGGAGATAAAACAAGCGTGTTAGATAGCATCTGGTAAGGTTTTTCTCTTGCAGAGCATCTTCGAAGGCCAGTGGTATCTTAGGCTGACACAATTGTGGAGTTCTCCAGGTGTGTTTGTGGATCTCCCGAGGAGCATTGCCGACGCCGCCCAATACTTCCGAACTCAAGAGGGGAACAACATGGAGAAGTTGTTTTGGTCGCAGTTCCTTGCGACCAACCATCTGGTGCCCCTCAACGACCAAATGAAGCAGCTGGTCGAGCTGCACAATATGGTGAGTTTGGCCATGAAGGACTTGATAGTCCGACTATGGCCCGCTGATCCGATCCCGATTAGTAACTTCGGTTGGTGAAGAAGCTCGTCGATGTGAGTCCGCGGTTCGACGTTGTCAAGCGCTCAGCTGCATAGAGGGTGCTCGGATGGCCTTTGCCCGCATGAAGGTACATTGGGCGAAGATGAAGGCCGCGGAAATAGCCACTGTTGGCCCTCCAGAAGGCAAGGATCATCACATACCGGAAATGTACTTTGACGATGTCCTAGAAGGAGCCCGCCTTGTAGAGGGCCAATGCTCAAAGGACATAGCCTTTGAGTGATTTGTATTAGGGTTGTAAGGACTAAGCCAATGTGCCGATGTATATAGATTTTGCGCTTTTATATAAATGAGCGCATTTTCCCTCCTGTGCGGTTGTTTGTGTTCTGAAAGTTTCTAGTCGTCGGCTTCAGCCCCCATGTAAATATTACAGGGGTGTTCGGTAACACGCGGGAACACTCTTTATCCAACGTCTTGGTCCGTATAGGAGGGGTTTGCGTAGCAAACCAGGCAACCAGACTATGTGGCTTTATCGCTTTCACTTAGCCATATGAGCTTGACTAGTGGGGCTAAGTACTAGCCCCTGGTGCGTACCAGGCTTTCGGATTATAGTGCCTTTTTCACGCGGCTGGGTGAAGACCAGCCCCTCGTATAAGACGGAGTGGATTGATACGTCTCCAACGTATCTATAATTTTTTATTGTTCCATGCTGTTATATTATCATCCTTGGATGTTTTACAATCATTTTATAGTCATTTTATATCATTTTTTGGTACTAACCTATTGACATAGTGCCAAGTGCCAATCGTTGTTTTCTGCATGTTTTTTACATCGCAGGATATCAATATCAAACGGAGCCCAAACACCGCGAAACTTTTTGGAAAAAAAATTTGGGCTAGAAGGAACATTATGGGCCCTGGTGGCACATGGGGGAGTTCCGAGGAGGGGACAACCCACCAGGGCGCGCCAGGAGGCCTAGGCCCTGGTGGGTTGTGCCCACCTTGGGTGCCCCTCGGACGGCCTTTTGCTCTATAAATACCCCAATATTCCAGAAACCCAAGGGGAGTTGATGAAATATTCATCCAGCCGCCGCAGAGTCCAGAAACACCAGATCCAATCTAGACACCATCACGGAGGGGTTCACCACTTCCATTGGTGCCTCTCCGATGATGTGTGAGTAGTTCTTTGTAGACCTACGGGTCCGTAGTTAGTAGCTAGATGGCTTCCTCTCTCTCTCTCTCTCTCTCTCTTTTGATTATCAATACAATGGTCTCTTGGAGATCCATATGATGTAAATCTTTTTGCGATGTGTTTGTTGGGATCCGATGAACTTTGAGTTTATGGTCAGATCTTCCTTTTTATATCCATGAAAGTTATTTGAGTTTCTTTGATCTCTTATATGCATGATTGCTTATAGCCTCGTATTTCTTCTCCGATACTGGGTTTTGTTTGGCCAACTTGATCTCTTTATCTTGCAATGGGAAGATGTGCCCGGTAGTGCGTTCGATCTTACGGTGCTTGATCCCAGTGACAGAAGGGGAACCGACACGTATGTATTGTTGCCACTAAGGATAAAACGACGAGATACATATCTAACGCCATAGATAAACGGATCTTGTCTACATCATATCATCTTTCTTAATGCATTACTCCGTTTTTTCATGAACTTAATACACTAGATGCATGCTAGATAACGGTCGATGTGTGGAGTAATAGTAGTAGATGCAGGCAGGAGTCGGTCTACTAATCTTGGACGTGATGCCTATGTAATGATCATTACCTGGATATCGTCATGATTATTTGAAGTTCTATCAATTGCCCAACAGTAATTTGTTCACCCATCGTTGCTATTTTTCTCGAGAGAAGCCACTAGTGAAACCTACGGCCCCTGGGTCTTCTTTCTCATATATTTGCCTTTGTGGTCTATTTTCCTTTGCTTTTATTTTCCTATCTACTAAACCAAAAACCCAAAAATACCTTGCTGCAATTTATCTTATTTATCAACCAATCTACCAATATTTATCTCTCTCTCACGTTCGTTACCCGAAAGGGATTGGCAACCCCTTTAACACGTCGGGTTGTGAGGTGTTGTTATTTGTGTGCACGTGTTGTTTATGTTGTGTTGCTTGGTTCTCCTACTGGTTTGATAACCTTGGTTTCACATCTGAGGGAAATACCTACCGCCGTTGTGCTGCATCATCCCTTCCTCTTTGGGGAAAAACCGACGTAGCTTTAAGAGACATCCAAAGGAATTTTTGGCGCCATTCTCGGGAAGGATCTTCAACATATACCAGGTTCCTAATCACAAATCTCATCTTCTCACAATTTACATTATTTTTCATTTGCCTCTCGTTTTCATCTCCCCCACTTCACAAACATTTGCCGTTTTTATTCGCCATCTTTTCTATTTGCCGTTTTTCCGGTCGGATCTATCGCCACTTGTGTTCTTCTTTACAATAGCTCAAAAATGACGCAAGAGAACACTAAGTTGTGTGATTTTTTCAATACCAACAACAATGATTTTATTGGCACTCCGGTTACTTTACTTGGTTGTTTGGTATAATTGGGTATTTTATTGGAAATCGTAAGGAAAGTGTTTATGGATCCTCATCCAGTTGCCAATCTTTTTAAAAGATCCAATTATGTTGAACCAATTGCTAGTGAATTGAGCGCACTAGATTATTTTTATAAAGTTTTGCTTGAGATTCATGAATTTGATAATTGTGATGAAGTGATAAAATAAGAAATTTATGAAGTGATTCATGATAGCTCCTTGTATGAAAATCATGATTGCAATGGTGTTATAAGAAATTCTATCAATGTCAATTATGCTAGTAATATGCAAAACCCCAAGCTTGGGGATGCTAATTTTGATATGTCCTCTACTTATTGCAATGATCATGATTGGGGTGACTCTTGTTACGATCTTGAAAATTTATTTATGCCGCATGATTTTATATGTTTGCGATAATATTCAAAGTGGGTTTGGAGAGGTCATGACTTTATTTTATGTTAGTCCCACTATCTTGGAAGATTATAAAAAATTTATGCATGTCGATCTTGGAAAGAAATTTTTATATGATTTCTATATTGTTGAATTTGAGTATGATCCTACATGTAATTATCACAAGAGAGGAAAATATGGTTCTAGAAATTTCCATGTTACTAAATCACCTCTCGTTATGTTTAGATTTTCAATGTTTTATTCCTCTCCTTTGCATATGCTAAACATTTCTTGTCTTGATAATTTGTTTGCTTATAAAATTCCTATGCATGGGAAGTATGTTAGATTTAAATGTGTTTGTCACCTATTTTATGATGCTCTCTTTGTGCTTCAATTCTTGTCTTTCATGTGAGCATCATTGAAATTCCAAGCCTATCTTAACGGCTATAAAGAAAGAGCTTGTTGGGAGGCAACCCAATGAATAAAATATATTTTTGCTTTTTGCCTTCTGTTCTTGAGTGTTTACAAAATTATGATATTGGTATGATTGTGTTTTTTTGTTTTAATTAGTGTTTGTGCCAAGTAGAACCGATAGGATCTTCTTGGGTGATAGTTGTTTGATCTTGCTGAAAAAGACAGAAACTTTGCGCTCACGAGAAAAATTCTCATTTTTAATAGAAAAGTGATTTTTAGTTGATTCTTTTTGCAGAAGATTAATATTCAAATTTCTCACGTGGCCCTATTTTTTAAAAAAATTCAACGACCAGAAGTTTTCCAAACTTCCAGATTAATACAAACTGTTCTGTTTTTGACAAATTCTGTTTTCTTTGTGTTGTGTGCTGATTTTGATGGCTCTACGGTTTTCTTTGATGATTTTATTCCATAGAAAAGTTGGAATACAGTATATATAATATAAAAACAAATATGAATTGGTTTGATACAGTACTTATAGTAGTGGTTTGCTTTCTTACACCAACGGAACTCACGAAGGTTTTGTTGAAGTTTTGTGTGATTGAAGTTTTCAAGTGTTGGGTTATCTTACGATGGATGAAGGAAGGATGTAAGAGCCTAAGCTTGGGGATGCCTGGGCATCCCAAGCTATTATCCAAGAATGATAAACCAACTAAGCTTGGGGATGCCCCCGAGTGGCATCCCCGCTTTCTTCCAACAACTATCGGTATTTCACTTGAAACTATATTTTTATTCGTCACATGATATGTGTTTTGCTTGGAGCGTCTTGTATGATATGAGTCTTTGCTTGTTTTATTTTGCTTTTTAAGTCATCAATCCTTGTTGTACACACCTATTTGAGAGAGCCAAAATTATGCCATGACTTGTTAGAATAGCTCTCTATGCTTCACTTAAAGTCTTTATGAGCTAGGACTTGCTCTAGTGCTTCACTTATATCTTTTTTAGCACGGTGTGCTTAGTATTTTTGAAGAAATACTCTCTTGCTTCGCTTAGATTTATTTGATAGTTAGTAAATTTTAAAGAAATTCTCTCTTGCTTTACTTATATTATTTTGAGAGAATGAAGAAGAAAAATTATGCTCATGATCTTCACTTTTATTTGTTTGAGCTTATCAAAAGCAACACATGAAAATTAGTCCCAAAGTAATAGATATCCAAGAAGGATATAATAAAAAATGTCATGAAGATCATTGGACAAAATAAACTTGATTCCTTGTAATAGTTTTGAGACATGATAATATGATATGTGAGTCATGTTGATGAGTAATTGTACTTTAGTAAGAATACTAGTGTTAAGGTTTGTGATTCCCTATGCAAGCACAAAAGTCAATAATTATGCAATGAAATTATATCCTACTTGTGGTGCATTATTCAGTGTTATTTATCCTCAATGTTTGCTTACGAGATTATTTGTTTCATGGTTGGTCGCTTCCCAGTCTTTTGCTAGCCTTCATTTTGCACTAAATTTGATCTCTACTTGTGCATCCAAATCCTTTATCCCGGTTTTGCCATATGAGTCCACCATAACTACCTATATGTGGTATTTCCTTACCGTTCTAAGAAAATTTGTATGTGCCATCTCTAATTTTCAAAATATATTTCCCTTCTGTGTGCTTGTACCGCTCGCGAAGCGGTGAGGGGTGGCCAATATTTTCCATGCTAGATGTGTTATTCTCACGATGCGTGTTTATTCACTTGTCATTGCACGAGAGTACGGCAAAGGTATTAGGGGTGCCCAGTCCCGAAATGAAAAACATTTACTTTATGTTGTAAAATACTCCCTCCATTCCTACATATAGGGTGTATAGTTTTTGGCACGGAAATTAAAGAATACACGTGGAGGAAAAATTTCACAAGTTTTGGACGAGATTACACCTGACTAATTGACATGAGAAAATAGAGGAGCTTGCAATATCTAAGGAAATGTAATCAAGTCCCTAAAAAATTTATCCAAACGAGTGGTGCAATGCAATGGACCTTATATTTTGGTTTTTTTTTCTCAAAAATATATACACCTTATATCAAGGAACGGAGGGAGTAATAAATTTCTTGGAAAGTGTTGGTATCGGAGGCAACCGTGGATTCGGCTAGCCATGGCTTGTGAAAGTTTGGTGGAAAAGGAATAAACTTTATTTTATGTTTGGGAACCGCCTATGATATATCCAACATGGAAAGTGTTGGGAACCTCAAGTCGTTCTCGTTGGTGGGAAAAGTATACCTCCAAAAATAATTATCTCTCAATTTAAGATTTGAGCTCTGGCACCTCTACAAATCCCTACTTCCCTCTGCGAAGGGCCTTTCTTTTACTTATGCAATTTTTATTTTTGAATTTGAGTCTCCATCTTCTCTTACAAGCACCAACTAGGAAACGCTATGATCGTACTTGAGCATTGGATGTAACTAATATGAGAGTGTGTTTCATGAATGGATCAATGATAGAACATAATGGACTAGGGATAACTTATTTTAACATTGATATTTTGAAAGACATGCTTGCTTATTGATATGCTTGAGTATCTAAATTAATATGTCAAAACTAGACTACTGCTTTGAACCATATAAAAGTCCAAATGTACATGCTATAAAGAAAAGAATATGATATGACTTGATAAACAGCACTCCGCATCAAAAATTCTGTTTTTATCACTTACCTACTTGAGGATGAGTAGGAGTTAAGCTTGGGGATGCTGATACGTCTCCAATGTATCTATAATTTTGATTGTTCCATGCTGTTATATTATCATTCTTGGATTTTTACAATCATTTTATATCATTTTTGGGTACTAACCTATTGACATAGTGCCAAGTGCTAGTTGTTGTTTTCTGCATGTTTTTTACATCACATGAAATCAATATCAAACGGAGCCCAAACACCGCGAAACTTTTTGGAGATTTTTTCTGGGCCAGAAAGAACACTATCGGCCCTGGTGACACCTGGGGGGAGTCCCGAGGAGGGGACAACACACCAGGGCGTGCCAGGAGGCCCATGTGTGCCCTGGTGGATTGTGCCCACCACGGGTGCCCCCCGGACTGCCTCTTTGCTCTATAAATACCCCAATATTCCAGAAACCCTAGGGGAGTTGATGAAATATTCATCCAGCCATCGCAGAGTCCAGAAACACCAGATCCAATCTAGATAGCATCACAGAGGGGTTCACTACTTCCATTGGTGCCTCTCTGATGATGCATGAGTAGTTCTTTGTAGACCTACGGGTCCGTAGTTAGTAGCTAGATGGCTTCCTCTCTCTCTCTTTTGATTATCAATACACTGGTCTCTTGGAGAGCCATATGATGTAACTCTTTTTGCGGTGAGTTTGTTGGGATCCGATCAACTTTGAGTTTATGATCAGATCTATCTTTTTATATCCATGAAAGTTATTTGAGTTTCTTGGATCTCTTATATGCATGATTGCTTATAGCCTCGTGTTTCTTCTCCGATATTGGGTTTTGTGTGGCCAACTTGATCTCTTTATCTTGCAATGGGAAGAGGTGCCCGGTAGTGGGTTTGATCTTACGGTTCTTGATCCCAGTGACAGAAGGGGAACCGACACCTATGTATCGTTGCCACTAAGGATAAAACAACGAGATCCATATCTAACACCATAGATAAACGGATCTTGTCTACATCATGTCATCGTTCTTAATGCATTACTCCGTTTTTTCATGAACTTATTACACTAGATGCATGCTAGATAGCGGTCGACGTGTGGAGTAATAGTAGTAGATGCAGGCAAGAGTCGGTCTACTAATCTTGGACGTGATGCCTATGTACTGATCATTTCCTGGATATTGTCATGATTATTTGAAGTTCTATCAATTGCCCAACAGTAATTTGTTCATCCACTGTTGCTATTTTTATCGAGAGAAGCCACTAGTGAAACCTACGGCCCTCGGGTCTTCTTTCTCATATATTTGCCTTTGCGATCTATTTGCATTTGCTTTCATTTTCAGATCTACTAAACCAAAAACCCAAAAATACCTTGCTGCAATTTATCTTATTTATCAACCAATCTACCAATATTTATCTCTCTCTCTCTCACGTTCGTTACCAGAAAGGGATTGACAACCCCTTTAACACATCGGGTTGCGAGGTGTTGTTATTTGTGTGCAGGTGTTGTTTATGTTGTGTTGCTTGGTTCTCCTACTGGTTCGATAACCTTGGTTTCACATCTGAGGGAAATACCTACCGCTGCTATGCTGCATCATCCCTTCCTCTTTGGGGAAAAACCGACGTAGCTTTAAGCGACATCATGGATCGCTATCGATCATAGTATAACACTAAGTCACTGAATCGCTTGACCAGCTCTTGCCTTATCATGACAGTCAGTTTTCAGATTTCTCTACTGAGGTACATGACCGGACAAACCAGAAGTACAATCGCAGTAGTTCTCCCTTTACTACCTTAGTCGAACAATGCGGAACGTAAGGTAGCAAGCACAGGAGCCGGGCAACCAAACTATTGACCAAAGACATGATTCGGAGCCGATGCATATAACGCAATATCTGGGACGCCGAACAGTTCCCTATAGGTGTTTGGACTTTTTGTAGGTGTGCCAGGCTGAGTACAGCCCCTGGTATGAAGTCCAGGTATTAGGGCATACGTGGCGATCTATCTTGGGGGTAGATAATACAGGTGGTGAAAATAAACAACAGCCCAAACAAATTGGAACCAAACTGCTTCTTTTATATTCCGTTTAATACGGCGAGCCGTGAGGTTACAGATAGCGCCGATAATAGCCTTGGGCATTTGACATGCCAAAAAATAAAATAGAAGAAAGAAAAGGGTAAAAAAGGTTTACACAGAGCCCTAATCTATGGGAAAGAAATTTCAACCAGTGGCCCTACTGCACGTCTACGCCTTTTTCTCCATGGTCCGCACAAGAATGGTAATGGCCGCCTGTAAAAATAAAAAAGAAGGAAAAGAGCAGGATTCTAGAAAGGAGTACCCTGTACGGCCATAGACAATGTAGGTTTTTAGATGAACCTGAAGAAGATATATTTTGGAGTCCGAATAGGGTCAAGCCGAACTATGGACTAATGATATGTTGTATGCCCCTAGCGTCGCCCAAGCTATTTTAAGGGCATAATTGTGTACGCGGGGTACGTAAGCTGCTACCTTATGGGGCAGTCGATAGGGGCATAACTGCTAATTGAGCTCAGGTTCTTTTGAGCTGCCGCATTCTTGTGCGGATCGGGCATGTTTAGCCGTGTCCGTGGTCTTCACGACTGATGAGCTATTCGGCCTGAATAAGCCACTCTGGACCTCGGCCACTAGGGCCGCAGTGTCTTCCTCCGTATGGAGGGAACGCTCCATGTTTCCATTGACCGTGATAATGCCATGTGGTCCAGGCATTTTGAGCTTGAGGTAGGCATAATGCAGGACTGCGTTAAAGCGGGCGAAGGCCGTTCTTCTGAGTAGTGCGTGATAGCCACTTCGGAATGGAGGGATGTCGAAGATTAACTCTTCGCTTCGGAAGTTATGAGGCGAACCGAATACGACTTCCAATGTCAATAAACCCGTGTAGCGGGCTTCTATGCCTGGGATCACTCCTTTAAAGGTAGTGTTGTTGGGCTTAATTCTTGACTAGTCGATCCCCATCTTACGGACAGTGTCCTGATATATCATATTGAGACTACTGCCGCCATCCATAAGGACTAGAGTAAGATGGTGTCCATCTATTATGGGGTCGAGCACTAAGGCCGCCGAACCTCCGTGTCGGCTACTTGTTGGGTGATCCCTACGATCAAAAGTGATTGGGCAAGCCGACCATGGGTTGAACTTGGGGGCGATAGGCTCGACGGCGTATACGGCCCAGAGTGCACGCTTGCGCTCCCTCTTGGGGATGTGGATGACGTAGATCATGTTCACCGTTTTTACCTCCGGTGGAAATTTTTTCTGCCCCCCTATGTTCGGCTGGCGAGGTTCATCCTCGTCTTCGCTCTGAGGTCCTTTTCCCTTATGTTCGGTGTTTAGCTTGCCGGCCTGCTTGAAGACCCAACAGCTGCGGTTGGTGTGGTTTGTAGGTTTGTGAGGGGTGCCATGGATCTTGCAGGACCTATCTAGTATCTTGTCCAAGCTGGATGGACTATCCCTGTTTCCTTTGAATGGCTTCGTCCGTTGATCGGGCCTTGAGCCACTGAATCCGGCGTTTACCGTTGTATCCTCTGTGTTTATGTTGTTGTTTCTGCGCTTATTTTTATTGCGCCATGGCTTGCCATTGCCATCCCTGACTTCAGACGTGCCAGGGTCGCTGGTATTGTTGCTACTACCTGCCAGCCAGTTGTCCTTGCCCGCGCAAAAGCGGGTCATGAGTGTGGTTAGGGCTGCCATTGTTCTTGGCTTCTCCTGGCCGAGGTGTCTAGCCAGCCATTCGTCCCGGTCACTGTGTTTGAATGCCGCTAAGGCTTCGGCGTCCGGACAGTCTCCAATCTGGTTCTTTTTAGTTAAGAACCGGTTCCAAAGCTTGCGGGATGACTCCCCGGGTTGCTGGATTATATGACTTAAATCGTCAGCATCCGGGGGCCGGACATAAGTCCCCTGAAAGTTGGCCCGAAAAGCATCCTCAAGTTCTTCCCAGCTTCCTATAGAGTTCTCTGGGAGACTATTTAGTCAGTGTCAAGTTGGCCCTTTCAGCTTAAGGGGTAAGTATTTAATGGCGTGGAGATCATCTCCCGAGCCATGTGTATGTGAAGAATAAAGTCTTCTATCCATACAGCTGGATCTGTTGTTCCATCGTATGCCTCGATGTTTACGGGTTTAAACCCTTCCAGAAATTCATGATCCATTACCTCATCGTTGAAGCACAGAGGGTCTGAAGCACCCCTGTATTTTTTGATTTCATGGCATAGTTCGGACGGTATTGGTGTTCGATGTTGACTTCGAACTAGGATGTGACCGGTCTGTTAGGCTTGATAGCCACCGCCCCGTGTGTATGTATGTTCCCTTGGTCCGTAGATTGATCTAGTCTAGCCCGCCTTTTTATTCAGGTCTTGGTGTAGGTCGTACTTATGAGCCTGAGTCGTTGTATTCTTGCCTTTACGGTGAGGAGGTGTGGGCTTGTGTACGGCGTTACTGGCCGCTTTGTCCCGTCCACGGGGTGGTCGGTCTGGTTGATCGGCCTGATCAAACTTCGGCGGAATTGGCGATGGGGACACGTCGTCGAATTGAGGCAGCAGTTTGCGTTTAGGATAGCTCTTTGTTTGTCCTTTAGAGGCGTACCGTTCTTCAGTGTCTAGTACATCGTTCCATATGTGGTTGAGCATATCATGTTCGGCTCTAAGCTGCCGCCGCTACTTCTTCAGGCTTCTTGCCGTGGCAATGAGTTGTTGTTGGCAACGCTTCTGTTCGAGCGGTTCTTCTAGGATGATGTAATATTCGTCTCCCAGATTGATGTCCTCTTTGGAACAGGTTCATAGCTGCCGTCATCCGCGTCGCTGTGATCGGTCGGCAGTTCGTTTGGACTATGTTCGCCATCCTCCCGTTCGTCCTGCTCTATCGTCGACTCCACGGTGTCATCGGCTTGTTCCGGATCATCATTGTCCTCAGTGACAGTGTTGCTCTCTTTCCTCTTACGGGATCGAGATCTATGCTTCTGACGCTGGTGTTTGGGAGGTTCATCGACGGACTTGTCCTGCTCTGTATTTATATCGCCATCGCCCTCCTTTTCGTGGGGTGTGTCCACCATGTATACATCGTATGTAGAAGTAGTCGTCCACCTCCTGGTTGTGGGCGGGTTTGTACTTACATCGGCTTCGGCATCGTGGTCCATCACGTCGATGTCCTCGGAAGCGTAATCTAATAGGTCGGTTAAGTCCTCGACGTGGCTATCAAGTGGGTGGTGGGTGGGACACGAAATTGCCTGTCCTCAGCCCCCAGTTCGAACTGGGCCTAATTTGGCTGGGAATCCTCCGCTAGGGAGAGAGATTTCAGTAAGTACGGCGCTTCGTCTAAAGGCGAGTTGTGGGCATGTGTTCGGATATCTGTAGGGCTGAGTTTGGCAATAGTCGCTCGATCGAACTGACAAGATGCAGATCCTGAGAGTTCAGAACTTGTAGATGGAAACGAGTCCAGAGATCCGATGAGGGAAGTCCCGCTCAAGGTCGTCCGTGTGTGCAGCTCAAGTGCCGCTGAGTTTGCGATCTCGGTGGCGGGATTAATCTTCCCTTCCTCGGATGAAGTGACCTACTCCGTATCTAAGGCCAGAGTTGTTGTAAGTGTTACCCCCTGTACAGGGTCTGATAATATATCTAAGTCATGTTCATCATGGTGGTAGGGAGCAGCTACCATGGGTGCGAATCCGTTGAAGATCAAATCTCCATGGAAGTCAGCAACGTAGTTTAAGCTTCCAAACCTGATTTGGTGACCAGGGGCATAGCTGTCAACCTGCTCGAGGTGGCCTTCAGTGTTGGTGCGAAGCACGAAGCCGCCAAACACGAAGAGGTGGCCGGGAAGAAAAACTCCCTCGATGGTGGCGTCGTTGGTGACGAAGCAAGCCCTTGATCCTTCTGCCGACGACACAGTGGAACTCTCAATGAAAGGACCAATGTCGGTGTCAAAACCGGCAGATCTCGGGTAGGGGGTCCCGAACTATGCGTTAGAGGATCGATGGTAACAGGAGACAGGGGACACGATGTTTACCCAGGTTCAGGCCCTCTCGATCGAGCTAATACCCTACTTCCTACTTGATTGATCTTGATGAATATGGGTTACAAGAGTTGATCTACCTCGAGATCGTAATTGCTAAACCCTAAAAGTCTAGCCTATGTGATTGATATGATTCAGCTGTCGTCTCTATGGACTAAACCCTCCGGTTTATATATGCACCGGAGGGACCTAGGGTTGTACATGGTCACCTTGCAGAGGAAGGAAAGTATTACACCCGGACTCTAAACTTGCTATTTTACACACGGGGAGTCATGTCCGGATACGGGAGATAGTCTTCATCGATAATCTTCACGGCTCACCGGTTCGGCCCATAATGGATGATCCGGTCACCTGATGACTCCATAATCCAGGACTCCCTCAGTGGGTTAGGAGAAGTTGAACTGGTGTGATGTGAAAGGACGGGACGACTAAGAGCAAACTCATGTAAGGTAGAAGACGGGGATGAGTAGGGTGTGCGAACGGCTTGGGGTGGTGGCTTGCCCGGGGGATAAACGGTTGCATGCCCCCAAAGAGTTCTCGAGTACCCACTAGATGTCATGTATACTAGACCCATATCGTAGGCCTAACGGTATAGCTGCTACTTCTCGAGCTTGCGTTGTATTCCCTTGAAGAGGAAAGGGTGATGCAGCACAGTAGCGTAAGTATTTCCCTCAATTTTTTAGAACCAAGGTATCAATCCAGTAGGAGATCACGTGCGAGTCCCTCGCACCTGCACAAACAAATAAGAACCTCGCAGCCAACACGATAAAAGGGGTTGTCAATCCCTTCTCGGTCACTTACGAGAGTGAGATCTGATAGAGGTGATATGATAATATTTTTGGTATAGAGACTGAAAGTAACGAAAGCAAATAAACAACGGCGACAGAAATTGGCAAGTTGACGGGAAACTAATATGATAAAGATAGACCTGGGGGCCATAGGTTTCACTAGTGGCTTCTCTCATGATAGCAGAATTCTACGATGGGTGAACAAATTACTGTTGAGCAATTGATAGAAAAGTGCATAGTTATGAGAATATCTAGGCATGATCATTGTATATAGGCATCACATCCGTGACAAGTAGACTGAAACGATTCTACATCTACTACTATTACTCCACACATCGACCGCTATCCAGCATGCATCTAGAGTATTAAGTTCATAAGAACAGAGTAACGCCTTAAGCAAGATGACATGATGTAGAGGGATAAACTCAAGCAATATGATATAAACCCCATCGTTTTATCCTTGATGGCAACAATACAATACGTGCCTTGCTGCCCCTGCTGTCACTGGGAAAGGACATCGCAAGATTGAACCCAAGCCAAGCACTTCTCCCATTGCAAGAACTATCGATCTAGTAGGCCAAACCAAACCAATAATTCGAAGAGACTTGCAAGGATATTATAATCATACAGAAAATATTTCAGAAAAGAATCCAATATTGTTCATAGATAATCTTGATTATAAACCCACAATTCATCGGATCTCGACAAACACACCGAAAAAAGATTACATTGAATAGATCTCCTTGAAGATCGAGGAGAACTTAGTATTGAGATCCAAAAAGAGAGAAGAAGCCATCTAGCTAATAACTATGGACACGAAGGTTTGTGGTAAACTACTCACAACTCATCGAAGAGGCTATGGTGTTGATGTAGAAGCCCTCCGTGATCGATGCCCCCTCCGGCGGAGCTCCGGAACAGGCCCCAAGATGGGATCTCACGGGTACAGAAGGTTGCGGCGGTGGAATTAGGGTTTCGTGGATGTCATCGATGTTTTCAGGGTATGAGAGTATATATAGGCTGAAGAGCCACGTCATGGGAGCCAGAGGGGGCCTACGAGGGTGGAGACGCGCCTACCCCTGGGTGTGCCCCTGCCCTCGTGGCCGCCTCTCTCGCTTCCAGGCGTGTACTAGTCTTCTGTGTTGATATTGTTCCAAAAATAACTCTCCCAAAGGTTTCATTCCGTTTGGACTCCGTTTGATATTCCTTTTCTACGAAACACTGAAATAGGCAAAAAAACAACAATTTGCACTAGGCCTTGGAATAGTAGGTTAGTCCCAAGAATAATATAAAAGTGTATAATAAAGCGCATTAAACATCCAAAACAGAATATATAATAGCATGGAACAATAAAAAATTATAGATACGTTGGAGACGTATCAATAGCTTCTGCGTGTTCGTACACCATGCCGGCGCGTGCATGTAACTTCACTTAATTCGGTCAATCGTCGCGCCTCCCACGACCTTCGCCTCCCCCACGCGGTCGCGCCTTTGAGACTTCGGACGGCTATAAGTGCCCCCAATTTTTTTGCCTACTCCGCATGCATGATACTCCTTCTGTTCCTTTTTACTCTTTATGTTTTTAATGACTTGAGACTATACCTATCCTGACATGCAATGGTCAGTTCAATGCATGTAAGATGACTTATTATGCACCGTTCCCCATACATGCAAGAAGATCATCTGTCTCCAAATCTTTTCCTCTCCATGTGTGAAAATAATATGCATGTTTTGACTCTCCTTCTCCCTCCGGTAGTCCCACCACTCCACTCCGTGTGGAAAAATTCTGCATGCATGACTCTCCTCCCCCCGCGCTCGTCCAATCCATTGTGACTAACAATATCTCCTCCCCTTCCCTCCTCCGTAATTTACTCCAAAAAGTATGCCCACGTAGTTGTTACGTTAAGCACGCAACATATCTTACGTAGGTGTGCCATTGCTCACTATAAATATTGCGCCTCCCACGGTATTCGGAAGAACGCTCATGTTCATCACTATCTCCTCCCCCTTCCTCTCACATCGACCACCATGGCATTGCCCCTCCCAATCACCATCTTGCGAGTTGCGAAGCTGAGGAAGAGGCGTCATGTCGGCGCGATGGGAAACGGCCGCGCACCAGGGCCCTCGTGGCGCGCCGCAAGCGCTCCTGCGAGTGTCATGGCTTTTATTAGGAATAATTTAATTACGTAAGATGATCTCATTAGTTTTGGGACGCAAATGATAAATCCCAAACGTTCGGGAATTATTAGTGTCCTTAATTAAGTATGTAAAAGGAAAAGTTTGGAAACCTTGTGTGTCCGTACCCATTTTGTAAGTACGTGCATATAGCACAAACTTAACTATATATTGCACTACACGTCTCTCTCTGTATATGCTTGCACACAGTGCTACTGCTATTACTTATGTACATGCAAATGCATGTTGTAACATTATGATGCGGTTTTTGTAAAAGTAGAAAAACAAAGAAATGAAAAAATGCCCATTTGATTGTTTACTTTTGGCTTCCTTCTCTATGGTTATTTCTTTATTGTACTTTGTAAAGTATCTCACTGGTTGGGAAGGCATGCAAATTCCCAAGTAGCAGCAAGGTAATCTCTACAAGCACTGAAATTATCGGTAACAGTTAGTTGTGTGATAAGATAATTCGTAGCGGGTAACAAGTAACAAAAGTAACTAAGGTGCAGCAAGCTGGCTCGATCCTTTTTATAGCAAAGGACAAGCCTGAATGTACTCTTATATAAAGCAAAGTGCTCCCGAGGACACATGGGAATTACTGTCAAGTTAGTTTTCATCATGCTCATATGATTCGTGTTCGTTACTTTGATAATTTGATATGTGGGTGGACCGGTGCTTGGGTGCTGCCCTTCCTTGGACAAGTCTCCCACTTATGATTAACAATTCTCGTGAGCATCCTCAACTACAAAAGGAGAATTAAGATAAATCTAACCATAGCATGAAACATATGGATCCAAATCAGCCCCTTACGAAGCAATGCATAAACTAGGGTTTAAGCTTCTGTCACTCTAGCAACCCATAATCTACTTATTACTTCCCAATGCCTTCCCCTAGGCCCAAATAATGGTGAAGTGTCATGTAGTCGACATCACATAACACCACTAGAGGAAAGACAACATACATCTCATCAAAATATCGAACAAATACCAAATTCACATGATTACTTATAACAAGACTTCTCCCGTGTCCTCAGGAACAAATGTAACTACTCACAAAGCATATTCATGTTCATGATCAGAGGGGTATTGAATAGGATTAAGGATCTGAACATATGATCTTCCACCGAATAAATCAACTAGCATCAACTACAAGGAGTAATCAACACTACTAGCAACCCACATGTACCAATCTGAGGTTTTGAGACAAAGATCGGATACAAGAGATGAACTAGGGTTTTAGAGGAGATGGTGCTGGTGAAGGTGTTGATGGAGATTGACCCCCTCTCAATGCGAGGACCGTTGGTGATGACGATGGCTACGATTTCTCCCTCCCGGAGGGAAGTGTCCTCGGCGGAACAGCCCTGCCGGAGCCCTAGATTGGGTTCGCCCAGGTTCCACCTCGAGACGGCGGCGCTTCGTCCCGGAAGCTTCCTTCTGATTGTTTCTTGGTCAAAACATGTCATATAGCAGAAGATGGGAGTCAGAGGCCTGTTAGGGGGGGCACAAGGATGGGGGCGCGCCCAGGGGGTAGGGCACGCCATTCACCCTTGTGGCTGGCTGGTGGCCCCCATCCGATGCTTTCTTTGGCCAATATTTTTTATATTCCAAAATTTGCTCCCGTGAAGTTTCAGGACTTTTTGAGTTGTGCAGAATAGGTCTATAATATTTGCTCATTTTCCAGTCTAGAATTCCAGCTGTCAGCATTCTCCCTCTTCATGTAAACCTTGTAAAATAAGAGAGAAAAGGCATAAGTATTGTGATATAATGTGTAATAACAGCCCATAATGCAATAAATATCAATATAAAAGCATGCTGCAAAATGGACGTATCATAGGCCAATAAAATCCAGACTGTAATACCTTGTGTGCAGTTCTATCTCCCGCATGGTGTCCTCCATATGCCTCGGAGTGACACTTCTGTAGGATTTGTCCATGTTCATGCTCGGGTATACAACGTCTAATAATACCATCTACTCCCTGTTTATAAAGATGTGGGTCATCCCAAAAGTAATGGCATAGATCAAAGAATATTTTTCCTTTTGTTGATAGGTGAAACTAGCCGGTATAAATTTAGCTATGATGTAATTAACATAGTGAGCAAACCATGGAATGTTATGAGTAGTATTAATGACAACAAGTTGTTCATCAAGGAAGCTATCATCAATAGGTAGTGGGTCATCAAGAATATTTTCTAGCCTAGATAAGTTGTTAGCTACGGGATTCTTAGCCCCTTTTATATCAATGATATGTAAATCAAACTCTTGCAGCAAGAAAACCCACCTGATAAGTCTAGGTTTAGCATCTTTATTTTACATAACATATTTTGTAGTAGCATGATCCGTGTGAACAATCACTTTAGAATCTACAATGTAGGATCTGAATTTATCACACAAGCAAACACAACTACTAAAAAATTGTTTTCAGTAGTAGCATAATTTCTTTGGGCAATGTCTAGAGTTGTACTAGCATAATGGATACCATTTAATTTCTTATCAACTCCCTGTCCTAGAATAGCCCCTACAACATAATCACTAGCATCACACATAATTTTAAAAGGCAAGTTCCAATCAGGTGGTTGAACAATAGGTGCGGTGGTTAAGGCTTTCTTAAGTGTTTCAAAAGCTTCTACACAATCATCATCAAAAACAAAAGGAACATCCTTCTGTAATAAATTGGGAAGAGGCCTAGAAATTTTAGAGAAGTCTTTAATAAACCTCATATAGAAACCAGCATGACCAAGGAAAGTGCGAATGCATTTTATATCTTTAGGACATAGCGTTTTCTCAGTTGCATCAACTTTAGCTTTATCCACCTCAATACCTTGTTCGGAAATTTTATGCCCAAAGACAACACCTTTATTAACCATAAAGTGGCACTTCTCCTGATTTAAGACAAGATTAGTTTGCTCACATCTCTGCAAAACTCGATCAGGGTTGCTTAAGCAATCATCAAAACAAGTTCCGTAAACGAAAAAATCATCCATGAAAACCTCAACAATCTTTTCACAGAAGTTAGAGAATATGGCATTCATACATCTTTGAAAGGTATCAGATGCATTGCATAAACCAAAAGGCATACGTCTATAAGCATAGGTTCCAAAAGGACAAGTAAAGGTATTTTTCTCTTGGTCAGGTTGTGAAACAGGTATTTGAGAAAAACCAGAATATCCATCAAGAAAGCAAAAGTATGTATGCTTTGGCAATCTTTCTAGCATTTGATCAATAAAAGGCAAAGGCTAATAATCTTTCCTAGTTGGTTTATTTGATTTTCTAAAATCAATTACCATCCTCCAGTCAGTCACAATTCTTTGTGGTATAAGTTCACTTTTATCATTTGGAACAATAGTGATACCTCCTTTATTAGGAACACAATGAATAGGACTTACCCATCTACTATCAGTTATAGGATAAATTATACCTGCTTTGAGAAGCTTTAATATTTCATTTCTCACCACTTAATTCATTTTGGGATTTAATCTCTGCTGATGATCAACCACAGTTTTAGCATCTGGTTCCATATTAATCTTGTGCTGACAGAGAGTGGGACTAATTCCCTTAAGATCATCAAGAGTATATCCAATGGCAGCACGGTGCTTCCTCTGAGTTTTCAAAAATTTCTTGTATTCATGCTCTGTAAGGTTAGCACTGATAATAACATGATATATCTTCTTTTCATCAAGATAAGCATATTTCAAAGTGTCGGGCAATTGTTTTAATTCAAACAGAGGGTCACCTTTGGATGGAGGAGGACCTCCTAAAGTTTCAACACGCAAGTTGTGCTTGAGAATAGGTTTTTGTTCAAAAAACATCTTATCTATTTCATTTTTTTCATGCATATGCATATCATTTTCATGGTCGAGAGGGTATTGTTCTAATGGAGCAGTAGGTGGAATAGCAATAGAAGCAAGACCAATTATTTCATATTCGCTAGACAATTCCTTATTGAGAGGTTGCCTTCTAAACTTAGAAAATTAAACTCATGACACACATCGCCAAAACTAAAAGTGGCAGTTTCTTTCTCGCTGTCTATTTTGGCATTGACACTGTTCAGGAAAGGTCTACCAAATATTATGGGACAAAAATCATCTTGTGGAGAACCAAGAACTAGGAAATTGGTAGGGTGTTTTATTTTTTCACACAAGACTTCAACATCCCTAACAACCCAAGTGGTGTAGTAGTGTCTCTGTTTGCAAGTTTAATAGTAACATCAATGTCTTCTATTTCGACAGGTGTTGTGTCATTCATAATTTCTCGGTATAGGGTAAAGGGAATGGCACTCACACTAGCACACACATCACACAAACCATGATAACAATGATCTCCTATCTTAACTGAGATAACAAGCATGCCAAGAACTGGTCTATGTTTATCTTTTTCATCAGGTTTGGCAATTCTAGCAGCTTTTTCACATAAGTAAATAATATGCCCATCAATATTTTCTACCAAGAGATCTTTAACCATACCAACACTAGGTTCAACTTTAATTTGTTCAGAAGGATTAGGTGCTCTAATATTGCTTTTGCTAACCATGGTTGAGAATTTAGAACGTTCCTTTATTCTAATAGGGAAATGTGGTTTTTCAATGTAAGCAGTAGGCACAACTGGGTCAACATTGTAGATAATAGTTTCATCTTTAACTTTTACCGGTTTTTCAATTTCTTCTTTAATAGGGGGTGATATTTAAACCACTTCTCCTTACGGAGATCAACATGAGTAGCAAATTATTCACAAAAAGAGGCTACTATCTCATAGTCAAGTTCATATTTAGTGCTAAACTTGTGAAAATCATCGGTATTCATGAAAGATTTAACACAGTCAAACTCAAGCTTAATACCTAACTCTTTACCTTCGTCGAGTTCCCAATCTTTAGAGTTGCTTTTAATTCTTTCTAAAAGATCCCACCTGAATTCAATAGTCTTCTTCATAAGGCTGGTCATAGTGGGGAGTAACTTATACTAGTGTCATGTGTATGAAACTAGTCTAAGTTACTACCTTCATAGTGCAAAGTAACATAGTAGTAGTGTCATATATGGTTTCATTTATTAACTTGTAGACTCATCCTATCTTGGGAAGCGCTATGTTACAGTAACATATTAGGTTGCCACCTCTCATTAACTACTTGCCACATAAGCAAAAAATTCTTGGAGTGCGCTATGTTACTTGCTAAGTTACTCCCACTATGACTAGCCTAAAAGAACCAGCACAAGAAGTATCGAGCTTGGATTGCTCATTACAAGAAAGTCGATCATAAAAATTCTGAATGATAAATTCTCTCGGGAGCTCATGATTGGGGCATGAATATAACATTGACTTAAGCATCCCTTGAGCTAGAGCGATACTTTCTCCTTTACGAGGCCAAAAATTCTATAGATAATTGCAATCACGATGAACTAGATGCATAGGATGATTTTTTAGTGAAATTCTAATTTCAATTGATTTCAGTTCCAAGATCCATTATCATCGCATTTCCTATACCATGTTAGTGCTTTTCTCTTAAAGGATAAAGGGAAAACCTTCTTCTTAACATCATCTCCGAGTAAACATGCAAGCTTAAATAATCCACAAACTTCATCCACATAGATTAAGTGCATATCAGGATGTAATGTTCCATCTCCTACATAAGGATTAGCTAGCAGTTTTTCAATCATACCCAAAGGAATTTCATAACCAATATTTTTAGTAGGTGTAGTAGGTTGAGGGGCAACTAATTGTGCTTCCATTTGAGGTGAAGATACCCCGAACAAACCCTTCAAAGGATGGTTTTCCATAGTAACAAGTGATAGTAAATTTCAGCATGTAATATAAATTTTTCCTTACCAAATTCCGCTTACCAAAGGCACTTCACTCCTTGGCAGCCATGCCAGAAAAGAGTCTTGATGACCCACAAGTATAGGGGATCAATCATAGTCTTTTCGATAAGTAAGAATGTCAAACCCAATGAGGAGCAGAAGGAAATGACAAGCGGTTTTCAACAAGGTAATGTCTGCAAGCACTGAAATTGTCGGTAACAGATAGTTTGGTAGCAAGATAATTTGTAACAAGTGACAAGTAATAATAAGTGCAACAAGGCAGCCCAATCCTTTTGTGGAAAGGATAGGCCAAGATTGTATCTTATAAATGGCAAAGCGTTCTTGAGGGCACAGGGGAATTTTGTCTAGTCACTTTCATCATGTTGGTTTGATTCACGTTCACTACTTTGATAATTTGATATCTGGGTGGATCGGTGCTTGGCTGATGTTCTTACTTTAACAAACCTCCCACTTATGATTAACCCCCTCGCAGGCATCCGCAACTACGAGAAAAGTATTAAGATAAAATCTACCATGGCATTAAACATATGGATCCAAATCAGCCCCTTATGGAATAACGCATAAACAAGGGTTTAAGTTTCTGTCACTCTCGCAGCCCATCATCTAACTACTCCACAATGAATTCCCTTAGGTCCAAAGATGGTGAAGTGTAATGTAGTTGACATTCAGATAACACCACTAAGGGAATCACAACATACACATCATCAAAATATCGAACGAATATCAAATTCACATGATTACTTGCAACATGACTTCTCCCGTGGCCTCAAGAACAAAGGTAACTACTCACAAATGATATTCATGCTCAAGATCAGAGGGGTGTTAAATAGCATAATGGATTAGAACATATAATATTCCACCAAATAAACCATATAGCAATCAACTACAATATGTAATCAACACTACTAGTCACCCACATGTACCAATCTGAGGTTCCCGTACAAAGAACGAACACAATGGATGAACTAGGGTTTGAGAGGAGATGGTGTTATTGAAGATGTTGATGAAGCTTGGCCTCCCAAAGATGAGAGGGTTGTTGATGATGACAATGGCTTCGATTTTCCCCTCCCAGAGGGAAATATCCCCGGCGGAATCGCTCCGCGGGAGAGCAAAAGTGCTCCTGCCCAAGTTCTGCCTCGAGACAGCAGCGTTTTGTCCCGAAAGTCCTCTCTATATTCTGTGTAGGTTAAAAGACCTTATATACCAAAAGATGGGCACCGGAGGTGGGATGGGCTACCCACCACCCACCAGGGCATGCCTGGAGGGCTTGGCACGCCCTGGTCTCTCGTGGACACCTGCCAGCCCCCCACTAGTGGTTATTTGCTCCAGTATTTATTATATATTCCAAAATAATTCTCCGTAAAATTTTAGCTCATTTGGAGATGTGCAGAATAGGTATCTGTGAAATAGCTTTTTCAGGTCCAGAATCCCAGCTTCCGATATTCTCCCTCTTCGTGTAAACCTTTCATATTATGAGAGAAAGGCATTAGAATTACTCCATAAAGCATTATTATGCATAAAATCATTATAAATAACAGTATGAAAATATGATGCAAATGGTTTGACATCCCTACTACACCATGTTGCACGTCTGCACCTTTGCTCTTCGTGAAGGTTCCGTAGGCAAAGGAGATAGTGATTCATGGAGAGGCCGTCGAGAGAGGGTCTTGAGAAGTTGCCACATGATATCATCTTAATGCTGGTCAGACCCTAGATGGTGCCTGTTGGTGATATTTAATCCGAGGACATATTTGTCCATGGATCGATCGAGCCGATCACTTGACATTTGTACTACTTGCCCCCACAACTGCCCATGGAATTTTAAGTGTGAAATTGTGCGCCCGAGATACGTATTTCGTGGCTGGGGAGGCCATGTTGTGGGGAGCGTATCCCTATTTAGGATGATCACGAGATGAATCCAGAACCGGGGTTGTAGCTCAGGCTTGTTTGTGTGTGTCTAGCGCCTTGATGGTTGATTGGGCTTTCGACGCCTCTTTGGCGGCTTGGACTTCGGCTGCCAGAGCTGATGTGTGCTCCTCGGTTCGGAGTGAGCGCTTAGTGTTACCGTTAATGGTAATTACACCCTTAGGTCCAGGCATATGATACGTCTCCAACGTATCTATAATTTTTGATCGTTCCATGCTATTATATATTCTGTTTTGGATGTTTAATGGGCTTTATTATACACTATTATATTATTTTTGGGACTACCCTACTAACCCAAAGCCCAGTGCAGATTGTTGTTTTTTTGCCTATTTCAGGGTTTCGCAGAAAAGGAATATCAAACGGAGTCCAAACGAAATGAAACCTTCGGGGAGTTATTTTTGGAACCGTATCTACCCAGAAGACTTGGAGTACACGCGATGGAACGAAGGAGGTGGCCACGAGGGTCCAGGGCACGCCCCCTCCCCCTGGGCGCGCCCCCCACCCTCGTGGGCCCCCTCTGGCTCCCCCGATGCCCTCCTTCCTCCTATGTATATCCATATACCCTGGAAACATCGAGGCAACAGAGAAAACCCTAATTCCACCGCCACAACCTTATGTTCCCGTGAGATCCCATCTTGAGGCCTGTTCCGGAGCTCCGCCGGAGGGGGGATCTACCACGGAGTGCTTCTACATCAACACCATAGCCTCACCAATGAGTTGTGAGCAATTTACCACAGACCTTCGGGTCCATAGTTATTAGCTAGATGGCTTCTTCTCTCTTTTTGGATCTCAATACAAAGTTCTCCTCGATCTTCGAGGAGATCTATTCGATGTAATCTTTTTGCGGTGTGTTTGTCGAGATCCGATGAATTGTGGGTTTATGATCAAGATTATATATGAACAATATTTGATTCTTTTCTGAAATCTTTTATGTATGATTATAATATCCTTGCAAGTCTCTTCGAATTATTGGATTGGTTTGGCCTACTAGATCTATAGTTCTTGCAATGGGAGAAGTGCTTGGAATTGGGTTCAATCTTGCGGTGTCCTTTCCTAGTGACAGCAGGGACAGCAAGGCACGTATTGTATTGTTTCCATCGAGGATAAAAAGATGGGGTTTATATCATATTGCTTGAGTTTATCCCTCTACATCATGTCATCTTGCTTAAAGCATTACTCTGTTCTTATGAACTTAATACTCTAGATGCATGCTGGATAGCGGTCGATGTGTGGAGTAATAGTAGTAGATGCAGAATCGTTTCGGTCTACTTGTCACGGACATGATGCCTATATATAATGATCATGCCTAGATATTCTCATAACTATGCGCTTTTCTATCAATTGCTTGGCAGTAATTTGTTCACCCACCATAGAATTCTGCTATCATGAGAGAAGCTACTAGTGAAACCTATGGCCCCCGGGTCTATTCTCAACATATTAATCTTCCATCTACTTTACTTTCCTTTATTTACTTTCTGTTCTTATACCAAAAATACCAAAAATATTATACTATCCTATCTATCAGATCTCACTTTCGTAAGTGACCGTAAAGGGATTGACAACCCCTTATCGCGTTGGCTGCGAAGTTCTTACTTGTTTGTGCAGGTGCGAGGGACTTGCGCGTGGTCTCCTACTGCATTGATACCTTGGTTCTGAAAAACTGAGGGAAATACTTACTCTATTGTGCTACATCACCCTTTCCTCTTTGAGGGAATACAACGCAAGCTTGAGAAGTAGCAGCATCTTAAGCTACAAATATGCCTAGTAATTTTCCCGTTTTATAGCTAGTAATTGTTGTTGGTAGAGGATGAGAGAGAAGCGGACACTAATATGGAGTTCTTGTTTCCTTCGTATTGTTATTGACCATCCATATCTAGAGTTCACGGTAGGTTTTGATGTCGATATGAGAGGTTGGATAGGGGGAGTTTAATTTCGTGAGAGGTAAGAAGTAGAGGGGAATGGGTGGTGATGCGATAGTGTGGGGTTGGGTTGCCTGGGATTTTCTGCTATGCCATCCGGTTTTCTGTGTCTCAAGGTCTCGCGCGGGGTACCGCGCTCGGCCTTGTGGGGCGGGTGAAAGATCGTGGATGTCGCCTAGAGGGGGGTGAATAGGCGCTTTAAAATAAGTATAGTTTAGGCTTGAACAAATGTGGAATAAACCTAGTGGTTAATTTGTCAAGCACAAAACCTACAACAACTAGGCTCACCTATGTGCACAAACAACTTATGATAAGCAAGATAAACAACTAGGTGATAGCAAGATATATGACAAGAAACAATATGGCTATCACAAAGTATAGTGCATAAGTAAAGGGCTCGGGTAAGAGATAACCGAGGCACGCGGAGACGACGATGTATCCCGAAGTTCACACCCTTGCAGATGCTAATCTCCGTTTGGAGTGGTGTGGAGGCACAATGCTCCCCAGTATCCACTGGGGCCACCGTAATCTCCTCATGCCCTCGCACAATGCAAGATGTCGTGATTCCACCAAGGGACCCTTGAGGGCGGTCACCGAACCCGTACAAATGGCGACCCTTGGGGCGGTCACCAAAACCGTACACTTCGGCAACCCTTGGGGGCGATCATCGGAACCCGTCAAATTGCTCGGGGTGATCTCCACAACCTAATTGGAGACCCCGACGCTTGCCCGGAGCTTTACACCACAATGATTGGGCTCCAAACACCACAAAGGTTGGGGCTATCTCCTCAACGACACCACAAAGCTTCACCACAATGCAATATGGCTCCGAGGTGACCTCAACCATCTAGGACGCCCAAGCACCCAAGAGGAACAACCTCAAGGGTACCAATCACCCAAGAGTAATAAGCTTCTCAACTTGTAACTTCCACGTATCACCGTGGAGAACTCAAACCGATGCACTAAATTCAATGGCAAGGGCACACAGAGTGCCCAAGTCCTTCTCTCCCAAATCCCACCAAAGCAACTAATGCTAGGGAGGGAAATGAGAGGAAGAACGGAGAAGAGAACACGAAGATCTCCAAGATCTAGATCCAAGTTGTTCCCCTCACATAGAGGAGAAAGTGATTGGTGGAAAGGTGGATCTAGATCTCATCTCTCTTTTCCTCCAAAAACTAGCATGAATCCATGGAGGGATTGAGAGATAGCAAGCTCGAAGAAGGTAAACAATGGGGGAAGAACACGGGCTCAAAGGATAAGGTTCATTGGGGAAGAAGAACCCCTTTTACAGGTGCAGAAAAAATCAACTGTTATGCTCACAGCCCGCACCGAGCGTTATTACCGCTTGTCCTCGCGGTACTACCGCTAGGGGTAGCGGTACTACCACTAAGGGTAGCGGTACTACGGCTTGCCAGCGGTACTAAAAATATACATTCGTGCCTACCACCACTGGACTTATGACGAGTTTTTGTCCAGAGCGGAAGTAGCCACGGAAGTAAAAAATTACATCCCCTCCAAGCGGTAGTACCGCTCCCATTTGCGGTAGTGCCGCTGCAGCCCTTTTGAGGACACCAAAACTGACATAACTTCTACAAGCGGACTCCGAATTCAACGAAACCAAGTTTCTTGGAGAGCTAACGACATGGCCTAACACAATCTTGATAGAAGTAACAATAATAAGCAAATGAGAAAAGGCACATAAGAAAATGGTGTGAACCCTTCCTCGAAAGAGACCTGTAAAACCTCCACCACCGAAAACGCAATAGAAGGAGCATGTGAACTCCGTTTTCGATGAACTCAAGCTTGTCAAGAAGATGACCATAAGCTCCAAATCTCACAAGAAGAAAACCGAACAATAACCAAGAAATATAATGCAAGCTTGCGATGGTTTGATCTCTGTACGAACGATATGATCAAGCTACTCACTAGAGAGCCCCCCATGATAGTACGGCTATCGATTCTATAACCCGGTCTCCAAACTACCACCATGAGACCGGTAACATAGAGAACCTAGCAAGGGAAAACCTTTGCCTTGAACAAAGTCCACTTGATCTTGATGTAGACGATCTTGACTTCCTCAAGTTGGACCACTTTTCTTGATTTCGTTGGCTCGGTGAAGACTAGTAGATTGCTCCCCCATACTCCACTATCGGTGAGCCACTCTTCGGCACATCTTCACAAGTCCATTGTTATCACAATGGACGGAAAGCTTCAAGAACTTGATCTCCTCATGATGCATCACTTGAACTTGCACACCACAACCTTGATTTGATGTCATCCTCCATGGGTTGTATGTGATCTTCCTCTTGACGTAAGCCCATGGAAGATAACCTAACCCCGCATAGAACTCTCACAAAGACCATGGGTTAGTACACAAAGCATAATTGATAATGCTTACCATACCATGGGATCGCTTGATCCCTCTCGGTACATCTTCTACGCTTTGTGTGTTGATCAACTTGAAACACTCTTTGTACTTAGTCTTGATCAACCTTGAATCTTTCAAACTCTATTTATTTGGATGATGTCTTGAAGGTAAACATGAATGATCACACACTTTTCTTATTCAAGACATGCTTGCAATAAGCTCAACACTCACAAGACCAATCTTTGGATAATTCCTTAATAGCACCTTGGCCATCACAAACTCTCCTTGAAACCAACAAATGGACTCCAAGAAAATCCTATGGAAAAACCCTTCAAGGCAACCATTAGTCCATAGAGATTGTCACCAATTACCAAAACCAAACATGGGGGCACCGCATGTTCTTTCAATCTCCCCCATTGTGGTAATTGATGACAATCACTTTCAAGAGAGTTTATATAAGGAATTATGCATCACCATAGCATGCAACAATAATGTATGCGCATGAGATGCAAAAGCTTAGGAACAAAACCAAAGCAAGAAGAGATCACTCTCTAAACTTCTCCACAAAACTCTCAGAAACTTCTCCCCCATTGGCATCGATTGCCAAAATAGGCGAAAGGCTTAGAAGGCCAATATAACTTGTGTTCCTCCATAAAAACTATATTTCTCAACTAGAGAGTGGAATGCAATACACATATCCAACAGTAAATACTTGGAGGAAGACAAACTATATTGAGGCCCAAAGATTGCAAAAGAATGATATGCCACAAAGACATAACAAATAGAGAGACACGCAATCAAGCAATCAAAGGATACCAATTGAAGCAAGCTATCAAAAGATACCAATTGAACCAACTAGACCAATGATCCTACGAGCCACATGAATAAAATATATTATGATATGAGAAAAGGTGTGTCCTAGAGAAACTAGAGAAGCTCCCCATGTTTTGTGCACAATTTAGTTTTGTATTTGGATACAACAAGCACAAAGTAGGATTGTCACTCCCCCAAGATCAATAGAACCTCACAACAAGTGCATGAGAGCAACAGAGTGTTCTAAAGATACTAGTGAAGCTCCCCATGGTTTGTGCCTCCTTAGAATATTTGCATTAGGATACCGAGTGCATGAAATAGGATCATCACTCCCCCAAAATCAATAGAAACTCACAACAAGTGCAAGTGAGCATGTAGGAAACAAAGCCTAGCACTTGCAACAAACAAATGGTTGAGCAACATATAAAAGAGGCAACTTGGAAATAGGCTCAGCCAAAAAGATATATGTGAGTCATGGCAAAGCACTTGAGAAGACTAATATAAGGATGAGCATTAAGCATCAACATAGTCTTTAATAGTTGAGATACAAGGTGCATGACATGTCCTTCCCACACACACCACTAGAAAATGGATTCACAAGCTCACTAAAAAGAGAAATAACAACTAAGCTTGTGACAACCCGTGGTGAAGATAGAAAAAGAAAACCTTATCAAAACAAGGGATATGATACGTCTCCAACGTATCTACTTTTCCAAACCCTTTTGCCCTTGTTTTCGACTCTAACTTGCATGATTTGAATGGAACTAACCCGGATTGACGCTGTTTTCAGCAGAACTGCCATGGTGTTGTTTTTGTGCAGAATAAAAAGTTATCGGAATCGCCTGAAAATCAACGGAGAATTATTTTGGAAAATATAAAAAATACCTGCAAGAAGATCCACACAAGGGGGCCTTGGGCCTGTCCACGAGGGTGGGGGGCGCGCCCCCTGCCTCGTGGCCCCCCTGGTGACTTACCAACGTACCCCCAAATCCTATATATTCACTTTCGGGGAGAAAAAATCAATAAGAAGGAATTATCATGTTTCACGGGACGGAGCCGCCGCCAAGCCCTAATCTCTCTCGGGAGGGCTGATCTCGAGTCCGTTCGGGGCTCTGGAGAGTGGAGATCGTCGCCATCGTCATCATCAACCTTCCTCCATCACCAATTCCATGATGCTCACCGCCGTGCGTGAGTAATTCGATCGTAGGCTTGCTGGATGGTGATGGGTTGGATGGGATCCATCATATAATCGAGTTAGTTTTGTTAGGGTTTGATCCCTAGTATCCACTTTGTTCTGAGATTGATGTTGTTATGACTTTGCTATGCTTAATGATTGTCACTAGGGCCCGAGTGCCATAATTTCATATCTGAACCTATTATGTTTTCATGAATATATGTGTGTTCTTGATCCTAGCTTGCAAGTCTATAGTCACCTACTATGTGTTATGATCCGGCAACCCCGAAGTGACAATGATCGGGACCACTCCCGGTGATGACCATAGTTTGAGGAGTTCATGTATTCACTCTGTGTTAATGCTTCGGTCCGGTACTCTATTAAAAGGAGGCCTTAATATCCCTTAGCTTCCAATAGGACCCCACTGCCACGGGAGGGTAGGACAAAAGATGTCATGAAAGTTCTTTTCCATAAGCATGTATGACTATATTCGGAATACATGCCTACATTGTATTGATGAACTGGAGCTAGTTCCGTGTCACCCTAGATTATAACTTCTACATGATGAATTGCATCCAACATAATTTCCCATCACCGGTCAAATGCCTACGAGTTGTACCTATATTGCTAGTTGCTTATTTACTTTTCCGTTGCTACTATCACAAAAACTACAAAAACTCTGTCGTTACTTTTATTGCTGCTACCGCCACTATCATATTACTTTGCTGCTAAACTATCTTGCTGCAGATACTAAGTTTCCAGATGTGGTAGAATTGACAACTCAGCTGCTAATACTTAAGAGTATTCTTTGGCTCCCCTTGTGTCGAGTCAACAAATTTGGGTTGAATACTTTACCCTCGAAAACTGTTGCGATCTCCTACACTTGTGGGTTATCAAGACTATTTTCTAGCACCGTTGCCGGGGAGCATAGCTCTATTCTTTAAGTCACTTGGGATTTATATCTGTTGATCACTATGAAGAATTTGAAGGACTCAAAAACCAAGATCTTACCCTCAACTACGAGGGGAGGTAAGGAACTGTCATCTAGCTCTGCACTTGATTCTCCTTCTGTTATGAGTAAACTTGCGACACCTACTCCTACTATTGAATCTGATATGTCGTACGTTCTTGATGATGCTACTTCTGCTATGTATGATGAAACTACCTCTATGCCTGATACTGTGCCACTAGGTGAATTTCTAGATGAACAAATTGCTAAGGTTAGGAAGAGTGCAAATGTTGAAACTGGAGATATTTATGAAAGTGATGATGAAACTACTACCAATAGATATGAATTGCCTATTGTGCCTGAGGGTTATGTTATGGATGAAGAAACTGCTAGAGACTTTCTTGCTTGCAATGATAGGTATGATCTTAAGAAATTATTAGCTAAGCTGAAAGAAAAGTCCTTGAATGCTAGAATGAAACATGACCCTGCTTTTGCTTCTTCACATATCTGTGTTACTGATAAGGATTATGAATTCTCTGTTGATCCTGAGTTAATTACTTTGGTTGAATCTGATCCTTTCCATGGCTATGAGTCTGAAATTGTTGAGGCACATCTTACTAAGTTGAATGATATAGCCACCCTATTTACCAACGATGACAAGATTTGTTACTACTATATCCTCAAGTTGTTTCCGTTCTCGTTAAAGGGTGACGCTAAGACTTGGTTTAATTCTCTTGATCCTGGTTGTGTGCGTTGTCCCCAGGATATGATGTATTACTTCTCTGCTAAATATGTTCCCGCTCATAAGAAACAAGCTGCCTTACGGGAAATATATAACTTTGTGCAAATTGAACAAGAGAGTCTCCCACAAGCTTGGGGGAGGCTTCTCCAATTACTTAATGCTTTGCCTGATCATCCTCTTGAGATGCATGATATACTTGATGTCTTTTATAATGGACTAACCGATGCCTCCAGAGACCACCTGAATAGTTGTGCTGGTTGTGTTTTCAGGGAAAGAACGGTTGAACAAGCTAAATTACTATTGAATAATATGCTGGCCAATGGAAATAATTGGACACTTCCTGAATCAGCCCCTAAGCCAACTCCGAAGAAAAGAGGTGTTCCGTTTCTCAGTACTGAAGATATGCAAGAGGCAAAGAAATATATGAAAGAAAAAGGTATTAAAGCTGAAGATGTTAAGAATTTACCGCCTATTGAAGAAATACATGGTCATGATAACCCGACACAGGTAGTAAAGGTAAATTCTCTTTATAGATTTGATGAAGGTGATATTCCTCGTTATAAGTCTGCTAGCCAATGCTTAGATGAGTTTGACAATTTTATTGTGAAACAAGAAAAGTTCAATGCTTATGTTGGTAGACAATTACAACACAATGCTTATATGATTGAACGCTTGAGTGATTATCTGTCTAGAGCTAAAGGTGAACTGAAACTCATTAGTATACATGCTTCTATGGTCACCACTCAAGTAGAACAAGTACTTAAGGCTCAGAACGATTTGCTCAATGAATTAAATAGTGAGAACAATGATAATGACATTAGGGTTGTGACTAGAGGTTGCAGAATGACTCAAGAACCTCTGTATCCTGAGGGACACCCTAAGAGAATTGAGCAAGATTCTCAGAGAGCTAATTTAGATGCACCTAGTTCTTCTAAGAAGAAGAAAAAGAAAAATGATAGGACTTTGCATGCTTCTAGTGAACCTGTAGCTGACACACCTGAGAATCCCAATGATATATCTGTTTCTGATGCTGAGACACAATCTGGTAATGAACATGAACCTAGTGATAATATTAATGATGATGTTCATGATGATGCTCAACCTAGCTATGATAATGATGTAGAGATTGAACCTGATGTTGATCTTGATAACCCACAATCAAAGAATCAACGTTATGATAATAGAGACTTTGTTGCTAGGAAGCACGGTAGGGAAAGAGAAGCATGGGTTCAGAAACCCATGCCTTTTCCTCTGAAACCATCCAAGAAAAAGGATGATGAGGATTTTGAGTGCTTCGCTGAAATGATTAGACCTATCGTTTTGCGTATGCATTTGACTGATGTGCTTAAAACAAATCCTTATGCTAAGTATATGAACGATATTATTACTAACAAAAGAAAGATACCTGAAGTAGAAATTTCCACCATGCTTGATAATTACACTTTTGAGGGTGGAATGCCTAAGAAATTAGGAGATCCAAGAGTACCTACTATACCTTGCTCCATTAAGAAAATTATGTTAAAACTGCTTTGTGTGATCTTGGAGTTGGTGTTAGTGTTATGCCTCTCTCTTTATATCGTAGACTTGACTTGAGTAAGTTGACACCTACCGAAATATCTTTGCAAATGGCTGATAAATCAACTGCTATACATGTCGGAATTTGTGAGGATGTGCCTGTTGTAGTTGCAAATGTTACTATTCTAACGGACTTTGTTATACTTGATATTCCCGAGGACAATAGTATGTCTATTATTCTTGGAAGACCCTTTTTGAAAACTACAGGGGCTGTTATTGATTGCAACAAAGGCAATGTCACTTTTCATGTCAATGGTAATGAGCATACGGTACACTTTTTGAGGAAACAACCTCGGGTCCATAGTATCAATTATATTGGAAAAACTTCAACTATCACTATTGGAGGTTTTGAGTTTCCTATTTCTACTATCAAGAAGACATATGACATCCTTATTGTTGGGGACATACATATCCCCATTGAGGTAACCTAGTGTTATTCTAAAATTCTCCGGTTTCATGTTACTCTGAAAGAGTTTATTAACAAGACCTGATCAACCTTGTTAATGGATTCCCTTTGATGAACATGGGATAGGTGAATCTAGATAGCACAACCTTCTGTACCCTCTCTTTACTTTCTGTTAATTAGGATAAATAAAGCAAAAATAGTATTTTCTGTCTGTTTCCAGATTTATCCGTGCAATAAAAAATATCCTAAAAATAAAAGTTCTCCGAATGCCATGAAAATGAAATATGATTATTTTTTCTAGATTATTTGAGGAAATATGGCACTGAACACATAGCGAGGGGAGCCAACACGTGGCCACGAGGGTCCAGGGCGCGCCCCTACCTCGTGGGCCCCACGTGGCCCCCTCCACTAATTCCTGCACCCATGCTCTTCTTCTTCCTCCCGAAAAAATCTCCAACTAGCTCAAACCCGAGTTCTAGCTCATCTTGCTGGTATTTTCGATCTCCTTGCTCAAAGCACCATTCACCAAACTGTTTGGGGAGATTGTTCCTTGGTATGTGACTCCTCCATTGGTCCAATTAGTTTTTGTTCTAGTGCTTTATTTGTTGCAAATTTATGCTTTTGTGTTGACCTTGTTCTTGAGCTTGCATGTCAAATTTTCTTGGTCCCAAGTAGTTCTAATGCATGATATGGCCTCTAGGCACTTATATGAGTTGTTGCTATCAATCTTGTTGAGATTGGTTAACTTTTATTGTGAGTTACTAAAAATTTCAGAAATTTTCAGAAAAGGAAAATGTTAAAAAGATTATTGAGGGGCTCCTCCAGCAAGAGCTCAAAGGAGAAGAAGAAATAAGAAAATAAGAAGCCCAAGTATAATCTTCCTCGCATGGCGGAAGTTCGACCGTGTGAATGGCCTTGCAATGATTTCATGGTGTCCGCCAGGATTTACGAAGACTTTTATTGGTTGGCAAATAATGCAGGCCTCACCGACTTCCTCCACAACCAGAAAGAACAATATCTCTTACTCACCAATATTTTCATGCAAAGTTTTCATTTTCATGCTAAGAAAACACCACCTACGGTGGAGTTTCGTTTATATGATGTGATTAAGGAGATATCACTCTTAGATTTTTGTGAAATATGCAAAGCACCCTTTGAAGGTAGACTTGATGAACCCCGTCGTGAAGACGTTGAAGGGTTTATTGACATGATAACTGTAGGGGAAAGTAGACAAGTCTCAGGGGAAAGAATCACTAGTATACACTTCCCTGTTCTGCGCTACTTTGCTTTTTTTGCTAGTAGATGTTTAATTGGTCGCAGGAACAGCGGGAACCTTAGTGCCCCTGATATTGTCATCTTACGCCATGCTTTGTTTCAAGACACAACTTTTAGTTTGGGTGCCGTCGTTGCTAAACGACTGAGTCTGAATCGCTCAAAGGGGCCCATCTTTGGAGGCATCTTTGCTTCTCGCCTGGCTGAACATTTTAGAATACCTATTAGGCATCATGAGAAGGAAGAAAAATTGCTTGCCCCTGTTTATCTAGACTACAAGAGCATGGTAGTGATACGTCCAAAACGTATCTATAATTTCTGCTTGCTCCATGCCTCTTTTGTGTGATATTGCTATGATACTTATGCACTTCCATACACTTTTGATCATATTTGGACTAACCTATTAACTCAGTGCACCACAGTGTCAGTTCCTGTTTTCTGTTGTTTTTCTATTTCAGGTTTCCCCAATATTAAAAGTGCCCAAAAAATTCCGGGAAAAAATACAGGAAAAATCAGCGTACAGGAAGCTTTGCGAATAACCAAAGCAGGGCCAGAGGGGAGCCAGGGGGGCCCAGGCGGCCACCTGGCGCGGCCCCACCCCTGGCCGCGCCAGGGGGGCGCCTGGGGCCCCGGCTCCGCCTTTGGTGACCCCCCTTCGCATATATATTCCTCTCGTCCCGAAACCCTCGAGGACAGAACCCTTTTTTGCGATCTCGCCTCTGTTCCGCCGCCGCAGCGCTTCCAAGATCGGGAGCATCAGGAGAACTCTTCCCGGCACCCTGCCGGAGGGGAGAACCACCACCGGGAGCTTCTCCAGCACCATGGACGCTTCCCGGATGAGTCGTGAGTAGTCCCCCTTGGACCATGGGTCCATGATCAGTAGCTATGTGATGTTCTCCTCCCCTCTTTTCTTCATGGTTTAGACCTCGTGAGCTGCCCTACATGATCGAGGCACATATGTAATCTTTATGCTGTTGCTCTGTTGAGTTTGCTGGGATCCGATGGATTATGAGATTATGTTCAGATTGTGTTTGAGTAATATATTTGATTCACCTTTTTTATATTTATGTTCTTGAGTAATTCTAGCATGTTCTCCGTTGCTGTTTATTGCTTTGGCCAAGTAGTAGGTAGTAACTCCAAGAGGGAGCGTTATGCTTGATTATGGGTTCATGCCCCTCGATGACTAGCTTGAGTGACAGAAACATGAGTCTAGGGGATGTGTTGTTGCCACAAGGGAGAAAAAAATGGTGCTTGTACTTGCGGGTGCAAGGATTGTTTACTTTATGCATAGTTCTTTTAATGCAGTTGTCTGTTGCTTTGAGTTTACACTTTGGGTGGGACTCGCAACTTAATACCAGCGAGATGTTCTGGATAGATATCTCAAGGTGGATGATTAGTAGTAGATGCAGATGGATTTCGGTCTACTTGCCTTGGCGTACCGCCCATGCTTTTGAGCCTCTACCTTTCTTTGCAGCATAGTTAGCATTGGTTTGCGCACATAATCTTGTCAATTGCCCAGCTGTAATTTGTTTACCTCACTTTGTTGTTTTATCGTCTTTTGGGAGAGAGACATCACTATTGAACATCATGGGACCCCGGTCCATATTACCACCACTGATCACACCTTCTATTTACTTCGTGTTATTATTTCCTATTGCAGTCATAGCTATCATTATTATCTCTTGTGTTTGATCCTTTGTAAATGACAAGGCCGGAGGGATTGACAACCTCTCTGTACTCGTTGGGAGCAAAGCTATCTGTATCTGTGTGCAGGTCCTGTCAACTGCTAAGGCGCCGTTGACACCTACTTGTCGACCCTCGGAGTCTCACGGGATTGGATCCTTGGTATCTTTGCCAAGGGAAACTTGCTGCTACGCTACATCTCAACCTTCCACTTGGGGTAACCAACGAGGGGCGAGAAGCCATCAAGAAAAGTTTCTGGCGCCGTCGCCGGGGACTCCACTCTTCAAGATAGGGGAGTTGCACACTATCTTTCATCTTTGCTTTTTAGTCTTGTTAGTTTACCTTTCAGTTTTTGCTTTAGTGTCCCTTACCAAAAATCACAAAAATAGTTATCTTGCTTTTAGTTGGTATTATGTCTGGTCCTTTTGCCTTTGGTGAGGCAGAAGTGCTCACCTTTAAACAAAGAGGTGGTGAAAGTCTAAAAGATGCTTGGTATAGAATTAATGATTCTCAAAAAAGAGCCACCAAGAAGCAATCTACTACTATCCTGCTTAGAAATTTTTATGTTGGAATTACTTCTTGGAATAGGTTTATTCTAGATTCTGCTATCAATGGAAATTTTCTAGAAGCCCCAGTATGGGAATCTCTTAGTATTATGGAAAATCTTGTTGGAAATCCCCCTGTTGTTAGCATTCAAGAGGACATTACCCTAGCTCACATTATGAAAATACTTGAAAAGATAGAGCTAGATATGTCAAGCATTAGTAAGATAAATGAGTTGGACCGTAAGATCCAAGGGAATTTGAATAGGCTTGATAGCTCCACGCATAAAATTCTCATAACTTTGGAGACCATCAAATCCCATGACTTGGATTCTTCTAGGATAGACAAGATTGAGGAAATCTTTGACACTTTAGAAACTACTTTCTCCTCAATCAAAGCCAAAAAGGTAGAAACTCCGGCAAAGAAGGAACCTAAGTTCGTTTACGTTCCAAAGGCTCCTCGTTCCAAAAGTAACCCATCTATTGCCAAAGGAGTTGAAACTGTGAAGACTTTGGAAGAAATACCTCTCTTTGATAAATTTATAAATGAATCTCCCATTGACTTTCCACCTTTTGGTTTTCTCCCTAGAAGTATCTTTATTAGGCCTTTATTTGAAAGTCCTCTTAAGACTAGTAGTACTATTGAAGAGCTTTTTGATGATCTTGATGATGGTTCAATTGATACGACTTGATCTTTTTGCATCATGCCTAGCTTAAAAGCATAAAAGAAAGCGCTTTTGGGAGGCAGCCCACAACGAATTAGGTTTTATTTTGCTTTTGTTGTGTCTTGATGTTGTTACTACAGTAGCATCATCATTGTATCTTTTCTTTTCAGCTTTGTGCCAAGTTTAGCCTCCGATTGCAAGGAAGTTCAAAAGTTGTGACGTGTTGTCCAGAAAACAGATTCTGTCCTTGGACAGAAAAATTCGAATAAAATCACCAGATCATCTTTTTGATCTGAATTTTTTTGACAGCGTGCTCTATACAATTGGCTTTCGAGCGTCTGTTCTGAGTTTTTTTATTTGAGTTGCAGAAGTGCCCTGAAAAAATTATTTACTACCTGCTGGTCTGTTTTTCACACATTCTGTCCTGTTTTGCCTTTTCTTCGTTTTGCAAACCTTGAGCTTGCTTTTTCTTTGCAAAAACCTTTTGGCAATCTTGAGAAACAGTAGCTCTTCAATATTATCTTTATTTCTAGTAGGGAGAAGTTATTTTATTATGGGTACTAACCTCGCTAATCAGATTATGATGAGTTATGTATGAAGGGAGTTTTCAAGTGTGCGAGGGAAGATGATAAAAGAAGACTCAGGAGGGTCAAACGCTCAAGCTTGGGGATGCCCCCGTGCACCCCCAAGAAATATTCAAGAATACTCAAGCATCTAAGCTTGGGGATGCCCCCATGCATCCCCTTCTCCATCAACAATTATCAGTTCGTCTTTCGTTCCACTATATTTTAATCACTTCATGCGTTATGTGCTATGCTTGGAGCGTCTTGCTCTTAGTTTCCTTTTTAGTTTTCTTTAGCTTTGCTTGCTGTTCATAACAAGTTAGAACCCAGCTTTCTTTGTGTGGGAGAGAAACATGCTCCAATTCAACCTAGAACACAACATAGGATTTTCATGCTTATCTTTGATGTGTGTGTTCTTTGTCTTTTCTTAGCTGCTGTCATGTTTAGCTCTTAGTTTTCATGCTTTTCTTTTTAAAGAGCTTTTGTTTAGTTGGTTGCTCAACTCTCTTGAGTTTCCATGTTTATCTTGTTAAGAGAGTTTGCCTGTTGCACTGAGTTGTGTGTCTTAACCTAAAGTAGGTAACTGAGGTTGCTATTTAATTTTAGTAGTAACTTGCAATAGTTTTGAGGTATTGCCATGAGTAATGTCTGAACTTTTGGTGTCAAGAGCTTTAGCCTATTAGTGATAGATGTCGTATTTTTGGCAATCCGTGTTTATTTTCGAAAACCTACAAATAGTTGAGAACTTTAGCTACTAAATGGATCACTAATCTTTGGAGGGATCAAATATTAGAGTACACTCACGTACCATGAGCCGAGGATGCGCAAGGATAACCAAACCCCCATACACTCCTCCTCGGGGTACTTGTCTCTTTGTGAACCTCCTAATTAGATTGAGAGTTACCGATAATAAGTGCATGAGTTCTTCGGACTAATGTGAGTATTCGAAAGTTGACACTTCCACCTAGCCATATTTTTCTAGCCTCTTCGGTACCGTGCATTGCCCTTTCTCACCTCGAGAGTTGGCGCATACTTCGCCGGTGCATCCAAATCCTTGGCACGATACGCTCTGTCATCATAAGCCTCATTATATCCTTCCTCAAAACAGCCACCATACCTACCTATCAAGGCATTTCCATAGCCTTTCCGAGATACATTGCCATGCAACATCCATCCTCTCATGACTTGATCTTCATGTCATACATGCTTTTTGCTTGATCGATGAGCCGCATGCTAGTTGGGCCTTGCCCTAATCATTGCTATATGACGCGCTAGTATCATTGCATATCCTGCTACACTGGCAGAGGCATACATTTGCATACATCATGATAGTTTCATTTTCTTTATGTTGAGTACTTTTGTAAAGTGTGAAAGATCTTCTATACTTCTTGTAATACATAGAGTGTTGCCCCTAAAGTGAGGAAAAGATCCCAAAGAGGACAAAATCAAAAGATCCCAAAGAGGACAAATGAGAGTTAAATAGAAAGAGCCATTGAGGCCACACAAAAATAAAAAAAAGAAAAAAGAAAAAAAAAGAAGGGGGCACACTACTATTCCTTTTGAGAGATCCACACTCGTACTCCATCTTATACCTTGTACTCCATAGAGATTATCATTCATGCATATAGCTATGTGGGGACCTTACACTATAGAACTTGGCTTGTATATTCCAATGATGAGCCTCCTCAAAAGAGCTCTAGGTCTTCTTGAGCAAGCAAGTTGGATGCACCCCCACTAGTTCCATTGGAGAGCTTACCTTAACTCATATGTGCATCCGTTGCATGGCAATCCCTACTCCTCACATCATATCTATCATTTGGCTTTCTCTCGCCTATGATTGTCCTCATTGATGTGAGCCTTTCACACCTTTTTTGTCTTCCCCCTTCATCATTTTTCTCTCTTTGCCATCCTAAGTGTTAACATTCTTGCTTACGCTCATCCATTGCATGAGTGCTCAAAATATCGAAAGGGAGTGGATCATTTTGACTTGTACCTGGTTGTTGGTCTGGGGATGAGTCAAGATAAGATTCCATAGAAGACCAAGTGTAAAACTTTAGTAGATTAAGTTCTCAACAATACAAAAACTATGTTTTACTCTCTCGTATATCCCTATCCCCTTTCTTGCACGCAAACACCATTTGGAGACATTCGAGTCACGGACAGCGAGAGCTCTTGCACCTTTATGTTCTTATGTTGCTTGTTACAATGCTAATATAGACTCTTGCTTGTTATGACTTGAATTGAATTACATGCCTTGATTGCTTTACTTAAAAGTTCTTATATGGTTGGTAGCATGTCACCACAGAAATTATGCTTGTTATCATTTACCTACTCGAGGACGAGCAGGAATTAAGCTTGGGGATGTTGATACGTCCAAAACGTATCTATAATTTATGCTTGCTCCATACCTCTTTTGTGTGATATTGCTATGATATTTATGCACTTCCATACACTTTTGATCATATTTGGACTAACCTATTAACTCAGTGCACCACAGTGCCAGTTCCTGTTTTCTGCTGCTTTTCTATTTCAGGTTTCCCCAATATTAAAAGTGCCCAAAAAAATTCCGGGAAAAAATACAGGAAAAATCAGTGTACAGGAAGCTTCGCGAATAACCAAAGCAGGGCCAGAGGGGAGCCAGGGGGGGCCAGGCAGCCACCTGGCACGGCCCCACCCCTGGCCGCGCCAGGGGGGCGCCTGGGGCCCCGGCACCGCCTCTGGTGACCCTCCTTCGCATATATATTCCTGTCGTCCCGAAACCCTCGAGGACGGAACCCTTTTTCGCAATCTCGCCTCTGTTCCGCCGCCGCAGCGCTTCCAAGATTGGGAGCATCAGGAGAACTCTTCCCGGCACCCTGCCGGAGGGGAGAACCACCACCGGGAGCTTCTCCACCACCATGGACGCTTCCCGGATGAGTCGTGAGTAGTCCCCCTTGGACCATGGGTCCATGATCAGTAGCTATGTGATGTTCTCCTCCCCTCTTTGTTCTTCATGGTTTAGACCTCGTGAGCTGCCCTACATGATCGAGGCACATATGTAATCTTTATGATGTTGCTCTGTTGAGTTTGCTGGGATCCGATGGATTATGAGATTATGTTCAGATTGTGTTTGAGTAATATATTTGATTCACCTCTTTTATATTTATGTTCTTGAGTAATTCTAGCATGTTCTCCGTTGTTGTTTATTGCTTTGGCCAAGTAGTAGGTAGTAACTCCAAGAGGGAGCATTATGCTTGATTGTGGGTTCATGCCCCTCGATGACTAGCTTGAGTGACAGAAACATGAGTCTAGGGGATGTGCTATTGCCATAAGGGAGAAAACAACGGTGCTTGTACTTGCGGGTGCAAGGATTGTTTACTTTATGCAAAGTTCTTTTAATGCAGTTGTCTGTTGCTTTGAGTTTACACTTTGGGTGGGACTCGCAACTTAATAACAGCGAGATGTTCTGGATAGATATCTCAAGGTGGATGATTAGTAGTAGATGCAGATGGATTTCAGTCTACTTGCCTTGGCGTACCGCCCATGCTTTTGAGCCTCTACCTTTCTTTGTAGCATAGTTAGCATTGGTTTGCGCACATAATCCTGTCAATTGCCCAGCTGTAATTTGTTTACCTCGCTTTGCTGTTTTATTGTCTTTTGGGAGAGAGACATCACTCGTGAACATCATGGGACCCCGGTCCATATTACCACCAGTGATCACACCTTCTATTTACTTTGTGTTATTATTTCCTATTGCAGTCATAGCTATCATTATTATCTCTTGTGTTTGATCCTTTGTAAACGACAAGGCCGAAGGGATTGACAACCTCTCTGTACTCGTTGGGAGCAAAGCTATCTGTATCTGTGTGCAGGTCCTGTCAACTGCTAAGGCGCCGTTGACACCTACTTGTCGACCCTCGGAGTCTCACGGGATTCGATCCTTGGTATCTTTGCCAAGGGAAACTTGCTGCTATGCTACATCTCAACCTTCCACTTAGGGTAACCAACGAGGGGCGAGAAGCCATCAGGTAGCTCATGACTTTATTGTTAAAGACAAGAATATGCATCTTAATTATAAATTAAGGTTTAATGAAATATAATGTGAAATTGTTACCTTGCCTGCACCATCTTTGTTTGATCTGTCCATAGGCAAGTATCTCATTACATCAGATGCCTTCTACAAGTACCAGGGCTAGGCACAAGCTTCAGAGCCTGAGCCAGAACCACCACTGGATCCTTCCCATCAATTTGTTTATGGGTGGGAGCTCGACGAGCTCGCCAACCAGTGGCACCCAGAGGACGCATCTCAGTACACTAGAGGGAGTGGCTTCGATCCGTGGCCATAGACCAACTTAGGCCAAAAGCCTAAGCTTGGGGGGGTACGTGTTTCTCACCGACTTACATTCATGTTCACACTTATTATAGTTGTCGGTGCTCACACTCTTTCACTGTACCATCCATGCTTATTTTCAATTTCTTTTTCTTAGTCTTTTTCTTGTGTGCTAGAAAAACCCAGAAAAACAAAAAAATATTAGTTGTAGCTTCTAGCCAGTTTACTTTCTTTGCTAGTAGCAGTTAAAAAAATGAAAACCCAAAAAGATTTCCCGTTCTTCTTTTGCTTGTTGGGGGCTTTCCCATGTAAATAGTTTCTTTTCTTTTCTTTGGGCGTTAAGAGTAGAAGACCATGATTGAAAATGCTTAGTGGCTCTCATATGCTTTGTTGTAGATTTAACCTTGAGCCATATTACCTTGTCTTCTCTCTTGTATTAAATTGTCTGCAGATTCCAGCTTAGTCCAATGCATGTGCACTATTATTATTATCCACACCGTTTGATCGCGCGAGTGAAAGGCAATAAGGATGGTATATGATGAACTAATTGAGATGAGAAAAGCTGGTATGAACTCGACCTCTCTTGTTTTTGTAAATATGATGGCTCATCGTTCCTGATTCAGCTTGTTATGAATGAGACATGCTTGCAATGACAATTAGAGATCATAGCTGCTTATGCCCTGCTTAATTAGCTGAGAGTTTATAATGGTCTATCTTACGTGCCAACATGATATTAAAATGGTTGTGATGTGGTATGATGGGTGGTATCCTCCTTTGAACGATTTAAGTGACCTGACTTGGCACATGTTCACGCATGTAGTTGAAACAAATCAACATAGCCTTCACGATATTTATGTTCATGGTGATTTATATCCTACTCATGCTTGCATTCATTGTTGATTAATTTTAATGCATGTTCATGACCGTTATTGCTCTCTAGCTGGTCGCTTCCCAGGCTCTTTCTAGCCTTCACCTGTACTAAGCGGGAATACTGCTTGTGCATCCACTTCCATAAACCCCAAAGTTATTCCATATGAGTGTGGGGACCCCGACTTAGAAGTCGAGATCACCGAATGCACATGTACAGTGATCCCAGAGATCAATGCTCACTGAACACACAGAAGCTGAATAACAAGAGTCTTACATCCATACATATCGTTTTACACAAATTAAGGCCATTATGGCCAAGTCTTACATAGATAAAGCCTCAAGGGCTGAATAGCAAATAACTCAAATAGCAGAAGTCTTCGATGATAAGTAGAACCCATGCCATCTGCCTTAACCCTACATGCATTCTGACTGGGATAGCGTCCTAGTTCGCATGTTCGTCTCCAAAGAACTCTTCCTCATATTCCTGTTCCTCCATGCCTGGCCAATTAAATAACCAGTGGCAAACCAATGAGTACTTTGAATGTACTCGCAAGCAACCCATGATTTGGTTCAAAGTAACAATGCAATTGAACAACAATGAGCAATCTAGCTATGAGCTAGAATAAATATTCTACCATCAAGTGTATGCATCAACGAGTTCACGTAACCTCAAAAACAGGTTACCGATATCAACATGAATATGATTCAACTCCTCGAGTCAAGTCACCACCTTGACTCATCACACACGCATACTTTCACCGATGAAGTAAAATTCTGGACATAGTTTAAGTAGCACCACCAACTGTCCATGACCGTGGACGCGGCTATTCGAATAGTTTTACACTCTGCAGAGGTTGCGCACTTTACCCACAAGAACCGTGAAGCTTTCGTGTCACCCACGATCCCGCAGTACCTCAAGTACTCAGGGGAAGCACCCGGTCATTATCATTCCTTAGACGACACTAACATAGAGTCCACTCGTTGGTACACGGCCCTCGAGTACAAACAATAGATCACAGGACTTGCCCTAATTTCAATGTCACACGTACCCGAAGGGACCACCGGTGTGTCCGGTGCCCTGTAAAAACAGTCATGGTCGTCTATCCAAGCACGACCCCGTCCCGGGAAAGACCTCAAGTCTTCCCATCACTAGTAATGCGGGCACCATGCTAGTATCGACATAAGTAATCAATAAAGCCCCGTCCCATAAGGGGTAGAGTGGTTGCACATGTTTGGTTGGGACGGTAGACACACATAAATCTAATCCATTATTTCACCCATGCACAAGATTTTTACCGGCACATCACTTCTTCCTCAAGTGATGACCTAACTCAACATCACCTTCGGGCATTAGGGGCACCCGATGGGGTTTATGCAAAGATTTCAACCACAAAGGTTTCATGTCACACATGCATCACTAAGCATCACTACTAACCATTTGCATGACATCTAGCACATAGCAAGATCATGAGCAAAGCTTGCATCATGTGGTGATTCATCTAGGTCACCACCGTAACTCTATCATCATGCATCGGAAACAAACGGGTTCCGAAGAACAAGTGTATCATGGTCAAAGGGTTGCTTGCCTGGATTGGCTTGGTCTTCAAAGTCTTCAAATCCTTCTCCTTCTCCTTCTTCAGCAACTTCGTCAAATACGGGATCTAATCGTCGCAAAATAACAACGGGAAAATAAGACCACAATGAATACAGAAAAATCAAAGTGCTCAGAAAAATGTCAACTTATTTTTGTTAAATACTAGGGGGAAAACTAAGATGGCAAAAATTCTTAGTTGGAGTTTTGGAGTTACAGAATGGAATCTAAGGATTTTAGAATAGGAGTTTTATTGCTCAAATTTGAATTTAAATTTGAACAGAACAGAAAAGTTTTATGGAAATGTGTGAAAGTGACACCATTAAATAGGTTGGAATATTACAAGAATTTAGGAGTTGGAATTATTTCATTTGGACTAATATTCATTTCTGTAAAATTAATTGAATTAATCACAGAAAGAATAAAAAGAAATGGCCCTGTGCCACTGGGCCAGAGCGGCCACAATGCACGGCCCAGGGCATCTAGCCCAGCCGCTCGGGCGCCAGCGCGCGCGCGTCAGGGTTTTAAACCTGACGGGCGGGGCCCAGCGGTCAGCGGCTGCGAGGGGAGAGAGGGAGCGGTGAGGATGAAAGGCGGGGCCCGCCTGTCATCTTCAACCTCTCGGCCACGGCCACGGCGAGCTCACCGGCGGCGAATCCGGGCACGGCGGGGCAAACGGATGGCAGGGATGGACTCAGCAGCGAGTCGCGGAGGTAGTGGAGGTGGTGCGAGTCGCCGGGGAGGCCTGGTTCGCCGGCGGCGAGGTGGGACGGTGGAGGAGCTTCGGGAGGTCGCTGCTCCGGCCGATTCCGACAGCTACAGAGAGGGAAAAGCGAGGGGAAAGTATCAGTGGGGTGCGGTGGTTCCAAATCGAGCAAAAGGAGGAGCTGAGAGGGCTCATACTGCGAGATCTCCGGCTGCCCGACGTGGCGGAGCTCCGGTCGATCCCGAGCACAGAGGCTCTATGGGGATGAACGAGTTGTGCTGGCGTGCTGCTGTGAGTCTGGTGAGGCTGTTGGTGCCGAGTGGAGGGCTCGGGGGTCCTATTTATAGGGGAGCGGCGAGGTCCCATGGACCTGTGCACCGGCGAGCTTCTGCTCGACGCCACGGTGCACAGGAGGCGACGGGAGTGTGTGGGTGGCGCTGCTGGACGAGTCCTACGCCTAGTAGAGGGGAGAGGAGGAGCGGGGAAGCTTCCGGTCAACGCGCGCGTGTGAGACCGAAGAGTGGAGGTTGCGGGCGGCCAGCGCGCGTGTGAAGACGGCCACTGGAGGGCGGAGGAGGAGGGGGACAGCGCCGGGGGAGGTCGCGGACGTCGAGGGGCATCGACTGGCGCGAGGGAAGAGCTCGAGGTTGTCGGGGGCAGGCGATTGGGCGAAGCTACAGTGCGGGGGCGCACTGTAGCGCGCTCTGGAGCGGCCTAATTGCATGCCATGGCATGCCATTGGCCCTCTGGGCGTGTCCGCCGTGTCTGGGGAGTTTAGGGTGATGTAATCAGCCCAGCTGTGGCATTGGATACCCTGGATAATCAAGGAGAGTGAGAGGAAGCTGGTAACTTGGTGAATTCTGGTTGTCCAGGAAGGTGAACTAGGGTTTTCACCCCTCAATCATGGAGCTGGGGACATGGGGGAGTTACTGGAGGTAGATAGTAACTAGATGAAGCTGTGGTAGAAAGTTGAGGCCAAGGTAAATAGTAAAAGGGGTCAAGATGGTAGTTTTGGTAAAATTGCAGAAGGTGTTTGATCAAGTTTTGATCAAGCAAATGATCTCCACTTGCCATGACACTTAACAGGATTGAATGCTATGTGGAAATAGGGTGTTTCACCAAATTTGGGCTCATTTGAAGAAACTAGCCAATGTAACTTTGGTGAACCCTAGAAATCAACCGAAATGGCTGCATCTTGTTTAAGTCAAGCTAACCATCTCCCCTTGATGCACCACTTGGTGTAGTTTCATCATTTGGGGTATTGATCATGCCCACAAAGTTTGAAGCTCCAGGTAAAAAGTTGGTAATGTAAAGTTGTTCAAATTTGCTTTTGAACAGAAATGGTTTTGGGGTATTCTGATCAAGTTGCTCTACTCCAAATCTTGTGCCATTTGGTCTAGATGCCTTATTAGGCCATTTTAGCATGTGCACCAAATTTGAGAGCAATTGGACAAGTTTGGCAATGTAAAGTTGCTCAAACTTCAAATATGGACATAATGGTTATGAAGGGTTTTGATGATGTTTTCTTGCTTCCCAAGGCATGAGTTTTGGCAAGATCATCAAATATGCCATATATGACATGATAGAATTTCCCTGGAATTTTTGGAGAATATTTCCTTTGTAAATATTTCAAAAGCTTGAAATATCCATAAAGGGTTTTGGAGGGATTAGCCCATTATTTTGAACATGACCAAGTGTTGAAACTCTTATATATGGACAATATATGTCCTATGAGTCTCCCTGAATTTTGGCAAATAGTTTTGAAACACTTAAATAATTTTTCCCTATTAAAGACCATTTCTGGCCTTAAGAAAAAGCTTTTAAATAAAATAGGAAAATAACTTTTAAAATTATACTTTTGTGGTTTCTGGGAGTCCTATGACTACTAGGTATCAAATATACTTTTTGAAATAATTTTGTCACCCTAAATCAAGCACTTGCAGTGCAAACCTCAATTCAAGGGTTTTTGGAATACTAAATTTATAAAATATATTTTGGCCAAATTAATTTTGTAGGAAAATACTATACTGTTATATAACACTTGGCATGATCATTGGGCAGAAGTTTTGGGTATGGAGATGAATTCTACAAGAGGTAATAGTTGACTTTAATGAGCACATGAAAAGCACATGAAGAAAAACTCAGTTCCAAATAAAAGCCAAATGATGCCAAAAAAAATGTTGGTCCAAATTTTCATGCTTCATTGATGCAAATAACATGTTACAAAATGCAGGGTGTGACAGACCTACCCCCCTTACAAGAATCTCGTCCCCGAGATTCCTAAACTAGGTCTTAAAAGAGATCGAGAAACTCGGATCTAAGATAGTCTTCACGTTCCCAGGTTGCTTCAGCTTCGGTGTGGTTGCTCCACTGGACCTTGAAGTACTTGATGGTACAGCTTCGCGTTCGTCGTTCTGCTTCATCCAGAATGCGAATGGGCTTCTCGCGGTAGGTCAAATCAGGCTGCAGATCAATGGCTTGGTGATCAACATCCTTGTAAAGATTAGGCTTGTCCGGAACTTGGAGACATTTCTGGAGTTGTGACACGTGGAATACGTTGTGCACATCGGATAGCTCAGGTGGTAGTTCCAACTGGTAAGCCACTTCTCCTCGTCGTGCGGTGATCTCAAAGGGTCCAATGAACCTTGGTGCGAGCTTCCCCTTGACGTGGAAACGCTTGGTCCCCTTCAGAGGAGTTACCCGCAGGTACACATGGTCCCCGACATGGAAACTCATGTCCCGACGGTGAGTGTCAGCATAGCTCTTCTGCCTTGACTTGGCTGCCTTCAAACGTTCTCTGACTAGTTGGACTTGCTCTTCTGCTGCGCGGAGAATATCCGGCCCAAAGACTAGCCCTTCTCTAGTCTCCGACCAGTTGAGGGGTGTGCGACATCTGCGTCCGTACAACAACTCAAATGGTGCCATCTGAAGGCTCGACTGATAAATGTTGTTATAGGAGAACTCGGCAAAAGGGAGACAATCTTCCCACTTGGCTCCATATGCCAGGACACAGGCTCGGAGCATATCTTCGAGAATTTGATTTACTCGTTCTGTCTGACCTCCGGTCTGTGGGTGGAAAGTTGTGCTGAAAGACAATTTGGTTCCCAAGGCTTCTTGGAACTTCTTCCAGAACCTTGAGGTGAACTGGGTTCCTCGATCTGACACAATCTCCTTGGGAACGCCGTGAAGGCTTACGATTCTGTCGATGTAGAGAGCTGCCAGCCGGTTGCCATCATAAGTAGTCTTGACAGGAATGAAATGGGCCACCTTGGTCAAATGGTCGACTATGACCTAGATGGAGTCATGTCCTCTATTTGACCTCGGTAATCCAGTGATGAAGTCCATTCCGACTTTATCCCACTTCCACTCAGGAACCTTGAGTGGTTGAAGCAATCCAGCGGGTCGCTGATATTCAGCCTTGACCCTTTGGCACACATCACACTTTGCAACATAGGTTGCAATCTCTCTTTTCATCCCGTGCCACCAGAATCTTGCCTTCAAGTCTTGGTACATCTTGGTTCCTCCGGGGTGGATGGAATACGGAGTGTCGTGGGCTTCTTGCAGGATCAGGTTCTTCAGCTCCATCTTGTTTGGTACGCAGATGCGACCTTTGTACCAAACAATCCCGTGCTCGTCTTCGGAGAATCATGGGGCCTTGCCTAGCTTCATCTTCTTCTTGATGCCTTTGATGCTTGCGTGTCCATCTTGTGCCTTCTTGACTTCATCCATTAGGGTCGGTCTGACTTCCAAATGATCCAGAAATCCAGGGGTGACCAATTCCAAACTGAATTGTTCGAGTTCCTTAAACAAGGCTGGCTGCCTTTCTTGAATAATGGCATTCAAAGAGCAAGCCTTCCTGCTTAAGGCATCGGCCACCACGTTAGCCTTCCCGGGGTGATATTGAAGACTGAGGTCATAGTCTTTGATGAGTTCCAACCATCTTCGCTACCTCATGTTAAATTCCTTTTGGGTGAAAATGTACTTCAGACTTTTGTGGTCTGTGTATATCTCACACCGTTTCCCTAGGAGGTAATGCCGCCATGTCTTCAAGGCATGAACCACTGCCGCTAACTCAAGATCGTGAGTAGCGTAGTTCTCCTCATGAGGTCGTAGCTGCCTGGAGAGGTAGGCTATGACTCGGCCTTCTTGCATCAGAACGCTTCCCAATCCGGTTCGAGAGGCATCACAATAAATCACGAACTCCTTGTGGATATCAGGTGTTGCCAGAACTGGGGCAGTGGTCAATCTCTTCTTGAGCTCTTGGAAGCTCTCTTCGCATTTTGGCGTCCACACGAACTTCTTGTCCTTCTTGAGGAGCTGAGTCATTGGCCGGGCAATGCTAGAGAATCCTTCCACGAATTTGCGGTAGTAACCCGCGAGTCCGAGGAAGCTTCTGACTTCCTTGATGGTCGTTGGAGATTGCCATTGGGTCACAGCTTCGATCTTCGCGGGATCAACTGATAATCCTTCTTCGGTCAAGACATGACCTAAGAATCCAACTTTATGCAGCCAGAACTCACACTTGCTGAATTTGGCATACAGTTGGTGCTCCCGAAGCTTGTCTAGGACCATCCTCAAATGTTGCTCGTGTTCTTCCTCCGTCTTCGAGAAGACAAGAATGTCATCGATGAAGACAACAACGAACTTGTCCAAATATTCCATGAAGACTTTATTCATGAGATACATGAAATAGGCTGGGGCATTGGTTAACCCAAAGGACATGACCGTGCACTCGTACATGCCATATCTGGTTACGAATGCCGTCTTCGGAATATCTTGGGGTCTGATCTTCAGCTGGTAGTACCCAGATCTGAGGTCGATCTTGGAGAACACCTTGGCTCCGCTGAGCTGATCAAACAGGTCTTCAATCTTGGGAAGTGGATATTTGTTCTTGATTGTAACTTCATTGAGGGAACGATAGTCAATGCATAAGCGGATGGTACCGTCCCTCTTTGCCACAAACAGAACAGGAGATCCCCAAGGGGAGGCACTTGGGCGGATAAATCCCTTCCTCGGCTGCTCTTCCAGTTGCTTCTTCAACTCGGCTAATTCTTCTGTCCCCATTCTATAAGGCTTCTTATAGATGGGTCCTACCCCGGGCACGAGCTCGATGATGAACTCAATGTCGCGGTCAGGGGGCATTCCTGGTAGTTCATCCGGAAAGACATCACATACTCACATACCACCGGTACTTGCTCTAGCCCAACTTCAGATAGACAGTTGACTTGAGCGGCTTGAGCGGAAGAGGAGTTGGAAGCAAACTTGACTTCGACTCCTTGGTCATTGGTCACAGTGAAAGTCCGATTGGCACAGTCTAATAAGCCTTGGTGCTTACTGAGCCAATCCATCCCTAGGATCACATCCAAGCCTTGTGATCTCAGGATGATAAGGTCTGCTAGGAAGTCTACACCGTTAATGGTAATACTGACTCCTTGACAGCCTATCTTGGCTCTCATCTCTGCTTCGGGGGTTTCTACCACCATAGGGTTATTCACGGGTGTAGGGGTCATGCCACTTTTTAATGCAAATCTTTGAGTGACAAATGAATGCGTTGCTCCAGAATCAAACAAGACAATTGCAGGTGCTGAGTTGACAAGGAACATACCCAGCACGACGTCCGGGTCTTCCTGGGCTTCTTCAGCAGTGACATGATTCACACGCCCCTTCCCATGGTTAGGCGGGTTGCGAGGAGCTGGGTTTTTCGATGGCATCCCACGGCCTTGTCCTGGGTTCTGCGCATTGGGGCGCGGGGCATCTGGCTTCTTGTTGGGGCACACCCTTGAGATGTGTCCTGACTGACCACATCCAAAGCAAGTGACTTGGTTTGGATTGTTGATCTTGTAGCCACCACTGTTATTGGGGTTGAAAGCTGGCCTTGGGTTGGCATACTGCTGAGGCTGATAGTTGGTGCGGGGTGCAGGAGCTCTTGGTTGCTGATAGGTGGGCTTGGCCGGGGCTGACTGCCACAGACGAGGCTTCTGGTTGCTGGAACTTCCCTTGCTGACCATCTTGCGCTTGCGAGTGTCTTCCAAAGAACGCCGCTTGTCTTCAAGCATGAGTGCTTTGTTCACCAGGTCAGGGAAGGTTGGGCAGTCGCACACGACAAGTGAATACTGCAGAGTCTGATTGAGGCCTTCCATCAAGCGCTCCCTTTTTGCAGCATCAATGCTGACATCTTCAGGGGCATACCTTGACAGAACACTGAACTTCTGCATGTACTCCTTGACAGTGCCACTTCCTTGCTTCAGGGCTCGGAACTCACGCTTTTTGATAGCCATGATTCCGGAAGGAATGTGGGCTTTGCGGAATTCTGCCTTGAAGTTGACCCAAGTGATGTCTTTTTCAGCATGCATGACCTTGAATCCATCCCACCAAGCTCTAGCAGTCCCCCCGAGGCAGTGGGCTGCATAAGCCACCTTCTCGTGGTCTTCGGTGCATCCGACTAGTTCCAGTATGTCCTCAATGGTGCGGACCCAGTCGTCTGCATCCAGGGGTTCAGCAGTCTCGATAAAGGTTGGCGGTGCATGCTTCTTGAACTCTGCCAACATGGAACATCCATTGCCATTCCCCGCCGGCTGGCGGTTGTTGGTGACAGCTTGAGCAATCAACTGAAGGGCTGCAGTGTTGGCTTGGCGTTACTCTCGAAAAGCTTGGAGAAGATGAGCCATGTCCATGTTCGGAGGAGGTGGTGGTGGTGGAGCTTGGTCGTTGGTTTGGTCGTGGCCTGCCTCTGACTGAGCGGATGCTCCGGCTTCAGGCTGCTGGGTAGAGGTACCAGTACGAGTTACAACAGGCATCCTGTTGGAGCGGTAGAAGGTCTCATGACTCGGAAGAGGGAAAGCAAGATAGATGGGTGCCTAGTAAGGGGGTGGGTGTGACACTAATCAAATCATGCAAGGGCCGAAAGGCCAAAACACATTCATTAAAAATCCAAACGGGTGATGCAGTCGTTTACACATTCCCGAAGGAAGAATACGACATACATCCAAACACGACAAAAGAAAACACTAGATGGTTTCATATGAACCATACAAGGACTCGACTACGCATAGGGGTTACACGACCTATCCTACCGTAGAGGTCACGATCTGGCATATCCGAGTAGCGAATAATGCCTAAGCGGCGGAATGCTCGGTCGTGTATTCTGGCTCTTCTGGGTCTTCCTCCTTGTCTTCATCTGTCTGGGCCCCCTTGTCACTTGAGGGTGTGGGGGAGTGGAGGAGTTGGATACGACGGTGCTTCGTCGGTGGTGCAGGGAAAAGCTTGCGATATTCCCTTGCCGTCATCCGGCGTCGCCGAGGTGGTTCTTCATTCTTGGAAGATACATCTTCGGAGGGCCTTCTGCCTCGGTATGCGATAGCGGACTGTCCGGAAGGCGCTCCTTCTTTCTTGATCCTATTTGTCTTCTCTTGAGCTCGACGAAGAAGTGCCTTGGTCTTGTGAAGTTCTTCTCGGAGCTTCATCGATTCCGAGGCCAAGTCTTGTGCCAAGCTGCCGGCACATAGGCTAAAGTAGATCTGGAACCGAAGCGAGATTCCTTCCTTCAGTGGAGGGGCTAGTGCGCTGCTTTCATCTTCACCTTCCTTCCGGTAAGGCAAGAAGCGAGTTGTCATCTTGGCTGCCATCTCCGGAAGAAGCTCGCGGAGACGGGTTAGTGCCTTGAGTGTAGCAGCCTCGACAGCGAGAGGTAGTGTTGCCATCTGGGGTCCCTCGAAGAACCAACTTGTGGGAGGATCGTTTGCCTTCACGATCACTTCCACATGGTATTCCACCTCAGTGTCGCTAACCCAATGCTCAAGGTAGGTGAGGATGGGCGCTCGGTGGAACTGACACTCCTGGAGGCTATCCTCGAGAAGCAAAGGAAACCCAGTGGTCAGGTGATCTTCAGGTACAGCGGCCATCTACAAAGGTGGAATAGGAGAGGTTAATAAGCTGATGAAATCTCAGGTTTAGAAAAGGAGAGAGGTTCAGAAGGTTTTTGAAAAGGGGTCTCATCTAACTAATGCCCATGCTAACTAAGGCTTCCTACAGTCAGGATGGCTCTGATACCAGCTCTGTGGGGACCCCGACTTAGAAGTCGAGATCACCGAATGCACGTGTACAGTGATCCCAGAGATCAATGCTCACTGAACACACAGAAGCTGAATAACAAGAGTCTTACATCCATACATATCGTTTTACACAAATTAAGGCCATTATGGCCAAGTCTTACATAGATAAAGCCTCAAGGGCTGAATAGCAAATAACTCAAATAGCGGAAGTCTTCGATGATAAGTAGAACCCATGCCATGTGCCTTAACCCTACAGGCATTCTGACTGGGATAGCGTCCTAGTTCGCATGTTCGTCTCCAAAGAACTCTTCCTCATATTCCTGTTCCTCCATGCCTGGCCAATTAAATAACCAGTGGCAAGCCAATGAGTACTTTGAATGTACTTGCAAGCAACCCATGATTTGGTTCAAAGTAACAATGCAATTGAACAACAATGAGAAATCTAGCTATGAGCTAGAATAAATATTCTACCATCAAGTGTATGTATCAACGAGTTCACGTAACCTCGAAAACAGGTTACCGATATCAACATGAATATGATTCAACTCCTCGAGTCAAGTCACCACCTTGACTCATCACACACGCATACTTTCACCGATGAAGTAAAATTCTGGACATAGTTTAAGTAGCACCACCCAACTTTCCATGACCGTGGACGCGGCTATTCGAATAGTTTTACACTCTGCAGAGGTTGCGCACTTTACCCACAAGAACCAGGAAGCTTTCGTGTCACCCACGATCCCGCAGTACCTCAAGTACTCGGGGGAAGCACCCGGTCATTATCTTTCCTTAGACGACACTAACATAGAGTCCACTCGTTGGTACACGGCCCTCGAGTACAAACAATAGATCACAGGACTTGCCCTAATTTCAATGTCACACGTACCCGAAGGGACCAACGGTGTGTCCGGTGCCCTGTAGAAACAGTCATGGTCGTCTATCCAAGCACGACCCCGTCCCGGGAAAGACCTCAAGTCTTCCCGTCACTAGTAATGCGGGCACCATGCTAGTATCGACCTAAGTAATCAATAAAGCCCCGTCCCATAAGGGGTAGAGTGGTTGCACATGTTTGGTTGGGATGGTAGACACACATAAATCTAATCCATTATTTCACCCATGGACAAGATTTTTACCGGCACATCACTTCTTCCTCAAGTGATGACCTAACTCAACATCACCTTCGGGCATTAGGGGCACCCGATGGGGTTTATGCAAAGATTTCAACCACAAAGGTTTCATGTCACACATGCATCACTAAGCATCACTACTAACCATTTGCATGACATCTAGCACATAGCAAGATCATGAGCAAAGCTTGCATCATGTGGTGATTCATCTAGGTCACCACCGTAACTCTATCATCATGCATCGGAAACAAACGGGTTCCGAAGAACAAGTGTATCATGGTCAAAGGGCTGCTTGCCTGGATTGGCTTGGTCTTCAAAGTCTTCAAATCCTTCTCCTTCTCCTTCTTCAGCAAATTCGTCAAATACGGGATCTAATCGTCGCAAAATAACAACGGGAAGATAAGACCACAATGAAAACAGAAAAATTAAAGTGCTCAGAAAAATGTTAACTTATTTTTGTTAAATACTAGGGGGAAAACTAAGATGGCAAAAATTCTTAGTTGGAGTTTGGAGTTACAGAATGGAATCTAAGGATTTTAGGACAGGAGTTTTATTGCTCAAATTTGAATTTAAATTTGAACAGAACAGAAAAGTTTCATGGATATGTGTGAAAGTGACACCATTAAATAGGTTGGAATATTACAAGAATTTAGGAGTTGGAATTATTTCATTTGGACTAATATTCATTTCTGTAAAATTAATTGAATTAATCACAGAAAGAATAAAAAGAAATGGCCCTGTGCCACTGGGCCAGAGCGGCCACAGTGCATGGCCCAGGGCATCTAGCCCAGCCGCTCGGGCGCCAGCGCGCGCGCGTCAGGGTTTTAAACCTGACGGGCGGGGCCCAGCGGTCAGCGGCTGCGAGGGGAGAGAGGGAGCGGTGAGGATGACAGGCGCGGCCCGCCTGTCATCTTCAACCTCTCGGCCACGGCCACGGCGAGCTCACCGGCGGCGAATCCGGGCATGGCAGGGCAAACGGACGGCAGGGATGGACTCAGCAGCGAGTCGCGGAGGTAGTGGAGGTGGTGCGACTCGCCGGGGAGGCCTAGTTCGCCGGCAGCGAGGTGGGACGGCGGAGGAGCTTCGGGAGGTCGCTGCTCCGGCCGATTCCGACAGCTACAGAGAGGGAAAAGCGAGGGGAAAGTATCAGTGGGGTGCGGTGGTTCCAAATCGAGCAAAAGGAGGAGCTGAGAGGGCTCGTACTGCGAGATCTCCGGCTGCCCGACGCGGCGGAGCTCCGGTCGATCCCGAGCACAGAGGCTCTATGGGGATGAACGCGTGGTGCTGGCGTGCTGCTGTGAATGTGGTGAGGCTGTTGGTGCCGAGTGGAGGGCTCGGGGGGTCCTATTTATAGGGAAGCTGCGAGGTCCCGTGGACCTGTGCGCCGACGAGCTTCTGCTCGACGCCACGGTGCATGGGAGGCGACGGGAGTGTGTCTGTGGCGCTGCTGGATGAGTCCTACGCCTAGTAGAGGGGAGAGGAGGAGCGGGGAAGCTTCCAGTCAGCGCGCGCGTGTGAGACCGAAGAGTGGAGGCTACGGGCGGCCAGCGCGTGTGTGAAGACGGCCACTAGAGGGCGGAGGAGGAGGGGGACAACGCCGGGGGAGGTCGCAGACGTCGAGGGGCATCGACTGGCGCGAGGGGAGAGCTCGAGGCTGTCGGGGGCAGGCGATTGGGCGAAGCTACAGTGCGGGGGCGCACTGTAGCGCGCTCTGGAGCGGCCTAATTGCATGCCATGGCATGCCATTGGCCCTCTGGGCGTGTCCGCCGTGTCTGGGGGGTTTAGGGTGATGTAATCAGCCCAGCTGTGGCATTGGATACCCTGGATGATCAAGGAGAGAGAGAGGAAGCTGGTAACTTGGTGAATTCTGGTTGTCCAGCAAGGTGAACTAGGGTTTTCACCCCTCAATCATGGAGCTGGGGACATGGGGGAGTTACTGGAGGTAGATAGTAACTAGATGAAGCTGTGGTAGAAAGTTGAGGCCAAGGTAAATAGTAAAAGGGGTCAAGATGGTAGTTTAGGTAAAATTGCAGAAGGTGTTTCATCAAGTTTTGATCAAGCAAATGATATCCACTTGCCATGACACTTAACAGGATTGAATGTTATGTGGAAATAGGGTGTTTCACCAAATTTGGGCTCATTTGAAGAAACTAGCCAATGTAACTTTGGTGAACCCTAGAAATCAACAGAAATGGCTGCATCTTGTTTAAGTCAAGCTAATTATCTCCCCTTGATGCACCACTTGGTGTAGTTTCATCATTTGGGGTATTGTTCATGCCCACAAAGTTTGAAGCTCCAGGTAAAAAGTTGGTAATGTAAAGTTGTTCAAATTTGCTTTTGAACAGAAATGGTTTTGGGGTATTCTGATCAAGTTGCTCTACTCCAAATCTTGTGCCATTTAATCTAGATTCCTTATTAGGCCATTCTAGCATGTGCACCAAATTTGAGAGCAATTAGACAAGTTTGGCAATGTAAAGTTGCTCAAACTTCAAATATGGACAGAATGGTTATGAAGGGTTTTGATGATGTTTTCTTGCTTCCCAAGGCATGGGGTTTGGCAAGATCATCAAATATGCCATATATGACATGATAGAATTTCCCTGGAATTTTTGGAGAATATTTCCTTTGTAAATATTTCAAAAGCTTGAAATATCCATAAAGGGTTTTGGAGGGATTAGCCCATTATTTTGAACATGACCAAGTGTTGAAACTCTTATATATGGACAATATATGGCTTATGAGTCTCCCTGAATTTTGGCAAATATTTTTGAAACACTTAAATAATTTTTCCCTATTAAAGACCATTTCTGGTCTTTAGAAAAAGCTTTTAAATAAAATAGGAAAATAACTTTTAAAATTATACTTTTGTGGTTTCTGGGAGTCCTATGACTACTAGGTATCAAATATACTTTTTGAAATAATTTTGTCACCCTAAATCAAGCACTTGCAGTGCAAACCTCAATTCAAGGGTTTTTGGAATACTAAATTTATAAAATATATTTTGGCCAAATTAATTTTGTAGGAAAATACTATACTGTTATATAACACTTGGCATGATCATTGGGCAGAAGTTTTGGGTATGGAGATGAATTCTACAAGAGGTAATAGTTGACTTTAATGAGCACATGAAAAGCACATGAAGAAAAACTCAATTCCAAATAAAAGCCAAATGATGCCAAAAAAAATTGCTGGTCCAAATTTTCATGCTTCATTGATGCAAATAACATGTTACAAAATGCAGGGTGTGACAATGAGTCCACCATACCTTCCTATATGCGGTATTTACCTGCCGTTCCAAGTAAATTTGTATGTGCCAAACTCTAAACCTTCAAATGAAATTATGTTTTGTATGCTCGAACAGCTCATGTATCAACTGTTGGAAATATGCCCTAGAGGCAATAATATAAGAGTTATTATTATATTTCCTTGTTCATGATAATCGTTTATTATCCATGCTATAATTGTATTGATTGGAAACTTAAATACATGTGTGGATAAATAGACAAACTTTGTGTCCCTAGTAAGCCTCTTCAGGACTAGCTCGTTGATCAAAGATGACCGCGGTTTCCAGGTCATAGACATGAGTTGTCATTTGATAACGGGATCACATAATTAGGAGAATGATGTGATGGACGAGACCCAAACGTTAAACATAGCTTTTGATCGTATCAGTTATCGCTATAGTTTTCTGCATGTCAAGTATAAGTTCCTATGACCATGAGATCATGTAACTCACTGACACCGTAGGAGTGCCTTGTGTGTGCCAAACGTCGCAACGTAACTGGGTGACTATAAAGGTACTCTACAGGTATCTCCGAAGGTGTCTGTTGAGTTGACATGGATCGAGACTGGGATTTGTCACTCCGTGTGACGGAGAGGTATCTCCGGGCCCACTCGGTAATACGTCATCTCAATGAGCTCAAAGTGACTAAGTAGTTAGTCACGGGATTATGTATTACGGAACGAGTAAAGAGACTTGCCGGCAACGAGATTGAACTAGGTATAGAGATACCGACGATCGAATCTCGGGCAAGTAACATACCGACGAGACAAAGGGAACTGTATACGGGATTACCTGAATCCTTGACATTGTGGTTCATCCGATGAGATCATCGAGGAACGTGTGGGAACCAATATGGGTATCCAGATCCCGCTATTGGTTATTGACCTGGGAGTATCTCGGTCATGTCTGCATAGTTTTCGAACCCGCAGGGTCTACACACTTAAGGTTCGGTGACGCTAGGGTTGTTAGTGAGAACAGTGCATGGTAACCGAAGGTTGTTCGGAGTCCCGGATGAGATCCCGGACGTGACGAGGCTCTCCGGAATGGTCCGGGGACGAAGATTGATATATGGGATGAGAGTAAACGGAGTCCGGAATTGTTCTGGGGAACATCGGGAAGGAATCGGAGAACCGAAAGGTGTTTCGGGGGCCACGGTAAATGTTACGGGCCCTATGGGCCATAAGTGGGGAGACGCAACAGCCCACACAAGGGCTGTGCGCCCCCCCTAGGCTCCTCCACCTGCGCCTTAGGGGCTGGGCCCCCCTAGGGCAGCCGCACCCCTAGGACTTGGGGGGCAAGGCGCCTGGGGGGGAACCCTAACCCTGGCCGCAGCCCCTCCCCTTGGCCGCCACCCCCTAGGGGGAACCCTAGGGGCGCCCCCTCCTCTCTCTCCCCCCTATATAAAGAGAGGTAGAGGGAGGGCAGCAATACAAGTTCGTGCCTCGGCATTGCCCTCCCTCTCCACGAATATCTTCGTCTAGTTTGCAGTGCTTGGCGAAGCCCTGCTGAAATTCCTTCACCACCATCTTCACCACGCCGTCGTGCTGCTGGGTTTCTCTGTCAACTTCTCCTTCCCCCTTGCTGGATCAAGAAGGAGGAGACGTCCCCGAGCTGCACGTGTGTTGAACGCGGAGGCACCGTCCGTTCGGTGCTGGGATCTTCGGCGATTTGAATCGCGGCGAGTACGACTCCATCAACCGCGTTCTTGAACGCTTCCGCTTAGCGATCTACAAGGGTATGTGGATCCGACTCTTCCCTCGTAGATGCATCTCCTAGATTGATCTTGGTGAGCGTAGGAAAATTTTTGTTTCCCATGCAACGTTCCCCAACAGTGGCATCATGAGCTAGGATCTTGCGTAGATGTTTTCACGAGTAGAACACAAAGGGGTTTGTGGGCGTTGATGTTTAGATTGCTTCCCTCTTTGGTCTTTCTTGATTCAGCGGCATTATGGGATGAAGCGGCCCGGACCAACTTTACATGTCCACGTACATGAGACCGGTTCCATCGACAGACATGCGACTTTTGTTGCATAAGATGGCTGGCGGGTGTCTGTCTCTCCTATCTTAGTCGAATCGGATTCGACGAAGGCGGTCCTTGTAGAAGGTTAAATAGCAACTTAAATATCACCGTTGTGGCTTTGCGTAGGTAAGAAGCGTTCTTGCTAGATACCCATAGCAGCCACGTAAAACATGCAACAACAAATTAGAGGACGTCTAACTTGTTTTTGCAGGGTATGTATGTGATATGATATGGCCAAAGACATGATGAGATATATTTGATGTATGAGATGATCATGTTGTAATAGTTAATATCGACTTGCATGTCGATGTATACGGCAACCGGCAGGAGCCATAGGGTTGTCTTTAATTTTTGTATGACCTGCGTGTCAATCATTAAGCGCTATGTAATGCTTTACTTTATCGCTAAACGGTAGCAATAGTAGTAAGAGCATGGTGGGCGCGCGACAACCCCGATGGTGACACGATGATGGGGATCATGGTGTTACGCCGGTGACGATGGAGATCATGCCGGTGCTTTGGAGATGGAGATCAAAAGCACGAGTTGATGGCCATATCATGTCACTTATGATTTGCATGTGATGTTAATCCTTTTATGCATCTTATTTTGCTTAGGACGACGGTAGCATTATAAGATGATCCCTCACTAAAATTTCAAGATAAAATTGTGTTCCCCCCGAGTGTGCGCCGTTGCGAAGGTTCGTCGTTTCGAAGCACCACGTGATGATCGGGTGTGATAGACTCTACGTTCGTATACAACGGGTGCAAGCCAGTTTTGCACATGCAGAACACTCGGGTTAGACTTGACGAGCCTAGCATGTACAGACATGGCCTCGGAACACGGAAGACCGAAAGGTCGAGCATGAGTCATATAGTAGATATGATCAACATGAAGATGTTCACCATTGACACCACCTCATCTCACGTGATGATCGGACTTGGGTTGGTGGATTTGGATCATGTCACGCTCGGATGACCAGAGGGATGTCAATTTGAGTGGGAGTTATAAGTAATTTGATTAGTTAAAACTCACTTATCATGAACAATAGTCTAAGATGTCTTTGCAAATCTTTTGTTGTAGATGGCTCCCGCAGTAGCTCCCCTGAATTTTAATGCGTTCCTAGAGAAAACTAAGCTGAAAGATGATGGGAGCAACTTTGTGGACTGGCTCCGCAATCTGAGGATCATCCTCACAACTGCCCAAAAGGTTTATGTCCTAAATGCACCGCTAGGTGAACCCCCCGCTCCGTCCTCTGTGGACGTTATGAACGCCTGGCAGTCGCGTGCGGATGACTACTCAGTAGTGCAGTGTGCCATGTTGTATAGCTTGGAAGGAGGACTTCAAAGGCGTTTTGAACGTCATGGAGCATATGAGATGTTCCAGGAGTTGAAGTTCATCTTTGAGAAGAATGCCAAGATCGAGAGGTATGAGACCTCCGATAAATTCTTTGCTTGCAAGATGGAGGAGAATTCGTCTGTCAGTGAGCACTTACTGAAGATGTCTGGGTACTATACCCGCATAGCTGATCTGGGACTTGTGTTCCCGGAGGAGGCTATCATTGACAGAATTCTCCAGTCACTCCCACCTAGCTACAAGAGCTTCGTGCAGCATTATAACATGCAAGGGATGAACAAAACCATCGCCGAGCTGTTTGCGATGCTAAAAGTCGCTGAGTCAGACATCCAGAAGGAGCATCAAGTGTTGATGGTCAATAAAACTAGCAGTTTCAAGAAGAATGGCAAGGGCAAGAAGGGTAACTCTAAGAAGGGTGGCAAGGCAGTTGCTCATCCAGTGAAGAAACCCAAGGCTGGGCCCAAGCCAGAGACTGAGTGTTTCTATTGCAAGGGGAACGACCACTGGAAGCGGAACTGCCCCAAGTATCTGGCAGACAAGAAGGGGGCCAACAACAAAAACAAGCAAGGTATATGTGATATACATGTTATTGATGTGTACCTTACCAACTCTCGTTGTAGTGCCTGGGTATTTGATACCGGTTCGGTTGCTCACATTTGCAACTCTAAACAGGAACTACGGAATAGACGGAGGCTGGCGAAGGACGAAGTGACGATGCGCGTGGGGAATGGTTCCAAGGTTGATGTGATCGCCGTCGGCACGCTCGCTCTTCGATTACCATCGGGATTAGTTATGAACCTGAATAATTGTTATTTAGTGCCTGCGTTGAGCATGAACATTATATCTGGATCTTGTTTAATGCGAGACGGTTACTCATTTAAATCAGAGAATAAAGGTTGTTCTATTTATATGGGTAATATCTTTTATGGTCATGCACCCGAAGTAGGGGGTTTATTCTTATTGAATCTCGATAGTAATGATACACATGTTCATAACATTGATGCCAAAAGATGTAGAGTTGATAACAATAGTACCACTTTCTTGTGGCACTGCCGTCTGGGTCATATCGGCGTGAAACGCATGAGGAAGCTCCATGCTGATGGACTTTTGGAATCTCTTGATTTTGAATCACTTGACACATGCGAGCCGTGCCTCATGGGCAAGATGACTAAGACCCCGTTTTCAGGAACAATGGAACGGGCAAGTGACTTATTGGAAATCATACATACTGATGTGTGTGTCCCGTTGAGTGTCACGATGCGCGGTGGATATCGTTATTTTCTCACCTTCACTGACGACTTAAGTAGATATGGGTATATTTACTTGATGAAGCATAAGTCTGAAACGTTTGAAAAGTTCAAGCAATTTCAGAGTGAAGTTGAGAATCATCGTAACAAGAAGATCAAGTTCCTACGATCTGATCGAGGGGGAGAGTATCTGAGTTATGAGTTTGGCAATCACTTAAGACAATGTGGAATTGTTTCACAGTTGACGCCACCTGGAACACCACAGCGTAATGGTGTGTCCGAACGTCGTAATCGAACCCTATTAGATATGGTGCGTTCTATGATGTCTCTTGCCGATTTGCCACTATCATTTTGGGGATATGCGTTAGAGACGGCTGCATTCACTTTAAATAGGGCTCCATCTAAGTCCGTTGAGACAACACCGTATGAACTGTGGTTTGGTAAGAAACCTAAGTTGTCTTTTCTCAAAGTTTGGGGTTGCGATGCTTATGTCAAAAGGCTTCAGCCAGAAAAGCTCGAACCCAAAGCGGACAAATGTGTCTTCATAGGATACCCAAAAGAGACGGTTGGGTACACCTTCTATCTCAGATCCGAGGGCAAAGTGTTTGTCGCTAAGAATGGGTCCTTTCTCGAGAAAGAGTTTCTCTCGAAAGAATTGAGTGGGAGGAAGGTAGAACTTGATGAGGTTATTGAACCTCTGCTTCAACCAGAGAGTAGCGCAGCACAGAAAGATGTTTTTGTGGAGCCTGCAACGGTTGAAGAGGAAGCCAATGATGATGATCAAGAAGCTTCTGATCAAGTTACTACCAAACCTCGTAGGTCGACAAGGGTACGCACTGCACCTAAGTGGTATGGTAACCCTGTCTTGGAGGTCATGTTGTTGGACAACAGTGAACCTGCGAGCTATGGAGAAGCGATGGTGGGCCCGGATTCCGACAAATGGTTAGAGGCCATGAAATCCGAGATGGGATCCATGTATGAAAACAAAGTATGGACTTTGGAAGTATTACCTGAAGGGCGGAAGGCCATTCAGAATAAATGGATTTTTAAGAGGAAGACGGACGCTGACGGCAATGTCACCGTGTATAAAGCTCGACTTGTGGCAAAGGGTTTTTCACAAGTTCAAGGAGTTAACTACGATGAGACTTTCTCACCCGTAGCGATGCTTAAATCCGTCCGAATCATGTTAGCAATAGCTGCATATTTCGATTATGAAATTTGGCAGATGGATGTCAAAACAGCGTTCCTTAACGGTTTTCTTAAGGAAGAGTTGTATATGATACAACCGGAAGGTTTTGTCGATCCAGAGAATGCTGACAAAGTTTGCAAACTCCAGCGTTCCATTTATGGGCTGGTGCAAGCATCTCGGAGTTGGAATCTTCGCTTTGATGAGGTGATCAAAGCGTTTGGGTTTGAACAAGTTTACGGAGAAGCTTGTATTTACAAGAAAGTGAGTGGGAGCTCTATAGCGTTTCTAATATTATATGTGGATGACATATTGCTGATTGGAAACAATATAGAACTTTTGGATAGCGTGAAGGGGTATTTGAACAAGAGTTTTTCGATGAAGGACCTCGGTGAAGCTGCTTTCATATTGGGCATCAAGATCTATAGAGATAGATCGAGACGCTTGATAGGACTTTCACAAAGTACATACCATGATAAAGTTTTGAAGAAGTTCAAAATGGATCAATCCAAGAAGGGGTTCTTGCCGGTATTGCAAGGTACAAAGTTGAGTAAGACTCAATGCCCAGTGACTGCGGAAGATAGAGAAAAGATGAGTGTCATCCCCTATGCTTCAGCCATAGGCTCTATCATGTATGCAATGTTGTGCACAAGACCAGATGTCAGCCTTGCCATAAGTATGGCCGGAAGGTTTCGAAGTAATCCTGGTTTGGATCACTGGACAGCGGTCAAGAATATCCTGAAGTACCTGAAAAGGACTAAGGAAATGTTTCTCGTTTATGGAGGTGATCAAGAGCTCGTCGTAAAGGGTTACGTCGATGCAAGCTTTGACACTGATCCGGATGACTCTAAGTCTCAAACCGGATACGTATATATTCTCAACGGGGGAGCGGTAAGCTGGTGCAGTTCCAAGCAAAGCGTGGTAGCCGATTCTACATGCGAAGCGGAGTACATAGCTGCCTCGGAGGCGGCAAAGGAAGGTGTCTGGATGAAGGAGTTCATAACAGATCTTGGAGTTGTGCCTAGTGCATTGAACCCAATGACTCTGTTTTGTGACAACACTGGTGCCATTGCTCTAGCCAAGGAACCAAGGTTTCACAAGAGGACCAGACACATAAAGCGACGCTTCAATTCCATCCGCGATTCAGTCAAGGAGGAGGACATAAGCATTTGCAAAGTACACACGGATTTGAATGTTGCAGATCCGTTGACGAAGCCTCTTCCACGGGCTAAGCATGATCAACACCAAGACTCTATGGGTGTTAGATTCATTACCTTGTAATGCTAGATTAATGACTCTAGTGCAAGTGGGAGACTGTTGGAAATATGCCCTAGAGGCAATAATATAAGAGTTATTATTATATTTCCTTGTTCATGATAATCGTTTATTATCCATGCTATAATTGTATTGATTGGAAACTTAAATACATGTGTGGATAAATAGACAAACTTTGTGTCCCTAGTAAGCCTCTTCAGGACTAGCTCGATGATCAAAGATGACCGCGGTTTCCAGGTCATAGACATGAGTTGTCATTTGATAACGGGATCACATCATTAGGAGAATGATGTGATGGACGAGACCCAAACATTAAACATAGCTTTTGATCGTATCAGTTATCGCTATAGTTTTCTGCATGTCAAGTATAAGTTCCTATGACCATGAGATCATGTAACTCACTGACACCGTAGGAGTGCCTTGTGTGTGCCAAACGTCGCAACGTAACTGGGTGACTATAAAGGTACTCTACAGGTATCTCCGAAGGTGTCTGTTGAGTTGACATGGATCGAGACTGGGATTTGTCACTCCGTGTGACGGAGAGGTATCTCCGGGCCCACTCGGTAATACGTCATCTCAATGAGCTCAAAGTGACTAAGTAGTTAGTCACGGGATTATGTATTACGGAACGAGTAAAGAGACTTGCCGGTAACGAGATTGAACTAGGTATAGAGATACCGACGATCGAATCTCGAGCAAGTAACATACCGACGAGACAAAGGGAACTGTATACGGGATTACCTGAATCCTTGACATTGTGGTTCATCCGATGAGATCATCGAGGAACGTGTGGGAACCAATATGGGTATCCAGATCCCGCTATTGGTTATTGACCTGGGAGTATCTCGGTCATGTCTGCATAGTTTCCGAACCCGCAGGGTCTACACACTTAAGGTTCGGTGACGCTAGGGTTGTTAGTGAGAACAGTGCATGGTAACCGAAGGTTGTTCGGAGTCCCGGATGAGATTCCGGACGTGACGAGGGTCTCCGGAATGGTCCGGGGATGAAGATTGATATATGGGATGAGAGTAAACGGAGTCCGGAATTGTTCTGGGGAACATCGGGAAGGAATCGGAGAACCGAAAGGTGTTTTGGGGGCCACGGTAAATGTTACGGGCCCTATGGTCCATAAGTGGGGAGACGCAACAGCCCACACAAGGGCTGTGCGCCCCCCCTAGGCTCCTCCACCTGCGCCTAAGGGGCTGGGCCCCCCTAGGGCAGCCGCACCCCTAGGACTTGGGGGGCAAGGCGCCTGGGGGGGAACCCTAACCCTGGCCGCAGCCCCTCCCCTTGGCCGCCACCCCCTAGGGGGAACCCTAGGGGCGCCCCCTCCTCTCTCTCCCCCCTATATAAAGAGAGGTAGAGGGAGGGCAGCAATACAAGTTCGTGCCTCGGCATTGCCCTCCCTCTCCACGAATATCTTCATCTAGTTTGCAGTGCTTGGCGAAGCCCTGCTGAAATTCCTTCACCACCATCTCCACCACGCCGTCGTGCTGCTGGGTTTCTCCGTCAACTTCTCCTTCCCCCTTGCTGGATCAAGAAGGAGGAGACGTCCCCGAGCTGCACGTGTGTTGAACGCGGAGGCACCGTCCGTTCGGTGCTGGGATCTTCGGCGATTTGAATCGCGGCGAGTACGACTCCATCAACCGCGTTCTTGAACGCTTCCGCTTAGCGATCTACAAGGGTATGTGGATCCGACTCTTCCCTCGTAGATGCATCTCCTAGATTGATCTTGGTGAGCGTAGGAAAATTTTTGTTTCCCATGCAACGTTCCCCAACATCAACTAGGGATGTCTATATCTTCCATGCTAGGTGGGTTATTCTCACGATGAGTGGACTCTGCTCATCATTCATGAGAAAATGTCTGGTAATCGGGATGCCCAGTCCCATGCTCAAATCATAATAATTAAACAAAACTCCCCCAGGGCTGTTGCTGGTTTGGACGGTACCCGTTGTTTCGGGCTAGCCATGGAGTGTGCTTGTTGGTGGTTGGGGGAGTATAAACTTTACCATTCTGTTTGGGAACCACCTATAATGTGCGTAGCATGGGAGTTATCAAGATTCTTGGTTGTTATGTTGACAATGAAAGTATACCGCTCAAAATGTTGTTCATCTCTATTTAAAAATCGAGCTCTCGCACCTCTACAAATCCCTGCTTCCCTCTGCGAAGGGCCTATCTATTTACTTTTATGCAGAGTCATCATCCTCTTATCAAAGAGCACCAGTAGGAGAGCACCTCTGTCATTGCATGTATTACTATTAATTTGCATTGAGTATGATCATGACTGGATCTCTTTTACCATGAATTACAATGTCTAGTCAGTCCTTGATCTTTAAAGGTGCCTGCATTTATGTTTTGCGGTCTCCGAAAGGGCTAGCGAGATACCATCTTGTTATATCATATCATGATTGTTTTGAGAAAGCGTTGTCATCCGAGGTTTATTATTATTGCTCGCTAGTTGATTATGCCATTGATGTGAGTAGTCTTGAGACCTGAAAGTTATTGTGAATATGGTTAGTTCATGATCTTGTTGAAAACCTGAATGCTAGCTTACATATTTACAACAACAAGAGCAAACAGAGTTTGTCAAAGTTTTTCTTTATCACATTCAATTTATCAACTGAATTGCTTAAGGACAAGCTAAGGTTTAAGCTTGGGGGAGTTGATACGTCTCCAACGTATCTACTTTTCCAAACCCTTTTGCCCTTGCTTTGGACTCTAACTTGCATGATTTGAATGGAACTAACCCAGACTGACGCTGTTTTCAGCAGAACTGCTATGGTGTTGTTTTTGTGCAGAATAAAAAGTTCTCGGAATCGCCTGAAAATCAACGGAGAATTATTTTGGAAAATATAAAAAATACATGCAAGAAGATCCACACCATGGGGCCTTGGCCCTGTCCACGAGGGTGGGGGCGCGCTCGTGGGCCCCTGGTGACTTACCGACGTACCCCCAGATCCTATATCTTCACTTTCGGGGAGAAAAAATCAAGAAGAAGGAATTATTGCGTTTCACGAGATGGAACCGCCGCCAAGCCCTAATCTCTCTCGGGAGGGCTGATCTGGAGTCCGTTCGGGGCTCCGGAGAGTGGAGATCGTCGCCATCGTCATCATCAACCTTCCTCCATCACCAATTCCATGATTCTCACCGTCGTGCGTGAGTAATTCCATCGTAGGCTTGCTGGACGGTGATGGGTTGGATGGGATCTATCATGTAATCGAGTTAGTTTTGTTAGGGTTTGATCCCTAGTATCCACTATGTTCTGAGATTGATGTTGCTATGACTTTGCTATGCTTAATGCTTGTCACTAGGGCCCGAGTGCCATGATTTCAGATCTGAACCTATTATGTTTTCATGAATATATGTGTGTTCTTGATCCTATCTTGCAAGTCTATAGTCACCTACTATGTGTTATGATTCGGCAACCCCGAAGTGACAATAATCGGGACCACTCCTGGTGATGACCATAGTTTGAGGAGTCCATGTATTCACTATGTGTTAATGCTTTGGTTCGGTACTCTATTAAAAGGAGGCCTTAATATCCCTTAGTTTCCAATAGGGCCCCGCTGCCACGGGAGGGTAGGACAAAAAATGTCATGCAAGTTCTTTTCCATAAGCACGTATGACTATATTCGGAATACATGCCTACATTGTTTTGATGAACTGGAGCTAGTTCTGTGTCACCCTAGGTTATAACTTCTACATGATGAATTGCATCCGACATAATTTCCCATCACCGATCCAGTGCCTACGAGCTTTACCTATATTGCTAGTTGCTTATTTAATTTTCCGTTGCTACTATCACAAAAACTCTATCGTTACTTTTATTGCCGCTACCGCCACTGTCATATTACTTTGCTAGTAAACTATCTTGCTGCAGATACTAAGTTTCCAGGTGTGGTTGAATTGACAACTCAACTGCTAATACTTAAGAGTATTCTTTGGCTCCCCTTTTGTCGAATCAACAAATTTGGGTTGAATACTTTACCCTCGAAAATTGTTGCGATCCCCTACACTTGTGGGTTATCAGGATACCAATTAGATGGCAATGCCTTGTCAAGACAAGAAAGAGGGAAATGATCTTCACCACAAAAGAGTGCATCAAGATGCAACAATATAAGATCCGCACTCAAGACAAACACTTTCACGAAGCCACCAAAGAAATAATACAAGAAAGACAAGGTGGTCATGAAAGAAAAAGATATCTTCTAGATATGTAATTTCTCTCAAGTGTATAAGATTCTAGGTGGATGAAAATCATGATGATATCAATCCACAAAGATGGATGTACACAAGAAATGGTTACAAAAAGTAAAGAATAAGATATCCACAAGGAAGTCATAAATATACCAATAAGATATTTGCTTGAAAGAATAGCACATGGCTAGAAATGGTCTTATTGTATAGAAATGAATTCCAACCACACGAACATCAAAGACATCACAACTAGCAACAAGAGATCATTGTTGGGATGCTTTGATAAAGGAAACAAGTATCACACGAAAGAAGGAATTACATGCCATGATACAACCTACACAAGGTTGATGCAATAAATATGTGCATGAAGTAGATGATGATACTTGTTACCGAGATAGCATTGGAAGGATGTAGTAGATACCAATTGGAGGTAGATAGCAGTTCATTGATCATCCTAACTTGACTCCAATAAGCACATGGTGACACCACCTTCCTTTTGAATGAGCCGAGCATCCAATGCATCTCCAATTGTTCCTAGAACAACACAAACTAAATGGTACCCAGACTCATTGGGACCAAAGAGTTAGAAACACCAATACATAGGACAAACCCCACATACATATGTGCATATAGATATGAGATATAGGTTTCATGCACATGTCATTCAAACTGAGACTTCGTGGAGTTTCCCTTATATATTGGGTCAAATAAAGAAAGCATGCCAAAGAATTTATATGAAGTAAATATGCATGCTCAAGACTTTCAAGAAACGATACCAAAATAAAAAGAAATGCCAAGTGAAAATAGAATACTAAATGGAGAATTCATCACTTGGAAGATATCATTAAAAGATACATCAAGGAATGAGATATCCATTGATACACACAAAAAGAAAGATATCGAACTCCCAAAAGAGAGGATGGTTCCAAACAAACCAAGCCCTCTACAAAGTTTCATGATGGCACAAGTACCAAAAAGAAACGACTTGCCTTCGACCAATACACACTTGAAATGGATCACAAGATGAGTGTTCTATAGAAAATAAGATAGCTCCCCCAAGAGTTGTGCATTATAGAGAAATTGCATTTGAATACAAAATGCACAAGATGGGATCACCACATTCACTATATATAGAAAACACTAGACAAGATCAAGAAAACAACAAGATCCACAAGTGGCACGGAAGGCAATGGGAGTTGATACAATCTTGGCAAGAAATAAGGGCAATAAAAGGAAAAAACAAGGTAAAGATGATCAATAATTTCTACCACATAAATGATTACCAATTATTAAGAGACAAGAAGTATTTGGGAATAATTCCCGGTGGTATATTGCAAAGATATCCAACATCACCTTCACACCAAATGCATAATCAAATTTGCAACTTGTAGAGATAACATGTTACCCAGGAACAAGATAATTTACAATATCAACTCTAGGTGACAAAATCTCAAATGTACACATTTTCTAGGCTTGTAATATACACATAGCATATTACTCCCCCATAATGTGATATCAATGAAAAACTTAACAAGATGCAAAGGAGAACCAACAAGAGATAATTAATGGACCAAATAGAATTTGAATTTCTCATGAGAAGACATACCACATAGAGACTAGATAATCTTGTAATATCAATACTAGATGGCATTCCTAATGTACACACATTTTTGGAATCGTGAAGTGCATAAAGCACATCACTCCCCTAAAATGGGATGTTCCACTAATGTCTCACAAGAGCCAACTAAGATACAAACAAGATGCACAAAGGCTCAACGCACGACCCACACATACATGATGTGCAAACCAACATACACATACTTGATTTCTCAATATAAGCAAATTGGAAGCACAACATATACACACACATGCAAGGTACAAAACCACAACATGTGAAGGGGCAAGTAACTTTAATGTAAACAATATAAGTACAAGTTACCGCAAGGAGGCACATTGGATATGAGATAGAAACTTGATAATCCGAATGACTTGGCTTGAGACAATATGAATGATGAAGGCCCCTTAATTCTTCATAATGTAGCCCAAGTATCCAATGTCCTCCAACAACACCTATTGATAAAGTTTGGGCTTGTTGGTCCCCAACCAAGTTGGGTCCTAAGAGGTTAGTCACAATAGGCTTGGCTACCCAAATGGTTCTTTGCTTGACACCACTTTGAGTACCAACAAACTTGGCAATCACATTGCCAACCTTATCCTTCCCAAGAGGATAGATATCATTAATAATAACTGGGTTGGATAAGTTACCACTAGTGCATGAAGAAGCGACATGACCTTTCTCACGACATAAGTAGCAACGTCTACTCTTCATTTTCTTCTCACTTGATTTATCAACAAGAGAAGCATGAACTTGAGTCTTCTTGGGAAGTGGCCTTTCTTCAACTTGTGGTTGAGCATGAGATTGAACTTGTGGCCTCTTCCCTTTTTGCTTGTCATTAATGGCCTTCTTATTCAATGTGCAAGATCTAACATGGTGCCCTTCAATTTTGCACTTGAAGCAAATAATCTTGGCAAAATTCTTGAGTTGTTCTTGGCCCTTTTTCTTGTTTCTCTTGGACTTTCTTCTTATTGGATTTGAATCCAAGTCCACCTTTGTCATTGGGGGAGTTTTGCACACTCAAGATCTTGTTGAGTGTGGACTTCCCTTCATGACACTTTTCCAAGTCTTTCTTCAAGGAAGTGACTTGGGCCTTGAGCTATTTGATTTCCTCTACATGGTTAGTATCAACACAAGTACTAGAGGAAGTATAAGCTTCATTGTTAGAGCAACAAGGTAAGGAAAGCAATTCATCACAGGATGTAGCAACATTATGAGTGGATGAATTACGAGGACTAGCACATGGCAATATAGCATTTAGACTTGAAATAGTGCTAGTATACACATGAGGCTCACTAGATGTTACCTTAGCAATCATAGCTTCACGAGCTATCTTTAGCACATTATGGGATACTAGAAGATCGTCATGAGAGCTTGTGAGCTTTACATGACTTTCTTCCAATTTCCCATAAGTGCTAGATAGCAACTTAAGTTGAGCCCTTAGCTCAACATTCTCCTTTAAAATGGATGCTTCACAAGATGTAGAGTTAGTAGCACAAGCAACATTATTAATAACAAGAGGAGAAGACAACTTGGTAAGATCTTTTGAATATGAAGCTTTAAGTTGATCATGAGACTCAATGAGTTTGATGAGCTCACTCTTAATGACCCTTAAGCCATTTTCGAGGTGCTCAAAGTCCTCAAGGAGTTTAGCATGCGCAACTTCAAGCTTCTCATTTTTACTTTCAAAATCGTTGGCCACCTCAAGAGCTCTATCATGAGATTCCCTCACTCTAGATAATTCTAGAGCAAGAGTCTCCTCAAGAGATTCCTTCGTGGTTTGTTCAAGTTCAAGAGCTTGAGAGAGATCTGCGATCTCATTAGCGTAATCACGCTCATGACCTTCCATTTTCCCAATGGTGACCTCATGCTCCTCTAGATGAGATTCCAACTCCTCAATGTATTTCTTACCCTCAATGGCAATAGACATGATTTCCATGAAGTTGGAACGAGCAATTTTATTCTTATGAAGAGCTTTAAAAATCATTTCCCCTTTATTTTCTAAGGAGGCAACATTATCATTCTCTTCATCAACATCATCATCATTATTGTCATCATCAAAATCATCACAAGATATATTGGGATTCAAAGTGGGAGATACCTTTGAAGCCTTAGCCATAAGGCAAAACGCAATAGATGATGATGTTGGATCCCTCGAAGCACCATTCAAGGTCACATCTTGTTCCATGGGGTGTTGTATTTCCTCTACATTGTTAGAACAACAATTCGAGGAAATATATGCATTTTTATCATGGCAACGAGACATAGCAAGCATATCATCATGAGATTTAGTCAAGCAGTTTCTACATGATATGCAAGGACTATCAGCACAATCATGTGAAACATTGGGAGTGCTCGAAGTGTTAAAGTCCAAAGATAAAGCATTGCAATAATAAAGTGATGAAGGATCATCAATAATAAGCTCACTATAATCATTGCAATGAACACCACCACTCACCATATCATTACCTTGTGGCAAACCGCATGTAGGTGAAGTAGAAGAAGTTGAGAACACAACATGGCCGGAGGTGGAAGGGAGAACAATCATCCCCACAAATCTTGGACACGCCATATTTATCTTGAAGCTTTGTCCACAGCTCATGAGCATCCCGAAACGGCATGAGTTGAAAAATTACTACATTGCTCAAAGCATCGAAAAGCACATTAGAAGCTTGAGCATTGAGATAAGAGTTTTTATCATCCTCGAAAGATAATCTTTGGAGATCCTTTGGAGGAGAAAAACACATATCTACAATTTGCTCTAAATTTGGGTCCATGACCCTAAAGAGATTAAGCATATGCGAATTAACCAAACATCAAAATTTGTGCCATCGAAACTAAGAGTGTTAGAGAATCCTAAACCCCTAGTCGACATCCTTACTCTCTAGGCGGTTAAGCCCTATAAAGAGAGACGAGGTTGTGATACCCATTGAAAGATCGTGGATGTTGCCTAGAGGGGGGATGAATAGGCGCTTTAAAATAATTACGGTTTAGGCTTGAACAAATGCGGAATAAACCTAGCAGTTAATTTGTCAAGCACAAAACCTACAACAACTAGGCTCACCTATGTGCACCAACAACATATGCTAAGCAAGATAAACAACTTGGTGATAGCAAGATATATGACAAGAAACAATATTGCTATCACAAAGTATAGTGCATAAGTAAAGGGCTCGAGTAAGAGATAACCGAGGCACGCAGAGACGATGATGTATCCTGAAGTTCACACCCTTGCGGATGCTAATCTCTGTTTGGAGCGGTGTGGAGGCACAATGCTCCCCAAGAAGCCACTAGGGCCACCGTAATCTCCTCACGCCCTCGCACAATACAAGATGTCGTGATTTCACTAAGGGATCCTTGAGGGCGTTCACCGAACCCGTACAAATGGCGACCCTTGGGGGCGGTCACCGAACCTGTACACTTTGGCAACCCTTGCGGCGGTCACCGAAACCCGTCAAATTTCTCGGGACGATCTCCACAACCTAATTGGAGACCCCGACGCTTGCCCGGAGCTTTACACCACAATGATTGGGCTCCGAACACCACAAAGGTTGGGGCTATCTCCGCAACGACACTACGAAGCTTCACCACAATGGAATATGGATCCGAGGTAACCTCAACCGTCTAGGGCGCCCAAGCACCCAAGAGAAACAATCTCAAGGGTACCAAGCACCCAAGAGTAATAAGCTTCTCAACTTGTAACTTCCACGTATCACCGTGGAGAACTCAAACCGATGCACTAAATGCAATGGCAAGGGCACACGGAGTGCCCAAGTCCTTCTCTCCCAAATCCCACCAAAGCAACTAATGCTAGGGAGGGAAATGAGAGGAAGAACGGAGAAGAGAACACGAAGAACTCCAAGATCTAGATCCAAGGGGTTCCCCTCACATAGAGGAGAAAGTGATTGGTGGAAAGGTGGATCCAGATCTCCTCTCTCTCTTTTCCTCCAAAAACTAGCAAGAATCCATGGAGGGGTTGAGAGATAGCAAGCTTGAAGAAGGTCATCAATGGGGGAAGAACACAAGATCAAGGGATAAGGTTCATTGGGGAAGAAGAACCCCTTATATAGGTGGGAAAAAACCATTTGTTATGCTCACAGCCCGCACCGAGCGGTACTACCGCTTGTCCTCACGGTACTACCGCTAGGGGTAGCGGTACTACTGCTAAGGGTAGTGGTACTACTGCTTGCGAGTGGTACTAAAAAAATACATCCGTGCCTACCACCGCTGGACTTATGACGAGTTTTTGGTCCGGAGCGGAAGTAGCCACGGAAGTAAAAAATTACATCCCCTCCAAGCGGTAGTACCGCTGTAGCCCTTTTGAGGACACCAAAACTGACAGGACTTCTGCAAACAGACTCCGAATTCAACGAAACCAAGTTTGTTGGAAAGCTAACGACATGGCCTAACACAATCTTGATAGAAATAACAATAATAAGCAAATGAGAAAAGGCCCATAAGAAAATGGTGAGAACCCTTCCTCGAAAAAGACCGATAAAACCTCCAACACCGAAAACGCAATAGAAGAAGCATGTGAACTCCGTTTTCGATGAACTCAAGCTTGTCAAGAAGATGACCATAAGCTCCAAATCTCACAAGAAGAAAAACAAAAAATAACCAAGAAATATGATGCAAGCTTGCAATGGTTTGAGATCTCTACGAACGATATGATCAAGCTACTCACTTGAGAGCCCCCCTTGATAGTACGGCAATCGATCCTATAACCCAGTCTCCAAACTACCACCATGAGATCGGTAAAATAGAGAACCTATCAAGGGCAAACATTTGCCTTGCACAAAGTCCACTTGAGCTTGATGTAGATGATCTTGACTTCCTCAAGTTGGACCACCTTTCTTGATTTCGTTGGCTCGGTGAAGACTAGTAGATTGCTCCCCCATACTCCACTATGGGTGAGCCACTCTTCGGCACATCTTCACAATTCCATTGTCACCACAATGGATGGCAAGCTTCAAGCACTTGATCTCTTCGTGATGCATCACTTGAACTTGCACACCACAACCTTGATTTGATGTCATCCTCCATGGGTTGTATGTGATCTTCCTCTTGACGCAAGCCCATGGAAGATAACCTAACCCCACATAGAACTCTCACAAAGACCATGGGTTAGTACACAAAGCGTAATTGACAATGCTTACCATACCATGGGATCGCTTGATCCCTCTCGGTACATCTTCTACGCTTTGTGTGTTGATCAACTTGAAACACTCTCCAAACTTAGTCTTGATCAACCTTGAATCTTTCCAACTCTATTTATTTGGATGATGTCTTGAAGGTAAACATGAATGATTACACACTTTTCTTATTCAAGACATGCTTGCAATAAGCTCAACACTCACAAGACCAATATTTGGATAATTCCTTAATAGCACCTTGGTCATCACAAACTCTCCTTGAAACCAAAAAATGGACTCCAAGAAAAGCCTTTGGACAAACCCTTCAAATACAACTCAAGGCAACCATTAGTCCATAGAGATTGTCATCAATTACCAAAACCAAACATGGGGGCACCGCATGTTCTTTCAGCGGGGGTTCGTTTGGTAGATTTGCAAACGGGCACATAGTTGCCAAATATCGTTGCCAATTCTAAAACTATTAGGTCTTAGTTATGTTATCAGGTTTTCGTTCTAGGAGGCTTCTGACGATTGCAGTATGGGTTTATTAATGATGATTTGAGCCCGCTTTCTCCCTTTCACACCCCTGCTTGATGAGACAGTATCACGTGATACGGGAGCTTTGGTGCTCCCATGATACGAGCTCCTGCGAGCCATATAGTATGAGATCCAATGGGCATGGGTAGAGCTCTAGCTACTTTGGAGACAACCCTCCATGAATCTCACATTGACGCGCAAGTCCAGGTGCTAGGTCGTGAACCCTTGGATCTCAGATCCAATGGCTCACGGGAGCACCCAAGCTCTCATATCACCTCATCCCCCCCCCCCCTAGTGATTGATACTCTAATGGACTGTGTATTTCTGTTATGACAAGGAAAAACACAAAAACAAATGTCCATATTATTTCCCCATCTCTTTAGGCTCCACGGAAATAACCCATTTTTCTCTTATGCAAACGAAATTCTGACTATAGTTTTTCTTTTCTTTTTGTTGGTAGTATTTTTGAAGTTTAGAGGGTATGACCATGCTCCAATTCTCTATATTTACTTGAGTTTTTGTAGCGGCACAATCGACGGCTATTATGAGCGCTTAGAGGTCATGGTCACCTTACTATTTCTGGGAGCAGACAGGAAACTGCACAGTGAGCTGTGCAGGTCACCAAATCAACTACAGTCCACAACAGCAGTTTCAACCTTGAGAAAACTTTGTAGGATTGACTAGTTGCCACGCGCGAGCTATGGGTTCTTTCAAGGAAATAAAAGGGAAAATATTGAAGGAACACCATCATTGCCATGATTCTACAAAAAATAAAATGCACTCCTAGGTCATAAGTAAGAAATAATTATCCGATCGATTGTTTGTTGTCCTAAGGATCACCACCGGCACCCACACTCGTCTGACAGAATCCCATCGTTGCTCTCGTCCACCCTCAACTTTTATCAGCTTAAGAGTCCCACAAAGATCGCACAACACAACTTAAATATCTGAAATGACGCTAGGTTGGTCCCCCCCCCAGCCCGCTTTGCGACAGAAAAGCAATGGCCCATCGGCGAAGAGATCACCCGGCTCCTAGCTGTCACGTTCATCACGGACGTCACACACCCAGAGTGGCTCGCCAATCATGTCATTGTGCGCAATAAGAACATGTCCGGACTCATGTTTATTAGCTTCACCGATCTAAAAAACGAATGCCCAAAGGATTCGTTCCCTCTCCCTTAGGTTGATCTAGTCATAGACTCTACCGCAGGGTGAGAACACAACAAGAAATTTTTGGTAGCACGTCTGTTTTTTCTTTTGTTACTTTCTTTTTGCTTTTTTATTCAAAATATGTTTGAAAATTTTAGATATTGTTCGAACATTTCAAAACATGTTTCTTGTTTTTGAAAATTATTCTGATTTCCAAAAATGTTTGCATTTTTATTTTCTCTTAGGAATTAAAAAAAATCTGAAAGTTTTCAGTAATTCAAAAAATGTTCGTGTTTACAAAAAATGATCGAGACTTTAATAAATCTAACTACTTTTAATTTAAGTACATTGATTTGAAAATGTTTGAGTTCTTTTATAAATGTTCAGCAATTTTAGAAAATGTTCCAATTTTAAAAAATGTTTGAATTTTCAAACAACAATCATGTATTGAAAAAATATTTATAGATTCAAAAAAAGTTCATGTCTAAATATTTTGTGCACAAATTCAAAAAGCAAATCCAGATTTCAATTTTTTTACAGAATTAAAAAATGCTCCCTCTTTTAGATTTTCTTTAGTGTTTCAAAAAATGTTTCAATTTTTTTCAAAATTCCAAAAAAAAATCTATTTCCTAAATATCTTTCAAATTTTTAAAAAATAATTGTTTTTACAAAAAATGTTTGATATTTTCATAAATAAATCATGCTTTAGAAAAAAGTTCAACTTTCTAGAATTTTGTTCACAAATTCGAAAAGAAAAATGGGTTAAAAGTATTCACTTTTCAAAAAAAACTATCGCGTTTGAAATTTCAGGAAACATTCAGATCTAACTTTATTGATAGTTCTTAAACCCTCACGCTACAAATTAGTCAGCATTGGTCGATCAAATTAAACACCCAAGATTGGCAGCTCCGTTGGTTAGGAGGTTGAGGTCCTTTGAACCCAACTGGGCTTACGATTTTTTCAAATTTTCCACGTTGAATTCTCGCTGTTTGGCTGGCCCAATTGTCTGCCTATGTGTGCATCGCGCTGCTAGTCGGCGTAAAATGCGGTACATAGGAGCTCGGGTCCTCCTCTTCGGCGTAAAATGTGGTACATAGGAGCTCGGGTCCTTCTCTTCGGCGTTTCAAGTGCCTTTGTTGGTGGGCCGGCCCAAGAAGAAGCGCAAGCGATCTTCTGGTCTGGTCGCTCGATCATGTTTGACTTGTCGCGGTTGTCCTGTTGACTGGTCAACCATTGACTTTTGAAGACAATAAAAAAATCATGTATTAAAAAATGTTCTTGAATTTCAAAAGAAGTTCACAAACTTGAAAAAAGTTCATCATTTTCTAAAAAAGTACATAAAAGTTACAAAATCATCAAAATTGAAAAAAGTTATCGATTTTTAAAAAGTCGTCCAATTTGAAGGGAAAAAATATCGAATTTCAAAAATTCATCAATTTTGAGAAAAATCATTGTTTTTCTAATAATCACAATTTAAAATTTAGTCAAATTAAAATTTAAAAAATAAAAATAAAAAGAACAAAAAGGTCTAGTAAATCGAAAACGAAAAAATTGGCCAGGAAGTTTATGGAAGCTTCCCAAAACTGGGGTTTCCGCGTATTGAAAAATGAATAATTAGGTAAAACAAAGTAATCTTTCACAAGCGTTGAAGTAGGCCTAGTGGTTGCTTTGTTTCCCTCCTGTGGAAGAGGTCTCGAGTTTGAATCCAGCGCTCGCACATATTTTGAAAGTTAACAGAAAAAGGGTGAATGGGCCAGCCCATGCAGGATTGATAGAAAGGAAGTTGGAATGTGTGCTTGTCTGCACCTATAGGAAATCCCTAGGAGGTTACTATTGGGAAACCTTCCCCACCGTGAACCCCATGCTAGTCAAGCCCTCTTCTACCCTTTCGGCCCAACACCATCCCCTTTTACAAAGAAAAATAAAAGAGATTTTTTGGCCCCCTTGCCTTCGGTTGCCATCTTGGCACTGAGAGGTGGGGGACCTTGCATATTCAAGGGTTCTTTGTTCTTCGTCATCGTTTAGTGATCAACGTTTTATGTGAGAATAAATTAGTCTCGTTTTTTTGGTGGTGTCATGAGGGTAGAGAGTTTTCTATCCTCGTAGAACTGATTATTCAGATTTGATGAGTTTATACTGGTGTCTTAATTTTTTTTGTTGGTTTAATTCTTTGCGGGGTTGAAATATGTCATCAATATCATGCTGAAGATATTATGATCCGACGGTCTGCACTTCTAGGCAATAATCCCGGCCCAAGTAAGTTCATCGATCAAGGCTTTACATCTTTTAGGATTGGCGACTCAAGGCGCTTTCAAAAACCATTATTGGTAATGTTTGTGCGGGCTAAGGAGTGACAACTTCGTTGCTTCAGTCCAATTGCAGGCTCTTTACCGATGTCTTTGGAGCATTTCTTTTAACAGAGATTGATACTGCGAAGAAGGTGTTTCAAAGAGATTTGATTGTAATTCTTAGTAATGGAATTACTTCATATTTTTTGGATTTTAGATCCAAATCAGTGTACATGTATTTTTTATGAATATGAATAAAATTACATGTCTTTCTAAAAAAGAAAGTGTAAAAAAGATTAGGTGTGATATATATAAGTATTAAAAGTTTGTGATGAAAATTCTACTATACGTTGATTTTTGGGCCATTTTCAAGATTCGGCTATTAAAACAGTTACCATCTTCAAAACAAAAACGAAAAATGTCATGTTATGTAGGATAGAAATGACACATGTTAAAAGTAAAAATTAGCTGCGTGTCATAATTGAAAAGTGCTACCTACAAGTTAAATTCAAAATTCCATATTCTAATATTTTAAATTGTCATGATACCTACCATAAAATTGACATGGTATAACTGGTAAAATTGACATGGTCTAACTAATAAAATTGTCGTGGTATGATTAACAAATTTTCATGGTGTAAACAATAAATTTGCCATGGTATAATTAAATATATTCGTAGTGTAAATAATAAGATTGACATGGTCTAACTGAGAAAATTGCCATGGTCTGATTAATAAAATTGGTACGGTGTATAAATGAAATTGCCTTGGTATACAATAATGAAAATGTCATCCTACCCTCAAAACCTACCATGGTCTAAAAATGATATTGCCATGGTACCTACAAAAGATCTACCATGGTGTAACTAATAAAAAATTGGCATGGACTAATTGATAAAAGAACCATGGTATATGTAAGTCAAATTGCCATACCACATATAATAAGATTGCACATTGAAAGTTTAGAAGGAAAAAATCTCCTTTGAAAACACGTCAAAACTTAAAATGCGCTCTTCTAAAAACATAGCAACTTTTTGGATTTGCACTGGCACATGGTAAGAGTTAGGGAATTTTATTCTTTCAACATATGGAAAAAGTTGAGATTTTTTTGGCCAAATTTTCTGAAATTAAAAATCATATTAGCTTCAAAATATATGTAGCAAGTGTTACCACATTTGTTCACAAAACAACTTCAGTCCAAGTGGTAAGGACCCCGTCATTGCTTCAGAGGCCGCGTATTTGAGACCCGGTCGCCCCTCAGTGATATTGTGTGTGTGTGTGAGAGAGAGAGAGAGAGAGGGGGAGGGGGAGATATAGGGAAACCTGACACAACACAAGAGCCGATGCACTCGTTGGGACATGCCAGAAATTTGACGTTCGCCATATAGCATTTTGGAAAAGTTTTACGCACTTGTCAAATAGCAAAATGCCAATAAGTACGGATCCTCTGAAGTGAACCAGTTACCAAGGTAAGTGTAGTTTGCCAATGTTGTCTGGAGTTTTATCTTCATGTTTTAGTAATTCCAAAATTGTTAGGTCTTAGCTTTGTTGTGTTATCAGGTTTTCATCTTATAATGCTTGTGCTGATTGGGGTCGAGTACGATGATTTTCTTTAAACACAGTACAATCAAAGTCGCTCGCATACACGAGCATAAAGTCACCCATATGAACACACATATGCACACCCTACCCATCTGAGAACTTCCGAGAGACCGAGGCGGCATAACATCTTGAGATTTTACGAAGTCACCATCGGCGGCTCGCAGTCGACGGGAACGTCTCCTCCCACTGAACAGACATCACAGAGAGCTTGAAATAAATGCAGAAATAATGCAAGCACCAATGTCATATCTAGGTTTTCAACTTTGGTGAACAGAAGATATCACCGTCCTACTAACCATAAAACTGCAGATTAGTTTGCAAGTACGACGTGTTTTGATGCTCTAAACCCGCTTTCTCCCTTTCCTAGCCCGGTTAGAAAAGAACACAACAACAAATGTGTATATTGTTTTTCCGTATCTCTAGGCTCACTAGAAACAATCGATTTATCGCAAATTAATAAGCATCTGACGGCAATTTATTTTCGCTCGCATTTCTGAAGTTGAGAGCGTAGGACGATGCTCCAATTATCTCTATTTCCTGGAAGTTCCTGTAGCGGCGCAATCGACGGCTATTATGAGCCCGCAGAGGTCATGGTCGCCTTACTGTTTCCGGCAGCGGACAGGAAACCGCACAGTGAGCTGTGCAGGTCACCAAATCAACTACAGTCCACAGCGGCCGTTTCAACTTTGAGAGCACCGCGTTGAATTGACTAGCTGACACGCCGTTCCAAGGAAAGTAAAGAGAAGAGAAGAGGATTGGATTAAAGGAACATCATGATTGCCATGATTCTTCAGAAAATATAATGCACCCCTCGGTCATAAGTAAGAAATTATTGGCCGATCGATTGTCTCAGCGCCGGTGCTCGCGCTCGTCTGACAGAATCCCATCGCATGCATCTCCTGTGCTCGAAGAGGCAGAGATCATTGTGATCCGTGAGTACGCAGGCACGCACGCACAAGGCGTTCGTTTTTCTTCTGAGGAAGAAGAAACCATCCGAGTCGTCTCCGGGATCGGATGCTTGATGATTCAAGTGACGATTGGGTAGATAGGCGTTTTGTCTCTAGCCGGATGGTAGTTGAACTTCGTCGATTAGATAAAGCTAGATTTATCATCCGCAAACACAGCCCAGCCCATCCCGCAGCGAGGACACGAAGCAGCAAATGCCTGGCATGTGCAGCCAAATTCCACGTCACTCATGCCATGTGATCCACCGCAGCATGGAAAATCCCAGTGAGAAGTCTGGTCACTCACAGTTTCAAAGAAATAAATTCAAAAAATCCGGTGGCTACCTATTGCCTGGTTCGATCCTGGCAGTCGATTGGGCGACGAGCGGGCGAGATCACGCGAGACGGCACACGGACACGGGCCCTGCCGAAACCGACGGGCCCCACCGCGGTCACTGGCCCCTCGCTTCTGACCGCCTGCCGCCTGCTCATGAGCTCATCTATTACCCCGTCGATGCGAGGCAGCAGCGCCACCACCTTGTCCTCCTCCTCCTCCTCCCCGAAAGGCAAACGCCTCCCAAAAGAGTCTTTTTATTTGAGCGTCGAGAGTGAGACAATCAAGAGGAGTGAGGGAGTGGAGTGAGTGAGCTCGGCCTCTCTCTGGGTGTGATGGAATCGTTCAGTCTCCTCAAGTACCTGCGCGGAGGAGCGGTCGCCGGCAACCAGCGCGCGGCCGTCGCGGCCACGACCATAGCCGCGTCCGCGTGTGAGGACGGTGGCGAAGGAGGCGGTGGCGGTGGCGGCGGGGACGTTGTCGAGGACGACGCGGCCTTCTTCGACCTCGAGTTCGCGGTGCCAGGTGACGAGAGCGCCGCGTCGGACGCGGAGGAGGAGAGGGTCGAGTTCAATTTCTCCGTCGCCGGCGACGCCGCTTCCGGCGGCGAGGTGGTGGCTGTGGAACCGGTGGTGCCGGTCAGTGAGACTGAAAACGGCGTCGGGAAGGAGGCGGAGCCTGCTGCGACGGCAGAGGCCCCGGCGGCGTCGTTCCTCCGTCCGGCGACCAAGTTCCGGGTGCTGCTGCTTAAGCTGAGGAAGCCGAAGGTCCCCGCCCCGGCGGAAGGCAACGCGGGTGGTGCTGGAGGCGCTAGCGGTTCCCCGGCGCCCAAGACGAACCGCTTCTTGATCAAGTTCCGGGTGGACGACGCGCCGTTTGTGTCGCTCTTCACGCGTGACAACAGCTCTCGCACCTCCGACGCCGGCGCTGGCACCGGCGCAGCCAGGCCAGCAGTGCAGGCACCTCAGCCTTCCGACGCGGTGGCGATAACCGCCGAGGAGCGGCGCTTCGCCAAGGAGGTTATGCTCAAGTACCTGAACAAAATCAAGCCCCTGTACGTCAAGGTCTCCCGCCGCTACGGCGAGCGCCTACGGTTCGCCGGCGCCAGCGAGGGCGAGGAGACGGACGCGGAGCCCGAACCGTCGCCGTCCCCTTCCGCGACACCCTCCCCCGCCCCCTCCCAGCCTCGTGCCGCGCCAGCCCCGCCCCCACAGCCCGTCGTCGTCGCGTGCGGCGTGCGCGCTCCGCGAGCCAGCGTCCCGGCCGGTCTGAAGCAGGCGTGCAAGCGCCTCGGCAAGAGCCGGTCCGCGTCCTCGGCCGTGGCGGCCGCGCCGTCGCCGTCGGCCACACCACCGACCGCCGCGCAGCCGCAGCGCCGCGACGACTCGCTGCTGCAGCTGCAGGACGGCATCCAGGGCGCCATTGCGCACTGCAAGCGCTCCTTCAACGCGTCCAAAGGTACCACAAGCCCGATCCATTTTCCGTCCCCGCGTCCTGTGACGGCGGCAGGCATGGCCGAGCGATAGACGATAACATCTCTCTGCTTTCTCTCACAACCCGTAGGGTCCGAGTCGCCGCTGCTGAGGTCCATGACGGAGCCGAAGGCCGACGGCGCGGCCGACACCAAGGACGGCGTCGACGGCGCGTGAAGCGGGCCGTCCGGGCTCCGGAGTGGCGATCGCCGTACTCAATCAAATCTTAGCCTAGATGCTAGTAGCATTTTTAATACTACTTAGTTGGTGGTACTAGTATCATGATGCCGGATTAAGAAAACGTGCGCGCTCTCTTGTCTTGTCTTAACGTGGCAAAAGCTTGTCTTTTGGGCCGCGATGAACTCCTGGCGTATCCCCCTCGCCGCCGTCTAGATTCAATAATCTGGTGGTGCTAGTACGAGTAGTAGTAGTATGCATGTAAAATATTTCCATCCCCCAATGTCAAGTCCCTTTTCTACCAAGTAAATTGCTTGTTAACCCTTGTTGGTAGCGAGCATTTCATTTGAACTTCACATCTTTTGCGTGTAATGCGACTGGTCTGGACTGAACAGCGAGCGACAGTGCAAGGTCCTTGCGGTGTGACTTGTGTAAACACAAGGTTGCTGAGAAAAAGAGAGGTGTGTCGGACGGGCAGCTTTAGCACGAGGCTGCTGTCTCGTGGAATTCGGGGAAAACCATGGAGCAGGACGGAGAAAGGCTGATACGCGGCCGCGCTTTCCCAGCCGATTCTGCACGCACGCCCGGCCCGAGCTCGAGAAAGACGAGGCGTGTGCGACACCGCGCGTCGCCGTCGGCCGAAATCCACTGCCTTTTATCCCGGTCGACGGTGCACAGCCCGGCTGGCTTTCTGTCCGCTCCGAGACGTCCCGCCGGGCGGGCTTGGCGCGGCGCGGCGTGCTCGGCTCCGTGCCGTCCCGTCCGCCCGTCGCGTCGGCGGCATGGGGGCCTTGCCTTACTTGCCTTGACGCGTCTCGGTCGCCGGGAAAGGCGTGGGGGAGGAGACGGGCCGTGGACGCAGCGCAGGACGTGCTCCGGCCCGGCGCGGTGCCCGCGGCTGGCTGGCTATCTTTACGTGGCTTTGTCCCGGCGCGCGATTGTGTGGTCACTCACGCACTCGCGTGGGGATGGCGCCGCGCCGCACGGCGGAGAGGACGCCCTGCCACCGTGCCGCGTGACGGCCTGAGGACTGGCCACTAGTTCACCACTCGCTCGTGCATGCCATCTCTGGGCCGCCACGGTGCGCGTGTGCGCCGGGCATGCGCGTGGCTACTCATACATACCTCCTGGTAGTATGGGTAACATGCACGAGAGGTACGTGACTAGCGTACCACTGTGCGAGTGTGCATACAATCTCCCTAGTTATGGCCTGCCACGCATTGATTCGGGGACGGGGATCCCTACGGCGCCGCCTGTGGTTAAGCCCCCCGTCCAGTACCGCCTAGCAGTGCTACTCCGTGATCCCTGGTGTTTTCTTGGTACCTCGTGTATGTATGTACCGGGGCCATGCGTGCCAGTAGACCTGGCCATGGGCAGCCCGGCCCGGTCGGCCCGAAAAAGCCCGACCCGGCCCGGCCCGACCTTGCCCACGGGCCGGGCTTGGGCCTAGATTTCAGGCCCGGTGGCCGGGCCGGGCCGGGCCTGGGCCCGTCATTTTTACACATTAGTGAAGAAGCCCGGCCCGAGGCCCGAGGCCCGTCGGGCTTTTGCATGTTCGGGCCGGGCTCGGGCCCGATTTTTAGGCCCGATGGCCGGGCCGGGCCGGGCTCGGGCCTTGGTTTTTTGCACCGGGCTTGGGTCGGCCCGGCCCGGTCCGAGGTTTGGCCAGGTCTACGTGCCAGCCACTCAGCCTAGGAGGTAGTACTGTAGCAGCAGAGGTATACGCATGAAACTCGTTCATTTGGGCGAGGTTGCAGGATCATTGACTTAGTTTAGATCTAGATAGCGTGAGTGTCAGAGTAGCCCCCGCTTAACACGAGCCGTATCCACGCTCATGGGCGCCGGAGCTGGAAAGGAATCCAATGTCCTGCACCCTCTACTGGTCACCAGGCTAGCCACTGCATGTCCAATTGTCCATAAATGCAGCACTTCTCTCCAAGGGTACCCAAAAGAAACCAATACGTGAAAGCCGCATGCAGCAGCCACCCCTCACAGCATATCTTCTTTTTTAGGGGTCCCCAACTCCACCGTGTGATCTCAAACGGACGTCCGGTTTGCCCAGATTCTGTCCGTTTAGGTAGGGTGATAGGATCGTGTCCGGGCATGTCCTGGGATGAGGTGGCCTTGCGCCCAGCGCGGGGCCGCATCCGTTGGTCCCATCCTGTCCGCCTCCATTTTAAAAACAACAACGCCTTAAATTCAGGCCAGCGGCCTACACGTCATCGCCGGCAACACGGCCAGCGGCCTACACGTCCTCGCCGGCAACACGGCCAACGCTGAGACCACTCACGGGTCGTGCTTCAACGCTCTCTAATGCGACGCAATACGTGTTGCACTCTTGTTGGATAAACAACCATCTCTTTTGAATCGAGTTGATGCCACGGTTGCTTGTAATTTGGTAGGGCTCAAACATCTTCCTTTCATGGAATGTTTTGTGGACTCTCATCCAAAAAATAATGTCCTTTTGTTGCGCACCGGTCCTTGGATCTTGGCTAATCTCCATCCAACATTGACAAATCAACTTGTCATCGATATATGAACCCGTGTGAATGCTCTTCCTTCTCTGTTGTGCTTCCGCTCTTTGGGTGAGCTCGTCGATGAACAATGGCTCGTCCGAAATATCAATATCAATGACTTCTTCATCACCATCACCTTCGACGTAGATGTCATCGTCTTCATGCCACGAATCACCATGGTCGTAGTCAGCACCGTCGTCGGCCTCTTCTTCGGGAACGAACTGGTCGCGGCCATCCTGACTTTGGGTCTCGTCGGGGTCGTAGGAACGTCCATGCCCACCCTCGTAGATAACATCCTCCATGAACTGGTTGTAGAAGGGGTCGTCGACCGGTGCCGTTGGTGTTGGCATTCCGTCGAACAAGACGCGGGGGGACGGCATGGTGCCCGTAAACGCTGCCCGTGCTTGCTTTCTTTGCATCTCCACACACGGCCGGCCGCCACTGCTGGACCCAGGCGTGACGTTGAGGTCGATGACGGCTGAGGTGTGCGGGGTGGACGGCGGCATCACACCCACGTCCGACGAGAAACGGGTTTGCCCGTCGTGCCTTGGCGGGGGAAAGTCGGGCGACATAGGCATCGTCCGCGACTGGCAGTGCGCAGGCCGGGCGACCGACGAGCTTGTGCTCGCCGGGCCGACGGCCGGTGCAGGGAAACCGGCCGGACGGTAAACGCCAAGCATGAGGTGTTGGGGAACATAGTATTTTAAAATTTTCCTACGATCACGCAAGATCTATCTACCAGATGCATAGCAACGAGAGGGAAGAGTGTGTCTACGTACCCTCGTAGACCGGAAGCGGAAGCGTCAAGTGACGCGGTTGATGTAGTCGAACTTCTTCGCGATTCAACCGATCAAGCACCGAACATACGGCACCTCCGCGTTCAGCACACGTTCAGCTTGATGACGTCCCACGAGCTCTTGATCCAGTTGAGCTTCACGGGAGAGTTTCGTCAGCACGACGGCGTGGTGACGGATATGATGTATTCACCGGCGCAGGGCTTCGCCTAAGCACCGCGACGGTATGACCGAGGTGTGTTTCTGTGGAGGGGGGCACCGCACACGGCTGGAACAATTCAACTTGTTTGTCTTTGGGTGCCCCCCTGCCCCCGTATATAAAGGAGCAAGGGGGAAGGCCGGCCGGCCCTTCTATGGTGCGGCTAGGGGTGCAATCCTACTAGGAATAGGATTGCAATCCTATTCCTAGTAGGAACTACCAAAGAAGGAAGAGAGGGAAAGGAAAAGAAGGAGAGGTGGCGCCCCCCAATCCTAGTCCAACTAGGAACCCTATGTGGGGCGCCGGTCAGCCCCTATGGGCTGCCTCTCTCTTTTCCATAAGGCCCACTATGGACCATCCCCCCTCGTAGGGGGTTCCGGTAACCCCCTCCGGCAATCCCGTTAAATCCGAAACTTTTCCGGAACACTTCCGGTGTCCGAATATAGTCGTCCAATATATCAATCTTTATGTCTCGGACATTCCGAGACTCCTCGTCATGTCCGTGATCTCATCCGGGACTCCGAACTACCTTCGGTACATCAAAACTCATAAACTCATAATACCGATCGTCATCAAACGTTAAGCGTGCGGACCCTACGGGTTCGAGAACTATGTAGACATGACCGAGACTCATCTCCGGTCAATAACCAATAGCGGAACCTGGATGTTCATATTGGCTCCTACATATTCTACGAAGATCTTTTATCGGTCAAAACTGCATAACAACATACGTTGTTCCTTTTGTCATCGGTATGTTACTTGCCCGAGATTCGATCGTCGGTATCTCCATACCTAGTTCAATCTCGTTACCGGCAAGTCTCTTTACTCGTTCCGTAACACATCATCTCGTGACTAATTCATTAGTCTTTTGCTTGCAAGGCTTATTGTGATGTGTGTTACCGAGAGGGCCCAGAGATACCTCTCCGACACTCGGAGTGACAAATCCTAATCTTGATCTATGCCAACACCACGAATACTTTCGGAGACACCTGTAGAGCATCTTTATGATCACCCAGTTACGTTGTGACGTTTGATAGCACACAAGGTGTTCCTACGGTATTTGGGAGTTGCATAATCTCATAGTCATAGGAACATGTATAAGTCATGAAGAAAGCAATAGCAGTAAAACTAATCGATCATAGTGCTATGCTAACGGATGGGTCTTGTCCATCACATCATTCTCCTAATGATGTGATCCCGTTGATCAAATGACAACTCATGTCTATGGCTAGGAAACATAACCATCTTTGATCAATGAGCTAGTCTAGTAGAGGCATACTAGGGACATACTGTTTTGTCTATGTATCCACACATGTACTAAGTTTCCGGTTAATACAATTCTAGCATGAATAAAAGACATTTATCATGATATAAGGAAATACAAATAATATCTTTATTATTGCCTCTAGGGCATATTTCCTTCAGTCTCCCACTTGCACTAGAGTTAATAATCTAGCTCACATCGCCATGTGATTTAATACCGATAGTTCACATCGTTATGTGAATAACACCCATAGTTCACATCGCCATGTGACCAACACCCAAAGGGTTTACTAGAGTCAATAATCTAGTTCACATCTCTATGTGATCAATACCCAAGAGTAATAAGGTGTGATCATGTTTTGCTTGTGAGAGAAGTTTAGTCAACGGGTCTGTCACATTCAGATCCGTATGTATTTCGCAAATTTCTATGTCTACAATGCTCTGCATAGAGCTACTCTAGCTAATTGCTCCCACTTTCAATATGCATCCAGATTGATACTTAGAGTCATCTGGATTTAGTGTCAAAGCTTGCATCGGCGTAACCCTTTACGACGAACTCTTTATCACCTCCATAATCGAGAAACATTTCCTTAGTCATCCAGTTACTAAGGATAATTTTGACCGCTGTACAGTGATCTACTCCTGGATCACTATTGTACCTCCCTGTCAAACTCATGGCAAGGTACACAACATGTTTGGTACACAGCATGGCATACTTTATAGAACCTATGGCTGAGGCATAGGGAATGACTTTCATTCTCTCTATATTTTTCTGCCGTGGTCTGGCTTTGAGTCTTACTCAACTTCACACCTTACAAGTCAGACAAGAACTCCTTCTTTGACTGATCCATTTTGAACTACTTCAAAATCTTATCAAGGTATGTACTCATCGAAAGTCTTATCAAGCTTCTTGATCTATCTCTATAGATCTTGATGCCCAATATGTAAGCAGCTTCACCAAGGTCTTTCTTTGAAAAACTCCTTTCAAACACTCCTTTATGCTTTCCAGAAAATTCTACATCATTTCCGATAGACAATATGTCATTCACATATACTTATCAGAAAGGTTGTAGTGCTCCCACTCACTTTCTTGTAAATACAGGCTTCACCGCAAGTCTGTATAAATCTATATGCTTTGATCAACTTATCAAAGCGTATATTCCAACTCCGAGATGCTTGCACCAGTCCATAGATGGATCGCTGGAGCTTGCACATTTTGTTAGCACCTTTAGGATTGACAAAACCTTCTGGTTGCATCATATACAATTCTTCTTTAATAAATCCATTAAAGAATGCAGTTTTGTTATCCATTTGCCAGATTTCATAAAATGCGGCAATTGCCAACATGATTCAGACAGACTTAAGCATCGCTACAGGTGAGAAAGTCTCATCGTAGTCAATTCCTTGAACTTGTCGAAAACCTTTCGCAACAAGTCGAGCTTTGTAAACAGTAACATTACCGTCAGCGTCAGTCTTCCTCTTGAAGATCCATTTATTTTCGATGGCTTGCCGATCATCGGGCAAGTCAACCAAAGTCCACACTTTGTTCTCATACATGGATCCCATCTCATATTTCATGGCCTCAAGCCATTTTGCGGAATCTGGGCTCATCATCGCTTCCTCATAGTTCGTAGGTTCATCATGTTCCAGTAACATGAATTCCAGAACTGGGTTGCCGTACCACTCTGGTGCGGAACGTACTCTGGTTGATCTACGACGTTGAGCAGAAACTTGATCTGAAGTTTCATGATCATCATCATCAGCTTCCTCACTAATTGGTGTAGGAATCACTGGAACTAGTTTCTGTGATGTTCCACTTTCCAATTCGGGAGAAGGTACAATTACCTCATCAAGTTCTACTTTCCTCCCACTCACTTCTTTCGAGAGAAACTCCTTCTCTAGAAAGGATCCACTCTTAGCAACAAAGACCTTGCCTTCGGATCTGTGATAGAAGGTGTACCCAACAGTTTCTTTTGGGTATCCTATGAAGATTTACTTCTCCGATTTGGGTTCGAGCTTATCATGTTGAAACTTTTTCACATAAGCATCCCAATCCCAAACTTAAAAAAATGACAGCTTAGGTTTCTCGTCAAACCACAGTTCATACGCTGTCATCTCCACGGATTTAGATGGTGCCCTATTTAACGTGAATGTAGCTGTCTCTAATGCATAACCCAAAAACGATAGTGGTAGATCGGTAAGAGACATCATCGATCGCACCATATCTAATAAAGTACGGTTATGACATTCGGACACACCATTACACTGTGGTGTTCCAGGTGGCGTGAGTAGTGAAACTATTTCACATTGTTTTTAGTGAAGGCCAAACTTGCTAACTCAAATATTTTACCTCTACGATCATATCGTAGAAACTCTTATTTTCTTGTTACGATGATTCTCCACTTCACTCTGAAGTTCTTTGAACTTTTCAAATGTTTCAGACTTGTGCTTCATTAAGTAGATATACCCATATCTGCTCAAATCATCGGTGAAGGTCAGAAAATAACGATACCTGCCGCGAGCTTCAACACTCATTGGTCCGCATACATCAATATGTATGATTTCCAACAACTCTGTTGCTCGCTCCACGGTTCCGGAGAACGGAGTTTTAGTCATCTTGCCCATGAGGCATGGTTCGCAAGCACCAAGTGATTCATAATCAAGTGATTCCAAAAGTCCATCACTATGGAGTTTCTTCATGCGCTTTACACCAATATGACCTAAACGGCAGTGCCACAAATAAGTTGCACTATCATTATTAACCTTGCATCTTTTGGCTTCAATATTATGAATATGTGTATCACACGATCGAGATCCAACAAACCATTTTCATTGGGTGTATGACCATAGAAGGTTTTATTCATGTAAACAGAACAACAATTATTCTCTAACTTTACATGAATAACCGTATTGCAATAAACATGATCAAATCATATTCATGCTCAACACAAACACCAAATAACACTTATTTAGGTTCAACCCTAATCCCAAAAGTATAGGGAGTGTGCGATGATGATCATATCAATCTTGGAACTACTTCCAATACACATCGTCACTTCATCCTTTAACTAGTTTTTGTTCATTATGCAACTCCCATTTCAAGTTACTACTCTTTAGCAACTGAACCAATATCAAATACCGAGGGGTTGCTATGAACACTAGTAAAATACACATCAATAATCTGTATATCAAATATACCTTTGTTCACTTTGCCATCCTTCTTATCTGCCAAATATCTAGGGCAGTTCCACTTCTAGTGACCATTTCCTTTGCAGTAGAAGCACTTAGTTTCAGGCTTGAGTTTAGCTTTGGGTTTCTTCACGGGAGTGACAACTTGCTTGTCATTCTTCTTGAAGTTCCCCTTCTATCCCTTTGCCCTTTACTTGAAACAAGTGGTCTGGTTAACCATCAACACTTGATGCTCTTTCTTGATTTATACCTTCGCCGATTTCAACATCGTGAAGAGCTCGGGAATTACTTTCGTCATCCCTTGCATATTATAGTTCAGCACGAAGTTCTACTAACTTGGTGATAGTGTCTAGAGAACTTTGTCAATTACTATCTTATCTGGAAGATTAACTCCACTTGATTCAAGCAATTGTACTACCCAGACAATCCGAGCACATGCTCACTGGTTGAGCTATTCTCCTCCATCTTGTAGGCAAAGTATTGTCAGAGGTCTTATACCTCTCGACACGGGCATGAGTATGAAATACTAATTTCAACTCTTGGAACATCTTATATGCTCCGTGGCGTTTCAAAACGTTTTTGAAGTCCCGGTTATAAGCCGTAAAGCATGGTGCACTAAACTATCAAGTAGTCATCATATCGAGCTTTTGTCAAAACGTTCATAACGTCTACATCTGCTCCTGCAATAGGTCTGTCACCTAGCGGTGCATCAAGGACATAATTCTTCTGTGCAGCAATGAGGATAATCCTCAGATCACGGAACAATTCCGCATCATTGCTACTAACATCTTTCAATTTGGTTTTCTCTAGGAACATATGAAAAATAAACGAGGAGCAACATCGCGAGCTATTGATCTACAACATAGATATGCTAATACTACCAGGACTAATTTCATGATAAATTAAAGTTCAATTTAATCATATTACTTAAGAACTCCCACTTAGATAGACATCCCTCCGGTCATCTAAATGATCACGTGATCCAAATCAACTAAACCATGTCCGATCATCACGTGAGATGGAGTAGTTTCAATGGTGAACATCTTATGTTGATCATATCTACTATATGATTCATGCTCGACCTTTCGGTCTCCAGTGTTCTGAGGCCATATCTGCATATGCTAGGCTCGTCAAGTTTAACCCGAGTATTCTGCGTGTGCAAAACTGGCTTACACCCGTTGTATTTGAACGTAGAGCTTATCACACCCGATCATCACGTGGTGTCTCGGCACGACGAACTTTCGCAACGGTGCATACCCAGGGAGAACACTTATACCTTGAAATTTAGTAAGGGATCATCTTATAATGCTACCGTCGTTCTAAGCAAAATAAGAAGCATAATAAGATAAACATCACATGCAATAAAAATATGTGACATGATATGGCCATCATCATCTTATGCTTTTGATCTCCATCTCCAAAGCACCGTCATGATCACCTTCGTCACCAGCGCGACACCTTGATCTCCATCGTAGCATCGCTGTCGTCTCGCCAACTATTGCTTCTACGACTATCGCTACCGCTTAGTGATAAAGTAAAGCAATTACATGGCGATTGCATTTCATACAATAAAGCGACAACCATATGGCTCCTGCCAGTTGCCGATAACATTACAAAAACATGATCATCTCATACAAAACCGTATAACTCATCATGTCTTGACCATATCACATCACAACATGCCCTGCAAAAACAAGTTAGACGTCCTCTACTTTGTTGTTGCAAGTTTTACGTGGCTGCTACGGGCTTAGCAAGAACCGTTCTTACCTACGCATACAAAACCACAACGATGTTTCGTCAAGTATGTGTTGTTTTAACCTTCACAAGGACCGGGCGTAGCCACACTTGATTCAGCTAAAGTGAGAGAGACAGACACCCGCCAGTCACCTTTAAGCAATGAGTGCTCGTAACGGTGAAACTAGTCTCGCGTAAGCGTACGCGTAATGTCGGTCCGGGCCGCTTCATCTCACAATACCGCCGAAGCAAAGTATGACATGCTGGTAAGCAGTATGACTAGTATCGCCCACAACTCATTGTGTTCTACTCGTGCATATCATCTACGCATAGACCTGGCTCATGATGCCACTGTTGGGGAACGTAGTATTTTAAAATTTTCCTACGATCACGCAAGATCTATCTACCAGATGCATAGCAACGAGAGGGAAGAGTGTGTCTACGTACCCTCGTAGACCGGAAGCGGAAACGTCAAGTGACGCGGTTGATGTAGTCGAACTTCTTCGCGATTCAACCGATCAAGCACCGAACGTACGGCACCTCCGCGTTCAGCACACGTTCAGCTTGATGACGTCCCACGAGCTCTTGATCTAGTTGAGCTTCACGGGAGAGTTTCGTCAGCACGACGGCATGGTGACGGATATGATGTATTCACCGGCGCAGGGCTTCGCCTAAGCACCGCGACGGTATGACCGAGGTGTGTTTCTGTGGAGGGGGGCACCGCACACGGCTGGAACAATTCAACTTGTTTGTCTTTGGGTGCCCCCCTGCCCCCGTATATAAAGGAGCAAGGGGGGAGGCCGGCCAGCCCTTCTATGGTGCGGCTAGGGGTGCAATCCTACTAGGAATAGGATTGCAATCCTATTCCTAGTAGGAACTACCAAAGAAGGAAGAGAGGGAAAGGAAAAGAAGGAGAGGTGGCGCCCCCCAATCCTAGTCCAACTAGGAACCCTAGGTGGGGCGCCGGCCAGCCCCTATGGGCTGCCTCTCTCTTTTCCATAAGGCCCACTATGGACCATCCCCCCTCGTAGGGGGTTCCGGTAACCCCCTCCGGTAATCCCGTTAAATCCAAAACTTTTCCGGAACACTTCCGGTGTCCGAATATAGTCGTCCAATATATCAATCTTTATGTCTCGGACATTCCGAGACTCCTCGTCATGTCCGTGATCTCATCCGGGACTCCGAACTACCTTCGGTACATCAAAACTCATAAACTCATAATACCGATCGTCATCAAACGTTAAGCGTGCGGACCCTACGGGTTCGAGAACTATGTAGACATGACCGAGACTCATCTCCGGTCAATAATCAATAGCGGAACCTGGATGTTCATATTGGCTCCTACATATTCTACGAAGATCTTTTATCGGTCAAAACCGCATAACAACATACGTTGTTCCTTTTGTCATCGGTATGTTACTTGCCCGAGATTCGATCGTCGGTATCTCCATACCTAGTTCAATCTTGTTACCGACAAGTCTCTTTACTCGTTCCGTAACACATCATCTCGTGACTAACTCATTAGTCTTTTGCTTGCAAGGCTTATTGTGATGTGTGTTACCGAGAGGGCCCAGAGATACCTCTCCGACACTCGGAGTGACAAATCCTAATCTTGATCTATGCCAACACCACGAATACTTTCGGAGACACCTGTAGAGCATCTTTATGATCACCCAGTTACGTTGTGACATTTGATAGCACACAAGGTGTTCCTACGGTATTTGGGAGTTGCATAATCTCATAGTCATAGGAACATGTATAAGTCATGAAGAAAGCAATAGCAGTAAAACTAATCGATCATAGTGCTATGCTAATGGATGGGTCTTGTCCATCACATCATTCTCCTAATGATGTGATCCCGTTGATCAATTGACAACTCATGTCTATGGCTAGGAAACATAACCATCTTTGATCAATGAGCTAGTCTAGTAGAGGCATACTAGGGACATACTGTTTTGTCTATGTATCCACACATGTACTAAGTTTCCGGTTAATACAATTCTAGCATGAATAAAAGACATTTATCATGATATAAGGAAATACAAATAATATCTTTATTATTGCCTCTAGGGCATATTTCCTTCATGAGGAGGGCGTGCGCTTTGTTGACGATGTCCGTCTTCTCGTCGGCCTCGGCCTTGCGCCGCGCGGCCACCCTCGGCTCGCGCTCGGGGGCGAACTTAGCCGCGGCGTCATTACCCTTGACGACCGCCCTCCGGTTCCTCCTTTTCGCCGATTCCGCGTCCAGCTTGGCGATCTCCTCCGGCGTGCACTCCGACCGCGGCTTCCTTGGCCCCTTGGCCGCCTTCTTCTTCACTTTTGGGGGCGGGTCGACGGCCAGGCCGCCGGGATTCGGCTGGGCATCGGCCATGGATGGGGGAGGCGGGGCGGCGGGAGGGACGTGGGAGGGGCGCGGGAAATGGCGCCAAAATGGGTGCGGGTGAGGTTTTGCTTTGTGCGACCGACAGGCGGGCCAGGGGAGGACAAGCGCGCGCATCCTGCCCGTCCGCGCGCTGTCCGTTTCACCCCAAAATCGGCGCATACTTGGGCCGGGGATGGTACGTCCGTTTGCTCCCGCGCGCTGGGCCGCCTCGTTTTGCCGTTTTACCCCAAACGGACGGGGCCAGACAGGATGGGGTCGCGCGGTGGAGTTGGCCTCACAACATCTCTAGCAGATGCGCCCCCGCCCATATATTTGCGGGCACCGAAACTGATGTTGCATATTTGCATCAACCCGTATTTTTCACGGACGGCCCGCAAACCGTCGCTTCTGCTGCTATATGTACGGGAAGGGGGCGTTTTAGGGTTTCCGTCTCGGATAGATCTGACATCCTCCGCCACAATCTTAAGTCCCCATGCCACCGTCGTTTCTTACCTCAGGCGAGCTCATTCGCCCCCCTCCCCCTCAATCATGTTGGGAGAAGGTCGCAGACACGAGCGCCGACAAGCATGTTGTATATTTGCATTGGCCCGTATTTGTTTTACAGACGGCCAGCAAACCGTCGCTTCCGCTGCTATATGTACGGGAAATGGGGCGTTTTAGGGTTCCCGTCTCGGGTAGATCCGACATCCTCCGCCGCAATTCTCTTCCCCACCGTCACCATCGTTTGTTAGCTCTCGCGAGGTCATTCGGTCGGTACCACCACCCCTCATACTCCCGCGATCATGGTGGGAGAAGGTCGCGGACACGAGTGTGGCAGCGCAAGCATGGCCGATAGCTTCAGATGTCCTGCCGTCGTGCCGTGGCGCTCGGCGTAGCCGCGCTACTGGGATGCCCTCTTCGAAAGCAGTCGCAACCGCGCGTGTCGGCGCATCAACGAGCTCCAGAACACGCTCCGGCCGACGATGAGGAAGCATCCGAGGTGGAGATCGCGTGCTTCGCCATGAAGGAGGCGTTGGAGGCCAGAGAAGAGGACGGCGCATGCAGAGTACGTGCTCGCCTACACCCTATACCACTCGGCACACGAGTTCTTTCTCGATGTGAAGCCGTGAGCCGCCGTCGACCCTCCGTCGTTTCTAGTTTTTGAGTTTCTTTGTTTCTTATGAACTCTTGCGAGGTCCGGGTTATCTATGTAGCGGGAACTGATGACCCACAAGTATAGGGAATCAATCGTAGTCCTTTAGATAAGTAAGAGTGTCGAACCCAACGAGGAGTAGAAGGAAATGACAATCGGTTTTTAGCAATGTAATTTCCGCAAGGACTGAAATTGTTGGTAGCAAGTTGTTTAATAGCAAGGTAATTTGTAACGGGTAGCAAGTAACAAGTGTAGCAAAGGTGCAGCAAAATGGTCCAATCCTTTTTATAGCAAAGGACAAGGCTGGACAAATTCTTATATAAAGCTAAACGCTGCCGCGGACACATGGGAATTTCCGTCAAGTTAGTTTTCATCATGCTAATATGATTCGCGTTCGCTACTTTGATAATTTGATATGTGGGTGGATCGGTGCTTGGGCGCTGTCCTTACTTGGACAAGCCTCCCACTATGATTAACCCCTCTCGCAAGCATCCGCAACTACGAAAGAGAATTAAGATAAATCTAACCATAGCATTAAACATGTGGATCCAAATCAGCCCCTTACGAAGCAACACATAAACTAGGGTTTAAGCTTCTGTCACTCTAGCAACCCACCATCTACTTGCTACTTCCCAATGCCTTTCTCTAGGCCCAAATCATGGTGAAGTGTCATGTAGTCAACGTTCACATAACACCACTAGAGGAAAGACAACATACATCTTCTCAAAATATCGAACGAATATATAATTCACATGATTAATTATAACAAGACTTCTCCCATGTCCGGAGGAGCAAAATTAACTACTCACAAAGCATGCTCATGTTCATGATCAAATGAGTATTAAATATCATTAAGTACATGAACATATTATCTTTCACCAAATAAACCAACTAGCATCAACTACAAGGAGTAATCAACACTGCTAGCAACCCACACGTACCAATCTGAGGTTTTGAGACAAAGATTGAATACAAGAGATGAACTAGGGTTTGAGAGGAGATGGTGCTGGTGAATATGTTGATGAAGATTGGCCCTCCCACGATTAGAGGATCGTTGGTGATGATGATGGCTTCGGGTTCCCCCTCCTGGAGGGAAGTTTCCCCAGCAGAATCGCTCTACCGGAGATCTAGATTGGTTCTGCACAGGTTCCGCCTCGAGACGGCGGCGCTTCGTCCCGAAAGTGCTCCTCTTTTTTTTATTAGGTCAAAACCCTTCATATAGCAGAAGATGGGCATCGAATGATGACCAGGGGGCCACAACCTCAGGGGGCGCACCCTAGGGGTAGGGCTCGCCCCAGGCTTGTGGCCACCTGGTGGGTCCCCTTCTGGTAATTCTTTCCCCAATATTTTTTATATATTCCAAAATAATTCTGATGGGTAACGTAGCATGCAATTTGAAAAAAATTCCTATGCTCAAGCAAGATCTATCTAGGGGATGCATAGCAACGAGAGGGGGAGAGGGTGTCTACGTACAATCGTAGACCAAAATCGGAAGCGTTTGACAACACGGTTGATGTAGTCGAGCTTCTTCTCGTTCCGACCGATCAAGCACCGAACGTACGACACCTTCGAGTTCTGCACACGTTCAGCTCGATGACGTCCCTCGAACTCTTGATCCAGCAAAGTGTTGAGGAAGTAGACGAGTTCCGTCAGCACGACGACGTGGAGACGGTGATGGTGATGTGCTCTGCGTAGGGCTTCGCCTAAGAAGTACGTAGATTTGACCGAGGGTGTAATCTGTGGAGGGGGGCGCCGCACACGGCTAACAATTGTCGGTGTGTGTTGTAGGCGCCCCTCCCCACAAATATATAGGTGGGAGGGGGGAGCAGACATAGGGCGCACCAAGTAGGAGGAATCTGAAGGAAATATGCCCTAGAGGGAATAATAAAGTTGTTATTTATATTTCCTTATATCTTGATAATTGTTTATTATTCATGCTAGAATTGTATTAACCGCAAACATAATACATGTGTGAATATATAGACAAACAAAGTGTCACTAGTATGCCTCTATTTGACTAGATCGTTGAATCAAAGATGGTTATGTTTCCTAGCCATAGACATGTGTTGTCATTTGATTAATGGGATCACATCATTGGTGAATGATGTGATTGACTTGACCCATTCCATTAGCTTAGCACTTGATCATTTAGTTTTACTGCTATTACTTTCTTCATGACTTATACATGTTCCTTTGACTATGAGATTATGCAACTCCCGAATAACCGGAGGAACACCTTGTGTGCTATCAAACGTCACAACATAATTAGGTGATTATAAAGATGCTCTACAGGTGTCTCCGAAGGTGTTTGTGGTGTTGGCATAGATCGAGAATAGGATTTGTCACTCCGAGTGTCGGAGAGGTATCTCTGGGCCCTCCCGGTAATGCACATCACTATAAGCCTTGCAAGCAAATGACTAATGAGTTAGTCACGAGATAATGCATTACGGAACGAGTAAAGAGACTTGCCGGTAACGAGATTGAACTAGGTATTTAGATACCGATGATCGAATCTCGGGCAAGTAACATACCGATGACAAAGGGAACAACGTATATTGTTATGCGGTTTGACCGATAAAGATGTTCGTAGAATATGTAGGAACCAATATGAGCATCCAGGTTCCGCTGTTGGTTATTGACCGGAGATGATTCTCGGTCATGTCTACATAGTTCTCGAACCCATAGGGTCCGCACGCTTAATGTTTGGTGACGATCGGTATTATGAGTTTATGAGTTTTGATGTACCGAAGGTAGTTCGGAGTCCAGGATATGATCACGGACATGACGAGGAGTCTCGGAATGTCCGAGACATAAAGATCGATATATTGGAAGCCTATATTTGGACATCGGAATGGTTCCGGGTAAAATCGGGATTTTACCGGAGTACCAGAAGGTTACCGGAACCCCCCGGTAAGTATATGGGCCTTATTGGCCCATAGTGGAGAGAGAGAGAGAGGAGACCAGGGTAGGCCGCGCTCCCCCTCTACCTCCAGCCTGAATTGGACTAGGAGGGGAGGGGCGGCGCCCTCCTTTTCCTTCCTCTCTCCCTCTCCTTCCTTCTCTCCTAGTCCAACTAGGGAAGGGGGGAATCCTACTCCCGGTGGGAGTAGGACTCCACCTAGGCACGCCATAGAGGGTCGGCCTCACCCCCTCCTCCACTCATTTATATACGGGGGTGGGGGCACCCCATGGACACACAAGTTGATCATTGATCTTTTAGCCGTGTGCAGTGCCCCATTCCATAGAAACACACCTCGGTCATATCGTTGCAGTGCTTAGGCGAAGCCCTGTCTCGGTAACTTCATCATCACTGTCATCACGCTGTCATGCTGACGGAACTCTCCCTCGAAGCTCTACTGGATCATGAGTTCCTGGGATGTCACCGATCTGAACGTGTGTAGATCGCGGAGGTACGGTACATTTGGTACTAGGATCGGTCGATCGTGAAGACGCATGACTACATCAACTGCGTTGTCATAACGCTTCCGCTTACGATCTACGAGGGTACGTGGATGACACTCTCCCCTCTCATTGCTATACATCACCATGATCTTGCGTGTGCGTAGGGAAATATTTTGAAATACTACGTTCCCCAACAGAATCCTACTAGGGCCCATAGTCCAATTCGCCCCCCCCCTTTACCATGTTTTCCATCAGAGAGATAAGGGGAGAAGGAAGAAGTGAAGGAAGGAGGAGAGGAGAGAAGGAAGGAGGGGGCGCCGCCCCTCTTCCCTACTCCCACTCGGCCTCCTACCATATGAGGGGCGCCAGTGATGACCCACAAGTTTAGGGGATCTATCGTATCCTTTCGATAAGTAAGACTGTCAAACCCAACGAGGAGCAGAAGGAAATGATAGGCAGTTTTCAGTAAGGTATTTTCTGCAAGCACTGAAATTATCGGTAACACATAGTTTTGTGATCAGGTAATTGGTAGCAAGTGACAAATAGTAAAAGTAAATAAGGTGCAGCAAGATGGCCCAATCCTTTTTGTAGCAAAGGACAAGCCTGGACAAACTCTTATATGAAAGAAAGCGCTCCCGAGGACACATGGGAATTATCATCAAGCTAGTTTTCACCACGTTCATATGATTCGCGTTTGTTACTTTGATAATTTGGTATGTGTGTGGACCGGTGCTTGGGTGCTGCCCTTACTTAGACAAGCGTCCCACTTATGATTAACCTCTATTGCAAGCATCCACAACTACAATAGAAGTATTAAGGTAAACCTAACCATAGCATGAAACATATGGATCCAAATCAGCCCCTTACGAAGCAACACATAAACTAGGGTTTAAGCTTCTGTCACTCTAGCAACCCATCATCTACTTATTACTTCCCAATGACTTCCTCTAGGCCCAAACAATGGTGAAGTGTCTTGTAGTCGATGTTCACATGACACCACTAGAGGAAACACAACATACATCTCATCAAAATATTGAACGAATACCAAATTCACATGACTACTTATAGCAAGACTTCTCCCATGTCCTCAGGAACAAACATAACTACTCACAAAGCATATTCATGTTCATAATCAGAGGGGTATTAATATGCATAATGGATCTGAACATATGATCTTCCACCAAGTAAACCAACTAGCATCAACTACAAGGAGTAATCAACACTACTAGCAACCTATAGGTACCAATATGAGGTTTTGGTACAAATATTGGATACAAGAGATGAACTAGGGTTTGAGAGGAGATGGTGCTGGTGAAGATGTTGATGAAGATAACCCTCCCCAAGATGGGAGAGTTTTTGGTGATGACGGCGATGACGATTTCCCCCTCCCGGAGGGAAGTATCCCCGGAAGAATAGCTCCGCCGGAGCCCTAGATTGGTTCTGCCAAGGTTCCGCCTCGAGACGGCGGCGTTTTGTACCGAAAGGATCCTTATGATTTTTCGCAGGTCAAAACACCTCATATAGGAGAATATGGGCATCGAGGGGTCACCGACTGGACCACGAGGCAGGGGGGTGCGCCCCCACCCTTGTGGACAGGTGGTGGCCCCCTGGCAGATCTCTTTCGCTAGCTATTTTTTATATTTTCCGAAACGGTGTTTTGTGGATTTTTTGAGCTTTTTGAGTTGTGCATAATAGGTCTCCAATGTTTGCTCCTTTTCCATCTCAGAATTCCAGCTGCCCGCATTCTCCCTCTTCATGTAAACCTTGTAAAATAAGAGAGAAAAGGCATAAGTATTGTGACATAACGTGTAATAACAGCCCATAGTGCAATAAATATCAACATAAAAGCATGATGCAAAATGGACGTATCAACTCCCCCAAGCTTAGACCTCGCTTGTCCTCAAGCGAAAGCCGATATCCAAAAATATGTCCACATGTTTAGAGATAGAGGTGTCGATAAAAATAAAATACGGACATGAGGGCATCATGATCATTCTCATAAAAGCGACACACACACACACACACACACACGTATATATATATATATATATATATATATATATATATATATATATATATATATATATATATATATATATATATATATATATATATATATATATATATATATATATATATATATATATATATATGACTCTTATGCTAAGGTAACAATTCATGTCAAGTATGAATCAGAAACTTCATTGAAAACCAACAAACTATGATCTCAGTTATTGAAGCAATTGCAATTTATCATAACAACGGAAAGAGTCAATATAAGAGCTTTTCAGCAAGTCCACATACTCAACTATCATCTAGTCTTTCACAATTGCTCACACTCACGCAATACTTATGGGTATGGAGTTTTAATCGGACACAGAGAAAGATAGGGGCTTATGGTATTGCCTCCCAACCTTTTACCTCATGGGTAATGTCAACAGTAATGGACCATGATAACTTACATCCAGATGGGTATATATGTCACGATCTTTCTAACACAATGTGCTTGTCAAAGGATAAAATGTAAAAAGGAAAGGTGGGAATCACCTTGACTATTATAAGGCAAGAATAATAGATAGGCCCTTCGCAGAGGGAAGCAGAGGTTGTCATGTGCTTTTATGGTTGGATGTACAAAATCTTAGCGCAAAAGAACGTCACTTTATATTGCCACTTGTGATAGGGACCTTTATTATGCAGTCTGTCGCTTTTATTACTTCCATATCACAAGATCGTATAAAGCTTATTTTCTCCACACTAATAGATCATACATATTTTAGAGTGTTTGCAACAATGACAACTTACTTGAAGGATCTTACTCAATCCATAGGTAGGTATGGTGGACTCTCATGCTAAAACTGGGTTTAAGGATGTATGGAAGCACAAGTAGTATCTCTACTTGGTGCAAGAAGTTTTGGCTAGCATGAGGGGGAAAGGCAAGCTCAACTTGTTGGATGATCCATGAAAATATACTTTATTTCGGATATAAGAAAACATAACCCATTATGTTGTCTTCCTTGTCCAACATCAACTCTTTTGCATGTCATATTTTAATGAGTGCTCACAATCATAAAAGATGTCCAAGATAGTAATTCTTTTATGTGAAACCTCTCTTTGTTTATTACTTCCTATTAATTGCAACGATGACCAAAACTAGGTTTGTCAACTCTCAACAACTTTTATTCATCATACTCTTTATGTGTGAAGTCATTACCTTTCATAAGATCAATATGATCTCTTTGATACTTTTTATATTTTATCTTATTCTCTCATGACCATAGCAAGGAAATCAAGCCCTTGACTCAACACTAATCTTTATTATATAGCTCGCGGACTCGATTACAAAGATAAAGATCAAAAAGCAAAAGCTCACAAATAGATCATGCTAACTTTATTCAACTAGATCAAGATATTACAAAAAGGATTGAACTAAGAAAAACGGTAAAGATAGGAGTGTGATGGTGATACGATACCGGGGCACCTCCCCCAAGCTTGGCGGTTGCCAAGGGGAGTGCCCATACCCATATGATTATGTCTCCTTCTTCGGAGGTGGTGATGATGGAGTTGTTGATGACGTAGGCTTGTCGTCCATCTTCCAAGGCATGGGCTCACCATCATAGAAGGATGATTGAGTCTCCGGGATCCTCAAATCTGCAGCCAAACTCATCTTCTTGAATCTATATTCATACTCACAATTTTGGTTTTGCAGGTCATAGATCTGGGCGTTGAGGTGCTCGATTTTCTCTTGGAGCTTGGAGATAGCCTCCCCAACGATCTTGGCATCCAACTTGTGGTTGTTGGCGAGCTCCGTGATCATCATGTGGTTGGCGTTGAGTCCTCATTCCACCATACCTTGGCACTTGAAAACTTGCTGCTCCATTGCTTCGAGTCTTGTCTCCATGCTTCCGGTCCTCCTTGGTCCCTCAACATCGTGGATGTGTAGCACCCCCTCACGCACCTCAATGGTTTGAGGGTGATGCAACACCTCCACGGGGTAGGGGTTGATGACCTTCTCAAAGAACTTGTCCTTGGGGGTGCTGAAAGACATCATGATGATCTAGATCTGTCAGAAACAACAGCTCGAAACGAAAATAGAGGATTTTTGCATGATACGGTGGTCAAAACCTTCGGGAGAATATATAGTGAATTTTTACCAACCAAAAGAAGTAACATGCAAGAAATCGGAGTCCGGGAGGCACACGAGGTGCCCACGAGGCAAGGGGGCGCGCCTAGGGGGGTAGGGCGCGCCCTCCACCCTCGTGGACGCCTCGTGTCCTTTCCGGACTGCCTCTTATTTTTATATTTTTCTAAATATTCCAAAACGGTGACAAATTGCCATTAGAACTATTTTGGAGTCGGTTTACTTACCGTACCACATACCTCTTCCTTTTCGGGGTCTGAATCATTCTGAAAGTGTCCCTTATGTATTCCTTCAGGGTTACGGTTTCAATAACATTGGTTTCAACATTTATAGGGTTACCTGAGATATAATGTTATATTCTTTGACCGTTCACCACCTTCAGATTTGTGCCTTCTAAGTTGTTGATTTTTATGGCACCGGAACGATAGACCTCCTTGATAACGTAAGGATCTTCCCATTTAGAGAGAAGTTTTCCTGCAAAAAATCTTAAACGAGAGTTGTATAGCAAGACATAGTCACCTACGTTAAACTCACGTTTTTGTATCCTTTTGTCATGCCATCTTTTAACCTTTTCTTTAAACAGCTTGGCATTCTCATAAGCTTGGTTCTCCATTCATCAAGCGAGCTAATGTCAAATAACCTCTTCTCACCGGCAAGTTTGAAATCATAATTGAGCTCTTTAATAGCCCAATATGCCTTGTGTTCTAGCTCAAGAGGTAAATGACATGCTTTTCCATGAACCATTTTATATTGAGACATACCCATAAGATTTTTGTATGTAGTTCTATAGGCCCATAATGCATCATCAAGTTTCTTGGACCAATTCTTTCTAGACCTATTAACTGTCTTTTGCAAAATTAATTTCAGTTCTCTGTTACTTAGTTCTACTTGACCACTAGATTGTGGGTGGTAAGGGGATGCAATTCTATGGTTAACATCATACTTAGCAAGCATTTTACGGAAAGCACCATGAATAAAGTGTGAACCACCATCAGTCATTAAGTATCTAGGGACTCCAAACCTCGGAAAAATAACTTCTTTAAGCATCTTAATAGAGGTGTTGTGATGAGCACTACTAGTTGGAATAACTTCTACCCACTTAGTAACGTAATAAACAGCAACTAAAATATGTGTATACCCATTAGAGGAAGGAAACGGTCCCATATAATCAAATCCCCAGACATCAAATGGTTCAATAACAAGTGAATAATTCATAGGCATTTCTTGACGTCTACTAATATTACCAATTCTTTGACAGTCATCACAAGATAAGACAAACTTACGAGCATCCTTGAAGAGAGTAGGCCAATAAAAACCAGATTGCAATACTTTATGTGTAGTTCTATCTCCAGCATGGTGTCCTCCATAAGCTTCGGAGTGGCACTTGCGTAGGATCTGTTCTTGTTCATTCTCAGGTACACAACGTCTAATAAGACCATCTACTCCTTCTTTATAAAGCTGTGGGTCATCCCAGAAGTAATGTCTTAAATCATAGAAGAACTTTTTATTTTGCTGGTATATGAAACTAGGTGGTATAAACTTAGCAACAATGTAATTAGCATAATTAGCATACCATGGAGTAGTATGAGAAGCATTTATGATAGCTAATTGTTCATCAGGAAAGCTATCATCAATAGGTAGTGGGTCATCAAGAATATTCTCTAGCCTAGACAAGTTGTCTGCAACGGGGTTCTCAGCTCCCTTTCTATCAGTAATATGCAAATCAAATTCTTGCAGCAAGAGAACCCATCTAATAAGTCTAGGCTTAGCATCTTTATTTTCCATAAGGTATTTGATAGCAGCATGATCAGTGTGAATAGTTACTTTAGAATCAACAATATAAGGTCTAAACTTATCACAAGCAAATACGACTGCTAAAAACTCCTTCTCAGTAGTAGCATAATTTTTGTGGACACTGTCTAAGAGTTTTACTAGCATATTGGATAACATTCAATTTCTTATCAACTCTTTGTCCTAGAATAGCACCTACAGCATAATCACTAGCATCACACATAATCTCAAAGGGTAAATTCTAGTTTGGAGGATGGACAATAGGTGCAGAGATCAATGCTTTCGTAAGTATTTTAAATGATTCTAAACCATCATCAAAGACAAAAGGAACATCTTTTTGTAAGAGATTAGTCAAAGGCCTAGAGATTTTGGATAAGTCCTTAATGAACCTCCTATAAAACCCGGCATGACCAAGGAAACTTCGTATACCTTTGATGTCCTTGGGACATGGCATCTTTTCAATAGCATCAACTTTAGCTTTGTCAACTTCAATACCTCTTTCAGAAATTTTATGCCCCAAGACAATGGCTTCATTAACCATAAAATGGCACTTTTCCCAATTCAAGACAAGATTAGTTTCTTCACATCTCTGCAAAACTCGATCAAGGTTGCTCAAGAAATCATCAAAAGAAGTTTCGTAAACGGAAAAATCATCCATGAAAACCTCAACAATCTTTTCACAAAAATCAGAGAATATAGCCATCATGCATCTTTGAAAGGTAGCAGGTGCATTACATATACCAAAAGGCATACGTCTATAAGCAAAGGTACCGAAGGGACAGGTAAAAGTGGTCTTTTCTTGATCCCCTTTTGACACAGGTATTTGAGAGAAACCATAATAACCTTTTAGAAAGCAAAAATGGGTGTGTTTGGACTTTGGATAACCTTTCTAGCATTTGATCAATAAAATGCAAAGGGTAATGATCTTTCTTAGTGGCCTTATTTAATTTGCGGAAATCAATTACCATCCTATAACCTGTAACAATTCTTTGCGGAATCAATTCATCTTTATCATTAGGAACAACAATCATACCTCCCTTCTTAGGGACACAATGGACATGACTTACCCACTGGCTATCGGCAACTGGATAAATTATACCTCCCTCTAGAAGCTTTAGTATTTCCTTCCTTACCACTTCTTTCATCTTAGGATTTAACCATCGTTGATGATCGATAACCAGTTTCGCGTCCTCTTCCAACTTTATCTTGTGTTGGCATAAAGTGGGACTAATGCCCTTAAGATCATCCAGGGTATATCCAATAGCAGCACGGTGCTTCTTTAAAGTTTTCAATAGTTTTTCTTCTTCCTACTCTGAAAGGTTAGTACTAATAATAACATGATATATCTTCTTTTCATCAAGATAAACATACTTAAGAGTATCAGGTAATGGTTTAAGTTCAAACACGGGATCACCCTTGGGTGGACGAGGATCCCCTAGAATTTCAACATGCAAGTTGTTTTTCAATAAGGGTCCCTGCTTAAAGAATATTTCATCTATTTCCCTTCTCTCATTCATATACATATCATTTTCATGGTCTAGCAGATATTGTTCTAAAGGATCGTTAGGAGGCACAACAATAGAAGCAAGACCAATAATTTCATCCTTACTAGGCAATTTTTTATCATGGGGTTGTCTATGAAATTTAGCAAAGTTAAAATCATGAGACATATCCCCTAATCCAACAGTAACAATATCCTTTTCACAGTCTATCTTAGCATTAACTGTGTTCAAGAATGGTCTACCAAATATAATGGGACAAAAATCATCTTGTGGGGAACTAAGAACAATAAAATCGGCAGGGTATTTAACCTTCCCACACAAGACTTCAACATCTCTAACAATCCCAACTGGGCTAATAGTGTCTCTATTAGCAAGTTTAATAGTAACATCAACTCCTTCTAACTCAGTGGGTGCAATATCGTGCATAATTTCTTTATATAAGGAATGAGGTATTACACTCGCACTATCACCTACGTCACATAAACCATAATAGCAATGATCTCCTATTTTAAAAGAAATAACAGGCATGCCCACAACAGGTCTATGTTTATTCCTAATATCGGGTTTGGCGATTCTAGCGGCTTCCTCTTGGAGATAAATAACATGTCCATCTAAATTTTTGACCAAGAGATCCTTAACCATAGCAACACTAGGTTCAACTTTAATTTGCTCAGAGGGTGTAGGTGTTCTAGTATTACTCTTACGAACCACAGTTGAAGCTTTAGCATGATCCTTTATCCTAACAGGGAAAGGCGGTTTCTCAATATAAGCAGTAGGAACAATAGGATCAACATTATAAGTGATAGTATTTTCTTCAACTTTAACAGGTTCAACTACTTTTACTTCAATGGGAGGATGGTATTTAAACCACTTATCCTTGGGGAGATCAACATGAGTAGCAAATGATTCACAAAAGAAGCTACTATCTCAGAGTCAAGTCCATATTTAGTGCTAAATTCACGGAAAACATCGGTATCCATAAAAGATTTAACACAATCAAACTTAGGGGTTATACCTGACTCCTTACCTTCGTCGAGGTCCCAATCTTCAGAGTTGCGTTTAATTCTTTCCAATAAATCCCATTTTAATTCAATAGTCTTCATCATAAAAGAACAAGTACAAGAAGTATCGAGCATGGAGCGATTATTGAGAGAAAGCCGAGCATAAAAATTTCGAATGATCATTTCTCTTGAGAGCTCATGATTGGGGCATGAATATAAAATTGAATTAAGCCTCCCCCAAGCTTGAGCGATACTTTCTCCTTCGCGAGGCCAAAAATTATATATATAATTACGATCACGATGAACCTGATGCATATGATAGAAATTCTGATGAAATTCCAACTTCAATCAATTGTAGTTCCATGATCCAATATCATCGCATAGCCTAAACCATGTAAATGCGTCTCCATTCAAAGATAAAGGGAAGACCTTATTCTTGATAACATCCTCGGGCATACCTGCAAGCTTAAATAATCCACAAACTTCATCCACATAGATTAGGTGCAAATCGGGATGCAGTGTTCCATCTCCTGTAAGGGATTAGCTAGCAGTTTCTCTATCATACGCAAAAGAATTTCAAAGCAAACATTTTCAGTAGGTTCAGTAGGTTGAGGAGCAACTCTTTGCTCTACTCGTCGGGGTGAAGATACCCCGAACAAGCCCCTCAAAGGATTATGAGCCATAGTAACAAGTAACGGTAAATTTCAGCACACTATATAAATTTTTCCTTACCAAAGGCGCTTCACTCCCCGGCAACAGCGCCAGAAAAGAGTCTTGATGACCCACAAGTGTAGGGATCTATCGTAGTCCTTTTCATAAGTAAGAGTGTCAAACCCAACGAGGAGCAGAAGGAAATGATAGGCAGTTTTCAGGAAGGTATTTTCTGCAAGCACTAAAATTATCGGTAAGAGATAGTTTTGTGATAAGGTAATTGGTAGCAAGTGATGAATAGTAAAAGTAAATAAGGTGCATCAACATGGCCCAATCCTTTTTATAGCAAAGGACAAGCCTGGACAAACTCTTATATGAAGGAAATCGCTCCCGAAGACACATGGGAATTATCGTCAAGCTAGTTTTCATCACGTTCATATGATCTGCGTTCGTTACTTTGACAATTTGGTATGTGGGTGGACCGGTGCTTGGGTGCTGCCCTTAATTGGACAAGCATCCCACTTATGATTAACCTCTATTGCAAGAATCTGCAACTACAAAAGAAGTATTAAGGTAAACCTAACCATAGCATGAAACATATGGATCCAAATCAGCCCCTTACGAAGCAACGCATAAACTAGGGTTTAAGCTTCTGTCACTCTAGCAACCCATCATCTACTTATTACTTCCCAATGCCTTCCTCTAGGCCCAAAAAATGGTGAAGTGTCATGTAGTCGATGTTCACATGACACCACTACAGGAAAGACAACATACATCTCATCCAAATATCGAATGAATACCAAATTCACTTGACTACTTATAGCAAGACTTCTCCCATGTCCCCGGGAACAAACATAACTACTCACAAAGCATATTCATGTTCATAATCAGAGGGGTATTAATATGCATAATGGATCTGAACATATGATCTTCCACCAAGTAAACCAACTAGCATCAACTACAAGGAGTAATCAACACTACTAGCAACCTACACGTACCAATCTCAGGTTTTGGTACAAAGATTGGATACAAGAGATGAACTAGGGTTTGAGAGAAGATGTTGATGGTGAAGATTTTGATGAAGATAACCCTCCCCAAGATGGGAGAGTTGGTGGTGATGACGGCGGTGACGATTTCCCCCTCCCGGAGGAAAGTATCCCCGACAGAACAGCTCCGCCGGAGCCCTAGATTGGTTCCGCCTCGAGACGACGGTGTTTTGAACCGAAAGCCTCCTTATGATTTTTTCTAGGTCAAAACACCTCATATAGGAGAAGATGGGCATCGGGGGGTCACCGTCTGGCCCACGAGGCAGGTGGGCGCCCCGGGGCGCCCCCACCCTCGTGGACAGGTGGTGGCCTTCTTGGCAGATCTCTTTCGCCACATATTTTTTATATTTTCTGAAACGGTGTTTCGTGGAGTTTCGGAGCTTTTTGAGTTGTGTAGAATAGGTCTCCAATGTTTGCTCCTTTTCCAGCCCAGAATTCCAGCTGTCGGCATTCTCCCTCTTCATGTAAACCTTCTAAAATAAGAGAGAAAAGGCATAAGTATTGTGACATAACGTGTAATAACGGCCCATAGTGCAATAAATATCAACATAAAAGCATGATGCAAAATGGACGTATCAGCCAGCCCTTGGGCTGGTGTGCTCCCCTCTCAAGGCCCACGTGGCCCATAAATTCTCTCCGAGGGTTCCGATAACCCCACGGTACTCTGATATGTTCCCGGTACCTCTCGGAACACTTCCGGTGTTCGATTACTATCGTCCTATATATCAATCTTTACCTCTCGACCATTTCGAGACTCCTCGTCATGTCTCTGATCTCATCCGGGACTCCGAACAACATTCAGTCACCAAATCACATAACTCATATAATACAAAATCGTCATCGAACGTTAAGCGTGCGGACCCTACGGGTTCGAGAACTATGTAGACATGACCGAGACACCTCTCCAATCAATAACCAACAATGGAACCTGGATTATCATATTGGTTCCCACGTACTCTATGAAGATCTTTACCGGTTGTATCGTAATGTCAACTTACGTTATTCCCTTTGTCATCGGTATGTTACTTGCCCAAGATTCGATCGTCGGTATCTTCATACCTAGTTTAATCTCGTTACCGGCAAGTCTCTCTACTCGTTTTGTAATGCATCATCCCTCAACTAACTCATTAGTCACATTGCTTGCAAGCCTTCTTATGATGTGCATTATCGAGAGGGCCCAGAGATACCTCTTCGATACTCGGAGTGACAAATCCTAATGTTGATCTATGCCAACCCAACAAACACCTTCAGAGATGCCCGTAGAGCATCTTTATAATCACCTAGTTACGTTGTGACGTTTGATAGCATACAAGGTATTCCTCTAGTATTCGGGAGTTGCATAATCTCATAGTCGGAGGAACATGTATTTGACATGAAGAAAGCAATAGCAATAAAACTAAACGATCAATATGCTAAGCTAACAGGTGGGTCTTGTCCATCACATCATTCTCCTAATGATGTGATCCCGTTCATCAAATGACAACACATGTTTATGGTCAGGAAACTTAATCATCTTTGATTAAAGAGCTAGTCTAGTATAGGCTTACTAGGGACATGGTGTTTTGTCTATGTATCCACACATGTATCAAGTTTTGGGTTAATACAATTGTAGCATGAATAATAAACATTTATCATGAAATAACGAAATATAAAATTACAACTTTATTATTGCCTGTAGGACATATTTCCTTCAATTTCTCTGTAAAATTTCAGGACATTTGGAGTTGTGCAGAATAGGGATCGCAGATTTGCTCCTTTCCGATTCAGAATTCCAGTTGTCGGTATTCTCTCTTTTCATGTGAGTCTTGCAAAATAAGAGATATAAAGCATAATAATTGCATCATAAAGTAAAATAACAGTCCATGATGCAATAAATATCAACATAAAAACATGATGCAAAATGGACGTATCAACTCCCCCAAGCTTAGACCTCGCTTGTCCTCAAGCGAAAACCGAAACCGATAATCATGACCACATGTTTAGAGATAGAGGTGTCGATAAAAGAAAATCCAGACATGAAGGCATCATGATCATTATTAGGACAACAATATATCATCATATAACGTCTTGTGCTAAAATGACAATTCGTTCACAAAGTAAGGTATGAACCATAAACTTTATTGAACACCGACAAACTATGATCTCGGTCATTGATGCAATTGCAATTTGGCATAATGTGAGAAAGAGTCTATATAAGAGCTTTTGTTTAGCAAGTTCACATTCTCAACCATCATTTAGTCTTTCATAATTGCTAACACTCACACGATACTTAATGGGTAAAGCTTCTTTTAGACACGTAGAAAGATAGGGGTTTATAATTTCGCCTCCCAACCATTCACCTTAAGGGTAATGTCAACAATAATAACTCATGATCACCTATATTCTATTGGATATATGTGTCTAGATCCTTCCCTGACACATGGTGCTTGCTAAAAAGAGAAAAATAAAAAGGAATGGTGAAGATTACCATGACTCATGCATAAAGTTAGGTATACAAAATAAAAGATAGGTCATTCGCAGAGGGAAGCAGAGGTTGCCATGCGCTTTTTATTTGGATGCACAAAATCCTAGTGCAAAGAAACATCACTTTATATTGGCACTTGTGATGGCGACCTTTATTATGCAGTCTGTCGCATTTATTCCTTCCCCATCACAAATTCGTACAAAGCTTATTTTCCTCACACTAATAGATCATACATATTGATAGAGAAATTTTTATTGCTTTGTACCGATGACAACCGATACGTCTCCAACGTATCTATAATTTTTTATTGTTCCATGATATTATATTATCTATTTTGGATGTTTAATAAGCTTTAATATGCACTTTTATATTATTTTTGGGACTAGCCTACTAACCCAAGGCCCAGTGTGTCAGGCCCAAGATACGATTCTATCCCGATCACGTGACACTTACGTGATTGGGGCACAACCGCATTTCGGGCGCTTAGCAAGATGGATATCATTACATCGTACCATACATACATACATGGGGGATACAACAATACATACAAGTCACATGAATACAACATCATCAATACAAGGCAGCTGACTACGGATGCAAACATAAAAGGCACAACGACATCCATCTGCTATCCCAGGCTGCCGACCCGGAACCTAACCCAAGACTAAAGAAGAAGAAGAAGAAGAAGAAAGAACTCCAACACAACGATCATCGCTCTCACGTCAAGACATCGGAAACCTGCACCTGCAACTGTTGTTGTAGTATCTGTGAGCCACGAGGACTCATCAATCCCATAACCATGGGTAACAAGACTATCAAAGCTTAATGGGTAGGAAGAGGTAAAGTGGTGAGGTTGCAGCAGCCGCTAAGCAAAAGTATGGTGGCTAACTTACGAGTACAAGAATAAGATGAGCATCTATGCAAACGGTCGCAAACTAGTAGTGATCGCTAAAGATCCTGAACTACTTACGAGTCAAACATAACCCCACCGTGTTCTCTTTTCAAAGTGAAAAGAGACAGTCACAGTTACTCACACCGTTGTGTGTTTTACTTCGGATCCTCTGTCAAGTTTTCTACAACCGGACATTAACAAATTCCAATCTGCCACATAACCGTGGGCACGGCTTTCGAAAGATCATAACCCCGTAGGGGTGTCCCAACTTAGCCCATCACAAGCTCTCACGATCAGCTGAAGTGATAAATATAATATCATCACCCCTTGTCTTAGGGAAATCCGATCAGGCTCGGCATCCCGGTGCACAAGACATTTTGACAATGGTAAAACAAGTCCAGCAAGACCTCCCGGCGTGCCGACACCCAGATAGTAGCCGCGCGTATCTCGTCTCAGGCCACGTCCGGATGAGCTATGGTTACAGCGACCAGATACCCCAAGTTTCCAAGGGGCGGCGCCGCAAGCTGCTCTATTTGGGACCAACACCATCGGCACTGCCCCCCCTACTATGTAGAAGAATCCTCGGGTAGCGCTAACTCCCTATGCAATTTAATTAATTAATTAAGTTGTTATTATGAGCAAATTAAAACCAATGTTGGGCCTTGCTGGAGGAGTTTTATTCAAAGACGAACTGTCAAGGGGTCCCCATATACCCAACCGTGTAAGGAACGCAAAATCAAGGAACATAATGCTGGTTTATCGGCGCCTAAGGTGGCATGAGTGGAACAAAACACCGAGCAAAAGGCCAAGCCTTCCACCCATGCCCAGTATATAGGTGTGTTAATAATAATAATAGATATTGTGATATTCCAACAACAAGTTCCCTCCTGGAACGATCTTCATCTTCACCTGCAACTAACAACGCTATAAGAGGGGCTGAGCAAGCGGGTAACATAGCCAAACAATGGTTTTGCTAGGAAGGTTTCAAAGGTTAGAGGTTTCATGGCAACAAGGAGAGGCTGACAATAATGATGGGTAGCACGACATGTAACGATAGCATCGAGACACTAAGCATGGCAATGATAGTAAAGGTATCCAAGGGTATGGTCATCTTGCCTGAGATCCCGCAAGGAAGAAGAACGGTTTCGTGAAGAAGACGGAGAAGAAGCCTTGAAGAAGAACCACGGGTAGGCGAACGAATCCTCACGATCGCAACAGAACAAGCACTAACGAGAAGAAGCAAGCAACACGGTAAACACACAACACAAGAACATGACAATATGCTCAACCAGGTATGATGCATAACAAGTCTACATATGAAGCACAACAAGGCCATACATGAAGCACAACATGGCAAGGTAGGAAGCACAGAAAAACAACACACGTCTATATGATGCAATACATGGCAAGGTATGATGCATGACAAGTCTATACAGGAAGCACAACAAGTCTATACAGGAAGCATAACATGGCAAGGTAGGAAGCACAGAAAAACAACACAGTTTATATATGATGCAATACATGACAAGGTATGATGTATAACAGATGCACTTAGGATGCAGTACATGACAACATAGGAAGCACACCAGAACAACTCAAGAACAAGACAATAAGCTCAAGCAAGTAGGATGCAAGACAGATCCATATAGGATGCAAAACATGACAAGGTAGGAAGCACAAAGAAGCAACATGAGAACAACAAGTTTAAATGAGGCCGGAAGCTACTTAAGACAAATCCGGTAAGCCCTCATGTGCATAGTTTGAAATTAGTCCAGATCTGCACAAGCCTTAAGTTAAAGTTGTTAAACAGAAATTTAACATGCACCATCATGATCTACGCAAAATTCTAGTCAAGTTACATATAAAGTTTGTTTAATTCGGAGCTACGGCCTAAAAGGTATGAGCAAAACAAGTTAAGCATAGCAACGGTGCAAGATGCACCCAAACATCAAGCAAACATACTCCAAACATGTTAACAAGATGATATTATGATTCTACATGCAAAATCACACAAGTTTCAAATAAGGAACACTCCAAACGGAGCAACGGGCTAAAAGATACACCCAAAACAAGATACAAAGCAAAGCTGAAACTAACAACCACATAGTAACTTTGGAGTAAGAAATATATAGTCTACAGCAATCAAACATGGTGACAAGAAGCATGGACATTAAGTAGACATATCCGATAGTAAACAACTCCATTGGAGCATCTCCATAGGAGGCATGGATCAATAGCAACAAGCTACAACATTTTGATCATGACAATAAAAACCTGACATCAATATTTTATAGCAACTTGGGAGCAAGAATTAAATAAGCTACAGCAGGCCAAATATGCAAAATAAGGCATGAATGGATAGACAACAACATGTACAACAAGGAATGATCAAAGGCCACCCCAAAACTAACATGGATTTGCCTAGAACAACAAGCAAACATAGCATCAGGATATTACAGATTCCAGACTTAGTGAAATTTCACTAAGTGTTAAAACAGTAATATTATCATGGCACGTTTACAAGCATGTTTAAGTCAACACAAGGCATATCATGGAAAGTTAAATGCACCACATCAAAGAACACATCATGGAGAATCTAAAACATCTAGACATGTGACATGAGGACAAACACATCAATAGCAAAGAGCATGTGAAATAAGCATCTCATAACAAGTTTCAGAACATAACAACCAAATGCACTTTTGCAACAGAGATAAACATGGCAATATGAACTCTAACATGCATGCTATAGCAACCAACATGTAGAGCATCTCATGATGAACATTTTGACATATCATTTGCACCATTTGGATAAACATGCACCAAGTTATCATATCACGAGCATGGCAACAAAATAACAAGTAGCAGCAGTTTATAACAAGTAGCACCCTTGCAACAGATATTAGAGCAACTAGATGAACTCAAATGAGCATGGCACAATGGATCAAAGTGTAGAGCACATCACCACGGTCATTTTGACATGTCATTCACTCAATTTGGATAAGTACACACAAAGTTAACACTAGACAAAGATGCAACATTATAACAGTTAACAGGGACTTAGCAGTTTTTACATAGGAAAAAAAACACAATGGGCGATGGATAACTAAACGGTGCTCAGGCACTGGATAGGAGAGGAGGCTCACCCATGGGCTTCGGCCCAGATCAGGAGGAGGCAGGCCGGGGAGACGGAGGCGGGCCGGCCAGCTGGGCCAGAGGGAGGAGCTGGGCCGGCGGATGTGGCTGGGAAGGCCCACGTCCGGATGGATCTGGGGCTGGCGGGAGGGAGGCCGGTGGCTACGCTGGGCCTGGGCGCCGGCGATGCGACCCAGACGCGTCGCGCGGGACGAGCCGCTGTCCTCCCGTCGGTAGAGGCAGAACCGCGGCGGCGGCGGTGGTACTCCGGCACGGCGGCATCACGGATATGACCGGGGGCAGCGGGAACGACCGGATCCAGGAACGGGGAGCTCGTTCCCGGCCAGATCCGGCGGCTAAACGACAGGTCAAGGCGGAGCTCGAGCATGGTGGCCATGGGGTTCCTGCACAACTGAGACAGAGAGAGTGGGAGATCGTGAGAGAGAGGGAGGCGACCGAAGGAAGAGAAGGAAGGCAGGGCGGCGGCGCCGCGAAGGCCCTTGGTGGCTCACCGGCGGCGGGGAAGGCAGCCGGCGGGCGGCAGCGCTGGCGGCGGGAATCGAGGGTTGCGGGAGGAGGGGCGCCCGAGGAGCTGGGCGCGCTGCGGCCCACGGCGGCATTGCGGACGGGCCTGGCGGGCCCCGAGCGGGCCTGCTCCGGGCCCAGGCGGCGGGGAGAGGCCAGGGAGCAGCCAAGTGGCGGGGAGGGGTTCGGCCGGCGCGGATTTCGAGGTGGCGGCGCCGGATCCGAGGAAGGAGGGCTAGGGGTAGGTTTTGCCTGATTAGGAAGGGTTTGGGGGTCTATTTATAGGAGGGAAGGCTAGGAAGGGGCTATTGGAGAGCCGTTTTCGGCCGCGCGATCGCAATCTGACGGCGAAGAACATAGGTGGGAGCCAGCTGGGCTTGGTGTGCTGGTTTAGAGTGGAAATGGGCTGAGAGGAGAGGAGAGAGAGTGGCCCACGGGGTTTTCGGAGACTGAAAACATCCGACGAAATAACCAGCTACTAGTGCCACTATATTTATCCGTTGGGCTATCAAACGAGCTCCGAATGCGATGAAATTTGGCAGGCGGCCTGTCTACACTATAATAAGACCACACACCAAGTTTCAATCCATTCCGAGAACGTTTTTCAGCCACTCATAAAATAAATATTCGGAGGCACCGCGGGCGCGTGTGAGTGTGTCTGGGCTCAGAACGGACAACGGAGAGGACGAGGGGACTCGAGCAGATGCAAGTTTTGAAAACATGCTGATGCAAGCACACATGACGACATGGCAAAATGCACACACAAGCGGATGACATGGCAAAGACAACGAATAATTGGCTGACACCTGGCGCACCAGTCTCGGGGTGTCACAACACTCCCCTACTAACAAGAGATCTCGTCCCGAGATCTTAGGAACGAGACGGAAGGGAAAAAGGAAGAACAAGGTTCTTCGAGGACAAAAGAGTGAAACCAAAGAATGTTGAGAGGTTGAATAACTTGAAAGAAAGGATACAACGAAGAAGAACGAAGTTGCAAGGACTTTGTTAAACAAGACAAGCAAGGAATACAACGAGAATCAAGGAGGCTGAAAGGCACGAAACAAGAGTTGAAGGAACAAGACTGAATTTGAAGCCAGTCCGATTAATAAGAGATAGAAAGGAATCCTCCACGAAGGAATTCGGGCAGCACTTCGGCTGAAAATGGAAGAAATAGCACACCGGTTGAACAAGAATGAAATAAGACACAAACCTGAGACGATGAAACGAAAACATGACGAGATTGCCAAGACATTGCCTCCGGAATAATTGAAATGATGGAATAAAAAGAATGGAGAAGAAGATGACAACTTTCACGACGAGTGAATTTGGAAGAGAATCTTGAAGAGAAAAGGTTTGAATAGAGTTGTTGAGAAAATCAACAACAAAAGAATGAGCTTGTTGTGGACTTATGAAAAACATCTCAAAGCTTGAGGTGAATTACCGCCGCAACGAAAAGAAGGATTATCTGAGAATGAAGAATTACAAAACTCCACTTCAAAAGAATACGGAGAATTATTTGCACTCGAGAGGCAAAAGAATAAGAATGCTAGAGCTGCTCCAGAAGAATTTGATGAACGATTGACGAATGGTTTGAGTTGCGATGAACCTCCACGAAGAACTCCGGTAGCAAAAGATGATGATATAGAAAAGACGGATGAAAGAATAAGAATAAAGCCTTGCGATGATTAGACGGGGTTCCGTCGAGATAGCCGAGAAAACTATTGAACTCCGGAAAGACAAGAATAAAAACACTTGGAACTAGAATTTATTCGTCAAGATTAAACTCCGAAGAAAGGAATAAATCAACTTGATGAAAAGAATAAGAATTATGTTATGCTTATCCTCCACCAATAAATTGATGAGAAGCAATGGACTTGCACACTACTTATTCTTGCTCAAAAGGATTAAAGAGAGGATATATCGCGAACTTGCGAAAAATCTTCATGAAACATCGGTAAGATTGGAAAGAACGAATGAATTGACATGATAGCACCGGAAAAGAACTGTCGAGCGAATCACCGTAAAGAATTGAAGCCGAGTGAAGAAAAGGAACGAACCACCGTGAAGAATTAAAATCAAGTGATGAAAGAGAACAATCCACCGTAAAGAATTGAAATTGAGTGAATACAATAGAATGAATCGCCGGGAAGAATAAAGCACTTGAGGAAATTGAATGATGGGAACAAAGAGATCGTGAACTGATTAAAGAATACTTGAACGAAGCACCGGACGAATGTGAGACGAACGAAGAGGCATCAAGAAGAATATTTGGAGGATGAAGTTGAAAACTGAGAACGAAGAAATCTTCTGAAATGATGGCCTTCGGAGGAACACAAAGAAAATAATTGATGAAATACTCCGGACGAATGAAATGAGTAAAGGTTGAACCATCATGAACGAATTGAAAACGATCCTGGAGAAGGCATATGACTGATGGCATCCATACTTACGTCACACTTGAAAAGAATTTCGGGACACTCCGGGAAAATTAGAATAGTCAGGTAAGATCCTGGGAAAAAACCTGTAGGTTATGAGCCCACCGAAGAGAAAACACCGTTGAAAAGGATCGAAAAGGAGACGATGCATCGGAACAATTGGAAAACTCGAATGAGGTGACAACCTCGAATTAATAAGAACACAAACGACTCCTGAGATGTCTTTGGAACACTGGAACAATTAAATGGCGAGAGGTGAACGAGCTAGGTGAAAAACATTTGAGCAGAGGGAAAAGAATAAGAACAACACCAGAAAACTTGAGTTGAAACCACCGGAAAAGAAGAAGAGGTGAAGAATATCAAACGATAGGAGAATTCATCGGAGAATAAAGGAGATGAATGATGACGAACTGGACGAGAATTCACCGATTGAAAAAAATAATTGATGAAAGAATGCAAAGGATTCACACGAGTAGGATGGATACTCGAATAAGGACTCCGGCTCCGAGAAGCAAAAGGGTGGGCGGGTGGGAAAAAGAAGGAACACATCGGACGGGGAAACAACACCGGCTGAAAGAACTGATGTTGCACTTGCAAAGAAGAAGAGGGTTGAAACCACTTGACAAGAGATGCACCAGATGAAAGAACTAACAACGCAACGAACGACAACTAACCACGTGATCCTAAAAAAATTGAAGGGGAAGAGGGGTAATTCAAAACACCTACGTCAAGATTCCTCACCAGAGCGACGAAGGGGCAGGGGAGTAAAAAGAATTCCGACTCTCCGATATAACTAGACTCCAAAAAAGTTTTCTCTGCTAGACTCAACAACGACCATTCTACGTTCAATCAAGGGGGCTCCTATGGTCGGTCGAGGCTCTGATACCAACTTGTCAGGCCCAAGATGCGATTCTATCCCGATCACGTGACACTTACGTGATTGGGGCACAACCGCATTTCGGGCGCTTAGCAAGATGGATATCATTACATCGTACCATACATACATACATGGGGGATACAACAATACAAACAAGTCACATGAATACAACATCATCAATACAAGCCATCCGACTACGGATGCAAACATAAAAGGCACAAAGACATCCATCTGCTATCCCAGGCTGCCGACCCGGAACCTAACCCAAGACTGAAGAAGAAGAAGAAGAAAGAACTCCAACACAACGATCATCCCTCTCACGTCAAGACATCGGAAACCTGCACCTGCAACTATTGTTGTAGTATCTGTGAGCCACGAGGACTCAGCAATCCCATAACCATGGGTAACAAGACTATCAAAGCTTAATGGGTAGGAAGAGGTAAAGTGGTGAGGTTGCAGCAGCCGCTAAGCAAAAGTATGGTGGCTAACTTACGAGTACAAGAATAAGATGAGCATCTACGCAAACGGTCGCAAACTAGTAGTGATCGCTAAAGATCCTGAACTACTTACGAGTCAAACATACCCCCACCGTGTTCTCTTCTCAAAGTGAAAAGAGACAGTCACGGTTACTCACACCGTTGTGTGTTTTACTTCGGATCCTCTGTCAAGTTTTCTATAACCGGACATTAACAAATTCCAATCTGCCACATAACCGCGGGCACGGCTTTCGAAAGATCATAACCCTGCAGGGGTGTCCCAACTTAGCCCATCACAAGCTCTCACGATCAGCTGAAGTGATAAATATAATATCATCACCCCTTATCTTAGGGAAATCCGATCAGGCTCGGCATCCCGGTGCACAAGACATTTCGACAATGGTAAAACAAGTCCAGCAAGACCTCCCGGCGTGCCGACACCCAGATAGTAGCCGCGCGTATCTCGTCTCAGGCCACGTCCGGATGAGCTATGGTTACAGCGACCAGATACCCCAAGTTTCCAAGGGGCGGCGCCGCAAGCTGCTCTATTTGGGACCAACACCATCGGCACTGCCCCCCCTACTATGTAGAAGAATCCTCGGGTAGCGCTAACTCCCTATGCAATTTAATTAATTAATTAAGTTGTTATTATGAGCAAATTAAAACCAATGTTGGGCCTTGCTGGAGGAGTTTTATTCAAAGACGAACTGTCAAGGGGTCCCCATATACCCAACCGTGTAAGGAACGCAAAATCAAGGAACATAATGCCGGTTTATCGGCGCCTAAGGTGGCATGAGTGGAACAAAACACCGAGCAAAAGGCCAAGCCTTCCACCCATGCCCAGTATATAGGTGTGTTAATAATAATAATAGATATTGTGATATTCCAACAACAAGTTCCCTCCTGGAACGATCTTCATCTTCACCTGCAACTAACAACGCTATAAGAGGGGTTGAGCAAGCGGGTAACATAGCCAAACAATGGTTTTGCTAGGAAGGTTTCAAAGGTTAGAGGTTTCATGGCAACAAGGAGAGGCTGACAATAATGATGGGTAGCGCAACATGTAACGATAGCACGAGACACTAAGCATGGCAATGATAGTAAAGGTATCCAAGGGTATGGTCATCTTGCCTGAGATCCCGCAAGGAAGAAGAACGGTTCCGTGAAGAAGACGGAGAAGAAGCCTTGAAGAAGAACCACGGGTAGGCGAATAAATCTTCACGATCGCAACGGAACAAGCACTAACGAGAAGAAGCAAGCAACACGGTAAACACACAGCACAAGAACATGACAATATGCTCAAACATGTATGATGCATAACTAGTCTACGTATGAAGCACAACAAGGCCATATAGGAAGCACAACATGGCAAGGTAGGAAGCACATAAAAACAACACACGTCTATATGATGCAATACATGGCAAGGTATGATGCATGACAAGTCTATACAGGAAGCACAACAAGTCTATACAGGAAGCATAACATGGCAAGGTAGGAAGCACAGAAAACAACACAGTTTATATATGATGCAATACATGGCAAGGTATGATGTACAACAGATGCACTTAGGATGCAGTACATGACAACATAGGAAGCACACCAGAACAACTCAAGAACAAGACAATAAGCTCAAGCAAGTAGGATGCAAGACAGATCCATATAGGATGCAAAACATGACAAGGTAGGAAGCACAGAGAAGCAACATGAGAACAACAAGTTTAAATGAGGCCGGAAGCTACTTAAGACAAATCCGGTAAGCCCTCATGTGCATAGTTTGAAATTAGTCCAGGTCTGCACAAACCTTAAGTTAAAGTTGTTAAACAGCAATTTAACATGCACCATCATGATGTACACAAAATTCTAGTCAAGTTACATATAAAGTTTGTTTAATTCGGAGCTATGGCCTAAAAGATATGAGCAAAACAAGTTAAGCATGGCAACGGTGCAAGATGCACCCAAACATCAAGCAAACATACTCCAAACATGTTAACAAGATGATATTATGATTCTACATGCAAAATCACACAAGTTTCATATAAGGAACACTCCAAACGGAACAACGGGCTAAAAGATACACCCGAAACAAGATACAAAGCAGAGCTGAAACTAACAGCCACATAGTAACTTTGGAGCAAGAAATATATACTCTACAGCAATCAAACATGGTGACAAGAAGCATGGACATTAAGTAGACATATCCTACAGCAAACAACTCCATTGGAGCATCTCCATAGGAGGCATGGATCAATAGCAACAAGCTACAACATTTTGATCATGACAATAAAAACCTGACAGCAATATTTTGTAGCAACTTGGGAGCAAGAATTAAATAAGCCACAGCAGGCCAAATATGCAAAATAAGGCATGAATGGATAGACAACAACATGTCAGGAATGATCAAAGGCCACCCCAAAACTAACATGGATTTGCCTAGAACAACAAGCAAACATAGCATCAGGATATTACAGATTCCAGACTTAGTGAAATTTCACTAAGTGTTAAAACAGTAATATTATCATGGCACATTTACAAGCATGTTTAAGTCAACACAAGGCATATCATGGAAAGTTAAATGCACCACATCAAAGAACACATCATGGAGAATCTAAAACATCTAGACATGTGACATGAGGACAAACACATCAATAGCAAAGAGCATGTGAAATAAGCATCTCATAACAAGTTTCAGAACATAACAGCCAAATGCACTTTTACAACAGAGATAAACATGACAATATGAACTCTAACATGCATGCTATAGCAACCAACATGTAGAGCATCTCATGATGAACATTTTGACATATAATTTGCACCATTTGGATAAACATGCACCAAGTTATCATATCACGAGCATGGCAACAAAATAACAAGTAGCGGCAGTTTATAACAAGTAGCACCCTTGCAACAGATATTAGAGCAACTATATGAACTCAAATGAGCATGGCACAATGGATCAAAGTGTAGAGCACATCACCACGGTCATTTTGACATGTCATTCACTCAATTTGGATAAGTACACACAAAGTTAACACCAGACAAAGGTGCAACATTATAACAGTTAACAGGGACTTAGCAGTTTTTACATAGGAAAAAAAACACAACGGGCGATGGATAACTAAACGGTGCTCAGGCACTGGATAGGAGAGGAGGCTCACCCATGGGCTTCGGCCCAGATCTGGAGGAAGCGGGCCGGGGAGACGGAGGTGGGCCGGCCAGCTGGGCCAGAGGGAGGAGCTGGGCCGGCGGATGTGGCTGGGGAGGCCTGTTGGGGAACGTAGCATAAATCAAAAAATTTCTACGTCTTCACCAAGATCCAAGTATGGAGACATCTAGCAACGAGCAACTAAGAGTGCATCTACATACCGTTATGAAGATTGCGTGCGGAAGCTCTCAACGAAGCAAGGATGAAGTAGTCGTACTCTTCACGTTCTTCGTCACCGATAATCTAGCGCCGAACGGACGGCACCTCCGCGTTCAACACTCGTACGGTGCAGCAACGTCACCTCCTTCTTGACCCAGCAAGGGGGGGGGGGAGGAGAAGTCGTCAGAGATCCGGCAGCACGACGGCGTGATGACAAATGCAGTGGAGATCGCAGCAGGGCTTCGCCGGGCTGCCCTGCAAAGGAGTTGGGAGGTGTGATGGGAGGGGAAGAGGCACCAGGGCTGAGGTGCGGCTGCCCTCTCCCCCCCCCCCACATATATATAGGGGGCCAGGGGGGGCGCCAGCCCCTTGCAGATCCAATCTGCAAGGGGGGGCGGCGGCCAGGGAGGAGTCCCCCTCCCCCAAGGCAAGTGGTGGCCCCCCCTCCCCTTAGGGTTTCTCCCTAGGTGGTGCGCCAGCCCTGAGGGCTGGACACATCCCCTTGCGGCCTAGGGGCCCCACCGGGAGGGGTGGCCCCACCCTGTGGACCCCCGGGGCCCCTCCGGTGGTCCCGGGACGCTCCCGGTGACCCCCGGAGATCACCCGTTGGCCGAAACTGGACTTCCCATATATCAATCTTTACCTCCGGACTACTCCGGAACTCCTCGTGACGTCCGGGATCTCATCCGGGACTCCGAACAACTTTCGGGTTTCCACGTGCATTAATCTCTACGACCCTAGCGTTACCGAACCTTAAGTGTGTAGACCCTACGGGTTCGGGAGACACGTAGACATGACCGAGACCACTCTCCGGTCAATAACCAACAGCGGGATCTGGATACCCATGTTGGTTCCCACGTGTTCCTCGATGATCTTCATCGGATGAACCACCGTGTCAAGGATTCACTTAATCCCGTATGTTATTCCCTTTGTCCATCGGTACGGTACTTGCCCGAGATTCGATCGTCGGTATCCCCGATACCTTGTTCAATCTCGTCATGGCAAGTCTCTTTACTCGATCCGTAATTCATCATCCCGTGACTAACTACTTAGTCACATTGAGCTCATTATGATGATGACTTACCGAGTGGGCCCAGAGGTACCTCTCCGTCATACGGAGTGACAACATCCCAGTCTCGGTTCGTACCAACTCAACGGACACTTTCGGAGATACCCGATGCGTACCTTTATAGCCACCCAGTTACGTTGTGACGGTTGGCACACCCAAAGTACTCCTACGGTATCCGGGAGTTGTACAACCTCATGGTCTAAGGAATAAATACTTGACACCGAAAAGCTTATGCATTACGAACTATACGATCTCGTGTTATGCTCAAGTTTGGGTCTTGTCCATCACATCATTCTCCTATTGATGTGATCCCGTTATCACTGACATCTCATGTCCATGGTCAGGAAACCGTGACCATCTGTTGATCAACGAGCTGGTTACTAGAGGCCTACCAAGGACTCATTTTGGTCTATGTATTCACACATGTATTGCTGTTTCCGTACAATACAATTCAAGCATGAATAACAGACAATTATCATGAACAAGGAGATATAATAATAATACTTTTATTATTGCCTCTAGGGCATATCTCCAACAGTCTCCCACTTGAACTAGAGTCAATAATCTAGTTACATTGTGATGAATCGAACACCCATAGAGTTCTGGTGTTGATCATGTTTTGCTCGTGAAAGAGGTTTAGTCAACGGGTCTGCTACATTCAGATCCGTATGCACTTTACAAATATCTATGTCTCCATCCTGAACATAATTCCGGATGGAGTTGAAACGGCGCTTGATGTGCTTGGTCTTCTTGTGAAACCTGGGCTCCTTGGTAATAGCAATAGCACTAGTGTTGTCACAGAAGAGAGTCATCGGGCTTGACGCGCTTGGAATGACTCCTAGGTCGGTGATGAACTCCTTCCTCCAGACTCCTTCCTGTGCTGCTTCAGAAGCAGCTATGTACTCCGCTTCACATGTAGATGCTGCCACCACGCTTTGCTTGCAACTACACCAGCTGACTGCCCCTCCATTCAAAATATACACGTATCCGGTTTGTGACTTAGAGTCATCCAGATCTGTGTCGAAGCTAGCATCGACGTAAACCTTTACGACGAGCTCTTCGTCACCTCCATAAACGAGAAACATATCCTTAGTCCTTTTCAGGTACTTCAGGATGTTCTTGACCGCTGTCCAGTGTTCCGTACCGGGATCACTTTGGTACCTCCCTACCAAACTTATGGCAAGGTTCACATCAGGTCTGGTACACAACATGGCATACATGATAGAACCTATTGCCGAGGCATAGGGAATGACACTCATCTTTTCTCTATCTTCTGCCGTGGTCGGCGACTGAGCTTTGCTCAATCTCATACCTTGCAAAACAGGCAAGAATCCTTTCTTTGACTGATCCATATTGAACTTCTTCAATATTTTGTCAAGGTACGTACTTTGTGAAAGACCAATGAGGCGTCTCGATCTATCTCTATAGATTTTGATGCCTAATATGTAAGCAGCTTCTCCAAGGTCCTTCATTGAAAAACTTTTATTCAAATAGGACTTTACATTTTCCAAGAATTCTATATCATTTCCCATCAGCAATATGTCATCCACATATAATATGAGAAATGCCACAGAGCTCCCACTCACTTTCTGGTAAATACAGGCTTCTCCATAAGTCTGTATAAAGCCAAACGTTTTGATCACCTCATCAAAGCGAATATTCCAACTCCGAGATGATTGCACCAGCCCGTAAATCGAGCGCTGGAGCTTGCATACCTTGTCAGCGTTCTCTGGATCGACAAAACCTTCCGGTTGCATCATATACAACTCTTCCTTGAGGAAGCCATTAAGGAAAGCTGTTTTGAAGTCCATTTGCCATATCTCATAATCATAGAATGCGGCAATAGCTAACATGATTCTGACTGACTTCAGCATCGCTACGGGAGAGAAAGTCTCATCGTAGTCAATCCCTTGAACTTGTCGATAACCTTTAGCGACAAGCCGAGCCTTATAGATGGTCACATTACCATCTGCGTCTGTCTTCTTCTTAAATATCCATTTGTTTTCTATGGCGTGCCTATCATCAGGCAAGTCCACCAAAGTCCATACTTTGTTTTCATACATGGATTCAATCTCGGATTTCATGGCTCCAAGCCATTTATTGGAATCTGGGCCCGCCATCGCTTCTTCATAGTTCGAAGGTTCACCGTTGTCTAACAACATGATTTCCAGGACAGGGTTGCCGTACCACTCTGGTGCGGAACGTGCCCTTGTGGACCTTCGAAGTTCAGTAGTAACTTGATCTGTTTCTTCATGATCATTATCATTCGCTTCCTCCCTTGTCGGTGCAGGCACCTCAGGAACAGTTTCCTGCGCTGCGCTACTTTCCGGTCCAGGAGGGGTGACTGTCACCTCATCAAGTTCTACTTTCCTCCCACTCACTTCTTTCGAGAGAAACTCTTTCTCCAGAAAGTATCCATTCTTGGCAACAAAGATTTTGCCTTCGGATCTGTGGTAGAAGGTGTACCCAATAGTTTCCTTTGGGTATCCTATGAAGACGCATTTTTCCGATTTGGGTTCGAGCTTTTCAGGTTGAAGTTTCTTGACATAAGCATCGCAACCCCAAACTTTTAGAAACGACAGCTTCGGTTTCTTGCCAAACCAAAGTTCATATGGAGTCGTCTCAACGGATTTGGACGGAGCCCTATTTAAAGTGAATGCGGCAGTCTCTAAAGCATAACCCCAAAAAGATAGCGGTAAATCGGTGAGGGACATCATAGATCGCACCATGTCCAACAGAGTACGATTTCGACGTTCGGACACACCGTTACGTTGAGGTGTTCCGGGCGGTGTCAATTGTGAAACAATTCCACAACTTCTAAGGTGTGTGCCAAATTCATGACTTAAATATTCACCCCCACGATCCGATCGCAAGAACTTTATTTTTCTGTCACGTTGATTCTCAACCTCATTCTGAAATTCCTTGAACTGTTCAAAGGTCTCAGACTTGTGTTTCATCAAATAGATATACCCATATCTACTCAAGTCATCCGTGAGGGTGAGAACATAACGGTAGCCTCCACGAGCCTCAACACTCATTGGACCGCACACATCAGTATGTATGATTTCCAACAAGTTGGTTGCTCGCTCCATTGTTCCGAAGAACGGAGTCTTGGTCATCTTTCCCAAGAGGCATGGTTCGCACGTGTCAAATGATTCATAATCAAGAGACTCTAGAAGTCCATCCGAATGGAGCTTCTTCATACGTTTGACACCAATATGACCAAGGCGGCAATGCCACAAGTATGTGGGACTATCATTATCAACTTTACATCTTTTGGCATTTACACTATGAATATGTGTATCACTACGTTCGAGATTCATCAAAAATAAACCATTGACCAGCGGGGCATGACCATAAAACATATCTCTCAAATAAATAGAACAACCATTATTCTCTGATTTGAAAGAATATCCATCTCGCATAAGACGAGATCCAGAAACAATGTTCATGCTCAAAGCTGGTACTAAATAACAATTATTCAGGTTCAAAACTAATCCCGAGGGTAGATGTAGAGGCAGCGTGCCGACGGCGATCACATCGACCTTGGAACCATTCCCGACGCGCATCGTCACCTCATCCTTCGCCAGTCTCCGTTTATTCCGCAGCTCCTGTTTTGAGTTACAAATGTGAGCAACTGCACCGGTATCGAATACCCAGGAGCTACTACGAGTGCTGGTAAGGTACACATCAATAACATGTATATCATATATACCTTTGACGTTGTCGGCCTTCTTGTCTGCTAAGTATTTGGGGCAGTTCCGCTTCCAGTGACCCGTTCCCTTGCAATAAAAGCACTCTGTTTCAGGCTTGGGTCCATACTTTGTCTTCTTCCCAGCAACAGGCTTGCCAGGCGCGGCAACTTGCTTGCCGTCCTTCTTGAAGTTCTTCTTACCCTTGCCTTTCTTGAACTTAGTGGTTTTATTGACCATCAACACTTGATGTTCTTTCTTGATGTCTACCTCCGCTGATTTCAGCATCGAATACACCTCGGGAATGGACTTCTCCATCCCCTGCATATTGAAGTTCAGCACGAAGCTCTTGAAGCTTGGTGGGAGCGACTGGAGGATTCTGTCAACGACCGCTTCATCTGGGAGATTCATTCCCAGCTGAGACAAGCGGTTGTGCAATCCTGAAATCTTGAGGATGTGCTCACTGACAGAACTGTTTTCCTCCATCTTACAGCTGTAGAATGCGTCGGAGACATCATATCTCTCGACTCGGGCATGAGCTTGGAAAACCATTTTCAGCTCTTCGAACATCTCGTATGCTCCATGGTGCTCAAAACGCTTTTGAAGCCCCGATTCTAAACTGTAAAGCATGCCGCACTGAACCAGGGAGTAATCATCACTATGCGGCTGCCAGGCGTTCAAAACGTCTTGGGTCGCCGGGAGAGCGGGTGCATCACCTAGCGGTGCTTCTAGGACATAAGTTCTCTTGGCAGCTATGAGGATAATCCTCAGGTTACGGATTATTGGTGCCCATGGTGCCCAATCCGTATAGTTGCTACCATCGTCTTTCAGCTTGGTTTTCTCTAGGAACGCGTTGAAGTTGAGGGAAACTGGAGCATGGGCCATTTGATCTACAAGAGATATTGTAAAGAATTTAGACTAAGTTCATGATAATTAAGTTCATCTTAATCAAATTTTAATGAACTCCCACTCAGAATGACATCTCTCAAGTCATCCAAGTGATACACGATCCGAATCGAGTAGTCCGTGTCCGATCATCACGTGAGACGGACTAGTCAAAAACGGTGAACATCTTCATGTTGATCGTATCTTCTATACGACTCGTGTTCGACCTTTCGGTCTTCCCTGTTCCGAGGCCATGTCTGTACATGCTAGGCTCGTCAAGTGAACCCTAAGTGTATCGCGTGTGTAAATCTGTCTTACACCCGTTGTATGTGAACGTTAGAACCTATCACACCCGATCATCACGTGGTGCTTCGGAACAACGAGCTTTAGCAACGGTGCACAGTTAGGGGAAACACATTACTTGAAATTTTAGTGATAGATCATCTTATTTACTACCGTCGTTCTAAGTAAACAAGATGCAAAAACATGATAAACATCACATGCAATCAATTATAGTGACATGATATGGCCAATATCATCTTGCTCCTTGGATCTCCATCTTCGGGGCACCATGATCATCTTGTCACCGGCTCGACACCATGATCTTCATCATCATGATCTCCATCATCGTGTCTTGAGGAAGTTGTCACGCCAACTATTACTTCTACTACTATAGCTAACGTTTAGCAACGAAGTAAAGTAATTACATGGCGTTATTCAGTGACACGCAGGTCATACAATAATAAAGACAACTCCTATGGCTCCTGCCGGTTGTCAAGTTCATCGACATGCAAGTCGTGATTCCCTATTACAAAAACATGATCAATCTCATACATCACATATATCATTCGTCACATCTTCGTTCTTGGCCATACCACGTCACAAAACACATGCTGCAAAAACAAGTTAGACGTCCTCTAATTGTTGTTGCAAGTTTTACGTGGCTTCTATAGGATTTCTAGCAAGAACGTTTCTTACCTACGCCAAAACCACAACGTGATTTGTCAACTTCTATTTACCCTTCATAAGGACCCTTTTCATCGAATCCGATCCGACTAAAGTAGGAGAGACAGACACCCGCCAGCCACCTTATGCATCTAGTGCATGTCTGTCGGTGGAACCAGTCTCACGTAAGCGTACGTGTAAGGTCGGTCCGGGCCGCTTCATCCCACAATACCGCCGAATCAAGATTGACTAGTAATGGTAAGAAAGTTGAACAAGATCATACGCCCACAACTGCTTTGTGTTCTACTCGTGCCAAGATGCTACGCATAAAACCTGGCTCTGATACCACTGTTGGGGAACGTAGCATAAATCAAAAAATTTCTACGTCTTCACCAAGATCCAAGTATGGAGACATCTAGCAACGAGCAACTAAGAGTGCATCTACATACCGTTATGAAGATTGCGTGCGGAAGCTCTCAACGAAGCAAGGATGAAGTAGTCGTACTCTTCACGTTCTTCGTCACCGATGATCTAGCGCCGAACGGACGGCACCTCCGCGTTCAACACACGTACGGTGTAGCAACGTCACCTCCTTCTTGATCCAGCAAGGGGGGGGAGGAGAAGTCGTCAGAGATCCGGCAGCACGACGGCGTGATGACGGATGCAGTGGAGATCGCAGCAGGGCTTCGCCGGGCTGCCCTGCAAAGGAGTTGGGAGGTGTGACGGGAGGGGAAGAGGCGCCCGGGCTGAGGTGCGGCTGCCCTCCCCCCCCCACATATATATAGGGGGCCAGGGGGGCGCCAGCCCCTTGCAGATCCAATCTGCAAGGGGGGCGGCGGCCAGGGAGGAGTCCCACTCCCCCAAGGCAAGTGGTGGCCCCCCCTCCCCTTAGGGTTTATCCCTAGGCGCAGGGGCGGTGGGCCTCCCTAGGTGGTGTGCCAGCCCTGAGGGCTGGACACATCCCCTTGCGGCCTAGGGGCCCCACCGGGAGGGGTGGCCCCACCCGGTGGACCCCCGGGGCCCCTCCGGTGGTCCCGGGACGCTCCCGGTGACCCCCGGAGATCACCCGTTGGCCGAAACTGGACTTCCCATATATCAATCTTTACCTCCGGACTACTCCGGAACTCCTCGTGACGTCCGAGATCTCATCCGGGACTCCGAACAACTTTCGGGTTTCCACGTGCATTAATCTCTACGACCCTAGCGTTACCGAACCTTAAGTGTGTAGACCCTACGGGTTCGGGAGACACGTAGACATGACCGAGACCACTCTCTGGTCAATAACCAACAGCGGGATCTGGATACCCATGTTGGTTCCCACGTGTTCCTCGATGATCTTCATCAGATGAACCACCGTGTCAAGGATTCACTTAATCCCGTATGTTATTCCCTTTGTCCATCGGTACGGTACTTGCCCGAGATTCGATCGTCGGTATCCCCGATACCTTGTTCAATCTCGTCATGGCAAGTCTCTTTACTCGATCCGTAATTCATCATCCCGTGACTAACTACTTAGTCACATTGAGCTCATTATGATGATGACTTACCGAGTGGGCCCAGAGGTACCTCTCCGTCATACGGAGTGACAACATCCCAGTCTCGGTTCGTACCAACTCAACAGACACTTTCGGAGATACCCGATGCGTACCTTTATAGCCACCCAGTTACGTTGTGACGGTTGGCACACCCAAAGTACTCCTACGGTATCCGGGAGTTGTACAACCTCATGGTCTAAGGAATAAATACTTGACACCGAAAAGCTTATGCATTACGAACTATACGATCTCGTGTTATGCTCAAGTTTGGGTCTTGTCCATCACATCATTCTCCTAATGATGTGATCCCGTTATCACTGACATCTCATGTCCATGGTCAGGAAACCGTGACCATCTGTTGATCAACGAGCTGGTTACTAGAGGCCTACCAGAGACTCATTTTGGTCTATGTATTCACACATGTATTGCTGTTTTCGTACAATACAATTCAAGCACGAATAACAGACAATTATCATGAACAAGGAGATATAATAATAATACTTTTATTATTGCCTCTAGGGCATATCTCCAACAAGGCCCACGTCCGGATGGATCTGGGGCTGGCGGGAGGCAGGCCGGTGGCTGCGCTGGGCCTGGGCGCCGGCGATGCGACCCAGACGCGTCGCGCGGGACGAGCCGCTGTCCTCCCGTCGGCAGAGGCAGAACCGCGGCAGCGGCGGTGGTACTCCGGCACGACGGCATCACGGAGATGACCGGGGGCAGCGGGAACGACCGGATCCGGGCACGGGGAGCTCGTTCCCGTCCAGATCCGGCGGCTAAACGACAGGTCAAGGCGGAGCTCGAGCATGGTGGCCATGGGGTTCCTGCACAACTGAGACAGAGAGAGTGGGAGATCGTGAGAGAGAGGGAGGCGACCGAAGGGAGAGAAGGAAGGCAGGGCGGCGGCGCGGCGAAGGCCCTTGGTGGCTCACCGGCGGCGGGGAAGGCAGCCGGCGGGCGGTAGTGCTGGCGACAGGAATCGAGGGTTGCGGGAGGAGGGGCGCTCGAGGAGCTGGGCGCGCTGCGGCCCACGGCAGCATTGCGGACGGGCCTGGCGGGCCCCGAGCGGGCCTGCTCCGGGCCCAGGCGGTGGGGAGAGGCTAGGGAGTAGCGAAGTGGCGGGGAGGGGTTCGGCCGACGCGGATTTCGAGGTGGCGGCACCGGATCTGAGGAAGGAGCGGTAGGGGGTAGGTTTTGCCGCATTAGGAAGGGTTTGGGGGTCTATTTATAGTAGGGAAGGCTAGGAAGGGGCTATTGGAGAGCCGTTTTCGGCCGCGCGATCGCGATCCGACGGCGAAGAACATAGGTGGGAGCCAGCTGGGCTTGGTGGGCTGGTTTAGAGTGGAAATGGGCTGAGAGCAGAGGAGAGAGAGTGGCCCGCGTGGTTTTCGGAGACCGAAAACATCCGACGAAATAACCGGCTACTAGTGCCGCTATATTTATCCGTTGGGCTATCAAACGAGCTCCGAATGCGACGAAATTTGGCAGGCGGCCTGTCTACACTATAATAAGACCACACGCCAAGTTTCAACCCATTCCGAGAACGTTTTTCGGCCACTCATAAAATAAATATTCGGAGGCACCGCGGGCGCGTGTGAGTGTGTCTGGGCTCAGAACGGACAACGGAGAGGACAAGGGGACTCGGGCGGATGCAAGTTTTGAAAACATGCTGATGCAAGCACACATGACGACATGGCAAAATGCACACACAAGCGGATGACATGGCAAAGACAACGAATAACTGGCTGACACCTGGCGCACCGGTCTCGGGGTGTCACACAGTGCAAATTGCTGTTTTTTTCCTATTTCAGTGTTTCGCGAAAAAAGAATATCAACCGGAGTCCAAACGGAATGAAACCTTCACGAGGATCGTTTTTGGAACAAATGCAATCCAGAAGACTTGGAGTACATGCCAGGGAAGCCACGAGGTGGCCACGAGGCAGGGGGCACGCCTAGGGGGGTTCGCGCGCCCCCACCCTCGTGGGCCCCTCGTAGCTCCACCAACAAACCACTTCCTCCTATATATATACTCATATACCCTGAAAACATCCGAGAGCACCACGAAACCCTATTTCCACCGCCACAACCTTCTGTACCCGTGAGATCCCATCTTGGGGCCTGTTCCGGAGCTCCACTAGTGGGGGCATCGATCATGGAGGGCTTCTACATCAACACCATAGCCTCTCCGATGAGTTGTGAGTAGTTTACCACAGACCTTCGGGTCCATAGTTATTAGCTAGATGGCTTCTTCTCTCTCTTTGGATCTCAATACAAAGTTCTCCTCGATCTTATTGGAGATCTATTCGATGTAATTCTTTTTATGGTGTGTTTGTCGAGATCCGATGAATTGTAGGTTTATGATCAAGATTATCTATGAACAATATTTGGTTCTTCTCTTAATTCTTATATGCATGATTTAAATATCTTTGGAAGTCTCTTCGAATTATCAGTTTGGTTGGGCTTACTAGATTGATCTTTCTTGCAATGGGAGAAGTGCTTAGCTTTGGGTTCAATCTTGCGGTGTCCTTTCCCAGTGATAGAGGGGCGGCAAGGCACGTATTGTATTGTTGCCATCGAGGATAAAAAGATGGGGTTTATATCATACTGGATGAGTTTATCCCTCTACATCATGTCATCTTGCTTAAGGTGTTACTCTATTCTTAATAACTTAATACTCTAGATGCATGCTGGATAGCGGTCGACGTGTGGAGTAATAGTAGTAGATGCAGAATCGTTTCGGTCTACTTGTCATGGACGTGATGCCTATATACAATGATCATTCCTAGATATTCTCATAACTATGCGCTTTTCTATCAATTGCTCGACAGTAATTTGTTCAGCCATCGTAGAATCTGCTATCTTGAGAGAAGCCACTAGTGAAACCTATGCCCCCGGGTCTATCTGCCATCATATTAATCTTTCATCAACTAGTTATCTTTACTGTTCTTTTATTTTGCAATCTTTACTTTTAATCTATACAACAAAAATACAAAAAATATTTATCCTATTATCTCTATCAGATCTCACTTTTGCAAGTGGCCGAGAAGGGATCGACAACCCCTTTATCGCGTTGATTGCAAGGTTCTTATTTGTTTGTGCAAGTACGAGGAACTTGCGTGTAGTCTCCTACCGGATTGATACCTTGGTTCTCAAAAACTGAGGGAAACACTTATGCTACTTTGCTGCATCACCCTTTCCTCTTCAAGGGATCAAATATGGTCTTCACAAACACCACCCACAGGTGGTAGATACTATCGGCGAAGTAGTACCCCATGTTGTAGTTGTGCCCGTTGATGGTGTAGTTGCATGTTAGAGCTTCCCCATCAAAAAGTCCCTTAAACAAAGGAGATCATTGGAGCACATTGATGTCATTACACAAACTTGGCGTTCAAAAGAAATCATGCCATATCCACAACTGATTTGATGCCACTATTAAATTCATGCTCCAGCCAAGTCATGCAAAAATCCGAACTGATGGAGGGAGGTGGGAAATATATTTCAACACTCTCCCTCACGTCTAGGGTATTTTAGTCCTTATACGTGAGATCGATGTAGGCCGTGGAATCGTTTTATTTAATACCGCATTGACATGGTCTTGAACTCTAGACCTCTTGGCTCGGATACCATATTAAATTCATGCACCAACCAACTCATCCAAAAGTCCGAATTGATGGAGGGAGGTAGGCAATATATTTCAACACCCCCTCACGTCTAGCCTATTTTAGTCCTTAGACGTGGGATCGATGTAGGCCGCAGAATTGTTTTATTTAATATTGCGTTGGCAGGGTCTTGAACTCAAGACCTCTTGGCTCGGAAACCATATTAAATTCATGCTCCATCCAACTCATCCAATAGTCTGAATTGATGGAGGGAGGTGGGCAATATATTTTAACAACCACTACTTCAACTATGATGGTGGCTCTTTGACGTGATCTTGGTATTGCCCACGCAAACCTTTTGGGTAGTTGTTGTGTTGCCAATGCATGCACTCAACTGAACTCAACATACCCAAAAATCCTCTTAATGCTTCAATTGCCAACAATTTTTCTGTGTTCTTCACAGTTGGCTCTCTCAAGCACCCTCGTCAAAACACCTTCACCATAGTCCGTACAAATTACATAGTGGTGTTCAAGACCATGGATTTCCCATCCGGAATTCAATATCGGTTGCATTTGTGGCCTTACCGTAAGTAAGCATCCTGTGAGCAGCCGTGCATTTCTGCAGAGGATAGAAAGAAAGTTGTCCACAACAATCCTTCCTTGGCTTGAAGTTGTCATCGGCCTTCTCCATAGTAGTCACTACAAGCAAGAATAAATTTTTGCTCATTCGGAAGCAACGTCATAGAAACCTTCATGGTACGTTGGGTCCGCCGTGAAGTAGTCCATGTAGAGAAGCCGTGCACCGGAAATCCTATCCCGGGGAATAACTCTCCGACCCTTGATGGATCCCTTGAAGTTCAATACGTGCTCCTCTGCCTTGCCCATCTCCTCTTGGATGCTCGTCATCATCATCATTTCAGCATCTTCGTTGTTCGAATCTGATGAAGCGGTGAACTCATTGAATATGAATCCGTTAAGGCCGGGGTTCTGATATCCATCATTCCACAATGATTCCATCGATGACCTACAAGTAGTGACCAGAAGAATAAAAACTGGCTCAAACATTTCATCGAGCACAAATTGCGCGAGTTGTATATACGGGGGAGTTGGACATATGAGGGAAGCGTCTGGTGGCGGCTCCTTGACCGGTTGTAGCATGGTCGAGAGTGGTGTGGGTTGGGGCCTCCAATGGCGAAGGCCTGGGTTGGGGACAATGGCGGAGCAACGATGGCGTCAAAACTCTGGTGGCGGCTATGCGAATGAGGGAGAAACGAGAAGAGGAGAGAGCTGGTCAGGCAAGGATGGGGGAGAAATGTATATTGGTGCGGGACCTAATAGTCAGTCCTACATGGTGGGCACATCTAGGTGTGCCTATATCTGCCCCAGATATAGGACGGGTTTCGGTGTCAAAACCGGCGAATCTCGGGTAGGGGGTCCCGAACTATGCGTCTGAGGATCGATGGTAACAGGAGGCTGGGGACACGATGTTTACCCATATTCAGGCCCTCTCGATCGAGGTAATACCCTACTTCCTGCTATATTAATATGGATGAATATGATTAGAAGAGTTGATCAACCTCGAGATTGTAATGGATAAACTCTAAAGTCTAGCCTATGAGGATGTTATGATTCTCTAGCCTCTACCGACCTAACCCTCCAGTTTATATATGCACCGGAGGGGCCTAGGGTTTGTATTATACGAATACAGGAGTCCTATCCGGATACGAGAGGCGATCCTCAACAATGATCTTCACGTCCCACCAGTCCGGCCCACCACGAGTTATCCGGCCACCCAAGGACCCCTCAATCCAGGACTCCCTCAGTAGCCCCTGAACCTGTCTTCGATGACGATGAGTTCAGCTTTCGTATTGTCTTTGGCATTGCAAGGCGGGTTCCTTCTCCCGAATATATCTTCTATGAAAGGTGTATTGTGTTCGACTCTGCATGGTTAGTACAACCCTTAGCCTGGAAGGCAAGGCCTTGAAAGAAACGAATATTGTGTCTTTACTGACAACTTTTTGGTGAAGCATCACGTCCATCCCATTAACATACCGAACCGTTTTACTTGGTCCTAGTTTCACATTTCGAGGTACAACCTCATTGACACGTCTTATCAGACTAGAGATCGTGCCCGCTTATTGTGGGATCCTTATCAACGTGGCGTGAGCATCCAAACCGCGCATTACGCACGACCACTTTGGGAACCGGTGAGGTTTATGGCTAAAGTGGGGGGACGTTCTGTATTCACAGCGTTATAAAAGGATACCAATCCCTTTCATCAGCCCCAAGATTTCCTCAAGCTCGAGCTCTCCAATCTTCCTAGCCCCAGCATCCTCATCTCTTGCGCCCGCTGTTCTTCGTTCCTCAACCACTACTTCCCTCCCCAACAATGGCTGGATCCGGTGCCAGGGGCAAGTGGGAGGCCTCCACAGTTACTGAGAAAACCGTGGGGCATCTTCGGAGCGCGGGCTATCTCGCTGCTGACATTGTGCACTGAGTCCCCGCCAAGGGCCAGGTGGTTCCCGTCCCAGAGGCGGGTGAGAGAGTCGTGTTTCTCTCACACTTTGTTAGGGGCTAGGGTTCCCGCTCCACCCCTTTGTTTGGGGTTTGCTGTTTTTCTACGGGCTAGATTTCCACGATCTAGCCCCGAACTCAATTCTCCTCGTCTCCGCTTTTATAGTGGTGTGTGAAGCTTTCCTCCGCGCCCCTCCACACTTCGGCCTATGGCTCAAGAAGGAGAAGAAGAAGAAGAAGAAGAAGAAGAAGAAGAAGAAGAAGAAGAAGAAGAAGAAGAAGAAGAAGAAGAAGAAGAAGAAGAAGAAGAAGAAGAAGAAGAAGAAGAAGAAGAAGAAGAAGAAGAAGAAGAAGAAGAAGAAGAAGAAGAAGAAGAAGAAGAAGAAGAAGAAGAAGAAGAAGAAGAAGAAGAAGAAGAAGAAGAAGAAGAAGAAGAAGAAGAAGAAGAAGAAGAAGAAGAAGAAGAAGAAGAAGAAGAAGAAGAAGAAGAGCCCCCTGCGCAAGGCAGGGGGGCGAAGAGGGCGGCTGCCGCTGATGCGGGTACGGCGGCACCCCGGAGGAGGCTGAACCTCTCTATTAATTGATGCACCTTGTTTGTTTAGTATTTTGATGCTTACTTAGTATTTCTCACCTGCTGACCTACAACCCTCCCCGAGCACACCCCGATGCCTCCTTATCGGAGGGGAACTCTCTAGCGCCTGGAGAGACAGAGAGTGACCCGCTGGTCCGAGCTCCATCGTCCGTGATCGGCGGGAACACCGAAGTGTCCTCCTAGCGGGTGTCTTCTGCTCAAGGAGATGAGGGCGGGGCAAGTGACAGGGCGACCGAGGGTAACACCTCGGCTGCCGCTAACCATGGGGAGACAATCTCCATGGAGACCGAAGAAGGGGGGCCCAGACAGTCCGGGGCCCCGCCGAATACTAATCCGGAGCCTAGCGCGGCTCCGGGGTCCGAAGACCAGATCCCCAAGGCGGGGGAGGATACGACGGCGCCTGGGGTCAATCTGGAGGCGTCGGACCCTCCGGAGGGAGCACTTCAGAGTGCTTCCATCGTGGAGGAGCACCACACCATGATGGGTGCGATGATGAAGAAGATTCAGCCCGTCAAAGGCGGACTGAATGAAGCCTTCAATAACCTGTTAACAAGCTTTGAGGTAAGCAATGTAATTTTCTTTATCGAACTTTTATTTGTTTTATATGCGCATATGTAGCCAGTAGCCCTTGATGCTTTGTGTGATTCTGAACATAATCGAATGGAGTATCCATAGTATAGCATGTTTATAGAGCTGAACTGTTATGCTTCTGTTATTTGAACATGCTTCACTAGTTACGGCAACTGCACGAGATGGAGAGGTTGCCGAACTAAATCAGAAGCTTTTGTTGGCCAACGCGGACCTCAACCGCGTCAACCAGCGTTTAGATGAAACGCAAGGTATGCGGATTTAAAAAATTAAAATGTCAAGAAGACTAAGTAACTGGGTATGAGTATAAACTCTTTATGATATTATGTATTACACAGTTGTCGCCATTGAGCTCGAGGCCCTCGAGGGCGAGCTTGCGAAGGCCAAGAAGGAGGCCGAGGCGAGCAAAGCAATTGCTGACAAAGCGGTTGCCGAACTAGAGGCTGAAAAGGCCGCGTGCCAACAGCATGTGGCTCAGGTGTCCGAAGTCGAGGACGAACTCAAAGATGCTATTCGCAACTATGAAGCATTGGAGTTGAAGGCTTCGGAACAAGCGTCCGAGCTGAATGCGGTAGTTAAGGCTGCCCAGGATGCGCGAAGCGAGTCACGCATCGCTTGTGAAAAAATCAAGAAGGCGTGGCAGATAGCATCTGGTAAGACCTTTCTCTTATAGAGCATCTTCGAAGGGCGGAAGTATCTTGGGCTGACACGGTTATGGAGTTCTCCAGGCGTGTTGGCTGATCTTCCGAGGAGCAACGATGACGCCGCCCAATACTTCCGAGCCTAGGAGGGGAACGACACGGAGAAACTGATTTGGTCGCAGTTCTATGCGCCAAAGCATCTGGTGCCCCTCAACGACCAGATGAAGCAGCTCGTCGAGCTGCACAATATGGCGGGTTCGGCCATGAAGGACTTGATAGTCTGGCTATGTCCCGCTGATCCAATCCCAAGTAGCTACTTCGGATTGGTGAAGCGGCTTGTCGAAGCGAGTCCGCGGGTTGATGCGTTGAAGTGTTCGGCCTGTATAGAAGGTGCTCGAATGGCCTTCGCTCGTGTAAAGGTGCACTGTGCGAAGATGAAGGTGCATGATATAGCTACTGCTGGCCCACCCACAGGCAAGGAGCACCGCAAGCCGGAAAAATACTTCGAGGACGTCATAGAATGCGCCCGCCTTGTAGAAGGCGAGTGCTCAAAGGATATTATTCTTGAGTAATTGTATCCGGTTATAAAGACTTAAGCTTATGAACCGATGTATATAACTTTTGTGCTATTATAATGTGAGCGACTTTTACCCCTTGTGTGGTTGTTTATGTAAATCCAAAAGTTTCCAGTCATCGGCTTCAGCCCCCATGTACATAGTACTAGGGTGTTCGGTCATATGCATATACACTCTTTATCCAACGTCTTGGTCCGTGTAGGAGGTGTATGCGGAGCGAACCAGGCAATCAGACTATGCGGCGTTATTGCTTTCACTTAGCCATAGGAATTTGACAAGTGGGGCTAGGTACTAGCCCCTGGTGCGGATATGATATTTCCGAATTAAGGTATCCAACAAGGGCGAAAAACCAACCCTTCGTATAACACGGGGTAGATCTCTATCGATTGTAGTATAAAACTAAGTCACCAGATTGCAGACCAGGTTCTTACATATCATGACAGTCAGTTTTCAACTTTCTCTACTGAGGTACTTGACCGAACGAGCCAGAAGTACAATCGCAGTAGTTCTCCCTTTACACCCTAGCCGAACAATCGGGAACGTAGGGGTAAGCACAGGAGTCGGGCAACCCAACTATTGACCCAAGTATTGATTTAGAACTGATGCATATAGGGTAAACATCCAAGACTCCGAGCACTCCTTATAGGTGTTCGGACTTTTCGACATATACCGGGCTGAATACAGCCCCTGGTAATGGACCCTATTGACAAGACACATATGGCAATCTGACGTGGGGAGAGAACATAGATGGTGAGTGAATGAAACTCCAAACATAATATGAACCAAGCTGTTCTGGTATTATCCCGTTATAGTACGGCGAGCCGTAAGCTTACAGATAATGCCGATGACTTTCTTGGACATTTTACATGCCAGAAAAGTATAAAACAAGAAAAAAAGGTTTACACAGGGTCTTAATCTAAAAAAATACCTTAGCGTGGGTCCCTACTGCACGTCTGCACCGTTTCCTCCTCTGTGATGTGCCCTTGAAGGGGGGAGTGTGATTGCCATCTGTAAAAAAGAGAAAAAAGAAGAAACTTGGAAACAAAAAAAGATCCAGTGTGGCCATAAATAGAACCGGTTCGTTTAGTGAACCTTGAAAGATAATTTTAGAGTCCAAATAGGGTCGAGCCGAACTATGGACTATGTGTATGCAGTGTGCCCCCAGTGCCTCCCAAGGGATTTTGAGGGCATAATTGTGTACATGAGGCACGTATGCTATCGCCTTATGGGGCAGTCGATGGGGGAGTAACTGCTAATCTAGCTCAGGTTCATCCGAGCTGCCGCACTAAGGCATATGCCAAACACGTTTAGTTGTGTCCGCGGTTTTAACGACCGATAGGATGTCCGACTTGAATAGGCCGTTTTGGACTTCGGCTGCTAAGGCCGCAGTGTCTTCCTCCGTACGGAGAGAGCGCTTCATATTTCCATTGATCGTGATGACGCCACGTGGTCCAGGCATTTTAAGATTTAGATAAGCATAATGCGGTACTACATTAAAGCGGGCGAAAGCCGTTCTTCCGAGTAGTGCATGATAGCCACTTCAGAACGGAGCTATGTCGAAGATTAGCTCTTTGCTTCAAAAGTTATCAGGACAGCCGAATACGACCTCCAATGTTAAAGAACCCGTGTAGCGGGCTTCCACGCCCGGTATCACTCCTTTAAAGGTCGTGCTGCTTGGCTTGATTCTTGACGGGTCGATACCCATCTTGCGGATAGTGTCCTGATATATCAGATTGAGACTGCTACCGCCGTCCATAAGGACTCGGGTGAGATGGTATCCATCGATTATTGGGTCGAGCACTAGGGTGGCCGAACCCCCATGACAAATGTTAGTAGGATGATCCCTGCAATCGAAAGTGATCAGATAGGCCGACCATGGGTTGAATTTGGGGGCAACAGGCTCGACGGCGTAGACATCTCGGAGTGCGTGCTTGCGCTCCCTCTTTGGGATATGAGTGGCATATATTATGTTCATTGTTTTGATCTCTGGTGAAAATTTCTTTTGTCACCCTGTGTTCGGCTGGCGAGGTTTGTCCTCGTCTTCGTCTGAGGTTCCTTTTCGTTGTGTTCAGCATTGAGCTTGCCGGCCTGCTTGAAGACCCAACAATTACGGTTGGTATGGTTTGCAGGTTTTTCTGGGGTGCCATGGATTTGGCAGGGCCTATCCAATATTTTGTCCAAGCTGGATGGACCATCTTTGTTGCCTTTAAATGGATTCTTCCATTGACCGGGTTTGGAGCCACTGAATCCGGCGTTTACCGTTGTATCTCTGGGCTTCTAGCGTTGTTTTGACATTTGTTTTTGTTACGTCATGGATTTCCATTGCCGTCCCTGACTTCAGATGTTCCAGGGTTACTGGTGCTGCTACGAGCTAACCAGTTGTCCTCGCCCGCGTAAAATTGGGTCATGAGTGTAGTTAGGGCTGCCATTGTCCTCGACTTTTCCTGTCCGAGGTGTCTTGCTAGCCATTCGTCCCGGACACTGTGCTTGAAGGCCGCTAAGGCTTTGGCGTCCGGACAGTCGACGATTTGGTTCTTTTTAGTGAGAAACCGATTCCAAAGCTTGCAGGCTGATTCCCCGGGTTGTTGGATGATGTGACTTAGATCGTCAGCATCCGGGGGCCGGACATAGGTCCCTTGAAAATTGGCCCGGAAAGCATCCTCCAGTTCTTCCCAACTCCCAATGGAGTTCTCTGGGAGGTTGTTTAGCAGTGCCGACCTGGTCCTTTCAACTTGAGGGGTAAATATTTAATGGCGTGGAGATCATCTCCGCGAGCCATGTGGATGTGAAGAATGAAGTCCTTTATCCAGACGGCAGGATCTGTTGTTCCATCACATGCCTCGATGTTTACGGGTTTACACTCTTCTAGAAAGTCGTGATCTAGCACCTCATCGGTGAATCACAGAGGGTGTGCGGCACACCTGCATTTTGCTATGTCATGGCATATGTCCGATGGTTGTGATGTTCGGTATTGACCTCGAACTGGTATATGACCGGCGTGATTGGCTTCATAGCCGCCATCACGTGCGGGAGCACGGTCCCTAGATCCGTAGATGGATATGGTCTTGCTAGCCTTTTTGTTCAGGTCCTTACGCAGATCATGTTTCCGGGCTCGAGCATCCTCCTCCTCTCCTTTACGGGGTGGGGGTGCGGGCTTGTGCACGCCGTTGCTAGCCACTTTGTCCCGTCCACGAGGTGGTCGGTCCGACTTGTCGACGGTGTTGTTCTTCGGCGGTATAGGTGCGGCGGCCTCGTCGTCGAATTCACGCATCAATTTATGCTTAGGATAGCCTTTGGTTTGATGATCGCCATATTTTTTCTCAGCGTCTAGCACTTCGTTCCATCTATTGTTGAGTGTATCTTGTTCGGCTCGTAGCCGTCTCTGCTGCTTTTTCAGGCTCCTCGCGGTGGCGATAAACCTCCGATGGAAGCGCTTTTGTTCTAAGTGTTCTTCTGGGACGATGTATTCGTCGTCGCCCAGGCTAACATCCTCTTCGGAGACAGGTTCATACTTACTGTCTTCGGGCATCGCTGTCATCAGACTGCGGTTTCGGACTATGTTCGCCGTCCTCTCGCTCGTCCTGCTCCATCGCTGGGTCTGCGGGGTCTTCAACTTGCTCCGGACTGTCACCGTCGTTAGTGACAGTGTTGCTATCTTTTCCTTTATGGGATTTAGTTCGGCGCTTTGGACACCAATGTTTGGGAGGTTTTTCGACAGGCTTGTCCTTTGCGGGATCGTTTTTGCCGTCGCCCTCCTTCTCCTAAGGTGTATCCACCATATACATATCGTATGAAGACGTAGCTGTCCATCGCCCGGTTACGGGCCGATTTTGGTCTAAATCTGCTTCGGCTTCGAGGTCCATCCCTTCGAAGTCTTTGGAAGCGTAGTCAAGTAGATCAGTTAGATTTTCGACCATGGCTACCAAGTGGGTGGTGGACGGGGAGTAAAATTATCCATCATCAGCCTCCAGTTCGAACCGGATATAACTCGGTTGTGTGTTCCCAGCTAAGGAGAGAGATTTTAGCGAGTTCACCACATCAGAGATTTTAGCGAGTTCACCACATTGAAGATATCCTGGTCCGATGACAGAGTTAGGTCATGTTCATCGTGGTGGCAGGGAGAGGTCATCGTGGGCTCGAATCCTTTGAAGATCAAGTCTCCGCGGATATCAGCAACATAGTTCAAGCTTACAAACCTGACTTGATGGCTAGGGGTGTAGCTCTCAACCTGCTCGAGGTGGCCTTCTGTGTTGGCACGGAGCATGAAGCCGCCGAACATAAAAAGCTGGACGGGAGTGAAAATTCCCTCGGTGGCGCCGTCGTGGCTGATGAAGCGATCCATCAGTCCTTCGGTCGACGACATAGTGGAACTCTCAATGAAAGCACCAATGTCGGTGTCAAAACCGGCGGATCACGGGTAGGGGGTCCCGAACTATGCGTCCGAGGATCGATGGTAACAGGAGGCTGGGGACACGTTGTTTACCCAGGTTCAGGCCCTCTCGATCGAGGTAATACCCTACTTCCTGCTATATTAATATGGATGAATATGATTACAAGAGTTGATCTACCTCGAGATCGTAATGGCTAAACCCTAAAGTCTAGCCTATGAGGATGTTATGATTCTCCAACCTCTATGGACCTAACCCTCCAGTTTATATATGCACCGGAGGGGCCTAGGGTTTGTACATAACCATCTTACAGAGGAAGGAAATATTACACCCGAACCTAAAACCTGCCATTATACGAATACAAGAGTCCTATCCGGATACGAGAGACAATCTTCAACAATGATCTTCACGACCCATCAGTCCGGCCCACCACGAGTTATCCGACCACCCGAAGACCCCTCAATCCAGGACTCCCTCAACGGGTATGAAGGGTGTCGGTTAGTCTGGCCGTTTGGGCCGGATTTGTGAGGTCCGGCCGGATGACAGTTTTTTATCCGGTAGTCCGCCCTGGTGTTTGGGACGGATTTGATGGCCTGGAATGTAGATGCTCTTAGAGCATCTCTAGCAGCCGCTATAATCTTGGCCCACATAACCATGAGTGACTTCCCGTATAATGGATTTGCAGCAGTGCGCGACATTAGGTGGAACAGATTGCGGCATCCATTCCTGCATGATGTCGCACGGTGCTGCAAATGCATACCGCAAATCATGAATTTAGACAATATAATTAAATAAAAACAACAATACATATGAAACTTACATGTTTTAACATCATACATTACAATAATTATCTCAAATAAAACAAATGTTCAAATCCAAATACACAAATGGTTTGAAATGAGTACAATAACAAATGGTCTGGAAAAGCTGGAAATCTTACCTTTCACCGGAATCAAATCCGGCTCAAGGCAGCACCAACGCCCTTCTCGCCCACCGTCGGTCGAAAGCGCAACCGCCACAGTCCTCTTCTTCTCCATCGCAACTGCCGCATCCGCTGCTTCCCTTCGCCTCCCTACGGCTTGCGTGGATGGTGGTTGCTCAATCATGCACGGAGCAGCTAGATCTAGTCCGCAAGGCGGCACCCATGAAAGCTCGCGGCCGGATCCATGGCGACGGCGGTTGCAGCCCGCCCGCGGCAAGAGATGACGCCCCCCGAGCTCTAATCTTGGTGGCGGAGATGCAGGCGAGTACGGCCGAAGCTCTTCACGGCGTGGGGTGGCCGGAGGAAGCAAAAATCGTCGTAGATTTGGGGAGGAGGCGGTGACAGCATGACGGGCATGCGCGAAAATTTTCATCCCGCCAAGACACGTGTGGGATAAAGAAAACCACGAAGAAGAGGGAAAACTGAAGATTTAAGGGTTGCCGGGCGACTTGTAGAGTGTCCCGTAGAAATTGCAGGGGCGAGTCGAATATCCGGTATCTGTTTGGGCTATTTTTTGGATCTGGTACCATATTTCGACTGTTATTTTGGTATCTGTTTGGGCTATTTTTTGGATCTGGTACCATATTTCGACTGTTATTTTGGTATCTGTTTGGATCTGGTACCATATTTCGACTGTTATTTTTTGGGTCGTAGAGGGGCTCTGCTGGAGTTGCTGTTACTAATATCCATATATTTCCTGCTTTGATGTGCGATGTGCACGGCCTGTGTGCTATAGCAGCTCCGTGCAACCTCGCCGGCCGTCCTTATCCTTTTGGAACGTCGCCGCGCGTCTTCTTCCCGTCGCGCATGCCCCGTGGTCTTGCACCTGATTGCTCCAAATTTTGTTGTGTCTTGCACCAACCAGACGTCCGGACCCCCACCCCGAGCTTAAATGGCCATACTTGCCGTGGTCCCGCCGGCGGATTAGCAGATACGGACAGAGGTATCGGCTGCGCGCGCGGCAGTACAGCTGCGCTAATTAACAATTGCTTGCTTGCTGTTGCTGGGACGGACGTGTGACGCCTTCTTCAGATGTTGGACCAGATAGCGGCGTGCCGGCGTACGCTGATACCACCACCCATCTATCATTGCCTCTCCTACTTGCGTGCGATGCATCCGTGCGCAGTCGGCGATGGCTACGGCCTACGGCCGGCGGCCGGTCTGTCTGTCGGAGCGGCGGGAATGAGGCAGCGCGTGCCACGGCCAGCGCACACAGGCACCAACACCGTGCGCCGTGGGTTTTCTGTTAGCAGCTGCCGGGCCACGGAGGTGTGGGGTGTCGATCACGGCCGGTTGCATGAATGGCTGGCGTACGTGATACATGGCTCTGTGATCCAGCAATGGCGTCGCCACCGCGTGGAGTCGGACGAGATTATCCGCGACTGATCGTAAATCCGAACAGCTCGGGTTCCGATCGGGTTTGATACGTGTTACTGTCACAACTGTGGCAGAACAGGCAGTGTGATCCTTACCGTAGAATTGCACTGGATGGCCGAGAGAGAGATTACCGGACATCACTGCTTATTAGCTACGACAGTTTGCCATGCAGCTGCATGGATGCGCTCGCAAACAAAGCTTTGCCGGGCCATGCTTACGAATGGGTCATTGTTTGTTGATGGAGCGTGGGCCTCTAATTGATGATTTGATTGTGACTCTGGCGCGTAGCTCCGGATGGCTAATGATTCCGGAGAACAAAGTAGGACCCTGGAGACTGGATTTGTCTCCAGACTGTAGAAGACGACCAGACTTCGCTTCATCGACCTGAAATGCTCTTCCCGGGCCGCTTCACATACTGTTGAATTTCCAAAAGAGAAAAAAAAAACGTTCACAATGTACCCTTCACAGAAAGTAGTAGCGTGTTGTCAAAGCAGTGAGCCATGCACCGCACCTCACAAGGAAAAATAGTCATGGTAGTTTATTGACACGTGGGGACAACTCACGCTAACTGTTAGGGACACACTATGGATCTCTCGATTACTCACTACACATAGAGGGAGAGAGCTGGAGGTAGGAGAAGAGCCGCCGGCGCCGGGTTCCGTTGATCCACTGGATGATCTGTTTGTTGTCTCACCCCCAAATACTTGTAGTGGGCAGCGCTCGGGGTGGCGCACAGCTGGGCCTGGCCCATGTGTTGTCGTAGGGACAGCCCATGTACATGTGCAGGACCGAGGGCTCCTAACATCCCCCCTCCTTGAGATTCGGCTTGACCCCAAGCCGATGCCACCGAGAACCGCTCGGATCCCATTGCACTTTATGGTTCGTGACTAGCTCAAAGTCATGGTTGTGGGAGATATTGCCCACGGGTGTCCTCATCGATCACCCATGGTATTTCAAGACAATTGGGGGCCGCCTGTTACCC
>LR738711.1:214891610-215011064 GCA_902687465.1 Secale cereale | reverse complement strand
CCCCCCCAACCGTCTGCTCATCGAGTTGCCTCCTGGGACAGTTTACCCCAGGAGCCGGCTGCCAGCAGGCGGCAGGGGCCCAAACAGGCGGCAACTCCATAGCCAGCAGCTACCAGACGGTCCTACGCCTCCCCCTCGGGACGCGTGCTGGGGGACCAGGACATATCTAAGGCATGGCTAGAGTTGAGCATGTCCTTAGAGAATCTATAAGGGTGTGGCTACTGTGAATGCATGTCTTATGGGCGCCTCTTGAGCGGCGTATCACTGTAGCCATGCTGACAATGACCAAGCTTCGGTCAGAGGAAGCCACGATCCCATTACCCCGAGACGGCGGGGTCAGCAGGCGGCTGGCCCCACCGGCCAGTGGGTGAAACAAAGACAAGCGGCCCCTGGCAGGCGGCCGGGGGAGGCGGCCCGCCTGGTAGCAGGCGGCTCACAGTACCCTAGGAGTCTGAACCTCATCAAGATGACAAGACAGGATGTGGTGGCAGTGTACGGCAGAAGACGGCGGCACTGTAGCCACTCCCCTCCTGACGATGCTGCCGTCAGCAGATGCGCGTCTACAGTGAAAGGCAATCACAAGGGCCCGCAGACGGCGGGCCCCAGCAGACTGGCGGAGAGGCCGACACCCGAAGACGCTGACAGCTGGGGGCCATTCCGCTTGGATTACTATTGTACCCCTAGGGGTAGGCCTATATAAACCCCCAGGGTCCTCCATGTGGAGGGGTTGGACTCTTGAGAGAAGAGAGATACGTAAGGAGGAATAGGGAGAAACCCTAGCCATCATCCCGATTCCCTAGAGCGAAGGTAGAGAGCTAGCCTTGCACTTCTTCCTCCTCTAGACGACACAGCTCGAGGAGCAACCTTGTAGCTACCCTAGTGACATTAGTCATGACGCGGAGTCCCCGCAGAGCAGGACTAGGGGTGTTATCTCCTTGGAGAGCCCCAAACCTGGGTAAGATTCGTAGGCGTCCTAGTTCCGCCTTATCCCGCTTCCATGGCCCGACGACGTTCTATTGTCCCCATGCATGATAAGCCATCCGTTGGCATATGTCGCACCAAAACCCCGACATTTGGCGCCCATCGTGGGGCAAGGTGCACCGTTGTCCGGAGACATGTTCTGGACGGCAACTTTGTTCCTTCCTGACGAGCACAACCAACCCGACACTCCCGCAGGCATGGACGCCGGGATGCTTCGTGGCGCTGAAGCCGCATGCGCCACGAGCGACTCGCCGACCTTCTCGTCGACGTCCACATCCATGACGAGCCCTCTCCGGCTCCAGAGCCAGTTGCTCCGGAGTGCTGCCTCGTTGAGCTCCTCGACAAGCTCCACATCATCGACGAGCGCGCCTCTGACATAGAGTCAGTAGGCTCTTCCGACCCACCAGTTGACATGATCATCGACCTTGACGCGGCGTCCGTTGGTTCCTTTTCCGAGCACGTGGTGATCATCGACAATCTCCTCCCCACTGCAGCCTGCGGCAGTACCGTTAGCACCGTCACAGAGGTATTGGCCACCGGCCACGATGAGCCTTCCGGCGGGTCGGGCCAAGACCCGTTGCAGGCGGCTATGCAGAGCCTCTCCGCCCCTATCGCTGTGGGGGCGGACGGCGCGGCGCTGGAGGCGCTTCGCGTCTCACTCCTCGAAAACGCCAACATGCTGGCCGCTTCCCGGTGCCCCACTGAAGCCTACCGTCGCGAGATGGACCGTGCCATAGGCGGCACGCCGGCTGCTGGCGAGCCCAGTCGGGCCGGTGCCGTTCGCGATCGCGGCGGGGTGCTGGCAGACATGCTGGGGGCCCCGCGACCCATGTACCTCACCCCGTGAGAGAACCTAAGGGCTGCCCAGGCGACAGTCGATGAGCTAAGCCACTTGGAGGGAGACGAGCTTCGCTGCATGACTCAGCGCACCCGCCAGCTCGTCAACGCGGTTGCTGCGCAGCAGGAAGCCCGTCGCTGGGCATCAGAGGCCGGCGCACAACCAGATGACCGCCCCCTTCGACGGGGGCAGGGAGCCACGTCCCACTCTCCAACAGTCGGCGCCCCCAACCGGCGTGACTCAAAGCCGGCTGCTAGCTGCAGCCGGCAGACTCGCATCACCATCGAGCGCGATGAACACAGCCGCCCAAGGGCCATAGAGCGGCGAGAGGAACGCCCGCCTCCTCCTCGACGGGAGAGGCGTGTGTCTCCTCCACCTGTTGACCACCCCTCTCTAGCAGGCCGCTTGGGCCGCCACGAGGGGGTCGGGGAGAATGATGCCCGCCACCGCCTTGACCGACTGGCCCGGTCCCAGGCGGTCAAAGAAGAAGATGGTCTTGGCCCAGCCTGCTTCGGCCCCCGCATCCGTAACGAGCCTTTCCCCAAGGGCTTCTCACTCCCCAGAGATACCCCCAAGTACAACGGATCGGTCAAGCCGAAGGACTGGCTGGTGGACTACTCCACAGCCGTCAGCATAGCAACCGGCAACAGACGTGTTGCGGTGAAGTACGCGCCACTCATGCTCGAGTGCACGGCCCGGACATGGTTGAACAGCCTCAAACCCAACAGCATCAACGGCTGGTTGGACTTCACCGACGCCTTCACTCGCAACTTCACCAGCACCTACAAGCGTCCTCCCATGCCACGCCAGCTCTCCTTGTGTGTTCAGGGCCCAAATGAGTCAGCTCGCGATTACCTGACGCATTGGGCAGAGCGGCGCAACTCTTGCGAGGGAGTGCACGAGGTACAAGCCATCGAGTATTTCATGGCCGGGTGTAGAGAAGGCACCTTGCTCAAGCACAAACTCCTCTGCGACGAGCCCGCTACGCTCGACGAGCTGCTGAGCATAGCAGAAAAATACGCCACTGCTGACTCCTCCATGAAGTCCGAGCTGCAAGTGGATGCTTCTGGAAAAATGACTCCCCCAGCTCCCAAAACGCCGGCTGGAGAATCCAGCCAGCGCCAGCAGCCGAACGATCACAAGTGCAAGACCCACGCACCGGCTACCAATAGCCGGCTCGTGGCAGCAGTTGATGGCCAGCAGCCAGAGGCACAGGTGGGACCCAAGCGTCAGAAGGGCGGCAACCAGCCTGGCAGCCCTCTTTCTCCTTCGACCAAGCTCTGGATGCCCCCTGCAAGTTTCATAGCGGCGCGAAGCCTTCCAATCACACCACACGAAAGTGCCATTGGCTCACACGGATTTCCAGAGGGGAAGCTCTGCCACCGCCGCCTGCTGGGCAGGCGGCCCCGCCTCCCAAACCACCGGCTGCTCGTCCAGGCGGCCAGATCCAGGACGAGTTCCCATAAGAGAACGGAGCCTACGTCGTCTTCACAAGCCAAGCGGACGATAGGCACACCCGACGCCAGCAGCGCAGAGAAGTCAACACCATTGCCATTGAAGCCCCAGAATTCATGCACTTGTCTGAAAGACCCATCAGCTGGAGCCGTGAGGATCACCCGGTTGTCATGCCTTCCCCAGGAGCTTATGCCTTGGTCCTGGATACAACTCTCTCCACCGACAGGCAGGCCTGTCGTTTCTCCCGAGTGCTGGTTGACGGCGGTAGCAGCATCAACATCATGTATCGTGATATCATGGAGAAATTGGGCATCAAAGAAAAACAACTTCAGCCTACCAGGATTGTATTCCACGGCATTGTGCCAGGCCTCTCTTGCTCACCAATCGGCAAGGCCAAGATTGATGTCCTGTTTGGTGACAAGAAGCATTTCCAGCGGGAGCCGGTTTGGTTTGAAGTAGTGAACCTGGAAAGTCCCTATCACGTGATTTTTGGCCGGCCAGCTCTTGCAAAGTTCATGGCAGTGCCCCATTACGCCTACCTCAAGATGAAGATGCCAGGTCCCAAGGGAATAATCACCATAGCCGGGGACTATGAGAAGTCCATCGCATGTGCGACTACCAGTAGTCGTCTAGCCGAGTCCCTTGTCATGGCTGAAGAGAAGCGCCGCCTAGAACGGCTGGTGGCAATGGCTAGCGAGCAGCCAGCCATACCAGCCGATCCCAAGGAGGAGGTGCCGCAAGGCTCGTTCCAGCCGGCCAAGGAGACAAAGAAGATTGCCTTGGACCCATCTCACCCAGAGCGATTTGCTGTCATAGGGTCAAACCTAGACATCAAATAGGAAAGCAAGCTCGTCGATTTCCTCCGTGAGAATCGGGACATCTTTCCATGGTCCCCCAAAGACATGCCGGGTGTCCCGACGGATTTCGCCGAGCACAAGTTACATGTGAGAGAAGATGCAAAGCCTGTCAGGCAGCCGCTCTGCCGCCTGTCAGAAGAGAAAAGAAGAGTTGTTGGAGAAGAGGTCGCCCACCTGCTAGCAGCCGGCTTCATTATGGAGGTGTTTTATCTAGAGTGGCTCTCGAACCCAGTCCTGGTGTTGAAGAAGAACAACAAATGACGCATGTGCATTGATTACACCAGCCTCAACAAAGCTTGTCGTAAAGATCCGTTTGCTCTGCCGCGAATAGATCAAGTGATTGACTCCATAGCCGGATGCGAGCTGCTGTCATTCCTTGATGCTTATTCCGGGTACCACCAGATCAAACTCGATCCGGCCGACCGTTTGAAGACCGCCTTCCTCACGCCATTTGGGGCCTTCTGCTACCTGACCATGACATTCGGCTTGAGGAACGCCGGCGCCACTTTTCAGCGTTGCATGCAGAAGTGTCTCCTCAAGCAACTTGGCAGAAACGCCCATGTTTACGTGGATGACATCGTGGTGAAGACGGAGAAGAGGGGAACTCTTTTGGAGGATCTCCAAGAGACCTTTGAAAACCTGTGCCGCTTTCAGATCAAGCTAAACCCAGAGAAATGCGTCTTCGGGGTACCAGCAGGCCAGCTCCTTGGCTTCCTGGTATCTGAACGCGGCATTGAGTGCAACCCCGCAAAGATCAAGGCCATTGAGAGAATGGAGAGACCGACTCGCATACGAGACGTCCAGAAGTTCACCGGGTGTCTGGCATCCCTCTGCCGTTTCATCAGCCGGCTGGGTGAGAAGGCACTCCCGCTGTACCAACTGATGAAGAAAATCACTTGCTTTGAGTAGAACGACAAGGCGGATGAAGCCTTCCAGTAACTCAAGAAAGTGTTGTCCACACCGCCTGTCCTGGCGGCGCCAACAGACAAGGAACCCATGTTCCTTTACATAGCCGCCACCAGCCGGGTGGTCAGCATAGTCATTGTGGTCGAGCGCCTAGAAGATGGCAGAGCCTTGCCCGTCCAGAGGCCGGTCTACTACTTGAGGGAGGTGCTGTCAGTCTCCAAGCAGAACTACCCCACTACCAGAAGATGTGATATGGCGTATACTTCATCGCCAAGAAACTCAAGCAGTACTTCCAAGAGCACCCGATCACGGTCGTATGCACGGCCCCGCTTGCTGAAACTATGGGCAACAGAGATGCTTCGGGAAGAGTGGCGAAGTGGGCCATTGAGCTGGCCCCATTTACCATCTTCTACCAGCCCCGCACCACCATCAAATCGCAAGCTTTGGCCGACTTCCTTGTCGACTGGGCCGAGACCCAGTACCTGCCGCCTGCTCTAGATTCAATCCATTGGCGGATGCACTTTGATGGATGAAAGATGCGCACTGGCTTGGGAGCCGGCGTCGTCCTCACCTCTCCCAAAGGCGACAAGCTCAAATACACCCTGCAAATCCACTTTGCCGCCTCCAACAATGTGGCCGAGTATGAGGCACTCATTCACGGGCTCCAGGTGGCCAAAGAGATTGGTATCCGTCGAGTGTTGTGCTATGGTGACTCAGACTTGGTCATCCAGCAGTCCTCCGGGGACTGGGACACCAAGGACGCAAACATGGCGAGTTACCGTTTCCTTGTCCAGCAGATCAGTGGGCATATTGACGGCTGTGAGTTCCTCCACGTGCCACGAGCAGACAACGTGCAAGCCGACACCTTGGCACGAATTGGCTCCACCCGCCAAGCAATACCAGCCGGCGTGTCCCTCCAATGCCTGCGCAAGCCGTCTATCAAGCCTTCACGATATTCAGAGTCAATCTTCATACCAGCCGATCCTGGAGCAGACGGCCCGACAACCTCATCAGCCGGCCCGGGGATTGCCCCAGCATGCGGCCTAGATACTCCAACTCCAGTAGACGGCACAGCAGCCGCTGCGCCGGTTTCTGGTCCGGGGACTGCTCCAGCAGGCGGTCAAGAAGCGCCTGCTCCAGCAGACAGCCCGGGGACTACTGCAGTCGGCCCGGGGACTTCAGAAGCACAACAGGCGGCTCACCCCAGCCCTCCGCCTCCCAGCCCAACCGCCCTGGTCTCACTGGCAGAAACAATAGGAGTCTCAGCGCCGTCTTGGGCACAACCAATCCTCAATTTCCTGCTCAGAAGAGAGCTGCCAGCAGACGAAACTTTGGCACGGCAAGTTCAACGCCGAGCTTCAGCATACACAGTAGTCAACAAAGAGCTTGTTAGAAGAAGTGCAACCGGCGTCTTCCAGCGCTGCGTGGAAGCAGAAAAAGGTCTGGCTATTCTGAAGGACATTCATCAAGGGGAGTGCGGCCACCACGCGGTCTCAAGATCTCTCGTTGCCAAAGCTTTCCGCCACGGTTTCTTCTGGCCGACTGCTTTGGACGACGCCAAAGACTTGGTCAAGAAGTGCAATGGCTGCCAACGCTTTAGTTCCAAGCAACACCTACCGGCTTCTGCACTCAAGACCATTCCGATCACTTGGCCATTTGCTGTCTGGGGACTGGACATGGTGGGTCCCTTCAAGACAGCGCGAGGCGGCCTGACGCATTTACTCGTAGCAGTGGACAAATTCACCAAGTGGATCGAGGCGAAGCCAATCAAGAAACTGAACGGCCCAACTGTTGTGACCTTCATCGCAGACATCACAGTCCGGTATGGCATACCGCACAACATCATCACCGACAACGGCACAAACTTTGCCAAAGACGCATTGGCCCATTTCTGTGCAACACAGGGCATCCGACTGGACTTAGCGTCCGTTGACCACCCACAGTCCAATGACCAAGTTGAGCGTGCTAACGCCTTATCTTGTCCGGCATCAAGCCCCGGCTGGTCGAACCTTTGGAACGGTCAGCCGGCTGCTGGATCGAAGAGTTGCCGTCTGTCCTCTGGAGCCTCAGGACTACTCCGAACAAATCAACCGGCTTCACTCCTTTCTTCTTCATCTACGGGGCCGAGGCCGTCATCCCAACAGATGTTGAGTTTGACTCGCCTCGCATCACCATGTACACAGAAGCTGAAGCCAAAGAAGCACGAGAAGACGGCGTGGACCTGCTGGAGGAGGCCCAGCTGGTAGCACTCAGCCGATCCACCGTCTATCAGCAGGGTTTCCGCCGCTATCACAGCCGGCGGGTCAAGCCACGTTCCTTCCGCGAGGGGGACCTTGTGCTCCGGCTGATCCAGCGAACAGCCGGCCAGCATAAACTCTAGGCTCCTTGGGAAGGACCGTTCATCATCAGCAAGGTACTAGGCAACGATGCCTACTACCTCATCGATGCCCAGAAGCCAAGAGCATGCAAGAGAGACGACTCCGGCAAGGAGTCGGAGTGCCCGTGGAACGCAAACCTACTTCGTCGCTTTTATAGCTAAAATACAGTATGTGTCGCCCTATCTACTTTATTTTGAGAACCAATGGGACCCCAGAGGAGTTCTCGGGGACTGTCCAACCCTTTATCTATATGATAAGAATTATGCCTGTGAATGAGTATTTTTCATTCCTTCGTCCGGCATCGGAGCCTAGCAGACGGCCCGGGGACTGGCCGCCTAGCCCTATGTTTAAAACTTTTCTTTCAACAGTCAGACAAGTAACGTGATGGCATCCAAGCCCCCTCCCCGCCTACCGTCGCATACTCGCAGAACGCGGCTGTCCGACTGGCGGGAGGCAAAGGCAAGAAGCGGTGCCCACATGAAAAATGGCTAACGAAAATAAACATAGGGTAAGACGGCCCTTTACACAAGTTGGCAGGCTGTTGAGCAGCTGGACAACCGGCTTCTGGCTTAGCCACACCGCATTCCAGAGGGCGGGATACTTGCCTATCTGGAAAATAGCTAAGTACCTGACCCAACCACAGAACCACAGAGTGGCTGTCCGGCTGGCAGGACGGCGGTTAAAGGAGACAACAAAAGAAAATCGCCCTAAGGAACAAAGGACGGTGCTAATCCCACAACCCGGCAAACTGCATGAACATATGCAACATTAAGAGAATATTTATAGCAAAAAGGCCTCCAAGGCCGCCTTCCAACAGTAATTTACTGATACACCCAGCAGGTGGAATTGTTCGGACTAATCCTACCAAATCTTAAGAAAAACAGGAATTTAAAGATACACGAGTGACGCCTAAGGTGCAGCAAGCGGAGCAGGTGGAACGACGGAGTCGGCTGCTGGGGGAGCCGCCTGATGGGTCTCGTCCTGGCCGCCTCCTGCAGCAGGCGGCGCCGTCCCGCTGGGCCCGCTTAAAGAGGCCCGATCGGGCTGATGGCCAGCAGATGGCTCCGCCTCCTGGGAGCTGGCTTCCTCGTCGCTGTCTCCCTCCTCCTCGCCGTCGTCGCTGGAGGCGATTTCCTCATCCAGCTCCTCCGATATCGCCAAGTCTAGCCCAAAGTTGTCAGGTGCCACCACATGATCATTCTCATCCAGCTCTGGGACGAAAATGACGATGTCGACATACTCGGCAAGGGAAGCGGCACGCTTGACGAGCTCCCCTTGCACCGCTGCCAGTTCGGGCTCAGCTTCCACGCGGAAGGTCTTCAGCTGGGCGAGATCCAAGTCTGGGTACCAGCCCTTGGCAAATTCCAGGGCGGTCCGCGCACCGGCCCTCGCTGCGGCGCCCTTCCAGGCCTCAAAGCGGTGGCTGGCCACCTCCAGCCAGTCGACAGTCTGGCTGGGAGTGCGGAGTACTGGAATGCCTGGCCAGACGGCGGCCAGCACTTGGGAACCAGCGCGTTGCAGGTGGCAAAGCAGGCGGTGGGCCGGCTGGAGGCGCGCCTTGACAGCAAGAAGCTGTTCGGCGGGAGTCCTGGTGCGTTGGGCGCAATCACCCGGCCCGCCTTGCGCCTCTCGTCGCGCTGGGCCTCGATGGCCTCGCTGGCGGCCACAGAGTGGCCCGGGAAGAATTCTGCAAGAACTAGACAAGGAGTCAGAAGAAAGAAAGCTAGCTGTAGCAGACGACAAGCACAAGGAAGAAGGGCAGGCGTCTTACCGTCGACCATGTGTGCAATGGCCCCATAGCCGTCTTGGAGAGCCGCCTCATTTTCGGCCCAATTCGAGCGCTCGGTCTCAAACTCAGCCCGAAGGAGCATCTCGCCGTCCGCTAGTTTCCCAAGCTCCGCCTTGTGCGTCGCCGCCTGGTCTGCCAGCTCGTTGGCCAGGCGGTCACGATCATGGGCGGTGAGATCACGCTCCTGCTCCTTGGTGGCAAGTTTCGTCTGAGCCTGGCCCAGCTGGTTGCGGAGGTTGGTTGCAACCGCTGGCAAGAGAAGAAGAAGAGCATCAACATCAGCAAAGAAGACAACCTTAAAGTTCCAAGCCACCTGCTCAGCAGCCGGCTCGGAACACGGGGACTACACCCAGCGGGTGCGCTGACGCGCCCCCGCAAGGAGGAGAGGAACACTCACCCTGACTGTCGGCCAGAGCAGTCCGCAGTTGCGCCAGCTCCTCACACTGGGCGTTGAAGGAAGCCACCCAAAGGTTGTGGTAATCCTGCAGCAAAAAACAAGTTAGCCCGCAAAGTACACATTGGAGTTCCAAGCCGCCTGCTCGGAACTCAGGGACAACACTCAGTGGGTGCGCTGACGTGCCCCCACGGAAGAAATTGAAGGAATAAAAGCAAAAACATGGAGTCAACGTACCCGAACAGAAGTTCGCATAGCCACGAACTCCCGCATCACCGTCTGCACGACCTCGCTCAGAGAATTGAAGCGGTCGAGGACGTCTCGCGATGCGACAATCAGCGCACCGCTGCCTCCGGGCATCCAGCCTGATGACGCCGCGCTGGTAGCCTTGTTCTCCGGCGTTGACGAGCCGGCGCCGCCGGCTTCTACTTGCCGTGGTGCGGAGACCGCCTTCGCAGGGCGCTGGCGGGCAGGGACTCGGGGGGCCGGTTGCCGGCCTATCACCAGCACGCCTTCAACCGGCGGCATCTCCGCTCCCGCAGGCCGGCTGCCCTGCGTCCCAGCAGGCGGCGCGGGGGGCGTCACCTCCGTATCCATGGCGACACGGCCGTCCCCCTCATTGTCTAGAGCTGGCTGCTCGCCAGCAGCCGACACTTGGACAGACGGCTCCAGAGAGCCCGTATCCTGGGGGACGGTGCGGTCCGCCTGCTGCTGGAGGCCTGCCTCCTGCTCCTGGACTTGGGCGACGACGTCTGCCTGGGCCTTGGTGGCTGACTCGGCCTCCGCCCTGGCACCAGCATCAGCCTCCACCCTCTCATGGGCCGCGGCCTCCTGCTCCTCGCGCGCCTCGCGGGCGTTTCTCTCTGTCGCCTCCCGGAGCGCGGCGGCGGGATCCACGCGGCGGGGCGCAGGGGGGACATCTGCGCCCCCAATAACAGAGCCCACTGGCGCCCGAGAGAGAGAGAGAGAGAGAGAGAGATCGGCGCGCTGTGTGGGCATCCCAAAGAAGACAGAAAGTCAGCCACGTTGGGGGCGGCAGAATAAGATAAGCGCAAAAGAGAAAAGAAATGCGGTACTTACGCGGATACAACTGGCCTGGGCTTGGGAACCTTAGGAAGAATTGCCTTGGCGAACGCCTCCCGACGCTTGGTGGCGGTGGCCGACGGCCGGAGCTTCTTAGGATTGGTGCCAGACGGCCCCGCAGAGGAGCGGCGCTTCACGCCGCCGGCTACGGCTGACGGCCCAGCCTGCTGGCTGCCGCGCCCAGGCGGATTCGCCTCTCAAACGCGGATTGGCGCTTCCTCCTCCTCGTCCGGCCAGCTCTCGACGCCGCCTTCTAGCAGGCCGCCTACTGGCTGGCCCCCGCCGCCTGTTACCTCCTCCTCCTCCATGGCGGTGGCCCCAAGATCGGGGTCGCTCGTGTCGCTCTGGGAGCGGTCTGGCTCTAGAGGGCGGCCCGGCTGGTTAGAGCCCGGTGTCGGCTGGCCGGCGAAGATCTGCAGGCGGCACAAGGATCAGACGGCTGAGACAGGCGGAAAGAGAAGAAAGAAGAATAAAGAAAGCAAAGAGCTCACCGTAGGCGGCTGGTTGCTACGGCTGTACGACGGCTTGCCAAAGGCCCAGCCGAAGTCGGAGAGTTTGCAATTGGATACAGAATTCACCAAGTATGCCACCTCCTTGTATGGCATCGACTTGGTGCATGTCCGGCTTGGGTCCCGACGCCCGCTCATGTCACAGATTATGTGTGGGCGGGCCTGCAGCGGCAGCACCCGGCGCTCTGCAAATGTGAGCTGGAGGTCCGCAAACACCAAGCCTTCGTTGTCCCTCAACTCCCGAAGGCGCCGTACGTCGATGGAAGCGCCTTCTGTGAGGGTGATGGGCTGGGTTTTCTAGGAGTCACGGGGCTCGGCAGGTGGGCCGGGCGCCCAGTCTGGCAGGCCGATGAAATCTTGAGCAGGGTCGACATTGGAGACATAGAAGTATATCTTCTGCCACAACTTCACTGATGCCACGAGCTGAGGCGCCGGGAAATAGTTCTTGGTCCCGCTGCGCTTCACCGCAATGCATCCCCCGCACTGGGCGCCACACTCTGGACCGTGGTACCGAGCTTCATGTAGAAAAGCTCGGTCCACAACTCCATCGTGGGAAGAATCTCGAGGTACGCCTCGCACATGACGACAAAGGAGGACAATGTTACCACCGTGTTCGACGTGAGGTGGTGGAGTTCGATGTTGAAGAATTCGAGAAAAGACCAAAAAAAGCCGCTGGCAGAGAGGCCGAAGCCGCACGAGAAGTGCGAGCGGAAGATGACCCGCTCGCCGAACCGCGGCGCCGGCCTGATCTCCGCCGCCGGCGCTAGGCGCACAGCGACCTTGTCGGCGGGGGGCAGCTTCCGCGCACGACGGAGGTAGTGGATGTGCTCCTCGATGATGTCGCTGCCGTCCCATTCGCTTGAGTGGCGGACCGGCGCTGCGGCGGTCATGGCTCGAGGGGGTGGCTCGCTACGGCGGGGCATTGCGAACGGAAGTGGCGAAAAGTGCGAGAGGGAGCAAGGAATAAGAAGAAGAATGGAGCGGGGTGGGTGCGAGAACGGCGCCAACTCCCCTCCCCCGGCCTACTTATAGGCTCAGGGCGACGAAGCCGAGGGGGCGAGGCGTGGGATTAACTGCTCCACGCCCACACGATCCCCTCATTTTTCGCGCCTAATCTGCGCGCATTAACTGAGCATGGGGAGGGCAATCGATTGCCTCTGCCACACTCGATCCGTGCGTGGACCAAGGCCCTGTAGTGGCGCGCCCCAGCCTGCTGCTACGTCCCGTCGCGCGCGTGGGTTGGCAGGCCGATGCGATGGGGCGACGACGTGTGGAGAGCCGCCAACGGTCGGCAGACCTGCGTAGCAGCCCGCCAACCAGACGGTATTTTCTCCTCGAAGATTTGAAGGCGGAGGCCTGGCTGCCAAGAGCCGGCCCCTTTACGGAGGTCCGGCTGCCAGCAGCCGGCTCTCTCCAGAAGACGGACGAAGGGAGCCAATCCTACTTGGGGAGGGAAGCTGCTGGAACCCCGCAACCCCAATCGAAAACCGTAGAGTTCCACCAGCTTCGGGGACTACTGTCGGAGATATTGACCACGGGTGTCCTCATCGACCGCCCATGGTATTTCAAGACAATTGGGGGCCGCCTGTTACCCCCAGCCATCTGCTCATCGAGCCGCCTCCAGGGATAGTTTACCCCAGGAGCCGGCTTCAAGCAGGCGGCAGGGGCCCAAACAGGCGCCAGCTCCATAGCCAGCAGCTACCAGACGGTCCTACGCCTCCCCCTCGGGACGCGTGCTGGGGACCAGGACACAGCTAAGGCATGGCTATAGTTGATCATGCCCTTAGAGAATCTCTAAGGGCGTGGCTACAGTGAATGCATCTATTATGGGTGCCTCTTGAGCGGCGTATCACTGTAGCCATGCTCGCAATGACTAAGCTTCAATCAGAGGAAGCCACGATCCCACTACCCCCAAACGGCGGGGCCAGTAGGCGGCTGGCCCCGCCAGCCAATGGGTGAAACAGAGACAAGCGGCCCATGGCAGGAGGCCGGGGGAGGCGGCCCGCCTGGTAGCAGGCGACTCACCGTACCCTAGGAGTCTGAATCTCATCAAGATGACAAGACATGACGTGGTGACAGTGTACGGCAGGAGACGGCGGCACTGCAGCCACTCCCCTCCTGACGATGCTGCCGTCAGCAGATGCGCGTCTATAGTGAAAGGCAATCACAAGGGCCCGGAGACGGCGGGCCCCAACAGACAGGCAGAGAGGCCGGCACCCGAAGACGCTGACAGCTGGGGGCTATTCCGCCTGGATTACTATTGTACCCCTGGGGGGTAGGCCTATATAAACCCCCAGGGTCCTCCATGTGGAGCGGTTGGACTCTTGAGAGAAGAGAGATACGTAGAGAGGAATAGGGAGAAACCCTAGCCATCATCCCGATTCCCTAGAGCGAAGGTAGAGAGCTAGCCTTACCCTTCTTCCTCTTCTAGACGACACAGCTCGAGGAGCAACCTTGTAGCTACCCTAGTGACATTAGTCATGACTCGGAGTCCCCGCAAAGTAGGACTAGGGGTGTTATCTCCTCGGAGAGCCCCAAACCTGGGTAAGATTCGTAGGCGTCCTAAGTTCCGCCTTATCCCGCTTCCAAGGCCCGACGACGTTCTATTGTCCCCATGCATGATAAGCTATCCGTTGGCATATGTCGCACCAAAACCCCGACAGTGGTGGTAGCCGAAGTTGGGGTTGACTTGAACGACGTGGGGGTAGTATTCGTGTGCGATGATGATGAAGTTGAATGAGATGCTGAAGTAGTCATTGAAGCTGTCGACAGAGCCCTGCACAAAGCCAGCACCAGTAGCGGCGACACCGCACCTTCCTTGAAAATGTTCTTGATTGTAGCAGGAAGAGGACACCATACCACACATGGCCGGTACGCTCATGCAAATTACCATTGCCATTAGAATTTGCGATGGTTGAATATCAGACACCTGCCGGGGATCCCATGACTTATGCACATCACCGGTAGGGTATTCGGTCGAAACGACAACTAAAGCACTGGGAAGATCACATGAGTAATACCATCGTGGACACCCCTCAATTGCAGCTTGTATGTCTTCACGCCTGCAGGCATCCACATTAGGTTCAGGAAGTGACCATTGCTGCTCACCCAATAGAGAAATAGAGTTGTCCAGCTTGTGATAAACAAAAGTGAGCATTGAACAACAAGCTTGCTATTGTATGTGCACCAATAGCTCGAATGCCCTCTCAATCCCATAGCTATTATGCAGTTGCTGAGAAAGTAGGCATGTAAGTGCACCTGCTGGTGTACTGAAAGCCACCCAAGACTGGTCAATAACATTATCATCAAACACTCCTTTAGTTCCAGGAGTCAACAGCCTCTCAAACTGAACAAAGAAACGCCAATGACTACAATTCCCAGAGGCACTGACTGCACATGAATTCATATATGCAGTGCACATCTCCAACTCAATTAGTATCAACAAACTTCCCTCTGGTTGGAGCCCAACGCATGTAAAATTGTTGCTCTTAAATTCTTTGCAATCCACTATACTAGGTTGCCCAGTCCTCTTGTGAACAATATGAATAAGCTCTCCGATGAAATATGCAAACAATTGAACCACCACCACGTACCTTGCAGGAGAACATGCCCCTGACTTGTAGCTTGACAAGGGCCCCAACAAATTAAGCACAAGAATAGCAAAAGAGGAAGTTGTTTCTTGTAATTGCTTCATAGATGCACTTTGCCATGTCCAGTCAAGTACTAGGAGTATCTTTCTGCAATTTTCAAAAAGATTGGGACACCGTTCCTATTCATTCCTAATGTGAAAGCTGATTGAAGCACGAGCACTGCCTGAAAATTCCTATTGGTTCAAAAAGTTCCATTGCACTGACATAGGCATGATATGAAATATTCCCTGCACTTTATCAGAAAGAGGGTTGCCACCAATTACCGCATACTCCAGATCTAGTACATGATGCTCATAAATTTTGTTCTTCTCCTGGCTTGTATATGCAATATCTCTAATGCTTCAAAATTTGTCAAGATAAAAACACCCAGCCGACTGCCTGACTTTCTCATGTACAACTAGAAATTGCTGCTCAACGATGTCTAGTGAGCCAATACCATCAAGTATAGCCATAGTCGGACAAAAATTTGTAACACTAGCATTGGGTAGTTGATGGCTTCTCGCCCCTCGTTGGTTACCCCAAGTGGAAGGTTGAGATGTAGCGTAGCGGCAAATTTCCCTTGGCAAAGATACCAAGGATCGAATCCCGTGAGACTCCGCGGGTCGACAAGTAGGTGTCAACGGCGCCAGAAACTTAGCGGTTGACAGGACCTGCACACAGATACATATAACTTTGCTCCCAACGAGTACAGAGAGGTTGTCAATCCCTCCGGCCTTTTTGTTTACAAAGGATCAAACACAAGAGATAATAATGATAGGTATGACTGCAACTAGGAAATAAAAACAGGAAGTAAATAGAAGGTGTGATCAGCGGTGGTAATATGGACCGGGCTCCCATGATGTTCACTAGTGATGTCTCTCTCCCAAAAGACGATAAAACAGCAAAGCGAGGTAAACAAATTACAGCTGGGCAATTGACAGGATTATGTGCGCAAACCAATGCTAACTATGCTGCAAGGAAAGGTAGAGGCTCAAAAGCATGGGCGGTATGCCAAGGCAAGTAGACCGAAATCCATCTGCATCTACTACTAATCATCCACCTTGAGATATCTATCCAGAACATCTCGCTGGTATTAAGTTGCGAATCCCATCCAAAGTGTAAACTCAAAGCAACAGACAACTGCATTAAAAGAACTTTGCGTAAAGTAAACAATCCTTGCACCCGCAAGTACAAGCACCGTTGTTTTCCCCCTTGTGGCAACAACACATCCCCTAGACTCATGTTTCTGTCACTCAAGCTAGTCATCAGGGGGCATGAACCCACAATCAAGCATAACGCTCCCTCTTGGAGTTACTACCTACTACTTGGCCAAAGCAATAAACAACAACTGAGAACATGCAAGAATTACTCAAGAACAAAGATATAAAAGAGGTGAATCAAATATATTACTCAAACACAATCTGAACATAGTCTCATAATCCATCAGATCCCAGCAAACTCAGCAAAGCAACATCAGAAAGATTACATATGTGCCTCGATCATGTAGGGCAGCTCACGAGATCTAAACCATGAAGAGCAAAGAGGGGAGGAGAACATCACATAGCTACTGATCATGGACCCATGGTCCAAGGTGGACTACTCACGACTCATCCGGGAAGCGTCCATGGTGGTGGAGAAGCTCCCGGTGGTGGTTCTCCCCTCCGGCAGGGTGCCGGGAAGAGTTCTCCTGATACTCCCGATCTTGGAAGCGCTGCGGCGGCGGAACAGAGGCGAGATCGCAAAAAAGGGTTCCGTCCTGGGCCTCCCATGGCTCCCCTCTGGCCCCGCTTTGGTTCTTCGCGAAGCTTCCTATACGCTGATTTTTCCTGTATTTTTCCCGGAAATTTTTGGGGCACTTTTAATATGGGGGAAACCTGAAATAGAAAAACAGCAGAAAACAGGAACTGGCACTGTGGTGCACTGAGTTAATAGGTTAGTCCAAATATGATCAAAAGTGTATGGAAGTGCATCAATATCATAGCAATATCACACAAAAGAAGCATGGAGCAAGCAGAAATTATAGATACGTTTTGGACGTATCAACATCCCCAAGCTTAATTCCTGCTCGTTCTCGAGTAGGTAAATGATAACAAGCATAATTTCTGTGGTGACATGCTATCAACCATATAAGAACTTTTAAGTAAAGCAATCAAGGCATGTAATTCAATTCAAGTCATAACAAGCAAGAGTCTATATTAGCATTGTAACAAGCAACATAAGAACATAAAGGTGCAAGAGCTCTCGCTGTCCGTGACTCGAATGTATCCAAATGGTGTTTGCGTGCAAGAAAGGGGATAGGGATATACGAGAGAGTAAAACATAGTTTTTGTATTGTTGAGAACTTAATCTACTAAAGTTTCACACTCGGTCTTCTTTGGAATCTTATCTTGACTCATCCCCAGACCACCAGCCAGGTACAAGTCAAAATGATCCACTCCCTTTCGATATTTTGAGCACTCATGCAATGGATGAGCGTAAGCAAGAAAGTTGACACTTAGGATGGCAAAGAGAGAAAAATGATGAAGGGGGAAGACAAAAAAGATGTGAAAGGCTCACATCAATGAGGACAATCATAGGCGAGAGAAAGCCAAATGATAGATGTGATGTGAGGAGTAGGGATTGCCATGCAACGAATGCACATATGAGCTAAGGTAAGCTCTCCAATGGAACTAGTGGGGGTGCATCCAACTTGCTTGCTCAAGAAGACCTAGAGCTCTTTTGAGGAGGCTCATCATTGGAATATACAAGCCAAGTTCTATAGTGTGAAGGTCCCCACATAGCTATATGCATGAATGATAATCTCTATGGAGTACAAGGTATAAGATGGAGTACGAGTGTGGATCTCTCAAAAGGAATAGTAGTGTGCCCCCTTCTCTCTTTTTATTTCTTTTTTCTCTTTTTTTATTTTTTTTATTTTTTTGTGTGGCCTCAATGGCTCTTTCTATTTAACTCTCATTTGTCCTCTTTGGGATCTTTTGATTTTGTCCTCTTTGGGATCTTTTGATTTTGTCCTCTTTGGGATCTTTTCCTCACTTTAGGGGCAACACTCTATGTATTACAAGAAGTATAGAAGATCTTTCACACTTTACAAAAGTACTCAACATAAAGAAAATGAAACTATCATGATGTATGCAAATGTATGCCTCTGCCAGTGTAGCAGGATATGCAATGATACTAGCGCGTCATGTAGCAATGATTAGGGCAAGGCCCAACTAGCATGCGGCTCATCGATCAAGCAAAAAGCATGTATGACATGAAGATCAAGTCATGAGAAGATGGATGTTGCATGGCAATGTATCTCGGAAAGGCTATGGAAATGCCTTGATAGGTAGGTATGGTGACTCTTTTGAGGAAGGATATAATGAGGCTTATGATGACAGAGCGTATCGTGCCAAGTATTTGGATGCACCGGCGAAGTATGCGCCAACTCTCGAGGTGAGAAAGGGCAATGCACGGTACCGAAGAGGCTAGAAAAATATGGCTAGGTGGAAGTATCAACTTTCGAATACTCACATTAGTCCGAAGAACTCATGCACTTATTATCGGTAACTCTCAATCTAATTAGGAGGTTCACAAAGAGACAAGTACCCCGAGGAGGAGTGTATGGGGGTTTGGTTATCCTTGCGCATCCTCGACTCATGGTACGTGAGTGTACTCTAATATTCGATCCCTCCAAAGATTAGTGATCCATCTAGTAGCTAAAGTTCTCAACTATTTTGTAGGTTTTCGAAAATAAACACGGACTGCCCAAAATACGACATCTATCACTAATAGGCTAAAGCTCTTGACACCAAAAGTTCAGACATTACTCATGGCAATACCTCAAAACTATTGCAAGTTACTACTAAAATTAAATAGCAACCTCAATTACCTACTTTAAGTTAAGACACACAACTCAGTGCAACAGGCAAACTCTCTTAATAAGATAAACATGAAAACTCAAGAGAGTTCAGCAACCAACTAAACAAAAGCTCTTTAAAAAGAAAAGCATGAAAACTAAGAGCTAAACATGACAGCAGCTATGGAAAGACAAAGAACACACACAGCAAAGATAAGCATGAAAATCCTATGTTGTGTTCTAGGTTGAAGTGGAGCGTGTTTCTCTCCCACACAAAGAAAGCTGGGTTCTAACTTGTTATGAACAGCAAGCAAAGCTAAAGAAAACTAAAAAGGAAACTAAGAGCAAGACGCTCCAAGCATAGCACATAACGCATGAAGTGATAAGAATATAGTGGAACGAAAGACGAACTGATAATTGTTGATGGAGAAGGGGATGCATGTGGGCATCCCCAAGCTTAGACGCTTGAGTCTTCTTGAATATTTCTTGGGGGTGCACGGGGGCATCCTCAAGCTTGAGCGTTTGACACTCCTGAATCTTCTTTTATCATCTTCCCTCGCACACTTGAAAACTCCCTTCATACATAACTCATCATAATCTGATTAGCGAGGTTAGTACCCACGATAAAATAATTTTTCCCTACTGGAAATAAAGATAATCTTGAAGAGCTACTGTTTCTCAAGAATGCCAAAAGGTTTTTGCAAAGAAAAAGCAAGCTCAAGGTTTGCAAAACGAAGAAAAGGCAAAACAGGACAGAATCTGTGAAAAACAGACCAGCAGGTAGTAAATGATTTTTTCGGGGCACTTCTGCAACTCAAATCAAAAAACTCAGAACAGACGCTCGAAAGCCAATTGTATAGAGCATGCTGTCAAAAAAATTTAGATCAAAAAGATGATCTGGTGATTTTATTCGAATTTTTCTGTTCAAGGACAGAATCTGTTTTCTGGACAGCACGTCACAACTTTTGAACTTTCTTGCAATCAGAGGCTAAACTTGGCACAAAGCTGAAAAGAAAAGATACAATGATGATGCTACTGTAGTAACAAACATCAAGACACAACAAAAGCAAAATAAAACCTAATTCGTTGTGGGCTGCCTCCCAAAAGCGCTTTCTTTTATGCCTTTAAGCTAGGCATGATGCAAAAAGAGAAAATCAAGTTTTATCAAGAGTAAGAGAATAGCTAGCCCGTGTAACGGACTCAAAAGGCAACTTAATCTTCTTTCTAGGGAAGTGTTCCATCCCTTTCTTGAGAGGGAATTGGAATTTTATATTCCCCTCTTTCATGTCAATGATAGCACCAACGGTGCGAAGAAAAGGACGTCCCAAAATAATTGGACATGAAGGTTCACATTCAATATCCATAATAGTAAAATCAACGGGAACATAATTGTCATTGACAATGATAAGAACATCGTCGATCTTCCCCAAAGGTATCTTCACGAAAGAATCAAGACGAACACCAAAAGAACAAGGATCAAAAGGTTTCAATTCAAGCATATCATACATTCTTTTGGGCATAACGGAGGTACTAGCTCCAACATCACATAAAGCATAGCAAGAGAAGTTATTCAACTTAATTTTAATCATAGGATCCCAACTATCTTCTAGCTTTCTAGGTATGGAGGCTTCTACCCTAAGCTTCTCCTCCCTAGCTTTGATAAGAGCATTAGTGATATGCTCCGTGAAGGCAAGATTAAGTGTGCTAGTGTTGGGGTCTTTAGACATCTTGTGAAGAAAACCAATAACTTCAGAAAGGCTGCAATTATCAAAATCAATTTTATCATTATTGAGCAGAATTGTAGTGTCATCTTCTTTGTTTGAATTGCTCTCTATTATAAGAGTTTGGACGTCTTCCCAAGTTTGGGGAAGTGTGGGAGCAACTTTAAACAGAGGCTCATACCTTTTTCCTGGGAGACCATGCCATGGGCATAACTCTCCATTAAAACTAACATAATCACAAGGTTTATTACTTTTGTAGATCCCGACAGTGGTGATTGGCGTGATGGAAGAAGGGGTGTACTCCTCCCACTTAGTGTTTTTGGTGGAACCCATAGCAGCAGCAAGCAAGATAACTATTTTTGTGTTTTTTGGTAAGGGACACTAAAGCAAAAACTGAAAGGTAAACTAACAAGACTAAAAAGTAAAGATAAAAGATAGCGTGCAACTCCCATATCTTGAAGAGTGGAGTCCTCGGCAACGGCGCCAGAAACTTGCTTGATGGCTTCTCGCCCCTCGTTGGTTACCCCAAGTGGAAGGTTGAGATGTAGCGTAGCGGCAAATTTCCCTTGGCAAAGATACCAAGGATCGAATCCCGTGAGACTCCGAGGGTCGACAAGTAGGTGTCAACGGCGCCAGAAACATAGCGGTTCACAGGACCTGCACACAGATACAGATAACTTTGCGCCCAACGAGTACAGAGAGGTTGTCAATCCCTCCGTCCTTGTTGTTTACAAAGGATCAAACACAAGAAATAATAATGATAGCTATGACTGCAACTAGGAAATAAAAACATGAAGTAAATAGAAGGTGTGATCAGCGGTGGTAATATGGACCGGGATCCCATGATGTTCACTAGTGATGTCTCTCTCCCAAAAGACGATAAAACAGCAAAGCAAGGTAAACAAATTACAGCTGGGCAATTGACATGATTATGTGCGCAAACCAATGCTAACTATGCTGCAAGGAAAGGTAGAGGCTCAAAAGCATGGGCGGTACGCCAAGGCAAGTAGACCGAAATCCATCTGCATCTACTACTAATCATCCACCTTGAGATATCTATCCAGAACATCTCGTTGGTATTAAGTTGCGAATCCCACCCAAAGTGTAAACTCAAAGCAACAGACAACTGCATTAAAAGAACTTTGCGTAAAGTAAACAATCCTTGCACCCGCAAGTACAAGCACCGTTGTTTTCCCCCTTGTGGCAATAGCACATCCCCTAGACTCATGTTTCTGTCACTCAAGCTAGTCATCAGGGGGCATGAACCCACAATCAAGCATAACGCTCCCTCTTGGAGTTACTACCTACTACTTGGCCAAAGCAATAAATAGCAACGGAGAACATGCAAGAATTACTCAAGAACAAAGATATAAAAGAGGTGAATCAAATATATTACTCAAACACAATCTGAACATAGTCTCATAATCCATCAGATCCCAGCAAACTCAGCAAAGCAACATCAGAAAGATTACATATGTGCCTCGATCATGTAGGGCAGGTCACGAGATCTAAACCATGAAGAGCAAAGAGGGGAGGAGAACATCACATAGCTACTGATCATGGACCCATGGTCCAAGGTGGACTACTCACGACTCATCCGGGAAGCGTCCATGGTGGTGGAGAAGCTCCCGGTGGTGGTTCTCCCCTCCGGCAGGGTGCCGGGAAGAGTTCTCTTGATGCTCCCGATCTTGGAAGTGCTGTGGCGGCGGAACAGAGGCGAGATCGTGAAAAAGGGTTCCGTCCTCGAGGGTTTCGGGACGAGAGGAATATATATGCGAAGGGGGGCAACCAGAGGCGGAGCAGGGGCCCAGGCGCCCCCCCTGGAGCGGCCAGGGGTGGGGCCGCGCCAGGTGGCCGCCTGGGCCTCCCCTGGCTCCCCTCTGGCTCCGCTTTGGTTCTTCGCGAAACTTCCTGTACGCTGATTTTTCCTGTATTTTTCCCGGAATTTTTGGGGCACTTTTAACACGGGGGAAACCTGAAATAGAAAAACAGCAGAAAACAAGAACTGGCACTGTGGTGCACTGAATTAATAGGTTAGTCCAAATATGATCAAAAGTGTATGGAAGTGCATCAATATCATAGCAATATCACACAAAAGAAACATGGAGCAAGCAGAAATTATAGATACGTTTTGGACGTATCAGTAGTTCATCATCCTGAAACCCCCATGGCAGCAGAATTGCAAGCTAGCCAACCCTCGGAGAATCGAGAGCTGAAACCAGTATTCAGAACTGTAACCTGGTTTATGCGGACAAACTTTGTACCATACTCCAGATGGCAAATGGGAAAGCTAGGTAAAACAATCATGTCCAATGAGAAACTAAGGCATTCCTTAATTTCCTCTTGACTCGAAATTTTCCATTGTACTGACATGGTCGTGATCTGCAGTGTCTCTGGCGTTTTTTCAGGCTTAGGAAAACTACCTACAGTAGCATGTTCAGAAAACTTCCAATGCCCATGCGCAAAAACAGACTGGGGTAATTCTGGCCACACTGGTACTGCTTGGCCATTGCTTGAAAACGATGGCCATGGTAATTTCACTTGCATACTTTGCAAATACTTCCAGGATTCTCTTAGGCTGGAACTACTCACAATTTTCCAATGCACTGTGATGCTAGCTGGAGCACACGATGGTAAGGAGTCAAATTGCCTTAACTGCAGACGAAGATTGTTGGAGCGTTCTGTCCTCGGGACACCCAGTTTGTTCACATGTCCGAACAATTGCACACATAAATCTGAATCTGATGTGTCCTCTTCATGAGAGCAAGAAAATGACGGCCACAGAGTGGGTCGAACCTCATTCCCCTCTGCACTATGATGCACCAGAAATGATGGCCATGGTGTCGGCCCTATCGGCATCCGTTTGTGCCTTGTGGGCGGCAGGACTTCTCGGTCATGGTTCCAGAACACCTGCATTGAATCGGCAACATTTGTACCCGAGTGACGAAGGTCGGCAACAAGCATCAGTAGGGCTGCTGGCAGGAGCGACCTGTGCAGAACAGCAGAGGCCTCGTGGGCCTTGTCCTTGAACGAGGAGACGACTGGGAGGACGGCAAGCTCGTTGCCGATGTCTGGAGTGGCCTCCACGAGTGCGTACTCGTCCATCCCAGCAACAACGGCGCAACAGTTGCTGATTGTGGAAAAATTTGGTAATGGAACTTGGACGCCGGACGGCGGGCTGATGCTAGCCTTCACGGGGCTGTTGAAGCCATCGAACTTGTCGTGGTGACCACACGTGGCTACAACGATGGCCGCCGTGGTGTCGCAGAGGTAGATCACGAGTTTTGGACTGTGAGCGGTGGCGGTGTTGCGAACCTCCGCTGCAACGGTGGCGGTGTCATGGGCATCGTTGTCGCTATCAATGGCGTCGACCTGGGTCGAGCAGGTGACGGGCACCATCAGGATACAGACTAGTGTTGCATCATGGGTGACCATGTGGATCTCCTGGGCCTTGGTGGTGGAGCAGGAGACGTCGGGGCGGGGGCAGACGCGTCGGTCGTCATCTCCGGCGAAGTGGCCGACGGTGGTGGATTGCCGACGACGGCGGGCGTACTTGTGGTCCAACTAATGTCAAGGGCGTCCAATTTCGCGGTGGCGACCTGGTGGCGTTGGTGTAGGTGTCGAGACTTGCATTGAGCCGCTCAAGGTACTCACTGATTTATGGATCCATGGCCTTCTCCCGGATGATGGTGGTGAAAAAAATGGAAACATAAATTTGGGGGTGGAAGGATGGTGGACTGGCTCTCAATACCAGATGTTAGAAACACATTATGGATCTCTCAATTACTCACTACACATGGAGGATTTGATTACATAGTAGCTGTTACAAGGAACTGACACAGAGAAAGGGAGAGAGCTGCATGTAGGAGAAGAGCCGCCGCCACCGGGTTTCGTTGATCCACTGGATGATCTGTTTGTTGTCTCTCCCCCAGATACTTGTAGTGGGAAGCACTCAGGGTGGCGCACAGCTGGGCCTGGCCCATGTGTTGTCGTAGGGGCAGCCCATGTACATGTGCAGGACCGAGGGCTCCTAACATCAACAGGGGATGAGGCCTGCGGATGGACGTAGTAATACCATGCAAAAATGCTAGACCTAGGTAAAGTTACGTTCACCTAAAAAAGGTAAAGTTACGTCAGGTGTGGCGCATTTGACAAGACCCATCCACTCTGAGTGCTCGCTTGTTGAAAGCAGCTTATTTCCCAAATGGTGACATTTTGATAGCGGAGCTTGGATCACATCCTTCCCAATTGTGGAGATCTCTGTGCGAAGGAAGGGACACCCTGAAGCTGGGTTAATAAAACGTATTGGCAATGGGCAATCGATCGATGCTTGGAACGATAACTGGATACCAAGAGACTTCAGAATGAGGCTAGTGTGTGCAATTGCGCCCAATCCGCCGAGTTTGGTTTCCGATTTTATCTGCGCCACAACTAGGGAATGGAACATACAAGTGCTGGAGGCCTACATACTACCGATGGATGTGGAAGTGATAATGCAGATTCCTGTAAGTTTTACTGTCCAGGAGGATTTGTGGGCGTGGCAGTACGAGAAGTCTGGCTCTTTCTCTGTTAGGTCCGCGTATAGACTGTTGGCTGAGACAAAGCTTCATCGTGAGGACTGGCTAGATGGCACGACGGGCTCATCGAACACGGTTGAGGAAGAGCAGAGTTGGAATCCGTTGTGGAAATTTAAGGTCCCGAGCAAGCTCAGGATGTTCGCATGGCTACTTCATCGGTCTTCACTCCCTACTGGCAAGGAAAGGAAGCGACGCCACATGACGGACACAATGGTTTGCCCTATTTGTCATGCTGCAAACGATTCTTGGAGACATGCCTTATTGGATTGCAACATGGCCAAGAGCGTTTGGTCCTTGAGAGATGATGATGTCTCGATTCCACTCTTCAACAACGAGACTACTGATGCAAAGCTCTGGTTATTTGAACTGAGTAGAACCCTTGAGTCCGGAAAGTTTGTGGAGGCCCTTGTTACCCTATGGGCAATTTGGTGGGCTCGTCGTCGCGCCATACACGGGAAAGAATTTCAGAGCCCACTGTCCACTCACATGTTCATCAGGAGGTATATCGAAGAAATTGGATTGTGTGATACACAGAAAGCTACACGCGAAGTTGGACGCCCACATTCTCGATCGGAAGCAGTATGGATCAAACCGAAGGCGGGCCGGGTGAAGCTGAACACAAATGCTGTGGTGGCCAAGCTCCTTTCCAGGGGCACGGCGGCGGCTATGTGTCGTGATGAAGGTGGCTGGTTTCTGGGAGCGTCAGTTGTGGTGATCAATGGTGTGACGGACCCGGGAGCACTTGAAGCGCATGCATGCAGGGAGGCCATTGCTTTGGCCGAGGACTTGCATGTGAAGAAGAGTAGTTTGGCATCTGACTGTCTAAGAGTCCTAAAGGAGCTTCAAGCACCAGCTAACCTAGGTCCTTATAGTGTGATTCTGGAGGAAACACAAGCTAGAGATGCTATCTTTGAAGCCTGCTCGTTTAGTCATGAACAACGTGTTTGTAATGAGGAACCCCATAGATTAGCTAGGATGGCTACATCACTAGAGGTGGGGCGTTATATCTGGTTGGATGAGCCTCCAAATCACATTTGTATTCCCCTAAACATTGAGTAATAAAGCGTGTCGTTTCTCAAAAAAAGAGGTAAAGGTACGTTGTCCTCTTACGTAACCTTCCTAAAATACCTCTCCACCCCCAGATTTCAAGTGGGTGGGCCCCCTTCCCTAATTCGTCCAACAAAAACTGCCACCCAGATCATTACGGGCATATTTGGTTGCCTGCGTGAGGCCCAACCAGGCCCGTGCGGGAAGAAAACTACCTGTTTAGTTGGCTGCATACACTGTTTGGCCTGCATGGCACGATGTTTAAAGTAGTCCTGGGCCTGGCTCCCTGGGAACGCTCGAATCGGCAGTTTCTCCAGAGCGAGGCCCGAGTGGTGCACGTGGGCGGCGGCGGCTGCACGCGCGCGGCCATGCTCAAGAAGCCGCGTTGCTTCCCGAAGCGCCGACAGTTATTAGCCTCACCGCCCCTCACCGCTCCCTCTCCCCACTCTCCCAACTCTCACCGGTGGTAGCGGATCGGAGGAGAGCTGGAAGACCACCGGACTCCATCACCGGCGAGCGGATCATCACCTGGCCGCGACAATGGAGGTAAGCACTTTCTGTTCGCCATGCACTACTTTTTCGCGTTCGATCCGGCGGTAGATCCGATCCACGGCGGAGAGGGGAATGGGGAATAGAGGTAGATAAGCATGGCAGTTGATACTAGTTCATACGAGTTCATACTAGTTCATGCAAGATAAGAATAGAGGTAGATACGAATGTAGTAGAAGGGGGATTGGGGGTACACAACAGACACTCGCTAACCGCGGCGGCCGTCACCGGCGTGCGGAGCGGCAGGTCGAGTGGTTGGCCTTCATCTTCTTGTCCATCATCATGCGGGGCGGCAGGTCGACGTCGTCCTCGGTGGAGTCGAGGTCGATCTGCCAGGTACAATGACCTAGCTCCGACGCCCTCACTAGCATCTGCACCGGTTCTTCCTCCCCCTTAGGCTCTCCACCGATGACCGCCGGTGGCATGATTGTCGTCTCCCGGTACACTGCGACACGACGGTCATTAGGAGCCCAGTAGTTCTTGTACTTGGACCACCTCTTCCTCTGTTTAGCGTCGTCGGAGATGGCCTGATTCATGGCCCAGCGAATGATGTCGACTGCCATCGCACCCTTCGCTGGGTTAGGAATCAACGTCTTCAACTCTTGTGTAGTGGCCCTCATGAGCACTGCATCAGATTCCTTCTGCATGTTAGGCATGGAGCCGAAGTTCGAGCACACCTCCATGGTGTTCTCGAACTTGGTGTGGTCACCAGCCGACCACCCGAGGAAGAAGGCCCTCAAGCCAATACCCCAAGGGAAGGGGTTGGCGTTGGAGCTGGAGCTGGAGCTCATGGCGATGGAGAGGAGGAAGGTTGATGTTGGGTTCTACCGTAGGGTGCGTCGACTGCAAATTTAAATTTTCCTACGCGAAGAACATTCAGGAACACGCTAAGGGAGATGGATCACAGATTGTTACCACTAGACGCGCAGTGCCGTGCAGCGGAAGAAGAGTTGGGGTAGTGCGTCTCTGGAGTCGTCTCCTCCTCGTCAATCTCCCACGCAGCTGATCGGATCCCGCGAACAGGTTTGCCGGAGCGGCGCAAGTGCACCGCCTCTAACGGTATCCGCACGTGCAGGAGGAAACATCGTGCGACGGATTGCTAGGTCCGATCATACAACCGGTGGCGAGTGGACGTGGCTATTCGCAACACATGCAAACCCTAATGACAACGCCAAAGCGATCAACCGAATGAGTGTGTTGCACCTCCACTATATATAGGCATCCGTCGCGGGCTCAACACTTGGGCCTCGCACGGACCCTAAAGCCCAAAGTCTGCTCGGTCTGTATCCGAGTCCGAGTAGGACCAAGTCTGACTCGTGGAGTCGGATCCAACCTCACATATTCCTTCCCTTAAGCGCGCGACCCCATAGGTTCAAGTCGGCTTGGTCACAGGTCGGATCACCTCCATGGTTGGTAGCGGTCTCTAGCAAGGCGTGCCAACCACCAAGCAGACTATGAAGCTGGCTAGCGAACCTGTACAACATGACACACTTCCATTCCCTTTGCCACACGTATATGTTGTCGGGCTCAAGGCGAGTCTGTCATCCTTGTGCTAGCCCGACGACCTCCTTCTCGTTCCAGTGATGCCGACCCAAACAGGATTATCTCATAATCCTTGTCGCATGGCCATGCTTATCCTGGTCGGATCACACGAGGGGCCCAGAGTATATCTCTCCTGATCGGAGGGGCAAATCCCATCTTGCTCAACGACATCTCGCAGCATGGGTATGGACAAGCCCGAAACCTACCTTTGTAACTACCCAGTTGATACGTCCATTTTGCATCATGCTTTTATATTGATATTTATTGCATTATGGGATGTTATTACACATTATGTCACAATACTTATGCCTTTTCTCTCTTATTTTACAAGGTTTACATGAAGAGGGAGAATGCCGGCAGCTGGAATTCTGGGCTGCAAAAAGGAGCAAACATTGGAGACCTATTCTTCACAACTCCAAAAGCCCTGAAACTCCACGAAAGTCCATTTCAGAAAATATAAAAAACATCTGGCGAAAGAAGTGCAGGAGGGGGGCCACCCACCGTCCATGAGGGTGGGGGGCGCGCCCCTGGGTGCCCCCTGCCTCGTGGGCCACCTGGCAGCCCCCCGATGCCCATCTTCTGCTATATGAGGTGTTTTGATCTGGAAAAAAAATCATAAGGAGGCTTTGATACGTCTCCAACGTATCTATATTTTTTATTGTTCCATGCTATTATATTATCCTTCTAGGATGTTTTATAGGCTTTATTATACACTTTTATATTATTTTTGGGAATAACCTATTAACCCAGAGCCCGGTGCCAGTTTCGGTTTTTCTCCTGTTTTAGGGTTTCGCAGAAAAGGAATATCAAACGGAGCCCAGTTGACCTGAAAATCAACGGAGATCATTTTTGGACGAGAAGAAGCCCACGGAGTGCCGGAGGGGGATGAGAGGACCCACGGGCTTCCCACGAGGGTGGGGGGCGCCCCCCCCCCCCGCTACTGGGCGCGCCCCCCTGCCTCGTGGACAGGTCGTAACCTCCCTTTGCTTGGCCCTGACTCCAACACCTCCTATATATACTAAAACCTCGGGAAAATAACCTAGATCGGGAGTTCCGCCGGCGAAAGCCTCTGTAGCCACCAAAAACCAATCAAGACCCTGTTCCGGCACCCTTCCGGAGGGGGGAACCCTCATGGGTGGCCATCTTCATCATCCCGGCGCTCTCCATGACGAGGAGGGAGTAGTCCACCCTCGGGGCTGAGGGTATGTACCACTAGCTATGTGTTTGATCTCTCTCTCGTGTTCTTGAGATGGCACGATCTTGATGTATCACGAGCTTTGCTATTTTAGTTGGATCTTATGATGCTTCTCCCCCTCTACTCTCTTGTAATGGATTGAGTTTTCCCTTTGAAGTTATCTTATCGGATTGAGTCTTTAAGGATTTGAGAACACTTGATGTATGTCTTGCACGTGCTTATCTGTGGTGACAATGGGATATCATGTGATCTTCTTGATGTATGTTTTGGTGATCAACTTACGGGTTCCGTGACCTTGGGAATCTATGCATAGGGGTTGGCACACGTTTTCTTCTTAACTATCCTGTAGAAACTTTGTGGCACTATTTTATTTGTTTTTGCTTCTGTTTAGGAATAAATATTGCATCTAGCTTCTGTTTAGATGTGGTTTTATGTTTTAATTAGTGTTTGTGCCAAGTAGAACCTTTGGGAAGACTTGGGTGAAGTTTATATGATCTTGCTGTGAAAAACAGAATCATTAGCGCTCGCTAGAATGGTCACCAGATTTTACTGGAGTGTGCTATTTAGTTGATTCTTTTTGTAGATGATTAATAGAAAAATTCCTCATGTTTACCAATTTATTTAATTTTTTTGGAGTTACAGAAGTATTCGAAAGTTACAGATTACTACAGACTGTTCTGTTTTTGACAGATTCTGTTTTCTGTGTGTTGTTTGCTTATTTTGACGAATCTATGAGTAGTATTGGAGGATATGAATCATAGAGAAGTTGGAATACAATAGGTTTAACACCAATATAAACAAAGAATGAATTCATTACAGTACCTTTGAGTAGTGGTTTGTTTTCTTATACTAACGGAGCTCACGAGATTTTTGTCTAAGTTTTGTGTTGTGAAGTTTTCAAGTTTTAAGTATTGCTTTGATGGACTATGGAACAAAGAGTGGCAAGAGCCTAAGCTTGGGGATGCCCAAGGCACCCCAAGGTAAAATTCGAGGACAGCCAAAAGCCTAAGCTTGGGGATGCCCCGGGAAGGCATCCCCTCTTTCGTCTTCATCTATCGGTAACTATACTCGAGACTATATTTTTATTCACCACATGATATGTATTTTGCTTGGAGCGTCAATTTAGTTTATTTTGTTTTGCTTGCTGTTTGAATAATAACCCAAGATCCGAAGTTCTTAAATGTTTGAGAGTCTTCACATAGTAACATAATTATTCAACTACTCATTGATCTTCACCTATATCATTTGGAGTAGTTTGTCTTTTGCTCTAGTGCTTCACTTATATCTTTTAGAGCACAACGGTGATTTTATTTTGTAGAAATTGTTGATCTCTCATGCTTCACTTATATCCTTTTGAGAGTCTATTAAAACAACATGGTAATGTGCTTTGGCTATAAAACTAGCCTTCACATGATAGGCATCCATGATCAATGTAGTAAAAACTTTCATACTAAGTGCATTGAATATGATGAGAAGTTGGATGCTTGATAATTGTTTTGAGATATGAGGATAGTGATATTAGAGTCATGCTAGTGGAGTTATTATGAAATTGAGAAATGCTTGTGCTAAAGTTAGTGATTCCCGTAGAATGCACGTATGGTGAACCGCTATGTGACGAAGTTAGAGCATGAGGTATTTGTAGAGTGTCATCTGTTGTGTGGAGGTCGGGGGCGCGTGATAGTTAACTCCTACCAACCTCCCGCCTAGGAGCATGCGTTGATTGCTTACTTTTGATGACTCGTAAATTTTTATAATAAGTATATGAGGTCTTATGACTAATGTTGAGTCCATGGATTATATGCACTCTCACCCTTCCACCATTGCTAGCCTCTCTTGTACCGCACAACTTTCACCGGTACCATACACCCACTATATATCCTTCCTCAAAACAGCCACCATATATCTTCCTCAAAACAGCCACCATACCTACCTATCATGGCATTTCCATAGCCATTCTGAGATATATTGCCATGCAACTTTCCACCGTTCCGTTCATATGACAAGCTTCATATTGTCATATTGCCATGCATGATCATGTAGTTGACATCGTATTTGTGGCAAAGACACCATGCATAATTTTTCATACATGTCACTCTTGATTCATTGCACATCCCAGTACACCGCCGGAGGCATTCATATAGAGTCATACTTTGTTCTAGTATCGAGTTGTAATTCAATGAAAGTGTGATGATCATCATTATTAGAGCATTGTCCCATGTGAGGAAAGGCTAAATAAAGAAAGCCCCTCCAAAAAAGGAAAAAAGGACAATTGCTACTATCTTTTTCCACACTTGTGCTTCAAAGTAGCACCATGTTCTTCATGATAGAGAGTCTCATGTTTAGTCACTTTCATATAATAGTGGGAATTTTCATTATAGAACTTGGCTTGTATATTCCAACGATGGGCTTACTCAAATGCCCTAGGTCTTCATGAGCAAGCAAGTTGGATGCACACCCACTAGTTTCTTTTGTTGAGCTTTCATACATATTTAGCTCTAGTGCATCTGTTGCATGGCAATCCCTACTCAGTCACATTGATATGTATTGATGGGCATCTCCATAGCCCATTGATACTCCTAGTCGATGTGAGACTATCTTCCTAATTTTTGTCTTCTCTACAACCACATCTCTGTTCCACCCATAGTGCTATGTCCATGGCTCACGCTCATGTATTGCGTGAAAGCTGAAAGGTTTGAAAGAATAGAGTATGAAAACAAGTGCTTGACTGAAACCGGGGTTGTGCATGATATGAATATTTTGTGTGATGAAGAGGGAGCATATCCATACTATATGATTTTGTAGCGATAACTTTCTTTAGCCATAGTATTTTGAGAAGACATGATTGCTTTGTTAGTATGCTTGAAGTATTATTATTCTTGTGTCAATATAGACTTTAGTCTTGAATCTTTCAGATCTGAATATTCATGCCACAATAAAGAGAACTACGTTGACAACTATGTTGGTTAGCATTTAACATCAAAAATTCTGTTTTTATCATTTACCTACTCGAGGACGAGCAAGATTTAAGCTTGGGGATGCTTGATACGTCTTCAACGTATCTATAATTTTTGATTGTTCCATGCTATTATATTATCCTTCTAGGATGTTTTATGGGCTTTATTATACACTCTTGTAATGGATTGAGTTTTCCCTTTGAAGTTATCTTATTGGATTGAGTCTTTAAGGATTTGAGAACACTTGATGTATGTCTTGCACGTGCTTATCTGTGGTGACAATGGGATATCATGTGATCTACTTGATATATGTTTTGGTGATCAACTTGCGGGTTCCGTGACCTTGGGAATCTATGCATAGGGGTTGGCACACGTTCTCGTCTTGACTCTCCGGTAGAAACTTTGGGGCACTTTTTGAATTTCTATGTGTTGGTTGAATAGATGTTTCTGAGATTGTGTGATGCATATCGTATAATCATGCCCACGGATACTTGAGGTGACAATGGAGTATCTAGGTGACATTAGGGTTTTGGTTGATTTGTGTCTTAAGGAGTTATTCTAGTACGAACTCTATGATAGATTGAACGTTCCTACGGACTCTTGAATAGATCGATCAGAAAGAACAACTTTGAGATGGTTTCGTACCCTACCATAATCTGTTCGTTTGTTCTCCACTATTAGTGACTTTGGAGTGACTCTTTGTTGCATGTTGAGGGCTAGTAATATGATCCAAATATTTTATCCTTGTTGAGAGAACTTGCACTAGTGAAAGTATGAACCCTAGGCCTTGTTTCCTATCATTGCAACACCGTTTATGCTCACGTTTACCACTTGCGACCATGCTGTTTTTATATTTTCTTATTACAAAAACCTATATCTACCATCCATATTGCACTTGTATCACCATCTCTTCGCCGAACTAGTGCACCTATACAATTTGCCATTGTATTGGGTGTGTTGGGGACACAAGAGACTCTTTGTTATTTGGTTGCAGGGTTGTTTGAGAGAGACCATCTTCATCCTACACCTCCCACGGATTGATAAACCTTAGGTCATCTACTCGAGGGAAATTTGCTACTGTCCTACAAACCTCTGCACTTGGAGGCCCAACAACGTATACAAAAAGAAGGTTGCATAGTAGACATCAGCCTTTCGGGACGAAGGGCCGCCGTCTCGAGGCGGAACCTTGGCGGAACCAATCTAGGGCTCCGGCGGAGCTGTTCTGCCGGGGATACTTGTCTCTGGGAGGGGGAAATTGTCACTGCAAGCATCACCAACAACTCTCCCATCTTGGGGAGGGTTATCTTCATCAACATCTTCACCAGCACCATCTCCTCTCAAACCCTAGTTCATCTCTTGTATCCAATCTTTGTATCAAAACCTCAGATTGGTACCTGTGGGTTGCTAGTAGTGTTGATTACTCCTTGTAGTTAATGCTAGTTGGTTTACTTGGTGGAGGATCATATGTTCAGATCCATTATGCATATTAATACCCCTCTGATTATGAACATGAATATGCTTTGTGAGTAGTTACGTTTGTTCCCGAGGACATGGGAGAAGTCTTGCTATTAGTAGTCATGTGAATTTGGTATTCGTTCGATATTTTGATGAGATGTATGTTGTCTTTCCTCTAGTGGTGTCATGTGAACGTCAACCACATGACACTTCACCATTGTTTGGGTCTAGAGGAAGGCATTGGGAAGTAATAAGTAGATGATGGGTTGCTAGAGTGACAGAAGCTTATACCCTAGTTTATGCATTGCTTCGTAAGGGGCTGATTTGGATCCATATGTTTCATGCTATGGTTAGGTTTACCTTAATATTTCTTTTGTAGTTGTGGATGCTTGCAATAGAGGTTAATCATAAGTGGGATGCTTGTCCAAGTAAGGGCAGCACCCAAGCACCGGTCCACCCACATACCAACATATCAAAGTAATGAACGTGAATCATACGAGCGTGATGAAAACTAGCTTGACGATAATTCCCATGTGTCCTCGGGAGCGCTTTCCTTCATATAAGAGTTTGTCCAGGCTTGTCCTTTGCTACAAAAAGGATTGGTCCATCTTGCTGCACCTTATTTACTGTTACCTTTTGTTACTTGTCACCAATTACCCTATCACAAAACTATCTGTTACCGATAATTTCAGTGCTTGCAGGGAATACCTTACTGAAAACTGCCTATCATTTCCTTCTGCTCCTTGTTGGGTTCGACACTCTTACTTATCGAAAGGACTGCGATAGATCCCCTACACTTGTGGGTCATCAAGACTCTTTTCTGGCGCCGTTGCCGGGGAGTGAAGCTCCTTTGGTAAGGAAAAATTTATATAGTGTGCTGAAGTTTACTGTCACTTGTTACTATGGAACTTAATCCTTTGATGGGCATGTTCGGGGTATCTTCACCCCGACCAGTTGAGAAAAGATTTGCTCCTCAACCTAGTGAACCTACTGAAAAGAAATTCTTTGAAATTCCTTCGGGTATGATAGAGAAACTGCTAGCTAATCCCTTTACACGAGATGGAACCTTGCATCCCGATTTGCACTTAATCTATGTGGATGAAGTTTGTGGATTATTTAAGCTTGCCAGTATGCCCGAGGATGTGATCAAGAAGAAGGACTTCCCTTTATCTTTTAAGGGAGAGGCATTGACATGGTTTAGGCTATGCGATGATATTGGATCATGGAACTACAATCGATTGAAGTTGGAATTTCATCAAAAGTTCTACCCTATTCATTAGGTTCATCGTGATCGTAATTATATATATAGTTTTTGGCCTCACGAAGGAGAAAGTTTCGCTCAAGCTTGGGGGGGGGGGGCTTAAGTCAATGTTATATTTATGCCCCAATCATGAGCTCTCGAGAGAAATGATTATTCAAAAAAATTATGCTCGGCTTTCTCTCAGTAATCGCTCCATGCTCGATACTTTCTAAACTAGTTCTTTTATGACGAAGACTATTGAATTCAAATGGGATTTATTGGAAATAATTAAATGCAACTCAGAAGATTGGGATCTTGACGAAGGTAAGGAGTCAGATATAACACGTAAGTTTGATTGTGTTAAATCTTTTATGGATACCGATGTTTTCCGTGAATTTAGCACTAAATATGGACTTGACTCTGAGATAGTAGCTCCTTTCTGTGAATCATTTGCTACTCATGTTGATCTCCCTAAGGAGAAGTGGTTTAAATTTCATCCCCCCATTGAAGTAAAAGTAGTTGAACATGTTAGAGTTGAAGAAAAGACTATCACTTATAATGTTGATCCTATTGTTCCTACCGCTTATATTGAGAAACCACCCTTCCCTGTTAGAATAAAGCATCATGCTAAAGCTTCAACTGTGGTTCGTAAGAGTAATACTAGAACACCTACACCCTCTGAGCAAATTAAAGTTGAACCTAGTGTTGCTATGGTTAAGGATCTCTTGGTCGATGATATTGATGGGCATGTTATTTACCTCTGTAATAAAGCTGCTAGAATTGCTAGACCCGATACTAAGAATAAGCACAGACCTATTGTAGGCATGCCTGTTATTTCTGTTAAAATAGGAGATCATTGCTACCATGGCTTGTGTGACATGGGTGCTAGTGCTAGTGCAATACTTCATTCCCTATAATTTAGAAATTATGCACGATATTGCACGTGCTGAGCTACAAGGTATCGATGTTACTATTAAGCTTGCCAATAGAGACGCTATTTCACCAGTGGGGATTGTTAGAGATGTAGAAGTCTTGTGTGGGAAAGTTAAATACCCTGCTGATTTTCTTGTTCTTGGTTCCCCACGAGATGATTTTTGCCCCGTTATATTTGGTAGACCCTTCTTGAATACTGTTAATGCTAAGATAGACTGCGAAAAGGATATTGTTACTGTTGGATTAGGGGATATGTCTCATGATTTTAACTTTGCTAAATTTTGTAGACAACCCCATGATAAAGAATTGCCTAGTAAGGATGAAATTATAGGTCTTGCTTCTATTGATGTGCCTCCTAATGATCCTTTAGAACAATATCTGCTAGACCATGAAAATGATATGTATATGAATGAGAGAAGGGAAATAGATGAAATATTCTTTAAACATGGACCCTTATTGAAACACAACTTGCCTGTTGAAATTCTAAGGGATCCTCCTCCTCCCAAGGGTGATCCCGTGTTTGAACTCAAACCATTACCTGATAGTCTTAAGTATGCTTATCTTGATGAAAAGAACATATATCTTGTTATTATCAGTGCTAACCTTTCAGAGCAGGAAGAAGAGATATTATTGAAAACTCTGAAGAAGCACCGTGATGCTATTGGATATAATCTTGATGATCTTAAGGGCATTAGTCCCACTTTATGCCAACACAAAATAAAATTGGAGAAAGACGCTAAACCAGTTGTTGATCATCAACGGCGGTTAAATCCTAAGATGAAAGAAGTGATAAGAAAAGAAATACTAAAGCTTCTAGAGGCATGTATAATTTATCCAGTTGCTGATAGTCAGTGGGTAAGTCATGTCCATTGTGTCCTTAAGAAGGGAGGTATTACTATTGTTCCTAATGATAAAGATTAATTGATCCCACAAAGAATTATTACAGGTTATAGGATGGTAATTGATTTCCGCAAATTAAATAAAGCTACTAAGAAAGATCATTACCCTTTACCTTTTATTGATCAAATGCTAGAAAGGTTATCCAAACATACTCATTTTTGCTTCATAGATGGCTATTCTGGTTTCTCTCAAATACCTGTGGCAAAAGAGGATCAAGAAAAGACCACTTTTACTTGTCCCTTCGGTACCTTTGCTTATAGACGTATGCCTTTTGGTTTATGTAATGCATCTGCTACCTTTCAAAGATGCATGATGGCTATATTCTCTGATTTTTGTGAAAAGATTGTTGAGGTTTTCATGGATGATTTTTCCGTTTATGGAACTTCTTTTGATGATTACTTGAGCAACCTTGATCGAGTTTTGCAGAGATGTGAAGAAACTAATCTTTACTTGAATTAGGGAAAATGCCACTTTATGGTTAATGAAGGTATTGTCTTGGGGCCTAAAATTTCTGAAAGAGGTATTGAAGTTGATAAAGCTAAAGTTGATGCTATTGAAAAGATGTCATGTCCCAAGGACATCAATGGTGTAAGAAGTCTCCTTGGTCATGCCGGGTTTTATAGGAGGTTCATTAAGGACTTCTCCAAAATCTCTAGGCCTCTGACTAATCTCTTACAAAAAGATGTTCCTTTTGTCTTTGATGATGATTGTGCAGAAGCATTTGAAATACTTAAGAAAGCATTGATCTCTGCACCTATCGCCAGCCTCCAGACTGGAATTTACCCATTGAAATTATGTTGATGCTAGTGATTATGCTGTAGGTGCTGTTATAGGACAAAGAGTTGATAAGAAATTGAATGTCATCCAGTATGCTAGTAAAACTCTAGATAGTGCCTAGATAAATTATGCTACTACTGAAAAATAATATTTAGCAGTTGTATTTGCTTGTGATAAGTTTAGACCTTATATTGTTGATTCTAAAGTAATAGTTCACACTGATCATGCTGCTATTAAATATCTTATGGAAAAGAAAGATGATAAACCTAGACTTATTAGATGGGTTCTCTTGCTACAAGAATTTGATTTGCATATCACTGATAGAAAGGGAGCTGAGAACCCCGTCGCAGACAACTTGTCTAGGTTACAGAATATTCTTGATGACCCACTACCTATTGATGATAGCTTTCCAGATGAACATTTAGCTGTCATAAATGCTTCTCGTACGGCTCCATGGTATGCTGATTATGCTGATTACATTGTTGCTAAATTTATACCACCCAGTTTCACATACCAGCAAAAGAAAAAGTTCTTTTATGATTTAAGACATTACTTCTGGGATGACCCACACCTTTATAAAGAAGGAGTAGATGGTATTATTAGACGTTTTTTACTATAGGTATTATTAGACGTTGTTTGCCTGAGCATGTACAGGAACAGATCCTACGCAAGTGCCACTCCGAAGCTTATGGAGGACACCATGCTGGAGATAGAACTGCACATAAGGTATTGCAATCTGGTTTTTATTGGCCTACTCTCTTCAAGGATGCTCGTAAGTTTGTCTTATCTTGTGATGAATGTCAAAGAATTAGTAATATCAGTAGACGTCAAGAAATGCCTATGAATTATTCACTTGTTATTGAACCGTTTGATGTCTGGGGCTTTGACTATATGGGACCGTTTCCTTCCTCCAGTGGGTATACACATATTTTAGTTGCTATTGATTACATTACTAAGTGGGTAGAAGCTATTCCAACTAGTAGTGCTGATCACAACACCTCTATTAAGATGCTTAAAGAAGTTAATTTTTCCGAGGTTTGGAGTCCCTAGATACTTAATGACTGATGGTGGTTCACACTTTATTCATGGTGCTTTCCGTAAAATGCTTGCTAAGTATGATGTTAACCATAGAATTGCATCCCCTTATCACCCACAGTCTAGTGGTCCAGTAGAACTAAGTAAGAGAGAGCTGAAATCAATTTTGCAAAAGACAGTTAATAGGTCTAGAAAGAATTGGTCCAAGAAACTTGATGATGCATTATGGGCCTATAGAAGTGCATACAAAAATCCAGACAGAGGCCGCAACAGTCTGGATCTCCGAACCCATCGAGTAGAACACCTCCCAGTCAGGAGACACACTATGTTCTTTGAGCTGTGGGACCGACGCCAGACCCTAAGGGCAATTAGACCCCATCGAATCCGGATTGTCACAATCAGAGGTTGCTAAAACCCCGAATATCACTCTGGGTCGGGATTCGAAATATCCAACACCCACCCACCCTGGGAAAAACTCTTCAAGTAAATCCGGAATCCCGGTCATAGATGACCTCGCGAACATACAACAGCAACCTGAGGAAACGGTCAACCACTTCTCGGCCAGATTCCTACTTGTTAAAAACAAGGCCAGGTACTGCTACGACGACAAAGCCGTCTCCCTATTTCACCGCAATTGCACGAACGAGGGAGTCTTGAACGCTGATACGTATCCAACGTATCTATAATTTTTTATTATTCCATGCTATTATTTATGATGTTTTGGATGTTTAATGGGCCTTGTTATACACTTTTATATTATTTCTGGGACTAACCTATTAACCCAAAGGCCCAGTCCAGATTGCTGTTTTTTGTGTGTATTTTAGGGTTTTACAGAAAAGGAATATCCAACGGAGTCCAAACGGAATGAAACTTCGGGAGAGATATTTTTGGAGCAAAATACGCACGAGAGACTTGAGAACCACGAAGTAGGGCACACGTGGCGTCCACGAGGGTGGGGGGGGGGGCGCCCACCTACCTCGTGGAACCCACATCTGGCCCCCGGTGCCCTCCTTCCTCCTATATATACCTACGTACCCCGAAACCATCAGACGAACAGAGAAAACCCTAGTTCCACCGCCAACCTTCTGTTCCCGTGAGATCCCATCTTGGGGCCTGTTCCGGAGCTCCACCGGAGGGGGGATCTACCAGGGAGTGTTTCTACATCATGATCATCGCCTCACCATGAGTTGTGAGTAGTTTACCATAGACCTTTGGGCCCATAGCTAGTATCTAGATAGCTTCTTCTCTCTCTTTGGATCTCAATACCAAGTTCTCCTCGGTCTTCGAGGAGATCTATTCGATGCAATCTCTTTTTGCGGTGTGTTTGTCGAGATCCGATGAATTATGGGTTCACGATCAAGATTATCTATGAGAAATGTTTGGTTCTTTTCTGAACTCTTTATGTATGATTATAATATACTTGCAAGTCTCTTTGAATTATTGGTTTGATTTGGCCTACTAGATCTATAGTTCTTGCAATGGGAGAAGTGCTTGGCTTTGGGTTCAATCTTGCGGTGTCCTTTCCCAGTGACAGTAGGGGCAGCAAGGCATGTATTGTATTGTTGCCATCGAGGATAAAAAGATGGAGTTTATATCATATTGTTTGAGTTTATCCCTCTACATCATGTCATCTTGATTAAGGCGTTACTCTATTCTGATGAACTTAATACTCTAGATGCATGTTGGATAGTGGTCGATGTGTGGAGTAATAGTAGTAGATGTAGAAACATTTCGGTCTACTTGTCTCAGGCGTGATGCCTATATATAATGATCATGCCTAGATAGCCTCATAATTATTCGATTTTCTATCAATTTTCTCGACAATAATTTGTTTACCCACCATAGAATTCCGCTATCATGAGAGAAGCCACTAGAGAAACCTATGCCCCTCGGGTCTATTCTCAGCATATCAATCTACAATCTACTTTACTTTTCCGCTTTTTACTTTCTGTTCTTATATCCCAAAATACCAAAAATATCAAACTATCCTATCTATCATACCTCACTTTTGTAAGTGACCGTAAAGGGATTGACAACCCCTTATCGCGTTGGCTGCGAAGTTCTTATTTGTTTGTGCAGGTGCGAGGGACTCGCGCGTGATCTCCTACTGGATTGATACCTTGGCTCTCAAAAACTGAGGGAAATACTTACGCTACTGTGCTGCATCACCCTTTCCTCTTCGAGAGAATACAACGCAAGCTCGAGAAGTAGCAAGAATAATTTCTGGCGCCGTTGCTGGGGAGGCTTACGCAAAAGTCATATACCAAGTACCTATCGCAAACCCTTATCCTTCGCATTACATTTTTTGCCTCTCGTTTTCCTCTCCCCCACTTCACCCTTGCTGTTTTATATGCCCTTCTTTTGTCGTGTGTTTATCGTTCGTTTGCTTCTTATTTGCTTGTGTGTTAGATTGCTTGCTTGTCACTATGGCTGAGAACAATACCAAATTGTGTGACTTCTCCATTACCAACAATAATGATCTTATTAGCACTCCGATTGCTCCTATCACCGATGCTGAATCTTGTGAGATCAATGCTGCTCTGTTGAATCTTGTCATGAAAGATCAATTTTCCAGCCTTCTTAGTGAAGATGCCGCTACCCATCTAAACAACTTTGTTGATTTGTGTGATATGCAAAAGAAAAGGGATACATATAACGATATTGTTAAATTGAAGTTATTTCCGTTTCACTTAGAGATCGTGCTAAAACTTGGTTTTCCTCTTTGCCTAGAAATAGTATTGATTCGTGGAATAAGTGCAAAGATTATTTTATCTCTAAGTATTTCCCTCCTGCTAAGATGATCTCTCTTAGAAACGATATTATGAATTTTAAGCAACTAGATCATGAGCATGTTGCACAAGCTTGGGAGAGAATGAAATTAATGATACGTAATTGCCCTACACATGGTTTGAACTTATGGATGATTATTCAAAACTTTTATGCTGGCTTGAATTTTGCTTCTAGAAATCTTTTAGATTCGGCCGCAGGAGGCACTTTCATAGAAACTACCTTAGGAGAAGCTACTAAACTCCTAGATAATATTATGGTTAATTATTCTCAATGGCACACCGACAGATCTACTAGTAAAAAAGTGCATGCTATTGATGAAATTAGTGTTTTGAGTGGAAAGATGGATGAACTTATGAAATTATTTGCTTCTAAGAGTGCTTCTTCTGATCCTAATGATATGCGTTTATCCACGTTGATTGAAAGTAATAATGAATCTTTGGATGTGAATTTTGTTGGTAGGAATAATTTTGGTAACAATGCTTATAGAGGAAACTTTAATCCTAGGCCTTTTCCTAGTAATTCCTCTAACAATTATGGTAATTCCTACAATAACTCTTATGGAAAGATGCCTTCTGAATTTGAAACTAGTGTTAATGAGTTTATGAATTCGCAAAAGAATTTCAATGCTTTGCTTGAAGAAAAATTACTTAAGATTGATGAATTGGCTAGAAGTGTGGATAGAATTACTCTTGATGTTGATTCTTTGAAACTTAGATCTATCCCACCTAAGCATGATATCAATGAGTCTCTCAAAGCCATGAGAATTTCCATTGATGAATGCAAAGAAAGGACCGCTAGGATGCGTGCTAAAAGAGAGAATTATATAAAAGCGTGTTCTTCTAGTTATCATGAAAATAAGGATGAAGATCTGAAAGTTATTGATGTATCTCCTATTAGATCCTTGTTTTCTAGTATGAATCTTGATAAAGATGGGATTGGATATGAGTCTACTTTAATTAAAAGGTATCCCAATGATTCGGAGTTTTTAGATCTTGATGCTAAAATTGTTAAAAGTGGTGAACCCACTACTTTGGATTTCAAGGGATTCAATTATGATAATTGCTCTTTGATTGATTGTATTTCCTTGTTGCAATCCGTACTAAACTCTCCGCATGCTTATAGTCAAAATAAAGGTTTTACCAAACACATAGTTGATGCTTTGATGCAATCTTATGAAGAAAAACTTGAATTAGAAGTTTCTATCCCTAGAAAGCTTTATGATGAATGTGAACCTACTATTAAAATAAAAATTAAAGATCATGAATGCTTTGCTTTGTGTGATTTGGGTGCAAGTGTCTCCACTATCCCAAAAACTTTGTGTGATTTGTTAGGCTTCCATGAGCTTGATGATTGTTCTTTAAATTTGCATCTTGAGGATTCTACCATTAAGAAACCTATGGGAAGGATTAATGATGTTCTTATTGTTGCAAATAGGAATTATGTGCACGTAGATTTCATTGTTCTTGATATAGATTGCAATCCTTCATGTCCTATTATTCTTGGTAGACCTTTCCTTAGAACGATTGGTGCAATTATTGATATGAAGGAAGGAAATATTAGATTCCAATTTCCGTTAAGGAAAGGCATGGAACACTTTCCTAGAAAGAAAATTAAATTAGCCTATGAATCTATTATGAGAGCCACTTATGGATTGCCTTCCAAAGATGGCAATACGTAGATCTATCCATGTATCGTGCCTAGCTAGGGGCGTAAAACGATAGCGCTTGTTGGGAGGCAACCCAATTTTTTTTGCTTCTGTTTAGGAATAAATATTGCATCTAGCTTCTGTTTATATGTGGTTTTGTGTTTTAATTAGTGTTTGTGCCAAGTAGATCCTTTGGGAAGACTTGTGTGAAGTTTATATGATCTTGTTGTGAAAAACAGAATCGTTAGCACTCGCTAGAATGGTCACCAGATTTTGCTGGAGTGTGCAATTTAGTTGATTCTTTTTGCAGATGATTAGTAGACAAATTCCTGATGTTTACCAATTTATTTCAATTTTTTTGGAGTTACAGAAGTATGCAAAAGTTACAGATTACTACAGACTGTTTTTTTTGATAGATTCTGTTTTTCGTGTGTTGTTTGCTTATTTTGGTGAATATATGAGTAGTATTGGGGAGTATGAATCATAGAGAAGTTGGAATACAGTAGGTTTAACACAATTATAAACAAAGAATGAGTTCATTACAGTACCTTTGAGTGGTGGTTTGTTTTCTTATACTAACGGAGCTCACGAGATTTTTCTCTAAGTTTTGTGTTGTGAAGTTTTCAAGTTTTGAGTATTGCTTTGATGGACTATGGAACAAAGAGTGGCAAGAGCCTAAGCTTGGGGATGCCCAAGGCACCCCAAGGTAAAATACAAGGACAACCAAAATCCTAAGCGTGGGGATGTCCCGGGAAGGCATCCCCTATTTAGTCTTCATCTACCGGTAACTATACTCGGAGCTATATTTTTATTCACCACATGATATGTGTTTTACTTGGAGCGTCATGTATCATTTGAGTCTTTGCTTGTTAGTTTGCCACAATTATCCTTGCTGGACACACCTTTTTGAGAGAGATAAATATGGCCTAGGAATTGTTAGAACACTCTATGTGCTTCACTTATATCTTCTGAGTTCAATAGTTTTTGCTCTAGTGCTTCACTTATATCTTTTAGAGCACGGTGGTAATTTTATTTTGTAGAAATTGTTGATCTCTCATGCTTCACTTATATACTTTTGAGAGTCTATTAAAACATCATGGTAATGTGCTTTGGCTATAAAACTAGCCTCCACATGATAGGCATCCAAGATCAATGTAGTAAAAACTTTCATACTAAGTGCATTGAATATGATGAGAAGTTGGATGCTTGAAAATTGTTTTAAGATATGAAGATAGTGATATTAGAGTCATGGTAGTGGAGTTATTAAGAAATTGAGGAATGCTTGTGTTAAAGTTAGTGATTCCCGTAGCATGCACGTATGGTGAACCGCTCTGTGACGAAGTTAGAGCATGAGGTATTTGTAGAGTGTCATCCTTTGTGTGGAGGTCGGGGGCGCGCGATGGTTAACTCCTACCGACCTCCCCCCTAGGAGCATGCGTTGATTGCTTTGTTTTGATGACTCATAAATTTTTGCAATAAGTATATGAGTTCTTATGACTAATGTTGAGTCCATGGATTATACGCACTCTCACCCTTCCACCATTGCTAGCCTCTCTTGTACCGTGCAACTTTCGCCAGTACCATACACCCACCATATACCTTCCTCAAAACAGCCACCATATATCTTCCTCAAAACAGCCACCATACCTACCTATCATGGCATTTCCAAAGCCATTCTAAGATATACTGCCATGCAATTTTCCACCGTTCCGTTCATATGACACGCTTCATATTGTCATATTTCCATGCATGATCATGTAGTTGACATCGTATTTGTGTCAAAGCCACCATGCATAATTCTTCATACATGTCACTCTTGATTCATTGCACATCCTGGTACACCGCCGGAGGCACTCATATAGGGTCATACTTTGTTCTAGTATCGAGTTACAATATCGAGTTGTAATTCAATATAAGTGTGATGATCATCATTATTAGAGCATTGTCCCATGTGAGGAAAGGCCGAACAAAAGAAAAGGCCCCTCCAAAAAAAGAAAAAAAAATAAAAGAAAAGAAAAAGGGACAATTGCTACTATCTTTTTCCACACTTGTGCTTCAAAGTAGCACCATGTTCTTAATGATAGAGAGTCTCATGTTTAGTCACTTTCATATACTACTGGGAATTTTCATTATAGAACTTTGCTTGTATATTCCAACGATGGGCTTCCTCAAATGCCCTAGGTCTTCGTCAGCAAGCAAGTTGGATGCACACCCACTTAGTTTATTTTGTTGAGCTTTCATACTTTTTTAGCTCTAGTGCATCCGTTGCATCGCAATCCCTACTCACTCACGCTGATATCTATTGATGGGCATCTCCATAGCCATTGATACGCCTAGTCGATGTGAGACTATCTCCCTCCTTTTCGTCTTCTCCACAACCACCACTCTATTCCACATAGTGTTATATCCATGGCTCACGCTCATGTATTGCGTGAAAGTTGAAAGATTTGAAAGAATAGAGTATGAAAACAAGTGCTTGGCTGAAATTGGGGTTGTGCATGATTTGAATATTTTGTGCGATGAAGAGGGAGCATAGCCAGACTATATGATTTTGTAGGGATACCTTTCTTCAGCCATAGTATTTTGAGAAGACATGATTGCTTTGTTAGTATGCTGGAAGTATTTTTATTTATTACGTAAATATAGACTTTTGTCTTGAATCTTTCAGATCTGAACATTCCTGCCACAATTAAGAGAATTACATTGAAAACTATGTTGGTTAGCATTCCACATCAAAAATTCTGTTTTTATCATTTACCTACTCGAGGACTAGCAGGAATTAAGCTTGGGAAAGCTTGATACGTCTCCAACGTATCTATAATTTTTTATTGTTCCATGCTATTATTTATGATGTTTTGGATGTTTAATGGGCTTTGTTATACGCTTTTATATTATTTTTGGGACTAACCTATTAACCCAAAGGCCCAGTCCAGATTGCTGTTTTTTGTGTATTTCAGGGTTTTACAGAAAAGGAATATCAAACGGAGTCCAAACGGAATGAAACTTCGGGAGAGATATTTTTGGAGCAAAATACGCATGGGAGACTTGAGAACAACGTAGTAGGGCACACGTGGCGCCCACGAGGGTGGGCACGCCCCTCCTATAGGGCGCGCCCCCTGCCTCGTGGGCCCCACGTCCGGCCTCGGTGCCCTCCTTCCTCCTATATATACCTACATACCCCGAAACCATTAGACGAACAGAGAAAACCCTAGTTCCACCGCCGCAACCTTGTATTCCCGCGAGATCCCATCTTGGGGCCTGTTCCGGAGCTCCGCTGGAGGGGGGATCTACCACGGAGTGCTTCTACATCATCATCATCGCCTCACCATGAGTTGTGAGTAGTTTACCACAGACCTTCGGGTCCATAGCTAGTATCTAGATGGCTTCTTCTCTCTCTTTGGATCTCAATACCAAGTTCTCCTTGGTCTTCGAGGAGATCTATTCGATGCAATCTCTTTTTGCGGTGTGTTTGTCAAGATCCGATGAATTGTGGGTTTATGATCAAGATTATCTATGAGAAATATTTGGTTCTTTTCTGAACTCTTTATGTATGATTATAATATCCTTGCAAGTCTCTTCAAAGTATTGGTTTGGTTTGGCCTACTAGACCTATAGTTCTTGCAATGGGAGAAGTGCTTGACTTTGGGTTCAATCTTGCGGTGTCCTTTCCCAGTGACAGTAGGGGCAGCAAGGCACGTATTGTATTGTTTCCATCGAGGATAAAAAGATGGGGTTTATATCATATTGTTCGAGTTTATCCCTCTACATCATGTCATCTTGCTTAAGGCGTTACTCTATTCTTATGAACTTAATACTCTAGATGCATGGTGGATAGTGGTCAATGTGTGGAGTAATAGTAGTAGATGCAGAATCGTTTCGGTCTACTTGTCTCGGACGTGATGCCTATATATAATGATCATGCCTAGATAGTCTCATAATTATTCGCTTTTCTATCAATTGCTCAACAGTAATTTGTTTACCCGCCGTAGAATTCCGCTATCATGAGAGAAGCCACTAGAGAAACCTATGGCCCCCGGGTCTATTCTCAACATATCAATCTACAATCTACTTTACTTTTCCGCTTTTTACTTTCTGTTCTTATATCCAAAAATACCAAAAATATCAAACTATCCTATCTATCAGATCTCACTTTCGTAAGTGACCGTAAAGGGATTGACAACCCCTTATCGCGTTGGCTGCGAAGTTCTTATTTGTTTGTGCAGGTGCGAGGGACTCACGCGTGGTCTCCTACTGGATTGATACCTTGGTTCTCAAAAACTGAGGGAAATACTTACGCTACTGTGCTGCATCACCCTTTCCTCTTCGAGGGAATACAACGCAAGCTCGAGAAGTAGCAAACGCCCTCAACCGGCGTCGTGTTCCGAGTTTCACAGAAATATCGCAGTTAGTACAGAAGTACTGCGCGATGGAAAATACTTGGAAAGCCTAGAATACACCTCTAGAACAGTCCATATCCGGACAGTACGTTACCAAAGCTAAACGGACTTACCCTAGTTGGTCATCTGATAGCATTCCTATTGGCAAGAATAATAAGCCTCTTTTAAGGCATAGGTCCATACTGGATGAACTACTCGATACACCTTGCCAAATACACGCAACCCCGGACAATGTCCCAAACCATCGCCTTAGAGCATGTTGGGTACTCCGGCAGGTAGCAAAGAGCAGTACGACAATACTTGCCACCACCGCACCAAGGGAGAAAGACATTGATGTCTTCACTGTCTTCGAGACGTTCTCCTCAAATAACCGTCGCAAGAGAGCAAATTGCGAACTTGCCGAGGTTTACCAAATTAGCTCTACAAGCCCATGGAGTGACACGGCAATTAGTTTTTCTGCCGAAGACGCACCTCGAGTCCGTCTGATCCGAGCATCAGCAGCTCTCGTACTAGACCCAGTAGTAGATGGCTTCCGCCTCACTAAAGTACTTATGGACGGAGGAAGTGGACTAAACCTCATATATGAGGAGATGCTTGCAAAAATGCAGGTCGAGAAATCCCGCATTGAGCACACCAGCACAACCTTTAGAGGAATTATACCAAGCCGCGAGGCCAAGTGTTCTGGAAGCATTAAGCTCGATGTAGTGTTCGGCTCACCCGACAACTACAGATCGGAGGAATTACTCTTTCACATTGTGCCCTTTCATAGCGGATACCACACCCTTCTAGGACGGGACGCTATCTCACACTTTCAAGCTATACCCCATTACGGTTACATGAAGCTTAAAATGCCAGGGCCCAATGGGGTGATCACAATAATAAGTGATCCAGATAGAGCACTCCGCGCCGAAAACAAAATGACATTCTTAGCCTTAGAGGCATTATCCAAAGCTCTCACGGCTGAAGAACTAACCACCCTACGATCAAAGGTGGATGCCGACGATGTCATCCTCGCCAAAAGATCAAAGTCTACCTCCTTCAAGCCAGCTAAGGAAATCATCAAATTCCAAGTGCACCCAACAGACCCTAACAAGACGGCATCCATCGGGGCACAGCTGGATCTGGCGGTAGACAGCGCATTATGCGCCTTCCTTTGGGAAAATTGGGATATATTCGCCCGGCACCCTTCAGACATGCCGGGAATCCCACGTAGTCTGGCCGAACACAGCCTCGATATTATCAAAGGGTTCAAACCAGTCAAGCAGTCACTGCGATGATTTTCCGAACCCAAAAGACAAGCAATGGGAGAAGAGTTAGCCAAACTATTGGAAGCCAGATTCATCCGAGAAATTAAACATCCGGATTGGCTAGCCAACCTAGTCATGGTACCGAAGAAGGACAAATCATGGCGCCTCTGTGTCGATTTTACAGACCTGAATAAGGCTTGCCCAAAGGATCCCTTTCCTTTGCCACGCATTGACCAAATTATCGATGCGACATCCGGACACGACTCACTGTGCTTCCTAGATGCTTATTCCGGTTACCATCAGATAAAGATGAAGGAATCCGATTAGGCCGCAACGACATTTATCACCCCGTACGACCCCTTTTGTTTCAATACTATGCCCTTTGGACTCAAAAACGTTGGCGCCATAGATCAACGCATGATTGAAACATGCTTAGAAAAGCAAATTGGCAAAACAGTGGAGGCATATGTTGACGACGTAGTCGTAAATACCAAACACGTTGAGACCTTGGTGGATGATCTCCGCCTTGCGTTTGCCAACCTCCGAGAGTATGACATAAGGCTCAATCCAGAAAAATGTGTCTTTGGCATTCCAGCCGGAAGGCTATTAGGGTTCATCGTATCCCATAGAGGAATCGAAGCTAACCCAGCCAAAATCCGAGCCTTGTCAGAACTCAAAATACCAATCGATCTCAAGCAAGTGCAAAAACTAGCAGGTTGCGTAGCGGCTTTAAGCCGCTTCATCTCCAGGTTAGGAGAAAAAGCATTGCCACTTTAAAGATTGTAGACAATTTTGAATGGACAAATGCGGCCACAACCGGATTGGAAGAAATAAAAGTTCTACTAGCAAGCAACCCAATCCTAGCCGCACCCGGTGTTGGCGAACCAATGTTGCTGTACATATTAGCCACTCACCAGGTGGTGAGTGCCGTGCTCGTCGTCGAACGAGCCGAAGAGGGACATAAATTCCTTATTCAAAAGCCTGTATACTATGTATCCGAGGTTCTCACACCGTGTAAGTCACGGTACCCCCACTATCAGAAAATTGCCTATGCGGTCTTCATGTCATCTCGGAAACTCCAACACTACTTTCAAGAGTGCTCGATCATAGTGGCATCTAAGGTACCACTCAATGATATTATCAATAATATAGACGCCACGGGACGCATAGCCAAATGGGCCATTGAGCTCTTACCGTTAGAAATATCCTACAAGCCGCGCCGGACTATTAAATCCCAGGTGTTGCTGACTTTGTCGCAGAATGGACCGAAGCCAAAGTCCCTAAAGAGTATGGCTCATACTCCCACTGGACAATGTACTTCGACAGTTCCAAAATGCTAGCCGGGCTGGGGGCTGGCGTAATACTGACATCACCAACAGGGGATACGGTTCGGTACGTTTTACAGATTATGTACACGGACTCGAACAATGCGCCCGAATATGAGGCCCTATTGCATGGTCTCCGACTAGCTGTATCCATGGGCATACAACGCCTCGAGGTACGTGAAGACTCAAACCTCGCCATCTCCCAAATCAATGGGGATTTTGATGCGAAGGGTTCAAAAATGGCAGCTTATCGTAATGCCATATTGAAAATATCGACTTGATTCGAGGGGTTGGAATTCCATCATGTAGCCCGGGATAATAACCAGGACGCTGACATACTCGCACGTATGGGAGCTAAACGCGACCCCGTCCCACCGAACACATTTGTGGAACGGTTGTTTAAGCCATCAGTAACATGGCAGGAGGCGAGCGGCAATGCAAATACGGATCGAAACACACCCCCAGCCGAACTCAATCACGATGTCATCGGAAATCCAAGCATGGAGATAACTCCTTCGGCTCACGAAATCATGGCTATCATAGCCCCCTGGACAGAGCCTTTCCTAGCTTACCTTAATAGGCAGGAACTCCCCGATGATCAAAATGAGGCCCGTCGCATAGTCCGGCGCTCTAAAGCCTACAAAGTTCACGAAGGTGAACTATACAAGAAAAGCACAACCGGTATTCACCAAAGGTGCATCTCCGAAGATGAGGGAAGGCGAATTCTCACTGAAATACACGCTGGAATGGGTGGTCACCATGCCGTAGCAAGGGCGCTCGTAGGCAAAGATTTTCACGCTGGCTTTTACTGGCCTACTGCCCAAGCAGATGCCCAAACCTTAGTCCAACACTGCATTGGCTACCAACTCTTTGCAAATCAAAGTCACGTGCCTCCCACCGCACTGAGGACAATCCCCATTACTTGGCCTTTTGCGGCCTGGGGGCTTGATATGGTCGGACCCCTTATAGGGGAAAGTCATAAAAGAAAATACTTACTGGTGATGGTAGACAAATTCACTAAATGGAGATAAGCCAAGCCAGTAAAAATAGCTGAAGCAGGGCCTGTGATAGATTTTATATCCATCGTAGTACACCGTTATGGTGTCCCGCACAGTATTATCACAGATAATGGCTCCAATTTCACAACTGACGAGGTAAAAAATTGGTGCACAAAGTTGGGTATAAAACTCGACTACGCTTTCGTATACCATCCTCAAACAAATGGTCAGGTCTAAAGGGCCAATGGTCTGATTATGAGCGGCATTAAACCCTGACTAGTGCGCTCCCTACGAGAGTCTGATAAACACTGGGTCGAAGAGCTTGACTCTGTACTCTCGGGGTTGCGGACCACTCCCAATCGTACGACTGGATACACACCTTTTTTTCATGGTGTACGGCGCAGAGGCTGTTCTACCCTGCGACATTATTCAAGACTCACCTAGAGTGCGCATGTACGAGGAAAGGGAGGCCGAGTTAGATCGGCAGGACGACCTAGATGGACTTGAAGAGGAGCGCGATACAGCGCTAGCACATTCTGCATTTTACCAACAACATGTTAGGCGATACCTGAGCAGAGAAATGCGGGCCAAGACATACAACATCGGCGAACTCGTTTTACACCTCCCGGAGAAGAAAAAGGACAAGCTCAAACCAAAATGGGAGGGCCCCTTCATTATTAATGAAGTACTCACAAGTGGAGCTTATCGCCTTCGTAATGCACATGATAACCGCCTTGAGCCGAACCCGTGGAACGCTGCCAGGCTCCGACGATTTTCTGGATAGTTCAGTAGCAATTTCTTCCTCTTTATAAGTTAGGTCTTGTCTTTTAATTTTTTGTTTCTCTCCCTTTTTTGTCTTTACATTTTCTTGGAAAGTATTCGTCTCACCTGAACTGCCACATGACGAGTACGTCCTCAAATATACCCCGGGGCTTCTTTAATGAAGCCCATTACAAATAAAGCTTCTTGCTTAAAAATGTCGCCTGTTTTTACAGTTCATCCTTGCCATTATATGCACCGATATGACTTAAGTTCTGGCCAAGCTGGGTTGTCTGGCTCCTATGCTCTACGTTTCTGATTTTTCGGCTAGGGCGTAAAGGGAGCACCTCTGCGATTGTTACAACCGGGTAATCCGGATATGTACCTCAGACTGGGTGAAGCCAAAAGCTAGCGCTCTTAAGGGAATAATTGGTCGACGGACACACGACATATCGCATTCTAAAGCGTATCTTAACTATCACAGGAGATGGCTTCCTACTATCCTTCTCATAGGATCGAAAAGCCTAGGCCTGCATCTTTATGCACGCCGACCCAGAGAAAGGAACCCCTAACGGAACTATTCTCTCTCGAAGATGTTTCTTACGTTAAATAGTTATATAACATAACAACCCAAACTCAGTTCGTCTGTTCAAGCAATTATGACTGGAATGCCTGGTTTCCGAACATATCACGTGCTTTACCACATATATAGTATTCGGGAACACTCCATCCTTTGGGTTTATGGAGGTCGAAGCAGATGGTCGGCCATGACAAACTTTATATAAATTCGGCCGGAGATAAGTTTGATGGTAAAAGTACATTAATACATAGAATCAAACAACTACTCATTTTCTATTCCCTCTATCAGGATGTCTAGTTTACAGTCCTGTTGGGAAAGCTTGGCAACTATCTCTACTTGGTTATAAACCAAATGCGGAGGAATTTCCTGTCCATTAGACCCTCGAGGTCCCACACGGGCCATGTGATTTGGATCAAGACGAGTGTAGCGCGTCTTCACCATAGCCCATGCTTCTCGAGCACCCATGCGGAATGCCGATGCTTTCCATAGTTCGAAGCGGTGCCGAGCCCCTTTGAATAGGTCCGCCAAATTCTCCATAGATTCTGGAGGGGAGTCGCGAGGCCATAGAGCTTTGGCCATACTCTTCATGGCCTTCCGAGCCCGTTCATGGACCCTGGAAAGCTCTTGCAGCACATCACCCTCAAAGCCGGACACTCCGCCTTCAGGCTGACCAGTCAATAAACCTGCAGGAAAAGTTTTCATAAGAAACTTTCAAACTAAGAGACTATATGGAGAGCTAGGTATAAGAGACATACTAAACATGACGCTTTTTAGCCTCCGGTTCTCTTCCAAGGCGCTGGAGAGTTGGGCCTTTACGCCCTTTAGCTCCTATTTGAGCCTAATATTTCCATCCTGCGCTTGGTTCCTTTTTTCCATAGCCTGCGTTAGTGCACGCTCGCTAGCGGCTTTTTCCTCTTCGGCATATTTCTTGTCCGCTAGGGCAGATCTTAGCTCCCTGTCTAGTTGGTCGGTCGATCATGTTGCTGTATTACACATTAGTATATACTCTCTCTGTACCATAATATTTGTCTTTCTAGCAGCTCAATTTGAACTGCTAGAAAGACAAATATTATGGTACAAAGGGAGTATATCATAGTAATCAGCAGAACTGTCATAGTTTCCGGACACAATTATTCATACCAACATCATCCTTTCCGGATTCCTTCGAATTTTTCAATTCGGCGAGCTGAGTTCGGCACTCTTCGAGTTCCTTGGATAAAGAGTTATTCTTTTCTTGAATGACCTATAAAAATACAACGATCCTCAAATCAGTTGTACCAACCGCTTTAAGTCTCGGGGGCTACTGGCATGGGAATACTCAAACCAGAAACTTAGTCTCATATCTTTTGAAAGCTGATGAGTGGCTCCGGCGAGTCCGCCTTGAGCGGCTCGTATATAGGCATCTGCAGAATTGAGGGCGTTAAACACCTACTCAGAAAAAGTAGGGTCACGCATGGCCGCTTTCCGCCGTCGATGAATCATCGCGACCTCCACTTCGGAATTGGTAGCTGATACTTCATCCAAATCCTCCTGGAGAGAACCATCTGGCACTGAACTAGCATTCACCCTTGACGGGCCCAATGCCGGATTGGCTGGAGCTTGGCCTGCGTTGCCTCCGGAGACAGTCCGGCCTGAATTCCTCCTAAAAGGAAGAAACAATGCGGAAAGCTATAATAATAATTTCACCACCCAGCGCATGATAAAACAAACATACCTCTTTGAAGGTTCGCTGGTGTTCATGGTCCTTTTCCGCTTCAAAGCCTCACCCAACGCGGGCGCCGCCCGCTGGGTTGGCAGTCTACGCGCAGTTCGACGAGAGGAGCGCCGTCCCTGTTTAAGTATGATAGAATACGGTTGGTAAATGCGCACTGGGAATTTTCTCGTTGGTAAGATATCCCCTAAATTACTTACACAGGAAGAAGGAATGAGGCCTGGGTAATCGGCTACTATAGCCACCAAGGTGCCCTCACGGCAGGCCTGATAGAAGACTCCCTCTTCTAACTCTACGCCTATATACGGGTCCTCTTCATATCCGGGGCCCGTCTTTTGGAACGGGTCCTCTGGCTACGGGGCAGGATTGTTAATCCCCTTGATCACCTTCCTCCACACCTGTTGGGAGAAGCCGAATACAGTTCGGTCAATATATCATAACAAAGAAAAATGGAGTGGTCAAAGAGAGGGACTCACCCAGTCGGGAAGATTGTACATAGAAAGACCTTCCCGGCATGTTAAACGGATGAAGTCCTGCTTCTCTCCTTTGTAGAGGCCTTCCAGGACAGTGCCTAGAATGGTAGGGTCATCTAGATCCAGGCGTAAGCGGCGCGAGGCATCATTCTGACCATTATAATGATACATTGGAAGTCCTCTAGCTTGGAGCGGCTGCACACGTCGCTTCAGTGAAATGGCCATCACTTTCTCTTCTTCTTCCGAACTGACAAGCAATTTAATCATGACGGCCAGTCGGCTAACCTCCGCTTTCTCTTCTTCCGAAGGACCGCGGGGACGCCAGTTGAAAAAGCAGAGCACTGGAATACATTCTTCAATGTAAAACCACTCCGAGGGCCACTCTTTGGATGCCTTCTTCGGAGTACCGGAGAGATAGCATGTCCCGGCTATGCGCCATACTTCGACACTCCCAACTTCAAATATGGATCCTTCTTCCGATCGAGGGACAATGCAGAAATACCTTCTCCATAGCTCAATGTGAGGCTCGTAGCCCAAGAACAGTTCGCATAAAGCGACAAAACCCGCAATGTGCAGAATTGACCCTAGAGTAAGATTGTGCAGTTGGATGCCGTAGAACTCCAGGAGTCCCCTAAGAAAGGGATGGATAGGGCACCCCCACGCCTCTTAAAAGGTAGGGTACGAGACATACCCGCTCTCCATCGGAGGGGTTGGGAAAGCTCTTTGCCAGTGCTTGGTTGTCGACACACGTTAGTCCGGCCCAGACGAGGACTAGATCCTCTGGAGGGAGATACCCCTGTGCTTGAAGTGTCCGCAAATGCACGTGAGACAGATAGCAGTTTTTTCAATCTCCTGCACGAGGGCCATGAGGGCGCGAGGAGGAGCTCGGGGCACTAGCCATGTTTGAAGATTTTTTGCATGCACTAGGGTTTCTTCCGTGTGGAATGAGATGGAAAGGCAGTTGGATCTATTCTCTTAAATTGGTGCCTTCCCTGAACAGTCAAGGGGGGTATTTGCAAAAGATGCCCAGACGATTCGCATTCATTGGACACGTGGAAGATGAGACGACGGCGGCGAGGAATCGGTAGATTATAGTATTTAAAGAAACCAAACTATCATCTAGGAGGACTCACCTTGCAAGACCAAAGACATGAAGACGGATACAAACTCGTCCTTGAAGGGAAGTCCAGGGGCTACTGAGGGAGTCCTGTATTCAGGGGTCCTCAGTTATCCGGGTCGTTGAAGCTGGGCCGCATTGATGGGCGACATGAAGAAGAAGCAGAAGGCCCTCCCCCGTATTCGGTCAGGACTCCTATGTACGTAGAAAGGCAGGTGTAGAGTCTGGATGTATCAATTAATTCCTCCCCAAGTCACCCTTGTAACGCTAGGTCCCCTCCGGTGTGTGTATAAGACGAGGGGTTTAGTCTGTAGAGGGAATCATCATCATTACAATATCCTCATAGGCTAGACCTAGGGTTTAGCCATTACGATCTCGAGGTAGATCAACTCTTGTATACATATTCATCCATACTAATATAGCAGGAAGTAGGGTTTTACCTCGATCGAGAGGGTCTGAACCTGGGTAAACATCGTGTCCCCAGCCTCCTGTTGCCATCGATCCTCTAGACGCATAGCTTGGGCCCCCCTACCTGAGATCTGCCGGTTTTGACACCGACAATAAGTAAACCGACTCCAAAACAGTTCTAATGGCAATTTTTCTTCATTTTGAAATATTTAGAAAAATAGAAAAATAAGAAGCAGTCCGGAAAGGACACGAGGCGTCCACGAGGGTGGAGGGTGCGCCCTACCCCCTGGGTGCGCCCCCTACCTCGTGTGTCTCCCGGACTCCGTTTTCTTGCACGTTACTTCTTTCGGTCGGTATAAAATCATTATATAATCTCCCGAAGGTTTTGACCATCGTATCACGCCAAAATCCTCTGTTTTTGTTTTAAGTTGTTTCTGCTGCAGATTAGAGCAATATGTCGTCCCAGGATTCGGAGGGAGAAAGATATGTGGCTGACCCTAAGGTCTAAGGGGACTTGGAGCATTATGGTTGGACCAGGAGGAAGAAGAAGACCATGATCCCAGGGGAAAGGATGAGATGAGCTCCGATGAAGATGAAGTCCCATTACCTCAACCTGGGGACATGCATGTGGAGTTCAAAAAGTCAAGCCTCCCTGATAGAGCAAAGAAACCAAAGATCGAGTTTATCCCTTTTCGCCTCTTGCAGGAGAACAAGCAAGAACTATGCAAAAAGATATTAAGCCTTGAGCAGGAGATCGATGACCTAAGGGAGCAAAATTCTATCATCAAGCGGAAATTAAGGAAGAAGCCTATGTCATCAACAACTCCTTCATCACCACCTTCGAAGACGGATACATAATCACATGGGTATGGGCACTCCCCTTGGCAACTTCCAAGCTTGGGGGAGGTGCCCCAGTATCGTATCACCATCACACTCCTATCTTTACCGTTTTTCTTAGTTTGATCCTTTTGGTAATATCTTGATCTAGCAGAATAAAGTCTAGTATGATCTAGTCGTGAGCTTTGCTTTATGATCCTTATCTTTGTAATCGAGTACGTGAGATATGTAATAAAGACTAGTTTAGAGTCAAGGCCTTGATTATCTCACTATGATCATGAGAGGATAAAAGAAAACATAAAAAGTATCAAAGAGATCATATCGATCTTATAGAAAGTATTGACTTCACATATAAAGAGTATGATGAATAAAAGTTGTTGAGAGTTGACAAACATAGTTTTGGTCATCGTCGCAATTAATAGGAAGTAATGAAGAAAGAGAGGTTTTCAGATACAAATATACTATCTTGGGCATCTTCTATGATTGTGGGCACTCATTAAAATATGACATGCTAAAGAGTTGATGTTGGACAAGGAAGACAACATAATGGGTTATGTTTTCTTATATCCGAAATAAAGTATATTGTCATGGATCATCCAACATGTTGAGCTTGCCTTTCCCCCTCATGCTAGCCAAACTCCTTGCACCAAGTAGAGATACTACTTGTGCTTCCATACATCCTTAAACCCAGTTTTGCCATGAGAGTCCACCATACCTACCTATGGATTTAGTAAGATCCTTCAAGTAAGTTGTCATTGTTGCAACTCTCTAAAAATATGTATGATTTATCAGTGTGGAGAAAATAAACTTTATGGTCTTGTGATATGGAAGTAATAAAAGCGAGGGACTGCATAATAAATGTTCCTATCACAAGTGGCAATATAAAGTGACATTCTTTTGCACTAAGATTTTGTACATCCAACCATAAAAGCACATGACAACCTCTGCTTCCCTCTGCGAAGTGCCTATCTATTGTCCTTACCTTATAAGAGTCATGGTGATCTTCACCTTTTCCTTTTTACATTTTATCCTTCGGCAAACACACTATGTTGGAAAGATCCTGACATATATACCCACTTGGATGTAAGCTATCATGATATATTACTGTTGACATTACCCTTGAGGTAAAAGGTTGGGAGGCAACACTATAAGCCCCTATCTTTCTCTGTGTCCGATTAAAACTCCATACCCATAAGTATTGCGTGAGTGTGAGCAATTGTGAAGGACTAAATGATAGTTGAGTATGTGGACTTGCTTAAAAGCTCTAATATTGACTCTTTCCAATGTTATGATAAATTGCAATTGCTTCAATGACCGAGATCATAGTTTGTTGGTTTTCAATGAAGTTTCTGATTCATACTTGACATCGTGAATAGATTGTTACTTTACCATGAGAAATCATATGACAATATATATATATGTTGTTGTTATAAGAATGATCATGATGCCCTCATGTCCGTATTTTATTTTATCGACACATGTATCTCTAAACATGTGGACATATTTTTTGATATCGGCTTCTGCTTGAGGACAAGCGAGGTCTAAGCTTGGGGGAGTTGATACGTCCATTTTGCATCATGCTTTTTGTAATGCCCAGTATGAGACTACCTCCTACGTGTCGAGGCACGACTTAAAGGCATAATCTCATACTAGAATGATCTCAAGTGTGGTATCTTTGAACGACTCATGTAAAAGAGGGATGAAATTGCAAAAGAGTAGTTGGCTTACACTCGCCACGTCACATAATGTAATACATTAACATACATCATCTAATAACATCAGAGTCCGACTACGGACGAAGATCCAAATGAAAGATACCATAAATAAAGCAATACAAGGTCCCGATCATCCTAGTAAGAGCCCTACTGATCCTCTGGATAAGACACGTAGTATCGCCCACGTTCTTCATCGAACTCCCAATACAGCTCTGAACCACCAGCTCTGTAGTTCTCAACGGTACCTGCATCTGGTGTGGTGTAGAATCTGTGAGCCACGGAGGACTCAGCAATCCCGTTCCCGGGTAGCAATACTATCAAAGCCTTGGGTGTGGAAAAGGCTCAAACAAGGTTGCAGCAGCACTAGCACTAGCTTACATGTTTAGAGCAAGAAGAGAAAGTGCCAATGATCGTCAAAGTGATCACGAAGTGAACCTATCTAAGCACGTCAAACATAACCCCACCGTGTTCACTTCCCGAACCCCTTCGGAAAGCGACCGTCACGGTTACTCACGCTGGTAGTGTATTATGATCATAGTGTCAAGTTTTCTACAACCGGATATTAACAAATTCTCATCTGCCACATAACCGCGGGCTCAACTTTCGAAAGATCAAAACCCTGCAGGGGTGTCCCAACTTAGCCCATCACAAGCTCACGATCTGCGGAGTCGCAACTCCAAGGTGGGAAGACCCGAGTATTCTCGGAATCCCATGCTTAAGATATTCCGACATAGGTAAAACTAATCCAGCAAGACCTCTTGGCGTGCCGACACCCTGATAGTAGCCGCGTGTATCTCGTCTCAGGCCATGACCGGATAAGTCATCCTACAGGTTTTTACCAGCCCTCGAGTTTCCTCGAGATGGCCCCGCAGTCTGCTCAGTTTGGACCAACACTCATCTGGAGCACTGGCCCGGGTTGTTAATTAAGAAAAGGGTTTATAACTCCCTATGCAAGTTTTAGTTATTAGGCAAATGTAAAATCAATGTTGGGCCTTGCTGGAAAAGCTTTAGCGCTAAGCGGGTTATCAAGGGGGGCCCATAAACCCCAACCGTGTTAGGGACGCAAAATCAAGGAACATAACACCGGTTTAAGCGATTCCTAGGGTGGCATGAGTGGAACAAAACACCAAGCAAGAGGCTTAGCCTTCCACCCATTGCCAAATATATAGGTGATTTAGTTTAACAGATTATATATTGTGATATCCCAACAATAACTTCATCATGAAGCAAGAATCTTCAAATCTTCACCTACAACTAACAATGCTATAAGAGGGGCTAAGTGATGCTTACGTAGTCAAACAATGGTTTGCTAGGTTGGGTGGTTAGAGAGTTTCATGGCAACAATAGGAGGCTGACAAACAGACATAGGCATCGAGGTAATAATCTAAAAGAGCGAGACATCTAGCATATGCAAAGATAGTAGTAATATCTGGGTAAGGTCATCTTGCCTGTTGAATCCTTGGAGGGAACGTAACCTTGCTCCTCACACTCAACCTCGGTAGAAACCTCGTACTCCGTATCGTCACCGGGCTCTAATCAAACACAACAATGCAACAACGGAACAAAATCAATCAACATGCAGTTCTCAACCACATGATGCATGAACATGAAGCATGTGAACATGGAAAGAAATGATGCATGGCCTAGGGGTCACAAGAGTGCAACAACATCATAACCAAACAAGATCATACACAAGCATGAAACAAGCAAAAGAACAACTTAACAAGTTTATGTAGTATAAACAAACAAGCAACCAACATGTTTTAAAGAAGTTGGTTAAGATGCAAGGGTGCAACTAACATAACAGCAACATGCTAGCACATTTAAATGGGCTGGAATTAAATAACAACAATATCCAGAAACTCCTATATTAATTTATTTGCATTTGGGACAGAATTGATAAATTTCTGTGATAGAGTAGTCAAACATGCCAAACAACAGCACCAAAATAAAGTTTGTTAAATTTGGAGTTGTAGATATTTAGTTATGATTTTTACAAGTTTAAGCATATTTAAAACAAGTTTAAATTCAAACAGCATTTTAAATGTTTTTAAACATGGCAGCAAGTAGCATATTCATAATCTACATAAAATTCTAAGCACTTTTCATGTTTAACTCAAATTCATCAGAAACATATTTATGCAGATATTAAATAAACAAGAAAAAGAGAAAAGAAAACAAAAAGAGAAAAAGAAAATAAAACAAAACAGACGCCAGGGTCTAGATCGACCGAGGGCTTGCTAGCCCAAGTCTCTGACAAAGGGGCCCGGTGGGGCTAAGCTGGCAACGTGGGTGCGTGCGCGGGTGGAGATGGCGCTATGAGGCTGGCAGGTGTGGCCCTGCTGTCAGCCTCAGGCGAAAATACAAAAGGGGGGCGAATACACCTGCCCCTGCGAGGAATCGAACCCACGACCACTCGCTATAACTGACGGAGACAAACCACTGCGCTACTGATCGGAACTCGACAGATAACAGGTAGCACGTCTGAAGAATAAATAGCAGAAGCAGCAAGCAGGGGAAGCGCTGGACTTGTCGGAGCTGCTCGTCGGAGCTGCTCTGGCGACCAAACAGCACGGCGGAGGGGTGCGAGATGCTCCCGAAGTAGTTCCGCATCCATCTAGCACGCTAGCAGCGCCTAACATCTACTGCAGCACCGGCGCCGAGCAACGACAGCACGGCGGCGACGGAGCGACGGCGAGGCGAAGCAAAGCCCTAGGCGACACGGCGACTGCACAGGAGGCTCCTACGCGACTAGACGAAGCGAACGGACGGCATATCACGACCTAGAGGGGTCGGAACACTCGCCGGCGACGAGGTCCGACGGCGACGCGATCGGGCGCTCGGGGAACTAGGTGATAGAGGGCGTGCGGGCAGGGGAAAATGGCACGGGAAGAGAGAGGAGCTCACCACGAGCACGATGGTGTGCTCGGCTGGCCCAGTCATGGACGGAGTCGACGGCGGATCTCGAACACCTACGGCTGCCACAGAGGAAGAAGAGGAAGAAGAGCTCATCGTGGAGGCACTCGGGTCCGCGTAGTCGACGTAGACGAAGGAGTCGACGTCGTGGGAGCTGATAGACAACATTGGCGAGGCTACGATCGACGCGGGGCTCGCCGGCGACGTGGTCGCGCTCTCAGATGCGCTCGAGCATCAATTGGACCGACGGATCTGGGGTGCTTGACTCTCTAGGCGGTGACGAGGGGAAAGGGAAACCCTAGGAGAAGGGAGAGGACGAGCTGCGGGTTTAAAAAGGGGGCGGCGACGGCCTCGACGTCCGTGAACTCACGGCGCGACGGTGAGCACGGGCGTGCTCTGTTTTGGCTGACGGAGGAAGACGGCGGCGCACTCTGTGCCATAGACAGGTGGGACCAAGGGGGGAAAAGGCCACTGCGCAACGGCGCGCCTGTTGGCTGGGCCTGCGGGAGGAGTTGGGCTGCGCTGCGGAGAGAAAGGAGAGATGTGCCTGGGGGAAGAGAGAAGGAGGAGGAGGCCCAGTTGCCTGTTGGAGCTGCTTTCTTTCCTTTTTATTTATTTCTTCAGGCAGAACAGAAAAAGAAAAGCAAATAAATAAATAAGAAGAGTTAGGGGAAAAGAAAAATATCCCCATGCTCAGTGATTAATGCCCTATTTAAATAAATTGACTTGGACATTTTTAGAGGCAGAAAAATAAAAGGAGTTTGAATATGGATCAAACTCAAGTCATTTTAAAACCCAACCAAATCATTTTCAAAAGGGCTGATATTTGGTGGAGAGGTTGTTCAAATGGTGCAAGATTTAAAGTAGGAGAAAGAATCACTAAGGCACTTGGCTAGGTGGCTTGCATAATAGAGCAAAGAAAAGGCCAGAAAAGAAAAGAAGAAGAAGAAGAAGAAGAAGAAGAGGGAGAAGGGGTAGAGTTAGCTAGGCATAGCTACCACACACATAACAACATCACAAGTCCTCACTCTCACTCAACAATAAGTAAACTAGTATGCCATGATGATATGATGATGAGCAATGCAATGATGCAAAATAATAAATGATATGGCAATGCAAAGAAAAATAAATGACTAGAACCCCCAAGGATAATGACAAAGATCAAAAGAGGAAGCTTTATTGCCATTATTGGAAAGTGTTACATATGGGGCATTACACTTTTATATTGATATTTATTGCATTATGGGTTGTTATTACACATTATGTTACAATACTTATGCCTTTTCTCTCTTATTTTACAATGTTTACATGAAGAGGGAGAATGCCGGCAGCTGGAATTTTGGGCTGGAAAAGGAGCAAACATTGGAGACCTATTCCGCACAACTCATAAAAACCTGAAACTCCACGAAAGTCCGTTTTGGAAAATATAAAAAATATATGGCGAAAGAAGTGCAGGAGGGGACCACCCACCACCCACGAGGGTGGGGGCGCCCCCTGCCTCGTGGGCTACCTGGCAGCCCCCCGATGCCCATCTTCTGCTATATGAGGTGTTTTGACCTGGAAAAAATAATAAGGAGGCTTTCGGGACGAAGCGCCGCCGTCTCGAGGCGGAACCTTGGCGGAACCAATCTAGGTCTCCGGCGGAGCTGTTCTGCCGGGGATACTTCCCTCCGGGAGGGGGAAATCGTCACCGCCGTCATCACAAACAACTCACCCATCTTGGGGAGGGTTATCTTCATCAACATCTTCACCAGCACCATCTCCTCTCAAACCCTAGTTCATCTCTTGTATCCAATCTTTGTATCAAAACCTCAGATTGGTACCTGTGGGTTGCTAGTAGTGTTGATTACTCCTTGTAGTTGATGCTAGTTGGTTTACTTGGTGGAAGATCATATGTTCAGATCCATTATGCATATTAATACCCCTCTAATTATGAACATGAATATGCTTTTCGAGTAGTTACGTTTATTCCTGAGGACATGGGAGAAGTCTTGCTATTAGTAGTCATGTGAATTTGGTATTCGTTCAATATTTTGATGGGATGTATGTTGTCTTTCCCCTAGTGGTGTCATGTGAACATCGACTACATGACACTTCACCATGTTTGGGACTAGAGGAAGGCATTGGGAAGTAATAAGTAGATAATGGGTTGCTAGAGTGACAACAGCTTATCCTAGTTTATGTGTTGCTTCATAAGGGGCGGATTTGGATCCATATGTTTCATGCTATGGTTAGGTTTACCTTAATATTTCTTTTGTAGTTGTGAATGCTTGCAATAGATGTTAATCATAAGTAGGATGCTTGTCCAAGTAAGGGCAACACCCAAGAACCAGTCCACCGACATACCAAATTATCAAAGTAACGAACGTGAATCATATGAGCGTGATGAAAACTAGCTTGACGATAATTCCCATGTGTCCTCGGGAGTGCTTTCCTTCATATAAGAGTTTGTCCAGGCTTGTCCTTTGCTACAAAAAGGATTGGGCCATCTTGCTGCACCTTATTTACTTTTACATTTTGTTACTTGTCACCAATTACCCTATCACAAAACTATCTGTTACCGATAATTTCTGTTCTTGCAGAGAATACCTTACTGAAAACTGCCTATCATTTCCTTCTGCTCCTCGTTGGGTTCGACACTCTTACTTATCGAAAGGACTACGATAGATCCCCTACACTTGTGGGTCATCACCAGTCATGGAGTAGCGTTTAGTCAGCCCAAACCAAGTATGTTACCATCCCGAGTACATGCGTCAGCTCGGGTCTTAGGACATAGAACGTATGTTGCACTAGAGACTCACAGATGACATATCATTGCGTCTCATAGTTGGGTCTGTCCGACTCGGACCTTATCTTGAGTCGGATCCGACTACGTCGAATTCGACCAGACCTTTCCAAGTCCATATTATCCGGTTAGCATCCAATGCTTCATGGCTAGTGAGACCGAGCCATCCACCGTGTCATATGCTAGTCTAGTCCGACGTGTGTCCACACATCACTTACGACTATGGACCATTTAGGATGTATCATACAACACAAGATCTCACAAACAAGTCATGTACTTGCCAACAAGTATCATTGATTACATCCAAGGACTATCTTTATTCATAAACACATAGGAAATATCATCATACATGATTGCCTCTTGGGCATATCTCCTACAGTTGATAGTGAGAGAAGAGAGGAGGCGGGTAAGTAGTGGTGGTCAAGGTGAGTAAATATAGGCACAATGGAGAGGAGGAAGAGTGATAGTCATGCCGTTTTAACTACATGCTCTTCAATAAGCCATGAACTCTGTGTTGTGCCTGACTCCATGAATTGTGTGCACATCGAGAAGAGCAATGAGACGGGCACGAAGGTCCTCCCTACCGTTGACAAGAAGGTCAAGGAGCCGGTTAATCCAATGCCCGAGGTGGTGTCGCCCACCGCTGAGGAAGAATCAAAGACGCCAACGGTTGGCGACGACAAGTGCATGGAGGAGCCCCCCCCCCCAGCAGCAAGCGCCGCAACTACGGCCACTACCATGAGGAGGGTGGCCCAACTCACTTCTGCAAGGTCATGCTTGCACCGAAGCTTGAGTGCATCCCCATGCCCCTGGACTTCACCAAGCACTTCCTCGCGGTGCCGATGGAGTTCAAGCTGAGGAATAACACCGACTGCTCGTGGAGGGTGACGGTGAAGATGACAAATGACAGGGTGACCCTGGATCAGGGTTGGGCCACCTACGCCGCCGTTCATCAGATCAAGATTGGCTACATGGTGACGTTCAAGCTCCTAACTCCCGACATCCTCAAGGTCATCATCTTTGACGACGATGGCATTGAGGTGGTCAACAAGTGCGAGAAGCACGATGACACCTTCACCACCAGGGACTAGGGCCAGGGCACCTCCGTCCTAAGTACTATCGAGTCTGCTTTATGGTTTATGCGTTGAACTGTTTGAACTGTTGTTATGATGTGTGGTACTATGTTATCTGAACTATGATATTCAGCAGTTGATGCTCTGTTTATGCTCTACTCTGCTTATGATGTGTGGTACATGGTTGTGCCGAGGTGTGCTGGTAACCTCACCAACTAGCCAAAGAGGTTACCACACACTAGGTGTTGCATACAACCAAACACCATGCCTAGGGTTTGTCCACTAACATGCAGGCAACCAAACACCAGGCAGTGTGGTTCAGTCCATGCAGGCAACCAAAAACTTGCAGATGGTTCATTGGAGGCTGCATTTGCGTAGCCACACTGAGTTGAGAAGGCTATGCAATGCAGCTATTGTAGACTACGACAACTAAACACACCCTATGTGTTCGTGTACTAGGACGTCATGTGGGACTGGCATGAGTTTGTTCTGTCACAACTCATAGCTCTCGACCGCGTGGATCCTCGAGATGAGCACATCCACTGTTGTTTTCATTGAGTACATTCGCCAAATTATCACCCTTTCAAATGCTTGTTGGCAATTTTCATTTTGACAACCATTCCAAGAATGGCATCATGTGAAAGCACACGACTAGTGTGCACTATTCAATGGCCCCATTAATAAGACGATTCCTTCACATTGTGCTATCTCCCATAGAGAAAATGGTTTCGGCTCCATCCAAGATTAATTTCTTTGATTGGTTGGCAATTCAAAATAAAATTTAGACCGTCGATAGGTTTGACCAAGCGGGGTGAATAAATTGGGGTCTTTGCGCCAGTTACAAGAGGGAGCCCGAATGCAGGGCACATCTTTTTCCAAATGTCGTTACTCCCTTAGCCTTTGAAACTTGGTCAGTGAGAAAATTTACCTTGAGAACATTGACACATCTTCATGGCTTACCAAGGACTCCATGAAGAATTGGTGGTCCAGTAGAATCTGTCCGGCTCACCTCATCGAAAAGTTATTGTTTTGCTTACCATGCTAGTGTCTTGGGATATTTGAAATGAGCGAAACGCCTGGGTATTCCGCCACAAGAGCACCCCGTGCCAATCTTACTTAGCATCATCATGACTGAGGCTAACCTGTGGACCACCGCGGGTGCAAAGAAACTAGACTCTATTGTATTTTGTAAGTAATCTTTCATGTGGTGTTCCAGTGTTATTTGTAACAAACTCTATTTACCAATGTTTTACCTATGTTAAAAAATAGCTCTCAACCACGTGAACATGCTAGGTTGGCAAAATAGTGCGATAGAGGCTAGTCTAGCGGCTGGCGGTGTGATACGTCCAAAATGCATCACTATTTTGTATCATAATTTATCCTTATTCATTGATATATTTCACGTTACGACGATGTTCTTATGTTGTTTTGGTCTATTTTACACAGTTTGCAACTTTCCGATGCCGAAGCAGCAGACGCAGGATTCAGCGAAGAATCACGAAGACATGCGAAAGGGCAACCGGAGGGGGGCAACAGGGTGCCCAGGCGCCCTGGGGGCGCCCCCCTGGCCGCGCCGGGGGGCGCCTGGAGCCCCTGGCCCACCTCTGGTCACCCCCTTTTGCATATATACTCTCCGTTATCCGAAAACCCAAAAAAACGAGAGTTTTTACAGAGTTCCGCCGCCGCTTCGTGGCGGAAACCTACAGAGAAGAAAAAGCCATCTCCGGCGGGCAGATTCCGCCGGGGAGATCACCTCCCGGAAGGGGAGATCGTCGCCATCGTCATCACCATCATCACGGGCATCATCGAGATCATCATCAACATCATCCCCAACACCAGCACCATCTCCATCTTCATCCAAATCTCATCTCGCAATTGCAACTTGTGTTGTAACTCGTACTATCTATCCTCTCTACTCCATCGGTGTTGATTACTACTTTGTGGTGAATGCTATTGAGTTTTCTTGGAGAAATATTATTATGTCCAGATTGTTTATCACCCATTTATCTCCACTGATCATGATCTCTTTTATGTCTCGTGAGTAGTTACCTTAGTTCTTGAGGACATGGGGAAAGTCTTGTTGTTAGTAGTCATATGTTGTTGAAGTAATATGTGTTGTTTGATACTTAAGTTGTGTTGTCATTCTACTAGTGGTGTTGTGTGAGTCGAACACTCAACACTTCGCCTTATTAAGGACCTAGGAGAATACATTGTGTACCAAGAATGCTTACAGTGGGTTGCCGGAGTGACAGAAACCTGAACCCCAGTTCGCACGCTTTTGCATAAGGGAACAATGGATCCTCGATCGTATTGCTATGGTTAGGCTTTTGCCTTAAATTCTATCTTGTATTTGCGGATGCTTGCAAGGTGTTTAATCATAAGAGTGCACTCATCTTAGTCTAGAGAGTGTACTAGCATAGATCCACCCACTCAACACTTATCAACACATAACATAGTATCGATACGGAATATGGTGAAAGCACATGACTACTCTTCCCGTGTGTCCTCAGGAACGCTTTAGCCTTTATAAGTTCAGTTGTTAGGCCTCTCCTTTGCTAAGAAAGGATTGGGCCACTTGTTACTCTCAGTGCCTTTTACATTGCTTGCTTTTACTTTCCCGTTGCTTATATCGAGAAAACCCCTAAAAAGTTATCTTTCAGTGCTTGCAGTAATTTCTTGCTCAGAATCGCTTATCAATACCTTCTGCTCCTCGTTGGGTTCGACACTCTTACTTATCGAAAACACTGCAATAGATCCCTTACGGTTGAGGGTCATCAAGTACCGTTTTCTGGCGCCGTTGCCGGGGAGCGTAGCGCTATTGGTAAAGTGAAACTGGTAAGGAAGTTTTTATAATTCTGTTTTTATTTTTGCTATTGCTGCTCTTTATCCTTATGGACAACCCTGTTATTGGATCGTTGCTTGCGGGAAGACGCCCCACACCTGTGGTGGTTGATCCGCCCCCTACTGAAATTGTGCCATATAAAATACCAGCTGGTATTATCGATTATGTTTTGGCTAATCGTTATGCAGGAGACAGACATACCGGTGAACACTTGCTATATCTGTCACAACTATGTTCATTATTTAAGCTTGCAGGTGTATCGAGGGAGTTTGTCATGAGGAAATTGTTTGCCGTATCACTTATAGATAAAGCTTCGGATTGGTATAGGCTTCTCGATAACTCACACTTACTTGACTGGCAGGAGCTTATGTCTCTCTTTTATACTAAGTTTTATCCTCTTCATGAAATTCATCGAGACAGGAACTATATTTATAACTTTAGGTCTCGTGACGGAGAAAGCATTGCTCAAGCTTGGGGGAGATTGAAGTCCCTAATGCTCAAATGCCCTATTCATAAGCTTCCCAAGGAAATTATACTTACAAATTTTTATGCCAGACTTTCTCGTCAGGATAAGGAGATGCTGGATGCCTCCTCTAGTGGGGTATTTCAGAAGAAGAGTGTTGAAGAAAGGTGGGATCTCATTGAAAGGATCCAGAGGAATACCGAAGATTGGGAAATTGATAAAGGTATTGAACCCGCTATATATTATGGACATGATTATATTGAGAGCTATGTGAAAACTGATTACTTCAATACTTTTTGCTCTAAGATTGGTCTTGATTCCCATCTAGTGATTGATTTTTGTAAGAATTTTGCCTCTCACGTTGATTCTTTTAAAAAGAAGAGAGACCAGCATCATGAACCTTTTAAAGAGCCACCTGTTGATATTCATGTTGCTGACCCTATTTTGCCTGCAGTTATATATGAACAACCTCCTTTTCCCGCAAGGATGAGGGAGCACACTCTTCTGACAGGCATAATAAATAAAAGTGAGAGAAGAGTTGATGAGCCTGAGGACCAGATCAGGGTCGATCCTCAAGTTGCATTAATTAAAGACCTTATTACTAATGATGTTTTGGATTCCAATATAATTTTTTGTGCTGTTTCCACTAACCTTGTCACAACCAAGAATAAAGGCCCGATTTCAGGTACTCCAGTGGTATCTGTTAAAATAGGAGATCACAATTATTATGGGCTATGCGATTTGGGATCGAGTGCAAGTGCTATCCCCTATTCACTTTATGAAGAGATCATCGGTGAGATTTCCCCTTGTGAACTTGAAGAAGTTGATGTTACCATTCATCTTGCGAACAGAACAACTATCTCTCCTATCGGAATTGTGAGGGACGTTGAAGTCCTATGTGGAAAGGTAAAATACCCTACCGACTTTCTAGTACTTGGTTCAGAGAGGGACAATTTTTGTCCAATTATTTCTGGTAGACCTTTTCTTAGAACTTGTGGAGCTATAATAGATTGCAAGAAAGGCAAAGTTTCTGTTGAATTCAATGGTGAGCCGTATGAATTTAATTTTTCTAAGTTCTCTAAGCAGCCTCGTGGTACCAATTTACCTAGTGATGATAAACTTATTGAAAGTATTGCTTCTATTGCTATTCCCCCTAATGATCCTTTGCAGCAATATATGGAGGACCACGAGAATGATTTGCATATGCAGGAAAGAAATGAACTAGATGAAATATTCTTGAGGCAACCTGCTATCCTGAAGCACAACCTTCCGGTTGAACCTTTGGGGATTTTATCAAAACCGAAAGAAGACCCGGTGTTCGATCTTAAACCTCTTCCCGATACGCTCAAGTATGCTTATTTAGATGAAAAGAAAGTATATCCTGTTATTATCAATTCTAACCTTTCAGGATATGAAGAAGAGCGACTGTTGGAAGTACTTCGTAAACACCAAGGTGCAATTGGCTATACCCTTGATGACCTTAAGGGGATTAGTCCATCTATCTGTCAACATACTATCAACCTTGAGCCTGATGCTAAACCAGTTGTTGATCATCAACGACGGTTGAACCCGAAGATGATGGATGTTGTGAGAACTGAGATTCTCAAGCTTCTAGCCGCAGGTATTATCTACCCTATAGCTGATAGTAAGTGGGTAAGCCCGGTACATTGTCTTCCTAAGAAAGGAGGTACAACTGTGGTTCCTAATGATAAAAATGAACAAATACCTCAGAGAATTATTATTGGATATAGAATGTGTATTGATTACAGGAAGTTGAACAAGGCAACCAGGAAGGATCACTACCCCTTGTCGTTCATCGACCGAATGCTTGAAAGGTTATCCAAAAATACCCACTTTTGTTATCTCGATGGTTATTCTGGCTTCTCTCAAATTCACGTTAACACCGCTGATCAAGAGAAGACCACTTTTACTTGTCCCTTTGGTACTTATGCTTACACGCGTATGCCTTTTGGTTTATGTAATGCCCCTGCTACTTTTCAAAGGTTTATGTCTGCTATCTTTCATGGTTTCTGTGGGGATATTATGGAAGTCTTCATGGACGATTTCTCCGTCTATGGAACCTCCTTTGACCATTGTCTTCACAATCTTAATAAAGTTTTGCAGAGATGTGAGGAGACGAATTTGGTACTCAACTGGGAGAAGTGCCACTTCATGGTTAACTAAGGAATTGTTCTTGATCACAAGATTTCCGAAAGGGGAATTGAAGTGGACAAAGCCAAGATCGAAGCTATTGAAAGGATGCCCTATCCAAGGGACATCAAAGGTATTCGCAGTTTTCTCGGTCATGCAGGTTTTTATAGAAGATTTATTAAAGACTTTTCTAAAACCTCAAGACCCCTCACTAATCTTCTCCAGAAGGACGTTCCTTTTGTATTTGATGAAAATTGTAAGGAAGCTTTTGAAGTCCTTAAGAAAGCTTTAATAACCGCTCCTATAGTACAACCACCTGACTGGAATTTACCTTTTGAGATTATGTGTGATGCTAGTGATTTTGCTGTTGGAGCTATTTTAGGACAAAGGGTTGATAAGAAATTGAATGTTATACATTATGCTAGTAAAACCCTTGATAGTGCTCAAAAGAATTATGCTACTACTGAGAAGGAATTCTTAGCTGTAGTGTTTGCTTGTGATAAGTTTAGGCAGTATATTGTTGATTCCAAAGTTATTATTCATACTGACCATGCTGCCATTAAGTACCTTATGACAAAGAAGGATGCCAAGCCAAGACTTATCAGATGGGTACTCCTTCTTCAAGAATTTGATTTGCAGATTGTTGATAGGAAAGGAGAAGACAATCCGGTGGCGGACAATCTTTCAAGGATGGAAGATATACCGCATGATCCCATCCCAGTCAACGATAGTTTTCCAGACGAGCAACTTGCCGTTGTAAAAGTACAATATCTTTCCGATCCTTGGTTTGCAGATTATGCTAATTTTTTCGTTGCGAAGTATTTGCCTCCAGGTTTAACATTTCAGCAAAGGAAGAAGTTCTTTCATGATTTGAGGCACTACTTTTGGGATGACCCACATCTTTTCAAAGAAGGTCCAGACGGGATCGTGAGAAGATGCATACCGGAACATGAGCAGAAGGACATTCTCAGACAATGTCATGATAGTCCCTATGGAGGACATCATGTGTCGGGGCCGGATTTCGGGAACACAATATTCCAGAAATTAACCCCTAGTGTCATCACCAGCCCAGGATTACTGTTACTGGTGGACACATCCTTGTTACAGAATACCAAGCATTTACAAGAATTTGATACAAGACCATAAAGGTCTACTGATGCAACAATGACTCCGGTGGAGGATGAAGGAATTGGCTTGTGGATCTCCACATCGATGGGGCTCCATTCCAACAGGAACAGCTGACCCGGATAACTCCTATCCTGCGTGGCTGCACTCCTAGGCTTCGCACGGACGTCACTGGGTTCTTCTCGTAGAACTTCTAACCTGGCCAAGTAAATAGCCAGGGACAAGCCTGTGAGTACGTTTGAATGTACTCGCAAACATCATGGACAAATGATATAACAAATGTAGCAAACAATTGTATGATCATGGTGAATTAAACTATATGCACATGCTCATAGTATACTTATATTAAATGCATGCTGACAGGAATCAAAACATGTCATGATGAATAATATTCAGTGCAAAAAATAAATATTAGCATCAATAAAATATAAAAGAAATGCCGATCGGGTGTCAAGTGACACCACGGTCGGTCTTGAAAAGAAATGCCAGTCGGGTGTCTAAAAGAGAAGTCGGACGATACCATCCGAGGACTCAGGCGACGCCACGAAAGGACTTGAAAAGAAATGCCAGTCGGGTGTCCACAAGAGTAGTGGCGTGATAAACCGCCTGACACTCGAGGGACGCCACAGAAAGGACTTGAAAAGAAATGCCAGTCGGGTGTCCACAAGAGTAGTGGCGTGATAAACCGCCTGACACTCGAGGGACGCCACAGAAAGGACTTGAAAATAAAGGCGAGTGTCTGGGGTAGTCTAGCCAGCCCCTGAGACACTCTGGAAAGTAAAATAAGAGCAGGGGGTTAGTTCACAAATATAATCATATCATCAAATATTCTCATGACAATACCAGTAACATCGATAATTATCCTGCAAAATAACCATGCTCAATTTAAATTATTTCCTCCGGAGACCGACTCTAAGACCGACACTTGACCAACCCAGACTGTAATCCTTAACCGCGGACACGGCTATTCGAATAGGTTTCAAACTCTGCAGAGGGTGTACTCTTTACCCGCAAGTATAGGATTTCTTTAATCAGTATCGGGACACTGACGAATTCCTATTACGGTCTTTGGGTTGAAAACACACCTAACCAGCACACACCAGCTTAACTTCTCTGCTGCCAGGGATCACCCAAAACAACAGTTAAGTAAAACTCTAAGTGGGAAGGCTACAACCTCCAATAGCATGGGATCACTATTTAAACGCGCGGATTACAAGGGTACACTCCCTCTCGGCTACAACCGGAAACACCCATGCCCCCAGACCATGTGGCATGCCTACCGGATGCACCCGGTATCTTCCACCATGGCCTCTCTGTACGGTGTGTGCACGGAAAGGGGTTAACAACTTACTAAACCATACCCTACCCGCGGTAGAGACAAGTGGCAGCACGATTCAAGTATGGGGGTTACTGGAACAAGACTCGATCTACGGTCGACTCAGGAGGCTAATGATTCTAGCAATGGTCAGTACAACAAAATTATTCTATCAACCATATCATCAGGACAGGGCCACAACCCTTGTCTGCTTCCACATATGTCTCATGACACCACCATGTCAAATATGGCCCGTGCCCACCAGCACGTCCAAAACAGGAGCATACTCCTGGGTACTCATAATTCATGTATATCAATATCGTAGTGGAATGCATGCAAGAGGAAAAATATGACCATGCAAGCATGCAATATTTCTATCCAAATGCCAAATCTATTAAAGGTAACAAACATGCCCTAAATATTCTAGCATGCAGACAATCACCATATGAAGTGTTCAAAATGCTTGCCTTAGTTATGAAAAGGGTGCTGGTTACTTTGCAAAGAATCCTCTCCCCTTCAGATCCTACTTAAAAAAATATCTAAATTACCACATAATTCAAAAACAGCATTAAAAGTATTTCAAAAGTTTTTGAAATAAATACTAAAATAAACTAGAGGATATTTAAGAAATATCAGAAACAAAATAAATTTATTAGAGTTCATATGAATTAGTTATGGATTTACTAAGATGGAAAACATGATTAAAAGCAATATTTAAATCCATTAAACAGAAACTATGCATAGAAAAAATGTTCACTTAAATTAAATAAACAGATCATGATTTTAGAAGCCTACAGGAATTGGAAACATCAAATTTGGATTTGATTTGGTGGCTGTGGAATTTATTTGAAAGCTGCTGGAAAGATAAAAGGAAGGAACAGAATCGCGCCCTGAGCGCTGTTTAGCTCCACGGCGCCACTGGGCCGAGCCCAGTCATCTGGCTGTGGGGAGAGGTGCTGACGTTGATGGCGTATTCCACGGAATACGCCTTCTACGTAGCGGAAACGGCTCCGGGAGGAAACCGCCTCCACTTACGCCGAGCTGGCGCGGCCTGTGGTCACTGACAGTGGGCCCGCCTGGCCCACTGGTCAGGTTTGACCGGTCTTCGTCCTCCTCCTCGCGCGCGTCTGGGCAGAACGGAGGTGGAGCTCCGGCGATGATTGCCGGCGCCGTAGGGCATCTCTGGCGATGCTCGGCAGATGGACAAGTCCAGGAGGAAGTGCCGCATCCGCACGTAGTGGTGGTGGTCGCCGGGAAGCTCGGGACTGAGCAGTGCTTCGAGCACGGCGGAGGGGATCGTCGGGTGGAAGAGGGCTTTTGCCCTGGAGCTTGCTCCGGTGGAAGTTGAAGGGTGGGATGGATCTGCGGAACCACGGGGAGGTCTCTGGTGTAGATACTGGAGAGGGGAAACACTGGAGGGGTGGAGAGCTTCGAGGTGAGGGCGGCGGCAGAGCATGCCGGAGACGGGGGAGACGACCTCTCCCGGTCGTTCTACTGCTCGGGGAAGGTCATTGAGGGAGGGAAACGATGCGTGGTGTGCTGCGGTGAGTTTGAGGGGGCCTTTTATAGGCGGGGAAGGCGGTTCCCGTGGCTTCCAGAGAACGGACGCGGTGGCAACGCCATTACTGCGCCGGCGAGGTCGTTGGGTGGCCGGTGAGGTTCGTTGAGGACGGTGGCAGGCCGAAGTTACTCCCCAGGCGAGCTGGCTGCCCCGGGAGGCGCCAGGTAGCCTGGACGGCGCCGTCCACGGGCGGACAGACGCGGTGTCCATAAATGGCAGACGCGGTGGTGGTGAGGCCGGTGGCGAGGTTGGTGAGGGCGGCGGGGTTAGGTGAGGACGTGGCTGCTTGCAGTGATGGCGGGGCGTCCGGTTTGGCTCGGGGGCGAGCCACGCGTCCAGGGCGTTGACGTCGGTGCGACGTGGCGATGCCGGACTCGTCGGGCGGTGGCTCCGGTCGGCGTGGACGGTGCTAGAGGACAAACGGAGATGTCGGCGAAGGTGGTGGTTTGCCCGTGAAGCTTCCTGGGAAGGTTGGCGGGCAAGAGCAGCAGCAGGGAGGGCGGTACAGGGCGATGCCACTGCCTGCAAAACGCGTGCCCTGGCCATGCTCTGGGCATGCACACCAAGTGCTCGACCCAATGCCAGGTTACCCTAGGATGGTCCTAAGGAACTGGTTTTCGGCAGAGTGGTATTATCTGATATGGAAAGGATGCTAGACAAGTTATTTTGGCAAAAAGAGCAGGTGTCATATGGTGGTTTGGATGGTTGAAAGTTTTGGTCATGCACTCAATGTGTTCGACAGAATGATAGAGCCATCTATGAAACTCTGTTGGAAGTGATACTTGGCAGGGTAGTGTCTCCTTAGGTGATATAGGTGATGGTGGAGTTATTTTGGCAGAAAGAAAAACTTGATAGTGCAAGTTTTGAAGAATTTAGTTTCTGGACAGAAACTATAGATAGTTATTTGATGGACTTAGAAGATTCCAATGGAGCTGATATTCTGGACTTACGGTTTTGGTTGGAAGAACAAGAAGATGGCCAAGGCTCAGGATTTTTGGAGCAAGAAATAATAGGGTTGTAGTAGAAACCTAGAAGATGGACAGAAATAGAAAAGAGGATGGTTCACTCAAATTTTGCAAAACACCAAGTTGGGTTTTTGCACCAAAGTGACATATAGGCATCACATGACCTCTCAGAATTATGGTGGAATTTTTAGGGAATTATTTGAAATAGAAGTAGTGCAACAGAAGCATTTTGCAATACTGCAACAGCTATTAAAAGAATTTTCTAAGGCAAAATTTTATTATGAAAATAATTTCTAAAGTTATCACACAAATAAAGAAATGACCCAAGATACAACCAGAGCCCACAAAAATTTTCCAAAAAGATTTATTATAAGAAGAGAAGATTTTCTAAGGCAGGAATAGAAAAGGCTCTGAAGATTATTAAAGAATTCAAAATTTTATTTCTAGCCAAATTTTATTTACTGAAAAAGTGGTTAAAACTTTGGGGTGTGACATCATGCCGGTGAGAGGACCGCACATAAGGTTCTTCAATCAGGTTTTTATTGGCCTACTCTCTTTAAGGATGCTAGAAATTATGTTTTAGCCTGTGATAAATGTCAGAGAGTTGGTAACATTAGTAGAAGGAATGAGATGCCTATGAATTACTCACTAGTGATTGAACCTTTTGATTGTTGGGGTTTTGATTTTATGGGTCCTTTTCCTTCTTTGCACAAGTACACTCACATTTTAGTAGCTGTTGATTATGTGACCAAGTGGGTTGAAGCAATCCCCACTGAAAGTGCTGATCACAAGACATCTTTGAAAATGCTTAAAGATGTAATTTTTCCTAGGTTTGGTGTACCAAGGTATCTCATGACTGATGGAGGATCACACTTCACGCACGAAGCTTTTAGAAAAGCTTTAGCCAAATATGATGTCAACCATAGAATTGCTTCACCATATCATCCTCAAACTAGTGGGCAAGTTGAGTTCACCAATAGAGAGATTAAGTTGATCTTACAGAAGACGGTAAACAGAAATAGAAAGGACTGGTCGAATAAGTTAGGAGATGCTTTGTGGGCATATAGAACTGCTTACAAAAACCCCATGGGCATGTCCCCCTATAAGATGGTGTATTGCAAGGCTTGCCATTTGCCAATAGAGTTAGAGCACAAAGCTTTCTGGGCTGTTAGAGAGCTTAATGCTGACCCAAAATTAGCTGGTGAGAAGCGTCTCATGAACTTGACTTCTCTGGATGAATGGAGAAGTGAAGCTTACGAGAGCGCTAAAATGTTCAAGGAAAAGGTAAAGAAGTGGCATGATAGGAAGATTCTGAAACGTGAATTTAATGTTGGTGATAAAGTTTTGTTGTTTAGATCCCATTTCAGGTTTTCTCCAGGCAAACTACTTTCCAGGTGGGAAGGGCCATTTCATATTGAAGAAGTCTATCGGTCTGGTGCAATTAAGATTAACAATTTTGAAGGCACCAAATCTCAAGTTGTGAATGGGCAAAGACTGAAACATTACATAGCAGGAGACCCTGTCGATGTTGATGTGAATATAATATACACAACAACTCACGAAGAACATGTTGCAGCCCTGTTTCAGACGCCAGCAGAAGCAGAATAAAGAAAAGGTATGTAGTACGGTAAGGAAACATCGCGAACCGCCATAAAAGTTTCGTATTACGAGTTTTTGCAAAATTAGTAAAATTCTGAGCCTAAGCGGAGCCGGAGAGGAGCTCCAGGGGGTCCAGGCGCCCCCCTGGCGCGCCCTACCTCCTGGCCGCGCCGCCAGGGCGCCTGGACACCCGGGAGTCCGCCTCCGACCCCGCTTTAGCCCATTACCTTCCTTTCTGTGCATAAATTTTTGCTATATATTTGTCCGGATTGTTCCGGCAACGTATCCTGCGATTTCGTGTGTTTTCTTTTCGATCTGTTTCTGCCAGGGAATCTTTCAGCTGGATCTAGGTGCCATGGCTTCTCCAAGTTCCCCCAAGGACGAATTTGTCGTCAACGTCATCAACCCTTACCTCGCTGAGGTGAAGAAGCACCCTCAGGTTGTTCGGATGGAGGACGGTGTCCTTCATCAAGAAGATCTGAAGGGACCTATAAAGGAGGGGAGCATCCAGGCCAGGCTGGAAGAAGTGGAGCAAGAAGTCTTCGAGTACAAGAAGATGATCGAGTGTGGTGTTGAAGCTAACTTTGACATCATCAACGAGCTGAAGAACTACTTCCTGAAGGAGATGAAGGAGATGTGGCAAAGCATCACCGCGTCTGAAGAAAGAATTATAGAGCTCCAAGGGCAAATTAATGATTTACATCGCCAGAACTGTGAGTATGAACTAAGGTTTATGCGCATGAGTATGGGTGCTGCATGCAGGATTCAGGAGACAAGCTTCTCATATGAGACTGGAGAACCCCTTCCATGGAAGCGTTTTGCCGAGGACTACGAGATCAACTCCAACAAGGATGAGGAGTGAAATCTCCTGGGGTAACGGCATTCCCTTGGCTTGTTCCAAGCTTGGGGGAGTGCCCGGTATCTTTATCTTTACCTTTTGTCTTTTAGAGTCAAGTAGAGTCGTATCATGTCTAGGGAGGTTATTATATGAAATAGGTGTGTGCATTGAGGTCTATCACTCCTTCGGTGGGGAGATTGTATCTGTGAGTGTGGAGTCGTCTATGATGGAATATTAATGAGAAGTTTACTGGTTCCTTTTGCTGCACTCGGTATTCTCTTCACGCAATCGACCTTATATGATGACTCTTATGGGGAGTATTGACCTTATATCAGGTATGGCTGTGAAAACTTTGTTTAATCTTGGCAAACATAGCTTTGGTCATAACAACAAGCATGATTTTCCTAAAGTATCGACATAGCCAAAACCTTTATGTTATTATGCTTGAAGTGTTATGCTGACAAGGAAGACAACTTGATGTGTTATGCTTATTTCAATGTTTATGCTTTATATTGTTTTGCATCTCAGTCATCATCAATTGTCTGTTCTCTCAAAACCTTTTGCTAGCCTAACTCTGTACTAAGCGGAATTCTGCTTGTGCATCCATACCCTTAAACCAATACCTTCCATATGAGTCCACCACACCTTCCTACTCGTGGTACTCCACTACCACTTCCTAAAGTACAGAATTTATGTGTTATCCTTAAATGTTCAAAATCTTTTATTTTTGTGCCTCTGCTTTAGCTCATGAGGAAGTAATAGTTAATTAATGATCTTTTTGAGTTGGACAAGCTTCACCCCGGGATTGCATGTCTAATGTGCAAACCCATAATACGAGAAGGAACTGGCAAAGAGTGCGCCCGGCTCAAAAATAATATAACAAACAAACCCTCCTTCACGCTTTGTTCATGAGAAATCAGAAAACTTGGGCAGTGATAAACAAAGGAGAATAAGAGGATGTGATCGTCCTCGTGCGGGAGCCATTCCTCGAAACTTGTCCAACTCAAGAAGTAATTGAGTTATCTATTAGCATTCGTTGACAAATCATGCACCTCTCAAAACTTGTTTTCATTCTGTTTGATTTAAGGATAGCACATGAGTTTTCCCTACTACCCTAGAGCAGGGCCTATCTTTTAATTTCAAGTTGAGTCAGTTATTCCTACTCCCTTCTATTCTTAAAGAGAGCAGACATTTGATGTTGATAAGGATTCATTCATATAAAGTTGCATTAAGATTTGTCATATCATATCCTTGTTGAAATTATCATTTGATAAGCAAGTTGTTTGTCAAGCCCAGCTAAGGCAAATATCTTCCTTTGTGTTAACACTTTCACTTCTTGCCTGATAAAATGTTCTTTCAAAAGCTTCAATTACTCTCATCAAAACATAAAGAAAGAGCAAAAGTAAAAGCTATTAGTTGTTCTTTGACCAAAGGACATGTTTGCCATGATTCAATGAGTTTCCTTAGCCCTACTTCCGAACATAAGTGTTACTACTCTTTTATAAGGGCCTTATGAGTTGAAGATTGCTGTTGAGGATATTTGAGTTGGTGAAGAAACTGTGATGCTTCTTGTCCGTATTCTATTTATCGACACTTCACTCTCTAAACTTGTGGACAGGTTTACCGAGCTCAGTATTCGCTTGGGGACAAGCGAGGTCTAAGCTTGGGGGTGTTGATACGTCCAAAATGCATCACTATTTTGTATCATAATTTATCCTTATTCATTGATATATTTCACGTTACGACGATGTTCTTATGTTGTTTTGGTCTATTTTACACAGTTTGCAACTTTCCGATGCCGAAGCAGCAGACGCAGGATTCAGCGACGAATCACGAAGACATGCGAAAGGGCAACCGGAGGGGGGCCACAGGGTGCCCAGGCGCCCTGGGGGCGCCCCCCTGGCCGCGCCGGGGGGGCGCGGGGAGCCCCTGGCCCACCTCTGGTTGCCCCCTTTTGCATATATACTCTCCGTTATCCGAAAACCCAAAAAAACGAGAGTTTTTACGGAGTTCCGCCGCCGCTCCGTGGCGGAAACCTACAGAGAAGAAAAAGCCATCTCCGGCGGGCAGATTCCGCCGGGGAGATCACCTCCCAGAAGGGGAGATCGTCGGCATCGTCATCACCATCATCACGGGCATCATCGAGATCATCATCAACATCATCCCCAACACCAGCACCATCTCCATCTTCATCCAAATCTCATCTCGCAATTGCAACTTGTGTTGTAACTCGTACTATCTATCCTCTCTACTCCATTGGTGTTGATTACTACTTTGTGGTGAATGCTATTGAGTTTTGTTGGAGAAATATTATTATGTCCAGATTGTTTATCACCCATTTATCTCCACTGATCATGATCTCTTTTATGTCTCGTGAGTAGTTACCTTAGTTCTTGAGGACATGGGGAAAGTCTTGTTGTTAGTAGTCATATGTTGTTGAAGTAATATGTGTTGTTTGATACTTAAATTGTGTTGTCATTCTACTAGTGGTGTTGTGTGAGTCGAACACTCAACACTTCGCCTTATTAAGGACCTAGGAGAATACATTGTGTACAAAGAATGCTTACGGTGGGTTGCCGGAGTGACAGAAACCTGAACCCTAGTTCGCACGCTTTTGCATAAGGGAACAATGGATCCTCGATTGTATTGCTATGGTTAGGCTTTTGCCTTAAATTCTATCTTGTATTTGCGGATGCTTTCAAGGTGTTTAATCATAAGAGTGCACTCATCTTAGTCTAGAGAGTGTACTAGCATAGATCCACCCACTCAACACTTATCAACACATAACATAGTATCGATACGGAATATGGTGAAAGCACATGACTACTCTTCCCATGTGTCCTCAGGAACGCTTTAGCCTTTATAAGTTCAGTTGTTAGGCCTCTCCTTTGCTAAGAAAGGATTGGGCCACTTGTTACTCTCAGTGCCTTTTACATTGCTTGCTTTTACTTTCCCGTTGCTTATATCGAGAAAACCCCTAAAAAAGTTATCTTTCAGTGCTTGCAGTATTTTCTTGCTCAGAATCGCTTATCAATACCTTTTGCTCCTCGTTGGGTTGGACACTCTTACTTATCGAAAACGCTGCAATAGATCCCTTACGGTTGAGGGTCATCACGGTGCAAGCTGCGCGGACAGACCCTCGTCAATATCTGGAGAGGCCAAATCCGTCGGGGCATTGGTCGATGCCCTTTCAATGGTGCGTGTAAGCAGTCACCAGCACAGGGGCATGGCAATGCCCCATGTTCGGGACTAGATCGCTTTATGTGCGACTTTGTGCATCTTTGTCGGGCGTCCAGTCTGTCGGCTTTGACCTTTCTTTGCTCGTATGTCGTGGAAGGTTTGGTGGGAGGTATGTGCCTCACTGGCCATGCCCCATGTTCGGGACTGGATCACCTTGTGTGTGACTTTGTGCCTCTTTGTCGGGCGTCCAGTCGGTCGACTTTGAGCTTCCTTTGCTCGTATCTCATGGGAGGTTTGGTGGGAGGTCTATGCCTCACTCCCTGGTGGGTGATGTCAGCGCGTTTTAGCCTCGGGGCGAGGTTCCTTGGTCATGTAGGTGATAAGAGGGGTTAGCACCGGGTGGCCATGTCTCATGTTTTCCTGCGGGCATGTCCGAGCATGCCCGAGTCTCCTCATTTTTGCCTCAGATTTTTCAAGAAACAAGGCACCGCCTCAACCCCATTTTATAAATGAGATAAAAAAAAGTCACAGCATCCATTTTAGAGTACTCGTGGCGGGCATAGCAGCCAGCACTCAGAAGCAGAAGACAACATCTCAGAAAGACTTGCCCACATTCCCTAAACCATTACAAGACAGACCTCTAGATAGTGGAAAAGGGGAGGGGGCACACGACATCGGTAGGGGGGAAATATCTGCACACATGCATCGAAGCTTCGCCCTCTAGATTAGATGTATTGTAGCACACAAGGCAAAAACTTGAAGGAGAGGGCGCCTCCACTGTCAGCCTAGGTCTGGCCAGAGAAGCATAAGAGGGAGTCTTACAAGCACCCATACTGCTTTGGTAGCCTCCAACAGATTTGCTCGATCCGCTCCAATGCAAAGCACATTCCAAAGATTGCACCAGCCTGCAATGCTTCTCAGCGTTGCATAGATATGAGTTGGGTTTGAAGGGAGTAAAATGCACAGAAATACCACATTAAAGTCATAGCTCTCGTAAAACCACCACTTTACAAAACATGACACTTTGCACCACGCCATAGTTTTGACAGTGGCAAAAAACACTGATTCATTTTCCAAGAGCGTTTTGATGTGGCTGATCACTCGCGGGCTGGCAGCGGTGATGGTGAGGCACTAACGGTCGTTAACGTCCATGTCTCAAGTGATTGGGCCGACCCTCACTCCCATCCCTAGCCGTCTATCTCCCACCTCTCTCTTGTGGTTAGGGAGGCGATGGCGGCGACTTCGAATCCATCGGTGAGGGGGTGGTGGGGTGCAAGGTGTGGTGAACATAGCTTTTGTCACCTTGGCTAGCTGGCGTGGCAGGGGCAACTTCTTTGAGGAGGAAGATTGTGCGTCCAGATTTGGAGGAATATTCGTTGAGCACATGTCATATGGTGTTGTCCCAGCCGTCAGTGAGCTGGCTCCCTCTCTCTAGTAGCAAATTTTGTTTGTGTAATTCTAGGGTTCCAGATCTGGAAACATGTGTTTGCTAGAATTCTGGCAAATTTTGTTGTTCACTAAATCTTGTAGTGAACTTAGTTAACTAAGTATTGTTGTTTCTGACTACACAAAGTTAACTAAATATAGCTCCCTCTCTCACTGAACCTAGGTGTTAATTGAAAGTAGCTAACTGAATCTAGCTCTCACTCACACTAAACCTAGGTGTTAATTCAAAGTAGTTACTCTCTCGCCGAACCTAGGTGTTAACTAAAAGTAGTTAACTGAATCTTCCTCACTATGGCAGAAGCTAGGTTAATGCAAACACCAAGATTCAGTTAACCGAACCAAATCAGAGCAAGATTCACAGTGTGCTGAAGCTACGTTAATTCAAGCACAAAGATTCAGTTAACTAAATCAAATCACAGCAAACACCAAGATTCAGTTAACTGAATCAAATCACAGCACAATTCAGTTAAATGTATGTCCCTTAATGCAAACACCAAGATACAGCTAACTAAATCAAATCACTTCAAGATCTGGTTAACTGAATCTTGCTTACTCTGTGACTGAAGCTAGGTTAATCCAAATACAAAGATTTAGTTAACTGAATCTTTCTCACTGTGACAGAATCTTTACTACTCTCAGTGAATTTTCATGCCCTATGTGACTGAATTTCAGGGTTTGCAAATGGTTAATTATTCCAGGGTTAGTTATTTCACTAATTGATAGGTGTAGTTGAACTATTCTTGTGGACTGAAGAAAACTAACAATAAATGTCACTATTAAATTTTGCAGGGTGTTGTGAAGCGTACGCGAGCTAATTTTGGGTTGAGTGATGAAGTGGACAAGGTGACCACAGAATGAGTGAGTCAGTGAACATGGTTTTAAGTGATTTGACTGATGTGAAGTGTCAGTATGTGTGCACAACTCAATGTTCAAACTATTCCTAGTAGGAGAGAACTTGCAATGTTCAGACATTATTTCAATCAAACTATACTCGTATGAAAGAACTATAGTAAGTGAGGGAGTCCTGGGGTCCTCAGGTGGCTGGATCGTTCATTATGGGCCGGACTGGTGGGTCGTGAAGAATATCGATGAAGACTATCTCCGGATAGGACTCCCATATGTGTAAAATAACAAGTTTAGAGTCCGGGTGTAATACGTTCCTTCCTCTGCAAGGTGACCATGTACAAACACTAGGTCCATCCGGTGAATACATAAACCGAAGGGTTTATTCCATAGAGACAACAGAATCATAGCAATCACAGAGGCTAGACTTTTAGGGTTTAGCCATTACGATCTCGAGGTAGATAAACTCTTGTAACCCATATTCATCAAGATCAATCAAGGAGGAAGTAGGGTATTACCTCGATCGAGAGGGCCCGAACCTAGGCAAACTTCGTGTCCCCAGTCTCCCATCGATCCTCAGACGCATAGTTCGGGACCCCCTACCCAGGATCTGCCAGTTTTGACACCGACATTGGAGGTTTCATTGAGAGTTCCACTGTGTCGTTGACTGAAGGATCAATGGCTCGCTTCGTCATCAACAATGGCGCTACCGCCGAGGGAATGTCTTCCCGGCCAGCTTTTTGTGTTCGGCGGCTTCGTGCTTCGTGGTGACACTAAAAGCCACCACGAGCAGGTTGACAGCTACGCAGCTGGTCATCAGATCAGGTTTGGAAGCCTAAACTACATTTCTGATGTCCGCGGAGATTTGATCTTCGACGGATTCACACCCATGGCAACTGCTCCCTGCCACCACGATGAACACGACCTAGATATGTCATCGGACCCCGTCTAGGGGAAGCATTTGTGGCAGCATTGGCCTTAGATCCGGAGTAGATCGCCTCATCTGAGGACATGAAGATCAACCCCATCACGGAGACCGCAGACTTAGCGGTGCTTGAGCCGCACACAGACCCAGCCTTGAGCGGGATTCCCTCCACCGGAACTCTGGACTCGTCTCCGACTACAAGTTCGGAACTTTCAAGATCTGCATTCTTCGGGCTCGATCGAGCGGTTGCCACCGAACTCAGCCCTGGAGATGTCCGAACACATGTCCAGCGCTCACCCTTAGACGAGGTGATGGACTTACTAAAAACTCTCTCCCTAACAGAGACTTCCCAGCTGAATTATGCCCAGCTCAAACTGGAGGCTGAGGACAGGGAATTTTGCTTCCCACCCACCACCCACTTGGTAGCCACGGTCGAGGACTTAACCGGTCTATTAGATTACGCTTCCGAAGACATCGATGGGATGGATCACGATGTCGAAGCCAATCTAAGTGCAAACCCGCCCGCAACCGGGCGATGGACGACTACTTCTACATACGATGTATACATGGTGGACACACCCAACGAGAAAGAGGATGACGGCGATACCAATCCAGAACAGGACAAGCCTGTCGATGAACCTCCCAAACGCCGGCATCAGAATTGCCGATCTCGACCCCGTAAAGGGAAAGAGAGTAACACTATCACTGAAGGCGATGACGATCCGGAACAAGCCGATGACCTCGTGGAGCCAGTAGTAGAGTAGGACGAATGGGAGGATGGTGAACACAGTCTAGAAGAACCGCTAGCCGATCACAACGACTCGGATGACAACCATTATCAACCTGTCTCCGAAGAGGACATTAGCCTGGGAGATGAAAAATTCATCGTCCCAGAAGAACCACTCGAACAAAAACATTTTCATCAGCAACTTATTGACACCGCAAGGAGCCTGAAGAGGTAGCAGGAGCGGCTTAGAGCCGATCAGGTGGAACGATGTGCTTGACGCTGAAGAACAATACGGCTATAATGCCAAACAAAGAGCTATCTAAAATGCAAGTTGCTGCCCCAATTAGACAATGACGCCCCAACGCCAATTCCGCCGAAGTATGACCAGTCCGATCAACCGGACCGACCACCCCGTGGACGGCACAAAGCTGCCAGCAACGCCGTACACAAACCCGCACCTCCTCACCGTAAAGGAAAGGATACAACGGCTCAAGGCCATAAGTACGACTTACGTCAGGACCTGAATAAAAAGGCTGGCCCAACCAGATCAATCTACAGACCAAGGGAACGTACCCACACACGGAATGGCGGTTATCAAGCCAAACAGATCGGTCACATTCCAGTTCGGAGCCAACACCGAACACCAACACTGTCCGAGCTACGCCACGACATCGCAAAATACAGGGGCGCTTCACACCCTTTGTGCTTCATCGATGAGATGATGGATCATGAATTTCCAGAAGGGTTTAAACCCGTAAACATCAAGGCGTACGATGGAACAACGGACCCCGCTGTATGGATAGAATACGTTATTCTTCACATACACATGGCTCATGGAGATGATCTCCACGCTATCAAATACTTACCTCTCAAGCTGAAAGGACCAGCTCGACACTGGTTAAACAGCCTGTCAGGGAACTCTATGGGGAGCTAGGAAGAATTTGAAGATGCTTTTCGGGCCAATTTTCACGGGACTTATGTCCGGCCCCCGGATGCTGATGATCTGAGTCATATAATCCAGCAACCCGGTGAATCAGCCTGTAAGCATTGGATTCGATTCTTAAGTAGAAAGAATCAAAATGTAGACTGTCCGGACAACGAGGCCTTAGCGGCATTCAAACAAAGTGTCCGGGACGAATGGCTGGCTAGACACCTCAGCCAAGAGAAGCCGAGAACAATGGCAGCCCTAACTACACTCATGACCCGCTTTTGCGCGGGCGAGGTCAGCTGGTTGGCTCATAGCAAGAACAGAACCTGCGACCCTGGCACATCCGAAGTCAGGGATGGCAATGGAAAGCCACAGCGCAATAAAAATAAGCTTCAAAACAATACAGGAAGCATAGAGGACACGGCGGTAAATGTCGGATTTAGTGGTTCCAAGCCTGGTCAACGGAAGAAGTCATTTAAAGGCAACATAGATAGTCAATCTAGCTTGGACAAAATACTAGACAGGCCCTGCCAGATCCATGGCACCCATGATAAACCTGCAAATCATACCAACCGTAACTGTTGAGTCTTTAAGCAGGCCGGCAAGCTAAACGCCGAACACAAGGGGAAAGGACCTCAAAGCAAAGACGAGGATGAACCTCGCTAGCCGAACACAGGGGGGGAGAATAAATTTTCACCGGAGGTGAAAACCGTGAACATGATCTATGTCACCCATATCCCCAAGAGGGAGCGCAAGCGTGCACTCCGGGACATATATGTCGTCAAGCTTGTCGCCCCCAAGTTCAAACCATGGTCGGCTTGTCTGATCACCTTTGATCGTAGGGATCATCCAACTAGTATCCGTCACGGAGGTCCGGCGGCATTAGTGCTCGACCCCATTATTGACGGATATCATATTACTCGAGTCCTTATGGACGGCGGCAGCAGTCTCAACCTGATATACCAAGAGACTGTCCACAAGATGGGGATAGACCCGTCAAGAATTAAGCCCAGCAGCACTACCTTTAAAGGAGTGATACCAGGCGTAGAAGCCTGCTGCATGGGCTCATTAACATTGGAAGCCGTATTCGGCTCCCACGATAACTTTTGAAGCGAAGAGTTAATCTTTGACATCGCTCCGTTCCGAAGTGGCTATCTCGCACTACTCGGAAGAACTACCTTCGCTCGCTTTAATGCGGTCCTGCATTATGCCTACTTAAAGCTCAAAATGCCTGGACCACGCGGCGTCATCACGGTCAATGGAAACATGGAGCGCTCCCTCCGTATGGAGGACACTGCGGCCCTAGCGGCCGAGGTCCAATGCGGCTTATTCAGGCCGAACAGTTCATCGGTCGTTAAGACCACAGACATGGCTGAATGTGTCCGGTCCGCACTACAATGCGGCAGCTCGGAAGAACCTGAGCTCGATTAGCAGTTACGCCCCTACCGACTGCCTCATAAGGTGGTAGCATACGTACCTCGCGTACACAATTATGCCCTTAAAATACCTTGGGCGGCGCTGGGGGCACACAACATACAAATAGTCCATAGTTCGGCTTGACCCTATTCGGACTCTAAAATACCTTTCTCCAGATTCGTTTAAAAGAACCTACATTGTTTATGGCTGTACATGATACTCTTTTCTTGAATCCTGCTTTTTCCTTTTTATTTTTTACAGGCGGCCATCATAACTCCCCTTCTCAAGGACATATCACCAAGGAGAAAAAGGCGCAGACGTGCAACAGGGCCAGGTGTTGAGATTTCTTTTTTAGATTTAGGCTCAGTGTAAACCTTTTTACTCTCTTTTATTTTCTTTTACTTTTCCGCATGTCAAATGCCCGAGGCTGTTATCGGCGTTATCTGTAACCTCACAGCTTGTCGTATTAAACGGGATATAAAAGAAGCAGTTTGGTTCCAATTCATTTGGAGTTTATTCTATTTACCACCTGTATTCTCCACCCCCAAGTCAGATCGCCGCATATGCCTTAATACACGGACTTAATACTAGGGATTGTACTCAGCCTGGCACACCTCCAAAAAGTCCGAACACCTATAGGGAACTATTCAGCGTCCCGGATATTGCATTATATGCATTGGCTCCAAATCATGTCTTTGGTCTATAGTTGGGTTGCCCGGCTCCTATGCTTGCCACCTTATGTTCCGCATTGTTTGGCTAAGGTAGTAAAGGGAGAAATACTGTGATTGTACTTCTGGTTCGTCTGGTCAAGTACCTCAGTAGAGAAAGCCGAAAACCGACTGTCATGATGAGGCGAGGGCCGGTCAAGCGATTCGGTGACCTAGTGTTATACTACGATCGATAGCGATCCACTCCGTGTTATACGACGGGCTGGTCTTCGCCCAGCCGCGTCAAACATGCACTATAGTTCGAAAAGCCTTGTACGCACCAGGGGCTGGTACTTAGCCCCACTAGTCAAGCTCCTATGGCTAAGTGAAAGCAATAAAGCCGCATAGTTTGATTGCATGGTTCGCTCCGCAGACACCTCCTATACGGACCACGACGTTGGATAAAGAGTGTTCATGCATGTTACTGAACACCCCTATAATATTTACATGGGGGCTGAAGCCGATGACTGGAAACTTTCAAATTTAAATAAAGAGCCGCATAGGAGGAAAAAGTCGCTTATAATACAAAATCATGAAATTTATATATATTGGCACATAGGCTTAGTCAATACAATCCGAATATAATCATTCAAAGATTATATCCTTTGAGCACTGGCCCTCAACAAGGCGGGCTCCTTCTAGGACGTCGCCAAAGTACCTTTCGGGCATGCGGTGATCCTTGCCCTCTAGGGGTGAGCAGTGGCTCTCTCTGTGGCCTTCACCTTCACCCAATGCACCTTCACGCGGGCAAAGGCCATCTGAGCACCCTCTATGCAGGCCGAACGCTTAATAGCGTCGACCCGCGGACTCGCGTCGACGAGCTTCTTAACCAATCCGAAGTAACTACTTGGGATTGGATCAGCGGGCCATAGCCGGACTGTCAATTCCTTCATGGCCGTACCCGCCATGCTGTGCAGTTCGACCAGCTGCTTCATTTGGTCATTAAGGGGCACCAGATTGTTTGGCGCAAGAAACTGTGACCAGAACAACTTCTCCGTGTTGTTCCCCTCCTGGGCTTAGAAATATTGGGGGCGTCGGCAATGCTCCTCGGGAGATCCGCAAACACGCCTAGATAACTCCACAATCGTGTCAGCCCAAGATATCTCTGACCTCCGAAGATGCTCTGCAAGAGAAAAGTCTTACTAGCTGCTATTTGACGTGCTTGTTTTATCTCTTCTTGAGCACTGCGTGACTCAATCCGCGTCTCCTTGGCAGCATTAACTGTCGTAGTAAGTTCGAATGCTTGTTCCGAAGTCGTCTGCTCCAATGCATCGCATTTGTGAATGGCATCTTGCAGCTTGACCTCGACTTCGGCCACCCGAGCCTCGTGTTGTTGACGCAAGGCCTTCTCGTCCTCCAGGTTGGCAGCCGCTTTATCAGCGGCCGCTTAGCTCGCTCTGGCCTCTTCCTTGGTCGTCACAAGCTCTCCCTTCAGGGCCTCGGCTGTAGTTGCGTCAGCTGTTTCACAAGAACATATAACACAAATAAAGCTCACGCTCGCACATATGGTGTGTTAAATTTTCAGTTTTTTTCAAAATCCACATAACGCTTGTTGACGCGGTCGAGATCTTCGTCACCTATTTTAAGCTTCCGATTTAGCTCGGAAACTTCTGCGGCTTGGGCAGATGCCGCTACTAGAGAAGCCTGTTTAAATACAAGGTTCACAGTTCAGCTCTATCATATGCTATAACATGGACACTTCATCTAATTTTGTTCAGAATCACACAAAGCATCAGGGGCTACTGTCTATATATACAACCGGTCTATTCTCATAACATTATGAGAATAATATTCTCATAACACTTCTGAACTGCATTGAAAAACTGCATTGGAAAGCTATGCGCACTGCTTCCTTCTTCTGTTGCGAACCACATAGAGGGGCAGCAGGAAACCTTCATGGAGCAGCGTTTCTGGCTAGTTTGATCGATTTCTATTGGTTTATTTGTGTGTGCGCTGATTTAATATGTGGTTAAACACTGAATTCAGCGAGAAAACGACAGAAATCGTTTGATTTGGTGGATCTGCGTCCGTTCTTCCGCTCGTGGAGGAGTTTCGCATCCTGCTGCTGGCTGTTCGTATTCGATTTTATAGCGTGGTCCTAGTGTGTTACCAATTTCGCGTTGATGTTTGTGTTATTTCGCGACATATTAACTTGCTAATAGGATTGAAATTTTAGTATAATTGGTCGAGTATCTCTCTGTTCTAGCGCAAAAACGTCAGTTCTCTGTCCTTCCCCGTCCGGATCGAAATTGTTGCGTTTTGTATGTAATTTTTTGTTGTTTTCGCCAATTATGTGCTACCTTTGAGCCTATCAGTATGAATTGGAGCGGATTAAGTTGTTAATTTTGAAGAATTTAACTTTTTGTCCATGTTTTTTGCGGGCGCCACTGGCTCTGGTCGTTACTCAAAGATGTTTTTTGAGATTTTGTTGCATTATATAGTTGTTAGAACTGCATTGCAGGCTGTGTTTTTCGTCTGTGAATCGTGGTCAATAGCGGTGGACTGCAGTAATATGCAATGCGCGGTGAACTGCAGTACTATGCAATGCGCGGTGAATTTTTGTAGCGCGACGAACTGCATTAATATGCAATGCAAGCCTGTATGAACTGCATTACAGCCACGGGGGTGTGGGGGACTAGTTTGATAAGTTTTTTTGCTTGGTCAAGCGAGGTGGACTGCAGTAATATGCAATGCGAAATGCACATTGTTATGTAACCGCACTGCTTTATTTGTCGTTTTTTTTGTGTTGTGTCTTTACATATATATATATTGGTGGGTCAATTGGCTCCCCTCCCACCTTATCCCTGGCGGCTCCCATCTCACCTTATCCCTGGCGGCGCCACTCTTCCTCGATCTGTTTTTCTCCCAACCAGATTTGTTTTTCGCCTGGCAATGGATTGCGCGTGCGGCTGCCTGGCAAGGTTGGAGCCCATGTTGGAGACATGAGTTTTTTCTGAAGGTTTGGTTCTGAACCAGAGGCAGTGGCACAGCGCCCTCTGTTCCCTTCTCTATTCTTCAGGTATTGGATTTCGGGCTCCATTCGTCCATCAGATGACTGACGATGATGTCAGTGATTCATGGGTATGTATTTCTCGCATATTCTTTTTCATGTGTTGTTTGTAGTTAACACTATCTGAATTTTTGTAGCAGTATTAGTTTCTGAAGAAACATTTTTTCACTAAGTATAAGTGAACTGCTTTTCACATAGTAGTTTTATTATGAACATTGTAGGAGCAGCATCAATTTTGTCTAGTCAATATTATTATGTGTTGACATCAATATTTTTTTATGAAGATTGTAGCAGCAATTTAGTTTCTGAAGATTGTAATCTTTTTCTTATTTTTTCTTATTTTTTCTGTTCTTGTTGTTTTGCTTGCAGAAATTCCCTTCTGGTCTAGTTAGGGTAACAGAAAGCTTTGTTAATTTGGTCTTGGTTAGCAAGAATGGATATCATGATGTTGATGTTATGTATTCTGTTGGCTCTGATGATTGTTTGGTTCTCAAAGATGGCTGGAAGGAATTTGTGGAGGAAGCTGGTCTTCAGGCTGGGGATGTTGCCATGGCTATGTTTTATAGGCATGCAAAGTGTTTGGAAATCAAGTTAAATTTGCTTTAGATCAGTCTTGCTTGAGCAGCAGCAGCATGAGACATTTTTGTTGTAATAATTTGACATTTTTTGTGTGGCTTCTAGTGTATTTTCTTATAAGAATTCTGAGTATAAGTGAACTGCTTTTGACATATAGTTTTTCATGTGCATCCTATCAGCAGCAGCAGTTGAAGAACATACATACTGGAAACCCCCACCGAGCTTTCTTTTTTTTAACCCACATACAGAACTAGAGTTTTTTTTAATAAAAGAGGACTGCATCAACCATTATAATAGCAGCAGTTTTGTGAAAGAATACTCTATGTGAACTGCTTTGATAGTTTGTTTTTTATGTGTATCCTAGCTACAGCCGCAGTTTGAAGCAATATACATACTGAAAACAGACTACTGAGAACTGCCTATTGTTGATAGATAGAAACCAAGGTTCTGCGCTCATAATTAAGAAAGTACATCATCAAGAAAACTAATGCAACATAAGCAAACATTGTCCCAAAGCAAACTACAACGAAAGCAAACTAATCTACATACGTAGAAGGAAACTAATCGAGCACTTGCGACAGGAATCCTTGGCTTTCAGCATCTGGCCTGCTTCACCAGTTCCACCCGTTGGAGTTGGAGGTGGAAGTTGATCCCCCCTTGCCCCCCACCCTCCAGGATGACCTCGGGCGCTTCCTGGTCTTCTCTGTTTCAGCGCGCGCGAGGCCTTTCTTCATTGTGGTGATTCGGTTCCATACCTCGAACGCAGTGTAGGTGTCCTTGGCAGCATACTCGATGTGCCTCGTGCTGAGAATCGAAGTCCACAGGCTGTGGTCGTGGTCTGACATCTTCGTCTTCATGTCTGCGTACTCGTCGTCGATGATGGCAGCAGCTACATCGCCAAGCGAGTCCAGTGGCTTCGTTCCATCAGGCACCCTCCAGTTCGTCTGGATGTCGACGAAGTTGGGGATGTGGAGGTTGCAGTGTGAGAGCTTCTCCTTGTCCTGCTCGATGGCGAAGCCAGCGAACTCGAACCTAAGGAAAGTGAACCGCAAGTTACACCTTTCGGAACTGCATACATATGCATATAGAACTGCAACACGTACTCGGCACAGAGAATTGCTTACCTTGGTTCGCCGAGGAACCTGTCGAAGGATCTCTCGCCCAATGTACCACATACCTGGAAAAGAAGCACTGGGTGGTACTTGCCGATGGATAGTTGAACCAGTGCCACTCTGCTCTTGTTGGGTGTGTACTCCACGTCGATGCCGACGATCTTCTGGCGGCGCCGCTGGAGAACTGTCTTGTACTCTTCGACGTACGTCGCCATGGTGTCGACGTCGGTGGTGTAGATCACCTTCAGCTTCGTCTTCCCGTGCGCAAGCACGTCGTCGTAGGTCCTGGTGAACCCCATGGCTGCAAAGAGGAGGAAGATGAGGAGGAAGGGGCAGCGTTGTGTGTTTGTGCGGACGGTCTGGTTGATGGAGCGCGGGATTTAAATCGGAGCGGCAACAACTTCTGCCGAGGCCACGATCTCGTCCCCCAACCGTGTTGGCGATCGTGGGTTCGTGATGATCGTGGCCTTCGCGCGGCGTGCAACCGGCCGGATAGGGGAGCGGGGGTGCGGCGCTTCGGGCGATAGTGGGCGCATTTATATTAGGGCAGGCGAACCGAATCGTTTCCCGTAAGCGAACTGCATCGCTTCAGAAGCGGAATCGTTTTCTGTAAGCGAACTGCATCGCTTCAGAAGCCGAGTCGTTTTTCCGTAAGCGAATTGCATCATGTTACAACAACGAGACGTTTTTTTTATTTTTTGTCTATGACCTGTGGGCCTGTCGGTCGGCCTTTTATTCATTAAGTCTCTCTTGCAGCCCCCCTTGCCCCCTTCCGCTTCCTTTCCCCGCGCCCACACAGAAATCCCCGCCCCCCGCCCTCGTGCTCTCGTGGTGGAGAGCGACGACGCCCACAGCCGCCTCCGTCCGTAGGGGCTCTCTCGTGGTGGACAGCGTCGACGCCCGCAGCCGCCGCCGTCCGTAGGGCGCTTCCTCCGCCGTGGCCGTCCGCACCCGCCTCGTCCGACCGTCACATCGTCCCACGGTGAGCCCTAAGTCGCCCCCAATCCGTTCCAGATCTTGTGCTAGGGTTATTTTTCGAGCTAGCATTCTCTTCTTAAGGTTGTTTTGTATGCTTGAAATTGCAACGCCCTATGTATTGAAAGTTTTTCTCTGCCTGCTTTTGGGGTTTGCTGTCTAGGGTTTAATTATTAACCCTTGCTGATTGCAGGCACAACATGGCTTCTTCCTCCCCAATTGATGCGTCACCAGTTAGAACGGCTTCCCCATCTGGTAACTACATCAAAGTGAATTGCATTTTTCATACAGGGTCAATTTACTTCCTTGTTGAACGAAATAGTGCACTGCATCTTAGATTCCTTCTTTAGCAAGGCCCATTTTTTCAGACATGTGGCAAACTGATATGAACTGCCTCAAGTTAATTGTTTTTACTTTTTTGGAATGACATTAAGTTAGTTGTTATGTTTTAATTGTTAAACATAAACTGCTAAAAGAGCACTGCATTTTGGACATTGCTTTGTATTTTTTTGTCTATCCACTATGCGGTTGCCAAATTGATATGAGCTGCATTAAGTTTTAGTTTTTGCCTCTCACAGAACTGCATGAATTTGTTTTGTTTTGTATATCTAAGCGCACTTCCTTTTTATATGTGGTCAATTGGTCACTGAACGAATTAGTGCACTGCATCATATATCCCTTTTACAATGTCCATTTTCAGACACGCGTCAATATGATATTCAAGCGACATGAACTGCATTTTAGGTTTACTGTTATGTTTTAATTGTTAAACATAAACTGCTGGAAAAGAGCACTGCATTTTCTACATTTTGTGTTTTTCGAAGTTGATATGAGCTGCATTAAGTTTAGGTCTGCCTCTCACACACATATCTTTTCTTATGTTTTTTCTCACCCACAGTTTTATCTCCTGGTGGGTCAGGGGGTGGTGGTGTTAACTATTTGATTACACGTTATTTCACAGCCGATGTTGTCGGTGGCGGTACATCTGATCAGGGCAACATTCCACCTGAATTGAGTGAAACCCAGTCGCAATCTGTTGATGGCACAGAGCCAGTTACACTGGATTGGTTGGTCCTTGATCAGATTGCAGCTGATGTTGAGAGGAGAAGGCAGAAAGCTATTGCGCTCGGTAATACTTTCGTGAAGGCTCATAGGGCGACGCAAGTAAAGTTAGGGGAGGGTAAGGAGATAGGAAGGAGGATTGCAGATTCAAAGAAGTCTGCTAAATTTGCCCCCGCAAAGAATCCTGTGAAGAGGATACTCAACACTGTTGCAGAGCAAGGTTTAAGTTCTCCACGCCGGAGCCCGCGTGTTGATTACTCAAAGAGACCTAATTACGCCGAGGTTGATGTGGGTGGGATTCAAGGAAAGCGGAGACGCGCGGACGATCACTCTGGTGTTGATTCTGAGCGTCGATCTAAGCTTGCGCGGGAAAATGCAGCTGAAGAAGCTCTGGACAGTGATTCTGATGAGGAGGATGTCGACGTTAGTAAGGTATACGCTGTTTATTTACTTTTTCTTCTGTTTTTTTAAGTTGTTTTTGCATGAGTTTGCTGATGTGAACTACATTTTTATTCTTTTTTTTGTAGACTGCTAAGAGCACCAAGAGGAAGAGGTTTGAAGATGATGTTGCGCATGAATGGCGTTTTAACAAGACTGTTCGGCTGTCAATTCCAAATGTAATCAAAGCTGTCGCTTTGCTGGGTGAGGCGCACAGAACTTTGGTGCGGCAAGCAGGTTTTGGCATTGTCTTTGACCTGAAATTAGAGAAGAATGTTTCTCGTGTTTTGATGTGCAAGCTGATGGGAAAGATCGACCCTGACACGATGAGATTGGACTGCGGGCCAAACAAGGTTCTGGAAATCAATCACGAGGCTGTCCATCACATTTTTGACTTCCCTATGGGTTCTCACACTGCTCCCAGGCCTGCTGCCAGCAGGCATGATGATTCGCTGACTAATCTGAAGGATGAAGTCGGTTTCAACCGTTCTCGTAGCATAGATGCGAAGGACCTGCTTATTTTACTTCGCACGCTGGCTGCGGACCCTGCGAAGGTTAATAAGACGGTGAAGGTTTTTTTCTCATTGTTTTCCAGTGCTTGCTTTGTCCCAGCCCCGCAACTCGGTTGTCCAGGGTAGCTGCTATGGTTGAAAACTTGGATATTGCATCTATGGCTAGATGGACTTTTGTCAGCTTGTTGTCGACGAGCTGCAGGCCGCTGTGTACAAGTGGAATTCTAAAGGGAGCAAGCAGAACTACGCTGAGGGTTGCACCATCGTGCCCCTGTTCATGTACCTGGATTCGTTGAATCTTCGAAAAGTATCGGTTATGGATAAACGCACGCCACGCGCCGCAATACTGTCCCATGTGCAGTTGAAGAAGATTCACAACACCGACATCATTGTCAGGGGAAAGATACACCTGGACTCTTTAAAGTTTGGCAAGCTGCCGGTGAGTGCATAGCCAACCTTTGTTTTTGTTTTATTCCTTTTTTTCGCGCATGCTAAATGTGAACCTCTTATGTACTTTTTTTTGTGAACTGCATCTCTTTTTTTGTTGATTTTTTCAGTGGAAGGCAGAAGCGGACATTGTGTACAAGCGGACTGCAGTTGCCGAAGCGCCTGAAATGTTTTGTGAGCCTCTTGCTAGGGCGGCTCCAATTCGACGGGGTCGTGGTTTTGCTAGGGCGGCTGGTGGAGGTTTTTCTGGCCATGCTTCCGCTGATCGTAATAAATTTGTTCAGGTCGATGAGCTTCTCGACAGGGTCATCAATATAAATAGTGATTTCCCAACATCCGGTTCCAGGATGAGGAATATTGCCGGGTTGTTTCCTGAAGGCAAAGGCCCTTCTGAAGCAGAAATCGAGGCCGCTCATAACTTTGACCGTGGGCAGCTTGAATTCCTTAAGCAGACTATTACGAATATCAGGTCTTCATTCGTTCAGTTCAAGCAGTCTCAGGACGACAGGTGTGCTACGTATGAGCAGGAAGCTGATGCAATTGTGAAGGAAATGAACAGGCATGAAGATGTTGTCCGGCTTTCTTTGCCCGACCCCACATATGTGGATGTATGTCTTTTTTCCATATGTGAACAGTTTTTTTTCACCTATATTTGTTATCTATTTTTTATGTGTGTTTGTGGCATTGACTATTTGTTTCTTGCATCCTTTTGTTCTTTTTGCAGTGTGTAGGAGAATCTTCTAAGGCTAACGCTTGTCGTGATGATGACCACCAGGACCACGATGGTGTTGATTCTGATTATTTGTTTGACAGGCCATTGTCCCCCGTTGAAGAAGCTGCCAAAGACAATCCTATTGACGAAGTCGTCATCGACAAGGTTTGATTTCTTCCTATAATTTTTTTTTGTTGCAGTGAACTTCATTGTTTAATTTTTTGTAGTGTCGAAAACAAACAATCATATTTTTTGCACTAGCAGTGGCAGCGAACTGCAGTTTTTAACTTTTTTTGTTTTTTTGTGCACCAATAGTGGTAGTGCACTGCAGTTATTGTTTAGAGAAGAAGCATCATCTTTTTTAGCAGTGGACTGCATGATCTGGTGTTGGTTTTTTAGTTGTAGAACTGCAGATTTGCATAATAGTTTTATTTATGTTTTAATGTTTTTTAGTATGCCGAATCAAACGTGGAAATACATGGGAAGGAGGCAGAGGGTGACACTGGCAAGGACGAGGAGGCTGACAAGTGTAAAGAGATGGAAGGCGACGCTTCCCTGGTGAGTATAGAGAATTTTTGCATTTTTGTGTTTTATTTTTTATTTTTCATGGGAGCTTCATGGTCCGTTTTATTAGTGAACTGCATTCTATCTTTTTTGTGTAATGTGTTTTATTTTTTAACTCATCAGAACTGCGGTTTAAATGTTGAAATCCAAGTGGAGCGCATCATTGAGGATGATAATGTGGAAGGGAGAGGAGGGGAGGAGCATGATGCGGAGGTTGATAAGGCAGAAGGTAGAGAAGGAGGGGAGTGTCCTGTTGAGGCTGATAAGGCGCAAGAGAGAGTAGGAAGGGAGGATATCGTGGATTGTGATAAGCATGAAGAGAGAGAAGGAGCTCCTGGTGTTACAGTTGAAATTGCAGAAGAGACAGAAGGAACTCCTAGAGTCGGATTTGACGATGCGGGGACATCCGCTAGCATCGATGGTGTTGTTGGGCCTACTGTTTTGTTGCTTGGCGATGAGGCGCCTGAGAAATTTTGTGTCGTCCCTCGCGCCCCCGAGCAATCTGTTGGCAATCTGGCTTTCCCAGCCGAGACAACCAAAGTCCCAGCTGAGACAGTTTCGATTGGTTCTGAAGAGGAACAGCCAAGACTCTCTCAGGACATGAGCAATCAAGCGCCGCTTGACGATGATATTACCGGGCTGGAGCACTTGACGCTCAACGAAGATGTATATGATCAGCCGTAGGAAGTTTATTCTGAAACCGAAGGTAAACGAACTGCATTATTTTTGTTCTTTCCCCCCGGGGGTGAAATGCACCGTGTGTTTTTTATCATCTGATATCGTTCCCACTCTGTATGCAGATGAGGAATTACCTGTTGTTACTCCTTCAAGTGTTGATCCAGCTCTTATGAGAAGATACAATGAGTTATATGACGCTATTACAAGGGCTAGGAGGGACAAGAAGAAGCAGTATGACATTTTTTGTCTTACCCCCCGGTTATTTAATATGTTATTTTTTCAGGGACACCCATCTTATCACTTTTTGCTGTGCTTTTTTCTTCTTGTCTGAAGGCATCTAGTTGCGTTCAAGGGCGAGTTTGGTGATATTACTATCGGTCATGTTGGCGAGTCTTTTTAGTCGTATGGAACGCTGAGCACGCGCCTCGCAAACATTGGCGTCTCTATGCTAGCTGAGAGGTTCAAAGGATCTCAAACGATGATTGTCCCGTACAACCAATGTGTAAGCATTTTCATTAATTTATATTTTATCCCCTCGTCCAATTTTTATTTGTGCTATAAGCATTTTCATTAACTCTCTGGTTTTGTCTTTTTTGCAGAATTCCATTTGGAACGGCGGTGCCACAAATAGGGCTTTGAAAAAGATGTTTTCTTCAAGCGCAGAGGAACGTGTGGACAAGAAAAACTTGATGACGCATCTTGACCATTTTTCGTCATCTTGAAAATAAGTTTTCTGTTTTTTCTATTCTTTCTCATCTAGTTTGTTTTATTCTTTTTTTTTATTTCAGATTATGTTTGCAACATTTGACCCTACTCCCGCAACAATGAAGGACGCGATAGGCCACTACTGCTTGGTCACTTTGAACATGCGAGAGAAGCGTTTTGAGCTTCTCGACTGATTGAACGAAGGCGACAGCGCTGCTGCAAATCTTGTCTTCAGGAAAATGGTCAGGAACATCAAAACAGTCTGGAAAGATGGCAGCGCAAGCTGCGATGAGCCGTTGAACCCTCCCACCCTTGACGGCTTTGCGCTGACTCATATTAATGTCCCGCAACAGGGAAACGGGTTTGTACCTGTTCTCCTTTTTTTCTTTCTCATCCTTTAGTTTTTTTGTGTAAGTGAGCTGCATTGTTTTTACTAAATTAGAAGCACCTTTTCCCTTGAGCGAACTGCATTACTAATGTGTTATTGGTTGTTCTCCCTCGGTTTCTTGTGTGTATGGAGCTGCATTGTTTTACTAACATCAGTAGCACTTTCATTACTGAGTGAACTGCATTAGTAATGTGTTTTTTTGTTTTTCTTTGCAGGCATGATTGTGGATTTTACATGTTCCAATTCATGCAGACCTGGGATGGTGAAACGATTGCCAAGTTTGGGAAGGAGCACATTGGCTACATCAGGAAGGCTATGCTCTATAGTTGGCTGACCTCGTCGCTTTGCTGTCTGGACCTGACATCACTTTTAATTTTTTAAAAAGGTTATTACATTTTTTTCAGTCACACACCTTTTTTATTAAGTGAACTTCATTGGTACAGAGAGGGGAGGTCCACTACTTTTGTTAAGCTTTTTAGTAGAACCCCATTCGCGTGTTTAAAATGACTTTTCCGTAGGGAACTTGATGATTCTTTTTCATTTTGCTCATTATCCATTTTTTTGTGCAGGCTTTGACGAAGGCGCACACCAAGGTGGTATTTCCTTGTTTGAAACTCAGGTTCACACTCCAACTATTCAGAAAGTTGTCCTTGATGAACCCCCCGTTAAGGTTGTGAAAGAACCTGTGTGTAAGAGGTTGAGGAGTGGCGCCGGCACTTCGAATGAAAAAGCTCTTGAGAAATCTCCTGTCAATGTCAAGCATGGGAAGAAAGCTGTGAGCCCTCCTAATGCTGAAGATAGTGATGATGATTTTGAGAGGCCACCACCAGTGCCTAGGAGGACCAGGAGCGCAGCTGTGGAACGCCCGACGGACAGCGAGGCACTAATTCTATCAAATAAGAGGCATGTGCAGAAGCCATCAAAGTTTCGATCTCCTATACAGAAGTTGAATCCTGCGAGATTCAGCTATCTTGTGGAGATGAGGAAAGTCTTGCAACTCATCACGAGCACACAATTCAGGCAGAAATACAGCGAGTCAGTTCTTTTTTCGTTAGTTTTTTCTATTTTTTTGATTTTTAATGTGTGTACTATTCTTCTGTGTTTTTGCTTTTGTGCTACTAACCCCCCCCCCCCACCTTCGCCGTTTCTTTTGTGCAGGTGCGCGCTTTTCATGCACAGGAATCCTATCGAAGTCTACACCGTGACTGTGGACTACATGTTCTTAACTTTCACCAAAGGTGGTTTTATGGCCTCGGAATTGATGGATCATATCATCAGGTACTGGAAGAATGACGAGCGTATGAATGTGGTTTATCGATCTGGCGAACGCGTTCTGCTGTCCCCTTTGTTTATCACGGTATTTCTCTTTTTTCTTTTTTTTCTTTTTTTTCTGCTCGAGTGAACTGCAGTAAATAGTGTATAATAATTTGTTTTAGAATGTACTGAACTGCATACATTTTTTTTGTGTTTTAACCCATGCATCTTAAACGAAACAAATTATGGTGAGAATTTGTGAACTGCATACTGTTTTTAGAGAAGCGTGATCCGTTTTTTTATAAAGCGTCGGAGCGAACATCTTAAGGTGAACTGCATTAACGTTCTTTTGTGAATTACCCACACGCAGTATGTGCTTCAAATGAATGATCATGCGGATAGAGATGAAGATGGAAATGTTGTGTTGCCTTTTGTCCACGGCAAGTTTAACGTCGAAGATGCAGCAAAGCAGTTCGAACTTTATGTTCGTGATGACGAGAACCTTCTTGATTGCAAATTAGTAGGTTATCAGATTTGCTTTTGTTCAGCCTTATGTATTTATTTTCTCTCCCAATTTTTTCCAGTAATCCTTTTTCACTCATCAAACCCATAACAAATTTGATGAAACAAAATCAGATTCTGTTACCACGGATGAAAGACCAGCATTATTTGCTATACACGATGAATAGGCACCGCGACACCCTTGACATTCATGACACTAGGAGGTACATAGACCGGTTGATCAAATGACGAGGTGGCATAAGTCTGAATACCACAGCGACCGCACTGAAATGGTAAAAAATTTCCTTTTTCACCTTTCTTCTTTTTTTTTCATGCGTGCGCGTGTTGAACAATATTTTGTTGTGATGTGTATTTTAGTTTTTTTATTTCCACCAGATGATCACGATGACTGCATTGTTGAAGAAGGTTTATGGAGAAAAGGAGTACAAGAGAAAGGAGTCGGTAGACTGGGTCGATGTTTCAAAGAAAGCTAGCTATTTGGGCACCCCTGAGCAGGGCCCCAATGAGTGCGGCTTTTATGTTCTGAAGATGGCTCAGTATTACGATGGCAAAACCTTTGTTGTGAAATTCGCAAAGCGTAATGTAAGTATCTTCTTTTAACCCAATAATAACCCCTCATTCCTTGATTTTTTTGTCAGTTTCTTTTTTGTAGATGATGTTGTATATTTGTTTATTTTTTTTCTTCATCGCAGGAAGCTGTTATTCAGGATTGGAAGGCTGAGCTTTTGTTCCAGATTCTGTTCCACCCAGAAAACATGGTCGTAGTCACCGAGTTCCCGGAGGATCTAAGAAATCTCTGCATTTCTCTAGGCTTTTCTCCAAGACTGGATTCGCAGGAGCAGGATGAGGCATAAATGACAGCAGATCTTTTTCTATGTGTGTTGATGTCTTTTCCGTGTGTGCTCCAAAACTTTCTGAAACAGTAATGTATGGTCGCTGTGTGTATTTCTCGATGTGCAAAACCGTTGACACCATGCTGTGTGCTTTTGTATATACCGGTCTAGTTAGTTTTTGTGTTTTTATTTTCGTGGCAGACAGTGACAATGTCAAATATGTACATAATGGAGCTTTCAGCCAACTCCTCCTTGTGAATTGTAACATGTTCGCAGCGCACTTCATTCTCTCATATGAGTAGCAGCCAAGTTTTTTTTAAATATACGCATCCGCACTGCATCTCACCTTATCACATGGGACTGCGAAGACGAATTCTACGTGTTTGTCGTCGAGATTCAAAATTTTGGAAAAATTGTAATAGAAGACAGAAAATCAACCGTATCTGCTAAGGGAGAGCTCAATTTTTTACATTTTTTTGCACTAAGCGCACTGCACTATGTACTCGAAGCGTACTGCACTGTAAGCTTTAAACGCACCACGCACGCACTACACTGTATGTGAAGCCTAGTCTGACTCTACATTTTTTCTTTTCTAACTGCATTCTATATTGATTCACGGTCATGTCAGATTCTATACGACGAAGAGAACTGCATTCCCAAAATGACATTCTGATCTCAGGGTTTTCATACAGAAGAGAACCGCATTTTGAGAATGACATTCTCATCTTATTTCTTTTCATATAGAAGAGAACTGCATTTTATCAAGCATACCCCCCCGCGGCACATTGGTCACAAAGTATGTATGGCATATGTTATATCTATTCATTTTGAACTTCAATATTACATGTTGAATTCTTTTTTTTGCATTCCACTGAACACAAGCTATATATATTATATACGATACGATATATATAAAGGATGAAGTTAATATATTTTTAAAATGTAAAACTGCATATGTGTTGATCTACGTCCTTTTCCTGCTGCTTCTTCTCAGATTGTGCACTGCATTTGTTTCAATGGTTGTTGCTGCTTCTGTCTTGCTATTGTTGTTCGCATTACCCCTCGTAACGCGACCGTGCGACTGCGATGCTTGCCTACGCGTTGGATTCTGCGTTTTGTCTCTCCCCTTCGTTTTTGATGATGGTTCTTCGATGTCTTCATCTCCTTCTTCTTCTTCCTCGTCTTCTTCTTCTTCTTCCTCATCTTCCTCTTCGGTTTCATCAGCTTCGCTCGCTTCCTCGTTCTCTTCTCTGTCAGCATCTTCTTCGTCATCTTCTTCATCTTTTTCTTCTGTTCTATTTGGACAAGTTCTCGCGTTATGCTTCTCTCTCTTGTTGCAGACGCTACATAGTCTTCTCTTTGTCGTATCATCTTGTTGGTGAGCTCGGTGATTTGTGGTGGCATTTTCAGCCTGGATTTGTTTCAGCCTCTCCTTACATGTTCTTGAGTTGTGTCCCGCAATCTTATTGCATGATTTACACATCCTTACCCCCAGTGGTCTTCCTCCGTTGTCCAGTTTTGGCTCAGGCCTGCTATTTTTTTCAGGGCTTTTTTCATTTGCTGCAGCTTTTTTATTGGCTGATTTGCTCTCTTTCTTTCTCCCTTTTGTGTTTGAAACAGGCAGGGGAAGAATTGTGTCATCCATATTATGAACTGCACCATCAACAACATGTTCGCGCTCATTTCCTTGTTCTTCACCCCGCGCATCCATGATCTTCTCTGCCTCTTCTTCTTCGTTTATTACGTTCACTTCTTGTATGAGTTCTCTCATCCCAGCTAAAGCTCTATTGTACCCTCTATCCGATTTGACACCCCTGTTCGCCAGGTCCATGGCAGTTTCTGCAAGTAGTCTCCTACGGCAGAACATCGAACTCCCATCTGGAGCTGTTTGCTCATAGTCTCTGCGGTCAAAAGTTGGATTTTGGCGTGCGTTCCGTGTGTATCTCTTCAATATGTACTCTTCAGGTATCTTGTCCACCCGCAGCTGATCCAACATGCAAATGATGTGCACGCAGAACAGGCCTGCAGCAAAAGAAATTTTTTTGGGTTATTCGTGCCAGCAAACTTCACATAAATAGGCAACATTTTTTCATTTTTTGGTTTTGTGAACTGCATTATAAATAGGTCCTGGGTCTACTGTTCTAGTGAACTTCACTAAGTATTTTTTTGTTTTCATCTCTTTTTTGCTACCAGCAATAAGTAAACTTCATTATGTTTTCTGTGTGCTTATTTTTTTGTTTTCCTGTCTCACTTACCTGTGTGTGTCCACAGCTTGCATTCGCATTCGTAGATACCGTTCGTCACATCAGCAACTACCTGGAACTCGTGTCTTGCCTAATCAAAATCATCAGACCGGTTGTAGTGGCGCACCAAATATTTCGTCGGGTTGTCAGTGGACTGCTCTGATATGAATGAAGTGATGCGGTAGTGCGTTTGCTTGAAGTCATCAAAGACCGCCCTGGTGTAAATCTTGGAGAGCTGAACCTCGAAACCAAACTGAGTAGTAGTCTTTATTTCCGTCTGTGAAACAAAGAAAACCAGTTAAGTAGTTGTCTTTTCGCAGCAAAAATCAAGAAAGCGAGTAGTGTTTTTATTAATTGCTCATCCAGCTTAAAAACTTTGCTCTGGTTATATACCTCGTTAGCTATGGTCTCCGCGTGCTCGACGCCCTTCCTTGTCTAGATGCACCTATCCAACTGCGACGCAAAGATGTGTAGGTCGTGTCTTTCCTTGACAAAGTTCCCTTCAAGATCCGGTTCATGCTTTCACTTCTCCGTGCACAGAACACCTCCTTGTAGTAAGCCGATATCCATTCTTTTCGGTCTGTCCAGAGCGCCTTCATAATCTCATCATTTTGCAGGTTATACTTTTCCATGAGCTCATGCCAAGCGCGTTCAAACTCTGATGGCATCAGCGGGTGGTTGAGAACGGAGGTCATCTCATCCTTGAATTTCTCATACGCTTTGTACAGCAAGGACAGGTGATCCTTGTATTTTTTCAGTATATGCCAACGACATAACTTGTGCAGCGTGCCTATTAGCGTACTTTTTATCGCGGCATCCATGGAGGGGCATTGATCTGCATGTTTTTGAAAAAAAACAAGCAGTGAGTTATTGAGAGAACTGCATATCCTTTTTTTGCTTTTTTTCTTTTTTTTTTCATTGGATGTAAGAAATGGACTACAAAACTTGGCAGTGAACTGCATTGTTATTTAAATTCATTCTCTTTTTCAGCATACATGTGAGTATGCAGATTGGCTGCTTGTTGTTCATGCAACGCAAGAACGTCCGGAAGACCCACTCGAAAGTCGGTATTGTTTCGTCTCTGATGAGAGCCACAGCGAATATTGTACTTTGGAGGTGGTGGTTGACTCCAACGAAGACGGCCAGAGGCATGTGGAACTTGTTGGTCTTGTAGGTCGTGTCAAATGTGACACTATCTCCAAAATCTTTGTACGATCCCCTGCAGCTCGCGTTCGCCCAGAATATGTTCCGCACACGGTTATCGACATCTTTGTCGTAATCATAGAAGAACTCCGGGTTTATTTGTTGCATCTTCTCAAAGAAAGCCAGGAGTTTCTTCACATCGTCCTCTGTTTCCTCCCTCGCGAATTGGTGCTTCCTGCAGTTCAAAATAATGATATACTTGCAGCATTAGGGACATACAGAAAATGCACAAAGCGAACTGCATGAAATAGACGAGATATCGTTTTTTGTTTTACTGAACGTACCTGTTCACCCAGTCACGGCTGGTGCGCCCCATAAAGTGCAGCCCTCCTGACATCCTTGACAGGGTTGACATCATCTGCGTGTGCGTGAGGTTGTCGCTCTGCATGTCCTTCACTAGTTTATCGAGCAACGGATCATCCGTTGTAGGATCGAAAGTAGGTCTAGAGGGGGGGTGATTAGACTACTTGACAATATAAAAAAATCTGCCTTTAGATCATGCAATGTTTTTGGCAGTTTCACAATTAAGACCAATTCAAGTAACACCCTACACATGCAATTCTAGAGTATATGCAGCGGAAAGTAAATTGCACATGTAAAAGGAGGTGGAGAAGATCAAACGCAGTTTGGTGACACGGAGATTTTTGTCATGGTTCCGATAGGTGGTGCTATCGTACATCCACGTTGATGGAGACTTCAACCCACGGAGGGTAACGGCTGCGCGAGTCCACGGAGGGCTCCACCCACGGAGGGTCCACGAAGAAGCAACCTTGTCTATTCCATCACGGCCTACGCCCACGGAGGACTAGCCTTACTCGGGGTAGATCTTCACGAAGTAGGCGATCTCCTTGCCCTTACAAACTTCTTGGTTCAACTCCACATCTCAAAGACGGAGGCTCCCAAGCGACACCTAACCAATCTAGGAGGCACCACCCCCCAAAAGGTAATAGACGGTGTTGATGATGATGAACTCCTTGCTCTTGTGCTTCAGATGATAATCTCCCCAACACTCAACTCTCCTCACTGATATGGCTGTGGTGGAAGAAAGATTTGAGTGGAAAGCAACTTGGGAAGACTAGAAATCAAGTTTCATATGGTAGGAATGGAATGGCTTGATCTCAACACAAGGGTAGGTGGTTCACTTCTCAGAAAGTGTATGGTAGAAGTGGTGGTACTTTCTGATGGCTCTCCTCACGAATGAGGAGGGGGTGGAGGGGTATATATAGCCTCCACACAAAATCCAACCGTTACACACACATTTGACCAATCTCGGTGAGACCGAAGTGAAAACTCGGTCAGACCGAAAGTTCAAATATAGTGAACGTTGGGATTTTCGGTGGGACCGAAAATACCATCTCGGTTTGTCCGAAGTGAGTCAAAGGTTAGGGTTTGCCATCTCGGTGTGACCGAAAACAACAACTCGGATATTCCGAAATGCTGTCATTTGGTTACAGAAGGTTGGCAGAACATTTTCGGTGAGACCGAGACTCAGAATCGGTTGGACCGAGAAGTTAGGGTTTAGGGAAATAACTGAAGTGGTTCATCTCGGTGGGACTGAGTTGGCAGAATCGGTTTGTCCGAGATTACTTATGAGTGTGTTGTAAAGTGAAGAGTGCTGATAGTTGAGGGAGCTAGATCACCAAGCACTTGAGCAACAAGAACATTAACACAACCTCATCCCCTTTTAATAGTATTGGCTTTTCCTATGGACTCAATGTGATCTTTGATCACTAAACCAAAAATGGAGTCTTGAGCTTTTGCCAATGCTTGTCTTAGCATTTTGAGGGGTCCACTTCTTCAGACATTTCCATATCCATATCATCGAACTTTTCTGAAATGATTCTCAAGAGAATATTAGTTCAATGATATATATGTTGTTATTAATTACCAAAACCACCCGGGGATTAGTTGCACTTTCAATCTCCCCCTTTTTGGTAATTGATGACAACATATAGATCAAAGCTTCGACAAAGGATATAATCAAAGAATAATATCGTCGCTTTGAGAAGTATGTGATAAACAAGAGCTCCCCCTAAATTTGTGCATTATTTGAAATTTGCGTTTGAATGCAAATGCACAATCGATTAGGATTATGGGTTACTCTTCCATGTCACATACATCTTGGTGGAGCGCACAAAATGATAAGAATGAGTAACATGCACTCAACCACCAAGACAAGAGTAAATAGCCATACAATAAGAAATAGCATATGATAAGCAATAAGCACACATTAAGGCATAGTATGACTAAGCACTCATTAAGGTAGCATCAAACGTAGTAGCAAGCACACATAAAGTATCTGGAACCAAAAGAAACCAATGTATCTCAAAGAAAGCCGGCAAAAGAACGAAAAGACGAAAGAGCACTCTCTCTCTCGAAGCCCTATGATCTATAACAATTTCTCCCCCTTTGGCAACAAGTTACCAAAAAGTTCGAAAAGGTATAGAGCTAAACGTCACTGCGGGCTCTGCTGGCGGCTCTCGTCTGGGTAGATGTCGGTGTAGAGATAGCTGCATCTGCGAAGACCTCTGCTGATGTCTGCGGTGGAGGAGTGGATGCTGGAGCTGAAGGAACTGCTGGAGCTGTAGCTGGTGCTGAAGTGGTAGCCCTGGAGTCTGTCACTGGGATAGCTGCAGATCTGGATCCTCTGGGAACCTGAGCAGTCTGGCGATGAGAGTCCTGGACTAGATCATCCTGCATAAGCTCTGCTCTCTCCTGCCTAGTCTCCTCCATGTCTGCCTCAAGCTTGTTGACAGACACCTGAATCTCAGTCAACTTCACGTCCAGAGCGTGGATCTTGTCCTCGACAATCCTCTCAAGGCTCTCCTGAGATTGCTCAATGCTGGCCAGGCGTTGTTCAATCCTTTGGGTAGCTTCAAGAATTTGTTCTCCAAAGCTCTTTGGCTTAGCTGCTGCTGCTGCTGCCTCTTTGTCAGCTTTAGCTTTCTTCGCAGCTTCAATTTTGGCTTGCCCCTCAACTGAGGTGGGATCCTCTTCATCCATCACAACTACGTTGTCCTCATGCTCTGGCTGCAGTGGCAAGTGCTTCCTATCCAACATGAATTTGCCCGTGCCAAACTTGGCGTTGATGAGCATCTGTATCTGCGGTGCAAACCCACATGACCTCTTCTGGTCAGCTGCAGTCCTCTTAATGGTTTCTACCATCAAGTCCATCACCTTAAAAGGTTCCTTCTCATCGAGAATGTGCAGCATGTTGATAGAATAGCCTCGTATCATCCGGTGGTCACCTGACTTAGGCATCAAAGTATGCCTCAGAATAGTGTTAGTGGTGGTCAGACCTGCCTGGAGATAATACACTGAGCCGAGCTTCCATCCCTCTAAATCAGCAGCTGGGATCTCCTTGTACATATTCTTCATGGAATCATGACTCTTCTTAGGAATCCCATAGACATCAATGTCGTCCTCTCTCTGCACTGGAGCGTTCAGAAGTTCTGCCCATTCTTCAACAGTCGAAGAAAACCTTTGACCTTCAGTCATCCAGGTGATCTTGCCATCAGGGTAGAAGTGGGCAGTGGCATAGAACTGCATGATCATCTCGTCATTCCAGGCTGTCAGCTCTTGACCCACGAAGTCAGCAACTCCACATGCAGTAAAGCTCTCATGCACATGGGGAAAGAAGTCCCGGTGCTCTTCACTGTCAATGTACTTCCAGTCAACATACCTGGTGTCAGCAACAATGGGCTTCTTATCCATTAGCACGGTCTCATAGAAATCTTGCTGCTCTTTGGTGTGGAATCTGGGGTCCACAGCAGTCCTTCTCCTTACGGCGTATGGATCAGACTGTCTCCATAGCCTGAGACCTTTGTCCTTCCTTGCCTTCATGTCCTCAGCTTGAGGATGAGCATCATTGTGGAGTGGCAACTTGGGACGGAGCTTGAGAAACACATGCTCTTCATCTGATTCAGACGGTGGCATCTCTCCTTTGTTCTTCTCAGAAGCTAGAATGCTTCTGGTTGTTCTCTTGGGCTTGGCTGGAGCTGCTTTGGAAGGAGCAGACTTCTTGGGCTTAGAGGAGGCTTGAGCCCGAATAGCATCACCCATGAACTTAGCTTTCTGAGGAGGAGGCTGGGGTGCTTCTTCTTCTTCTTCTTCAGCATCAACTTGAGGTTCAGCATAAACAACCCTCTTCCTTTTGGAAGTCTTCTTCACCTTGCTTGGAGCAGGCTCTTCCAAGTTGAGCTTCTTAGCAACTGCTGACTGTTTTACCTTGCTTGTACCTTTCCTTGGCTGCTGCCCTTGGTGCTCTTTGGCAACCACATTCCTCTTGGGCTTGGAGGTAACTTCCTCAGCAACAAAGTCGGAGTCCTCATCATCAGAAGTTCTCTTCTTCCTGGTTCTCGTAGCCGCGGGAGGCACACCACTAGGGGTGCTCCTCTCACCATCATCACTAGAGCTGCTTGCAGGACTTGTATCTGCCTCTGGAATTTCAGCAAACGGTGATTCAGACCTGTTCTGGCTGTCACTGACATCTGACATGGCTGAAAGACCTGTGAAAAGATAAGGTATAGGCAGAATGGAAGAGTTATCACAACTGCAGAAGTTTTTGCAAAAAAATGAGTTAAAGACTTAGTTTTGAGTTTTCACAGAATGTATTTCGGTCAAACCGATTTTAGGTTTCGGTGCAACCGAAGTGCTCAACAGAAACCTACACACCACTTTCGGTCAGACCGAAGTGGGTTTCGGTCCTACCGAAAACTTAGGGTTTCACTGAAACTTCTTTTCGGTCGTTCCGATTGGCACAACTCGGTTAAACCAAACTATGCAGTGCAATGGCCAGAGGCCAAATCGGTCATTCCGATTTTCAAAAATCGGCTTCACCGAGATGCATTCCGTGGAAACCTAAACCTAAGAATTTTCCTCGAAACTAGACGATCTGAACTATTGTGTGGGGAACATATCAAACATGGATTGAATCATGGCAGCCTATCGTGCAAGAATCAGCAGTGGAGCACGAAAAGGGATCGGGACACACCCTAACTTGGTGGTGTCCCTCTACGGCGGCAACGGTGGAGATGATTACCGTTGACGGCGGCGGAGACCTGCGGCGAGGGCGCACAGGCGACGAAGGCGACGATCCGTAGACCAGGGCGGCGGCAGCAGGGGTCTTGGGGGCGAACGGTTTGAAGAAAGAAATCGCGCGCAGCCCCTCAGGTATATATAACCCCGTGCTGTCGGTGGGACCGAGTTGAAAAACTCGGTGTCACCGAGATGTATATCTGCTAGCAGTTACACATATCGGTCAGACCGAGAGTTTGAACTCGGTTTCACCGAGATGAAACCTAGATCAGTCTAAGCGTTTCGGTTGGACCGATATTGAGAAACCGGTCAGACCGAAATGGACTTAGAAGGTTTTGGAAGTCAGCCTTAGACGAATCGGTGGTTCCGAGTGCTCCTCACTCGGACTGTCCGAAAAAGACTTGTTCAAAGTTGTGATATGAGCATGAATAGAGTTTTGAGACAAGAAAGCATAGATAGCTAGGGAAAGGTGCTTAGGCATTCTTGTCCATCCATTTGGCCAGAAAAAGAAACCAAAACAATCAAAACCACAAATGGATGTCCTTGAATGAATAGAATCAGGCATTCAACATGCTCACACAATAAGATAGCAACTGAAACATGTGTCAAACATGCACAACCAATCATTCTAGCTACTAGCACACAATTTGTCGATGACTAGGTCATCTATATATGAGTATATTGACTTAGGAGCCAAATGAGAACATTTGATCATAGGTCATACTCATCGTTTAAGCACAAGTGGGGTTACCACTTTTACATAAAGCATTTATGTGTTCACATCACTTGGAGATGCTTTAGCCCAATTTTTAGAGCAAAGCTCCCCCTAGATGTGAGAACCCCTTTTAAAGGGTCAAACTAACCTTGGGTTGTCGTAGAAGACTTCATGTAGATGTTGAGGATGTGGATGCTCAATGTTGATGTAGATCATCATGAGTTAGGAGCAATCCTTTGGATTAGGGCACTTTCAATACCTACATGGGTTAGTCCCACAAGGAACAAACAAGAATTTCCATGGACATAGAGTGAAGTACACAAAAGATGATGTCCATGAAAGCAATGATTACCTTGTCCCTTGACTTACCAACAAGAGGGTTTGTGACTCCATGAACAAGTGCATGATGTGGAAGTTGATTGCACAAGTTCTTGCCAAAAAGAATATGAGTGAAGTTTGTTGGCGGAGTCACCCTCAAGAACCTACTAGTTCTTCTTCTTTGGGATCCACATCATCTTGATGGGAATCCTTGGTGTTGTAGTTGAGCTTGACGAAGTAGAACTTGATGTGTCCTTGGGAACCCACTTGACCATGGCTTGAGGTGCTTCAATGAATGCATCAATCTCTTCTTGAAGCTTGTCCTTGGCCTTTAGCTTGTGGTCTTGTGGTGGAAGGTCATCTTGAGCTTGTTCCACATTGGAAGAAGTAGGATCATACTTCTCCTTTTGTGAGACAAACTGTGGAGTAGGGTATTGACCTTCTTCCCACTCAACACCTTCGGCGTTGAACTTTCGCTCAAAACCAACCCCTTGATTCTTCCGGTGTCTTCCTTGTTTGCGAACAATCTCCTCAAAGTTCTTGCTTCCGGCAAAACTCTTGTAGACACCTTTCTCTATGATTTCCTTCAATAAGCTATTTTCTTGCTCAAGTGTAACTTGGCTTGAAACATTGTTAGTGGAATCAAGAGAACTACTAGAAGTAACAACATTTGATTTAACATTGTTATTGTTACTACTAGAGGAAGAATTTTTCTTATGCTTGTCATGCTTAGTCTTAATAGGTGGCAAGAAATTAGACAAGAGAAGTCGTTTGGCAAGATATGAAGAACTCTTCTTTCGAAGATCGTCATTGATCGCTTTTAGAAACTCATGTTCTTGCTCTAGAGTGAGCTTCTCGAAGCGTAGCTTCTCATGAGATCTTAGGAGCTCTCTATGATCTTCTTGAGTTGTTTCATGAGCTAACTTAAGAGTGTTTAGTTCTTTAGTTAGACGCTCAATCTCCTTCATAGCATTGTCATTCGATTCTTCTCGACTATAAAGACTACTAGCATTTTCATCATTACTAAGCTCACTAGATTTATCATGCAAGAGCTCATCTTCACCAAGCAAGTCATCCTCATCACTATCAAAGTCAATGAATTCAGGGTGTGTTACCTTGGGACCTTTAGCCATGAAGCATCTTCCAATTCCCTCATTTGGTGAATCAAATAAGTCATAGGAGTTGGAGTTGGAGGATACGAGTGCAAGTCCAGCAACACCTTCATCTTGACTATAGTCGGAGTCGGAGTGATAGCTTCCATCGGATTGATTGTCAGAGTCGGAGCCGGAGACCCATTCACCAACATGAGCTTGATGTCTTCTTCTTGTGTAGCTCCTTGATGACTTGTCTTTCCTCTCCGAATCTTTGCTTCTCCGAGAAGGTCTTCGTTCATAACGATCATCTTTACTCCTTCTCTCTCTCCGAGGTGACTCATCTCTTGCTCTTCTTCTTGGAGATTCTTCTCTTCTCTTGTGGGGAGCCGTACACTCATTTGAGAAGTGTCCGGGTCTTCCACAATTGTAGCAGTTTCGATCACGACTAGAAGATCTCTTTTCATCATATGATCTAGATTTTGAGCTTCTTTCTTTGCCTCTGTTCTTGTAGAACTTGTTGAAGTTCTTGACCATTAGGCTTATCTCTTCATTGGAAATTAGCTTGTCACTTGAGGTAGTAGGAGCATCACTTGTAGCTTTGTAAGCACCACTCGACTTGTTGTGAAGCTCTTCCTTATCCTTAAGTGTCATCTCATGAGCAACAATTCTTCCAATGACTTCAGTTGGCTTGAGAGTCTTGTAGTTTGGCATCATTTGGATCAAAGTGCACACGGTGTCATACTTTCCATCCAAAGCTCTGAGAATCTTCTTAATGATGAATCGGTCGGTCATTTCTTCGCTTCCTAAGCCAGCAATCTCATTTGTAATGAGAGCAAGCCTTGAGTACATTTCAGCGACTCCTTCACCATCCTTCATCTTGAACTTGTCAAGTTGACCTTGAAGAATGTCTAGCTTTGATTCCTTCACAGATTCAGTACCTTCGTGCATTTCAACCAAAGTATCCCAAATCTCCTTAGCATTCTCAAGACGACTGATTTTGTTGAACTCTTCGGGACACAAAGCATTGAAGAGAATGTCACAAGCTTGAGCATTGTTTTGCAACATCTTCAATTCTTCGGGTGTAGCTTCGCGATCCGGAACTTTTCCTTCTTCAAAGAAATCACCTTGCATGCCAACACAAATAATGCCCCATGCGGCTGGGTTATGACCAAGAATATGCATGTTCATTTTATGCTTCCAACTAGCAAAATTTGTACCATCAAAGTAAGGACCTCTACGATAATTACCCTCACTAGACGCCATACTCTCCTAGGTTGTGAAACCAAGCTTATGGAGTCCAATGCAATGGAAACCAAGGCAATGGAGACCAAAGCTCTGATACCACTTGTAGGATCGAAAGTAGGTCTAGAGGGGGGGTGATTAGACTACTTGACAATATAAAAAAATCTGCCTTTAGATCATGCAATGTTTTTGGCAGTTTCACAATTAAGACCAATTCAAGTAACACCCTACACATGCAATTCTAGAGTATATGCAGCGGAAAGTAAATTGCACATGTAAAAGGAGGTGGAGAAGATCAAACGCAGTTTGGTGACACGGAGATTTTTGTCGTGGTTCCGATAGGTGGTGCTATCGTACATCCACGTTGATGGAGACTTCAACCCACGGAGGGTAACGGCTGCGCGAGTCCACGGAGGGCTCCACCCACGGAGGGTCCACGAAGAAGCAACCTTGTCTATTCCATCACGGCCTACGCCCACGGAGGACTAGCCTTACTCGGGGTAGATCTTCACGAAGTAGGCGATCTCCTTGCCCTTACAAACTTCTTGGTTCAACTCCACATCTCAAAGACGGAGGCTCCCAAGCGACACCTAACCAATCTAGGAGGCACCACCCCCCAAAAGGTAATAGACGGTGTTGATGATGATGAACTCCTTGCTCTTGTGCTTCAGATGATAATCTCCCCAACACTCAACTCTCCTCACTGATATGACTGTGGTGGAAGAAGGGTTTGAGTGGAAAGCAACTTGGGAAGGCTAGAGATCAAGTTTCATATGGTAGGAATGGAATGGCTTGATCTCAACACAAGGGTAGGTGGTTCACTTCTCAGAAAGTGTGTGGTAGAAGTGGTGGTACTTTCTGATGGCTCTCCTCACGAATGAAGAGGGGGTGGAGGGGTATATATAGCCTCCACACAAAATCCAACCGTTACACACACATTTGACCAATCTCGGTGAGACCGAAGTGAAAACTCGGTCAGACCGAAAGTTCAAATATAGTGAACGTTGGGATTTTCGGTGGGACCGAAAATACCATCTCGGTGTGTCCGAAGTGAGTCAAAGGTTAGGGTTTGCCATCTCGGTGTGACCGAAAACAACAACTCGGATATTCCGAAATGCTGTCAATTGGTTACAGAAGGTTGGCAGTCCATTTTCGGTGAGACCGAAACTCAGAATCGGATGGACCGAGAAATTAGGGTTTGGGGAAATAACTGAAGTGGTTCATCTCGGTGGGACTGAGTTTGCAGAATCGGTTTGTCCGAGATTACTTATGAGTGTGTTGAAAAGTGAAGAGTGCTGATAGTTGAGGGAGCTAGATCACCAAGCACTTGAGCAACAAGAACATTAACACAACCTCATCCCCTTTTAATAGTATTGGCTTTTCCTATGGACTCAATGTGATCTTTGATCACTAAACCAAAAATGGAGTCTTGAGCTTTTTCCAATGCTTGTCTTAGCATTTTGAGGGGTCCACTTCTTCAGACATTTCCATACCCATATCATCGAACTTTTCTGAAATGATTCTCAAGTAAATATTAGTTCAATGATATATATGTTGTTATTAATTACCAAAACCACCCGGGGATTAGTTGCACTTTCACCGAGCAGGATACCTTCAACAACAGATGGATGATACGTCTCTAATGTATCTATAATTTTTGATTGGTCCATGCTATTACATATTCTGTTTTGGATGTTTAATGGGCTTTATCATACACTCTTAAATTATTTTTGGGACTAACCTAGTAACCCAATGTAGGATCGAAAGTAGGTCTAGAGGGGGGGTGATTAGACTACTTGACAATATAAAAAATCTGCCTTAAGATCATGCAAAGTTTTTGGCAGTTTCACAATTAAGATCAATTCAAGTATCACCCTACACATGCAATTCTAGAGTATAAGCAGCGGAAAGTAAATTGCACATGTAAAAGAGAGGTGGAGAAGATCAAACGCAGTTTGGTGACACGAAGATTTTTGTCGTGGTTCCGATAGGTGGTGCTATCGTACATCCACGTTGATGGAGACTTCAACCCACGGAGGGTAACGGCTGCGCGAGTCCACGGAGGGCTCCACCCACGAAGGGTCCACGAAGAAGCAACCTTGTCTATTCCATCACGGCCTACGCCCACGGAGGACTAGCCTTACTCGGGGTAGATCTTCACGAAGTAGGCGATCTCCTTGCCCTTACAAACTTCTTGGTTCAACTCCACATCTCAAAGACGGAGGCTCCCAAGCGACACCTAACCAATCTAGGAGGCACCACCCCCCAAAAGGTAATAGACGGTGTTGATGATGATGAACTCCTTACTCTTGTGCTTCAGATGATAATCTCCCCAACACTCAACTCTCCTCACTGATATGGCTGTGGTGGAAGAAAGATTTGAGTGGAAAGCAACTTGGGAAGGCTAGAGATCAAGTTTCATATGGTAGGAATGGAATGGCTTGATCTCAACACAAGGGTAGGTGGTTCACTTCTCAGAAAGTGTATGGTAGAAGTGGTGGTACTTTCTGATGGCTCTCCTCACGAATGAGGAGGGGGTGGAGGGGTATATATAGCCTCCACACAAAATCCAACCGTTACACACACATTTGACCAATCTCGGTGAGACCGAAGTGAAAACTCGGTCAGACCGAAAGTTCAAATATAGTGAACGTTGGGATTTTCGGTGGGACCGAAAATACCATCTCGGTTTGTCCGAAGTGAGTCAAAGGTTAGGGTTTGCCATCTCGGTGTGACCGAAAACAACAACTGGGATATTCCGAAATGCTGTCATTTGGTTACAGAAGGTTGGCAGAACATTTTCGGTGAGACCGAGACTCAGAATCGGTTGGACCGAGAAGTTAGGGTTTAGGGAAATAACTGAAGTGGTTCATCTCGGTGGGACTGAGTTTGCAGAATCGGTTTGTCCGAGATTACTTATGAGTGTGTTGTAAAGTGAAGAGTGCTGATAGTTGAGGGAGCTAGATCACCAAGCACTTGAGCAACAAGAACATTAACACAACCTCATCCCCTTTTAATAGTATTGGCTTTTCCTATGGACTCAATGTGATCTTTGATCACTAAACCAAAAATGGAGTCTTGAGCTTTTGCCAATGCTTGTCTTAGCATTTTGAGGGGTCCACTTCTTCAGACATTTCCATATCCATATCATCGAACTTTTCTGAAATGATTCTCAAGAGAATATTAGTTCAATGATATATATGTTGTTATTAATTACCAAAACCACCCGGGGATTAGTTGCACTTTCATCCGTCTTATGCGAGTGCATGTGCAGAAGCATAGCCGGGCTGTCAATCATCCTGTGGTTGTGATTGAGCTCAATCTCTGCTATCACAAAGACATCCTTGATTTTTTCAATCTCATTCCCGCCTTGCAGCCAGTCCTCTTTGATGTTTTTTCTCGCTTTCTGTCATAATCTGTGACAGTTTCTTTGCTTCTGCCTTCCTTTGAGCACACTATGTATCTATTTGTTCTGTATCCGCCGTTTTTGCGTGTGCCGAAGCCTGCATGCCTCGCATACGTGTTGTAGAATTCTCGCGCCGCATCTTGTGATGTGAACTGCATACCTTTCACAGGCACAAGGTCTGGGAGCATGTTCTCATCCTGCACACACACAATATGGAATGTTTTTTTTGTTAATGAGAATGCACAAGCTGAAAGAATGCGTAAGTGAACTGCAGTAGTTAGGCAAGGATGCTTACATGTGTGTACTGTTTTTCTTCTAACAGTGTTTGTAGCTCACCGATGTTTATTGGGCATGGAGGGGTGACAACAGATCTGTGTAATTTAGGATCGCGAGGAGGCGGGAGTGTTGAGAACTTTACTTTTTTGGTTGCTTGCGGCTCTCCTTGATTCTGCTTCCGATTCTTTTGTTGGGCAGTGGGCGGCCTTGGTGGAATTCCACTGTCTCTTTGTCGACGAATCGTTTTCTCATGAACTTGACGTACTTGCTGGGTTCAACATTGGCTTGTGGAGGTGCTATATCATCCGTTCTGATCTGCTGGCCAAATGTTTCAAAGACACGCGTGTACCTTGGCTGCATAACTGTTATGATTTGCTCTTCATCATCATCATCCTCATCATCTTTCTGCGCGTGCTCCCCCATGAAGACCAGATCGTCGTCCTCCTCCTCCTCATCCTGCGGGTTTTTTGGTTCACTGCCTTATCCATCTCGAATGATGTTTGGTTCACTGTTTTCATCTTTATCCTCTACATCTTCCTCCATGGAGTACGCAGTTCTGTTTGTTGTGTTAAAGAAACCCCTAGGTATTTCAGGTGTTATCCATCCAGGCATCTCCCACTCTTCTCTTCCAATGCAGTTCAGGGGCTTTGGATCGTAAATGATTCGAGGCATCTTCTGTTTTTGAGGCATAGTAATTTCCTGCATAGTATTAAGCCAAAGGTTTTTTATGCACGTCAACAGTGAAATGAACTGCATCTTTCGTACTATATATCATTATATTTTTTGCAACTGTAAGAAATTGCACTTCAATTTGTCATTCTACAGCAGGGGCACTGTTAGTTAACATGAAGAAACAATGCACTTCAGTTTTAGGCACAGCCAATGTTGGCGATATCGCTTATCGGGAACTTATCGGTCGACCCATGATAAGGGGTAAATCGGCCAGTTTATCGGCATATCAGCCGATTTATCGCCATATCGGCTGATTTATCGGCCGATTTATCTTATCGGTCAGACAACGATAAGTGATAAATCGGCCGATTTATCGGCATATCGGAAGATATCTTGAACAGTGGGCACAGCGCTCTACATATGTAAGTCATGGTGGACTGCAATTTTGAGCCATATAGCATTTTTATTTTTCGAAGTATCCTTTTCTGTTTTCTACTTGGAGATACATGTGACTGCAGTCGAGGCGAGAGGGGCACTGCATGGGGATAAAAACGGCACTGCAAACTGGATGTGGGGGTTGGGTATGTGATTTTCTTACATTATATGCAGTTCCTTCCTTCTGCAGATGCAGCTCTGGCTGCTGTTGTCGTGCAGTCCACCTCCGCTGCAGGAACTCATGTGCTTTTTCAACCTTCGCCATTGTTGCGGGAGAAGGCTGGATGTGCACCATTGCAGTTCGCATCCACGACGAATGCGATGGAGTAGTCATCCTTGCAGTTCTCTTTCCCCTGTCATGCATAACCGACGCTGGATGCTTCAGTGGCGGATCCGCCAGGTGGTGTTGTGGCGAAGGTGAGGTGCGGCGTCGCTTCCTAAACGCCATCGCGGAAGTATCATCGCCGATGGACTGCATCGCCGGCCGCTCGGCGACGCGCTCTGCGGTACTGGGCGCGGAAGAAGGCGGGGAGGGGTGGGGGTCGCCGCCGACCGCCGGAGCGCTGCCGTGCTAGGAGGCGGGGAGGGGTGGGGATCGCCGCCGGCCGCCGAAGCGCTGCCGTGCTAGGAGGCGGG
>LR738711.1:214880257-214891551 GCA_902687465.1 Secale cereale | reverse complement strand
AGGGAGGGGGACGCTCGCTGGTGGCTGCCGGCCGCCGGGGCGCTCCCGCGCTAGGAGGCGGGGAGGGAGGGGGAGGACGCTCGCTGGTGGCCGCCGGGGCGCTCTGTGCTAGGAGGCGGGGAGGGGGAGGGGTGTTAGGGGAATAAGGTCTTAAGGGGTGTTATGAGAATAGACCCACCCTATATATATATATATATATATATATATATATATATATATATATATATATATATATATAATAATAATAATAATAATAAAAAGTGTTCTTTAAAGAACATTACATCGCATACCTCACAACCTGTTAGTAGGCTGTTGAGAGCTTCGTTCAGTCCACCTTTGTCGGACTGAATTTTCTCCATGACCGCACTCATCAGAGTGCGGTGTTCCTCTATGATGGAAGCACTTTGCAGTGCTCCCTCCAAAGTGTTCGGCGCCTCTAGATTGATGGCAGGTGTCATATGAGCAGTTGCTCCCTCCCCCATCACGGCGGACTGATCTCTTGATTTCGGAGCCGCACTGGACTCCGAAACAGTGTTCGGCGGGGGCCCAGATTGCATGGGCCCCCGTCTTTGGTCACTATGGGGATCGTTCCCCCTTGGTCGACAGCGGCCGAGGGATTGACCTTGGACGCCCTTTCATCCGCCCCACTACCACCTGCTGGGGCAGGGGAGTTTGTAGAGAGGATACCTCGGTATCCCCTACAGTGGGCGACGAGCCCCGCGGAGGCGTATCGCTCTCCACCATCCCCGAAGATAGGGAATTACCCGATGACAGTGAAGCCATGGCGATGTCATGCGGAGGACTATATAAGAACGAAATAAATATTAGATGCTGAAAAGGAAAAATTATCCGAACATAAGCAGTTTAAATACTTACGATTCGGCCAGGGGCTTAATCTTGGGCTGAAATCGATAGCTGTGTTCGGACGTTGAGTCCGAACTATCACGAAGATTTGACTTCTTCCTGGGCACGGCCTTGCCTGTGTCATCATGGGCCGCTCTCTTCGTCCCCCTCCCTTGAATGGGGGAGTCATCTTATTCCTCATCTCCTTCTTCGGGAGAGAGGTGGGAGCTGGTTTCCTCGGACGTTGTGTCTGTGGGGCCTGCAGGGCAGGGGTCGCTCTTGACCTCCTTGCCCTTCTTCTTGGCCTTCTTCTCCGGCACCTTGTATGGCGCTGGGACCAACATCGCCGCCAGCCAGGCGTCTCTGGGTCCTCTAGTAGGGGAGCCAGACACTTGATCCGCTCTACCTTTTTCGTCCTAGCCTGAACAGAACGCAGAAACTCTAACTCATGTTATAATTAAAGCATGGAAGGAGTATATACTCGGCAGAAATTTTAATTACCTCTGACACAGTAAGCGCGGTGCTGAAACCCTTGTCCTCAACTCCCCTGGCCACCCCTTCTGGGCCTTGAAGAGGTGCTTCCAGATGTCTTCGTGCATAGTTGCTGAAGAGGTGCTTCAAGGGCCCGTACCCTTCTGGATTGAACTCCCATAGATAGGAGTCCCGGTGTTGGCAGGGAAGGACAAGACGGACGAGCATTTCCTGAATCACATTTGTGAGTTGGGTTCCCTTGGAGATCATGCCGGAGATACAGCTTTGGAGCAACAGTACCTCCACCTAAGACCCCCAATCCGGACTCTTGTCGGTCCAAGAAGTTAGCCTCTCCGAGGGTCCAGATCAAAATGCGGTCGATGTTGCCCACTCGGTGTCGCGGGGCTCAGTGATGTAAAACCACTCCACGAATGCCCCCCTTTGGCTAGGTGGCGTTGGGGAGCTTTCTTACCATGGCGCCTCCGCACTCCGTGTGCTGCCCGTCGACCACCTTCGGCTTCAAATTGAAGGTTTTGAGCCATAGGCCAAAGTGTGGGGCGACGCGAAGGAACGCCTCATATACCACTATGAAATCGGATATGTGGAGAATTGAATTCGGGGCTAGATCATGGAAATCTAGCCCATAGAAAAATAAGAGGCCTCATACAAAGGGGTAGAGAGGAAATTCCAGCCCCCGAATAAAGTGCGAGAGGAATACAACCCTCTCACCAGCCTTAGGGACGGGAATCACTTGGTCCTTTTCGGGGACTCGGTGCGCCACATCGTCGGTGAGATAGCCCACGCTCCGGAGGCTCTTCACGGTCTTCTCCGTGACCGTAGATGCCTCCCACTTGCCTTTAGATCCAGAGCCAGCCATTGCTAGGAAGGGCGGCGGTGGTGTAGAAGTTGAGGATTAAGGGCGCAAGAGATGTGGGCGCTTGGGCTGGAGAGATTGGAGAACTAGGGCTTGAGGAGAGCGTGGGGTTAAAGGGTAGGATTTGAGTCCTTTTATAAGCGATGAATGCTAAACGCCCCCCCCCCCACTCCAGCCGTAAACCTCACCAGTTCCCGATGAGGTCGTGCATAAGGCGCGGTTAAGATGCTCACGTCACATTGATAAGGATCCCGTAATAAGCAGGCATGATCTCTATTTTGACAAGACGTGCCAATGGGGCTATACCTCGAAACGCGAAACTAGAGCCAAGAAAATGGTTTGATATATTAAAGGGAGATATATGACGCATCACTGAAAAGTTGTCAGTAAAGACACATTATTCGTTTTTTTGATACCTTGCCTTCGAGGCTAAGGGTTGTACTAACCATGCAGAGCCGGACATAGTACCTTTTTGTAGGGAATATTGCTTCAATATGTTTGGGAGGAGGAACCCGCCTTACAATGCCGAAGACAGTACGCAAGCCGAACTCATCGACATCGAAGACTGGTTTAGGGCCTACTGAGGAAATCCTGGATTAAGGGGTCCTCAGGTGGCCGGATCGTTCATTATGGGCCAGACTGGTGGCCGTGAAGATTATCGATGAAGACTATCTCCCGTATCCGGATAGGACTCCCATATGTGTAAAATAGCAAGTTTAGAGTTCGGGTGTAACACTTTCCTTCCTCTGCAAGGTGATCATGTACAAACCCTAGGTCCCTCCGATACATATACAAACCGGGGGGTTCAGTCTGTAGAGACAACAGAATCATAACAATCACAGAGGCTAGACTTTTACGGTTTAGCCATTACGATCTGGAGGTAGATCAACTCTTGTAACCCATATTCATCAAGACCAATCAATCGGGAAGTAGGGTATTACCTCAATCGAGAGGGCCCGAACCTGGGTAAACATCTTGTCGCTAGTCTCCTGTTACCATCGATCCTTAGACGCATAGTTCGGGACCCCCTACCCGAGATCTGCCGGTTTTGACATCGAAAGTAAGCTGACTAAAAAATGTCTGAAACTTAGGTTTTGTGAGATTTTGTCTTTGCATTGGCACCTACGGTAAAACTATATCTTTGCATTGACACCTACAACATCATATTGATCACAAAGTTTCATATACTATGAGCACAAAGATTCATACTGTGAGGACAAACATCCAGAAACCATGACCACGAACATTTAGATTGATAGATATCATACATAAATGAGTACTCTAGATAGATAGATAGATAGATAGATAGATAGATAGATAGATAGTAGATAGATATTGTAGACACATAAGTTAGAAACCACACATAGTGAACTGCTGCTGCATAAATTAAGTTCAGAAACTAAGTACTAGAGACACTAAGTTCAAAAACTAACTGAACCCATATATTGGTTCAGATCTTGTTGCAGAAATTAACAAGGGCGGTGGAGGTCTGGCAATCAGGCGTACTCCTCATGGCTGGTAGCCACCCTCACGACGCATGCATGGTACTTTAGAATTTCAATGTTGGCGTACCAGGTGCTCACCCCTCGTGCATAGGAGAGATTGGTGCTATCACCGTCGAAGATCTCCTGCAACGCCTTGTCCAATCCGAGGCCAAATGCCATGGCGCGTTAGAAATTTTTTGGGTGGGACGGAGGAAGTTGGATGGAGAGACGATGGAGAGTGGTGGTTAGTGCTACTTGTGAACCACGTTAGTAAATTCCCTAAAGAGGAGGGGATGATGCAGCACAGTGCGGTAAGTATTTCCCTTAGTTATGAAACCAAGCTTATCAATCCAGTAAGAGAAGCACGCAATTTATGTAAGCGACACCTACACATAAACAACAAATCCTCGCCACCCGACGTGTAGAGGGCTAGTCAATCCCTCTTGGGTAAGGTAGTATGATAAAAATATAGATTGATAGATGCAAATAAAACAAAAGCAAATAAAACATAACAAGGTATTTTTGGGTTTTTGATAATATAGATCCGAAATAAAAGAAGAAAATAAATGGGAAACACGAATAGCAATATAGATCTGCAAGATATGATGAGAAATAGACCTAGGGGCCGTAGGTTTCACTAGTGGCTTCTCTCGAGAAAATAGCATACGGTGGGTAAAAAAATTACCGTTGGGTAGTTGATAGAAAAGCGAATAGTTATGATGATATCCAAGACAGTGATCATGTATATAGGCATCACGTCCAAGATTAGTAGACCGGCTCATGTCTACATCTACTACTATTATTCCACACATCGACCGCTATCCAGCATGCATCTAATGTATTAAGTTCCATGCAGAAACGGAGTAATGCCTTAAGAATGGTGACATGATGTAGACAATATCTATTCATGTAGGAATAGACCCTACTGTTTTATCCTTAATAGCAATGATACATCCGTGTCATCTATCCTTCTCTCACTGAGATTGAGCACCGCAGGATCAAACCCATTACAAAGCACATCTTCCCATTACAAGATGAATCGATCAAGTTGGCCAAACAAAACCGGAATATCGAAGAAGAAATACGAGGCTACAATAATCTTGTATGGATATGAATGCAAATAGATTTGCCCATAAACTCACAATATATCGGATCCCAACAAACATACCGCAAAAGAGTTACATCAAATAGATCTTCGAAGAGAACATTGTACTGAACATCAAAAAGAGCGAAGAAGCCATCTTGATACTGCCTACGGACCCATAGGTCTATGGTAAACTACTCACGCATCATCGGAGAGGCACCGATGGAGATGATGAACCCCTCCGTGATCGTGTTCCTCTCTGACGGAGTGCCGGATAAGGGCTCTAAATGGGATTTCGTGGTTCTGGAACTTGCGGCTACTGAAACAAATTTTCTCTGACTCCTTTAGGACTTCTGGAATATTTGGGTATTTATAGAGCTGAGAGGCGGTGGAGAGGAACCCCATCGGCCCCACTACCCACCAGCACAGGTGTCTCGTGGGCCCCACGGGCCCTCTCTCGTGGTCTTCTTTGGCCCTCCAGATGTCTTCTAGTCCAAAAAAATATTGAAAAAGTTTTGTTGCCTTTGGACTCCGTTTGATATTGATATTCTGCAGAGTAAAAAACAAGCAAAAAACATCAATTTGGCACTGGGCACTATGTCAATAGGTTAGTCCCAAAAAATGATATAAAATTGCTAGAAAATGATTGTAAAACATCCAAGAATGATAATATAACAACATGGAAGAATAAAAAATTATAGATACGCTGGAGACGTATCAGTTAGCTGTGCAAGGATGGTGAACGTGAATGAATGTAGTGTGCGTGTGGAGACTGGGGTTTTCTGGATAAACCGAACGGGCGCACTTAATCGATCGAACTACCATTGCGTTTTTTATGAAGGAGCAGAGCCCGTCCCAATAGTCCAGTAAACAGAAATGACCGAACGCCCCCAGCCCAGCCAACGACCAAACGCGACTCGCCCAGCCCATCCCAACAGCTTCGTCTCGCACGAAAAAAGAAGGTCGCTAACGCTGTAAGTGACTCGCTGTCACCAATGTCGGCCCACGAGTGATCGGCCACATCAAAACGCTCTCAGAAAACAAATTATTGATTTTTGCCACTGTTAAAATTGTGGCGCGGTTGAGAATTATCCCTCTCGCCCCGCGATGCCCTCCCCGGGCGACATGGGGGTAACTGCAGCCGCCGCCGGGAAACTACCCGCTCTGCCCGCCCCCGATGTGCCATCGCCGGAGGGCTAGCCAGCGAAGCCGCGCCGCGCCACTAGATAGTGGCAGCGGGTGGATCTGTTCCCCTGCACACCCCATGTGCTTCACCTCCTCTCCCCACGCCCGCAGATCCACTCTCACCGAAGGGATATCCCCCACCCCGCCCGCCTGCTCCCGGTGCGCTACCGCCGAAGGGCTGGCCGGCAAGGTCGTGTTGCGCTCTGGGAAGGCGGCTGTGGGGCGAATCTGTCCCCTGCGCGCCAGCCCCCCCATTCCCGCGTCCTGGTGTTCATGTAGGGGCCCTCTTCCATGCGGCTGCACGTCTCTGCCTGTCCGGTGGAGAGCGCGGCGGGCTGGCCACGGCCTCTGGGCACCGCCCCCTGCAGCCCCCTCCTCCCTCCGTGTGCGGCCCAGCTCTGCTGGTGTTGCTGGTCCTGGGTTGGACACGAGTACTGCAGCCGGTCGCGGAGGTGCTCGCGGCCTACCTTCCTGCAGGCAGCCCTCTTCATCACCGACGGCCCTTCCTCTGCCCCGAGCCACGATGATGGCTCACACGCTGGCGATGAGACTACAATCTCCGTGGCAGTCATGATGCCTCTCAAGGCGGGTACTTGCTGGAGTTAATCTGGTCCCGCTACCTTGGACCCGCATCTCTCCGGTGTCCATGGCTGCAGGCTGATACGTCTATTTTGCATCATGAATTCCTACTGTTATTTATGATGTTTTTGATTAATGTAATACTTTGTGGGGCAATTCTGATGCCTTTTCTCTCTTAACTTGCAAGATTTACATAAAGAGGGAGATTACCGGCAGCTGGAATTCTCGACCTTAAAGAGCTATGTGAGAGATACCTATTCTGCACAACTCCAAATGAGATGAAATTTCATGGAGAATTGTTTTGAAATATATATATAATATAGGTGGAAAGAAGTACCGGGAAGGCCCAGCCAGGTGCCCATGAGGCACCAGGGCGTGCACTGGTGGCTTGTGCAGCCCCTGGCCCATTTCTGATGCCCATCTTCTGGTATATAATCCTATTTGACCTAGAAAAAAAATAGAAGAGGACTTTCAGGATGAACTTCACCATCTCAAGGCTGTACCTGGGCCGGAGCACTTTTGCTCTCCGATGGAGCGATTCCGCCGGGATACCTCCCTACAGGAGGGGGAAATCGAAGCCACGGTCATCACTAACAACCCTCTCATCGTGGGAGGACAAATCTTCACTAACACCTTCACATCTCAAACCCTAGTTCATCTCTTGTATTCAATCTTTGTCTCAAATCCTCAGATTGGTACCTATGGGTTGCTAGTAGTGTTGATTACATCTTGTAGCTGATACTAGTTGGTTTATTTGGTGGAATGATATATGTTCAGATCTATTCAGTTATTCAATACTCCTCTGATCTTGAACATGAACATGATGTGTGAGTAGTTACTTTTGTTCTTGAGAACATGGGAGAAGTCTTGTCAGAAGTAATCATGTGAATTTGGTATTCGTTCGGTATGTTGATGATATGTATGTCTTTGTTTCCCTTAATGGTATTATGTGAATGTAGACTACATGAAACTTCACCATCTTTGGGCCCAAGGGAACGCATTGTGGAGTAGTTATTAGATGATGAGTTGCTAGAGTGATAGAATCTTAAACCCTAGTTTATGTGCTATTCCTTAAGGGGCTGATTTGGATGCATATGTTTCATGATATGGTTAGATTTATCTTAATTCTTATTTCATAGTTGGTTGTGCTTGCGAGAGGGGGTAATCATAAGTGGGACTCTTGTTCAAGTAAGAACAACACTCAAGCACCGGTCCACCCACATATCAAATTATCAAAGTAAAGAACACGAATCAAACCAACGAGATGAAAGTGACTAGATGAAATTCCAGTTTGTCCTCAAGAACGCTTTGCTTATTATAAGATATCGTTACGGCCTGTACTTTTCTACCAAAAGGATTGGGTTACCTTGCTGCACCTTTTCTATCGTTACTATTATTTTTTTCGTTAGAGATTATATTGCTATCAAACAACTTGCTACCAACAATTTTGGTGCTTGCAGAAACTACCTTGCTGAAAACCACTTGTCATGTCGGGGGGATGAGCCCCAGGCAGGCAAAGGAAGCCGGATCCTTTTCAAAAAACAATAGGGCCAGCATCGCCCCGCATCCCGCCTCGGACTTGGCCGGGTCGCTCAGTCCGGCCAAGGTCCACGGCCCAGCAAGACTCCCCAATCCGCAAGACCCTCCAGTCCGGCCAAGGTCCGCGATCCAGCAAGACCCTCCAGTCCGCCGCACCGAGACTTCCTCAAGAAGCCAGACCGGCCCGTGGCGTGTTCTCCAATCCGTCCACGGGTCAGCTCCCGTCCCATCTCAGCCGTACGATGGGACGAGACGCACCTACTGATAACCTAGGCAACAGTGCCTCACCCATACCCCTAGTCAGCCGGGGCGTGGCAACAGTGTAATCATCACAGCCCATGACGCCGGCAGACGGTGACATGACGGAGCACGCCGTACCCGACTCAGCTCGGCCAATCTTCAGCGACTGACAAGACGACACACATTGCCACCCCCATGCCTTGTGGGCACCGCGCCCGGAGAACCAGGCGAACCATGTACCCGGCGGGACCCAACACCGGCTTCCCGGACAATGACAATCCGGTCCCACAGTCGTGTAATATTACCATTGTATCCCTGGGGGTTGGCCTATATAAAAACCCCCAGAGCCCTCATGCACGGAGAGACGCATACGAGATAGAGAAGATAACTAGAGAACAGGTAGAGACACCCACGGAGAAGACGCCTAAGCCCTGGCCTGTCTTCCTCCTTCCACCACACAGCTCAAGGAGCAACTCTGTACTGGTGAAAACATCAACCACCTCGGTAGGATTAAGGGTATTATCTCCCCGGAGAGCCCCAAACATGGGTATGTCTTGTGTCTCGCGCTCGCTCATACCAACCCTGCTTCTGGATTCCACCAGTGCCCTCGAGCCGCCTCCTATCTTTAGCCATCCCTTGGCATCTGTCGTGCGCCCACCACGACAGTTGGCGCCCACCGTGGGGCAGCTCGAGGTCCTACCCGGGAGCATGCTTCAGACGGGGCCTCGCTCCTACTCCGACGAGCTCGTCGCGCAGGCGGACGACGTCACCGACGCCCTCGTCGCCTCCTTCACCGCACTGCGCATCTCTGATGCGCCAGCGGCCGATGAATACCCCAGCGAGGTACTTGACTTCTCCGATTCCCCCATCGCTCCCGTCGGCAGCACCCCCGACGGAGCGATGGACCTCTGCGTAGAGGTTTTCGTCCCCGACATCGGTGCCACCTCTTCGTCAAGCACGGCAAGGAAGACCGCCGAGGCTGAGGCCGCGGCGAAACGGGCCACCCATTCCGACCCGCTGCGCGCCGCTATCCAGCGCCTCCGCGTGCCCATCGGCACCGACGTCGACGCCTCCAACATCGCCGAGGCGCGGAACCGCCTCGACGGGGACCGCCAGCACCTGCTGGACCTCACCTAGTCGCTCGCCGCGACGGAGCGCCGCCTCGCATCTGCTCAGATGGAGCGCGACGCCGCCTATGGTTTCACGCCAGGCGCCACCGAGCCGAGCAAAGTCGCGGACGTGCGGGCCCGGGGTGGCGCAATCGGATGCGCCTTCGGTGCCCTCCCTCCCATCTACGAAACTCCAGTAAAAAATATGCGCGCTGCTCAGGCGGCCACGGTCGGCATGGAGCAGCTCGCAAGCGAAGAGCTGCGGGAGCACCTCAAGAGAGTGAGCAACCTCCTCGCGGCGGCCAACACGCAGCAGGACCGCCTCATCTGGCTTGCCAAACCGGCTGGGTCCGGCTCCGCCCGCGTCGGCGGAGCCGGCGACGATCAGCACTCAACATCCTCCCCACCAGGCGAGGCGCACTCCGGCCGCACCCAGACCCGACGCAACCCCGCCCCAACAGCCGCTGGCGGTTTAGGCGACAAGTCGCTTTCCGAGGCCCAGCGCCGGCTCAACCCGGCTCCTCAGCCGGCCCGGCAACAGACTGCGGTCGACCCAGGTCCCCGTGGCGCAGTCACCGGCCGGCTGGGCCCGCGCGCCATCGACACCTTAGACGCTCGCCACCGCATGGACCGGCTCACCCGCTCCCAGGAGCTGGAGGAGACCGGTGCGGTCGGTCCGCGCATCCGGAGTGAGCCCTTTGCCAAAGGGTTCACGCTTCCCTGCGACACGCCTAAGTACAACGGCACCGTGAAGCCAGAGGACTGGCTCACCGACTACACCACCGACATCGGCATCGCCAGCGGCAACCACCGGCTGGCCGTCCGCTACGCGCCACTCATGCTCCAGAGATCGGCCCGCACGTGGCTGAACAGCCTAGCGGTGGGCAGCGTCAACATGTGGGTCGATTTCGAGGGCACCTTCGTACGAAACTTCACCGGGACCTATCGACGACCCGGCCGTCCCAGCAAGCTCGCCATGTGCGTGCAGGGGCCGACGGAAACCGGCCGGGAGTACCTAGCACGCTAGACCGAGCTCCGCAACAGCTGCGAAGGCGTCCACGAGGTCCAGGCAATCCAGTACATCGTCAACGGGTGCCGGGACGGTACCCTCCTCAAGCACAAGCTGCTACGATCCGAGCCGGCCACCATGTCCGCGCTCATAGGAACGGCGGACAAGTACGCAAATGCCAACTCCGCCATGAAGATCCAGGTGGCCCTGGACGAAGCCGGCAAGACCAAGCCGGTTCCCCCTCCGAAGCCGGCTGGCGAAGGAAGCCGGCAGCATCAGCATAACAAGCAGCATCACAAGCGCAAGGCTGAACAGCAGGCCCAGCGACACGACAACTGGCTCGTGGCGGCCGCCGAGCAGGCGCCCGCAACCGAGCCGGCCGCCAAGCGCCGGCAGACCGGCAAGATGACATGGCAACCCGCCATGAGCTTCGAGAAGATGCTCGACGCTCCATGCAAGCACCACAGCAGTGCGAGGCCGTCCAATGCACACGCTCCCGCAATGCGCCATCACCAAGCGCATCTGAGGGGCGATGTCCGGCCGCCTCCAACCCCGGCTTCAGGAGCGGGGCGGAAGCCTTCGCCTCCCCCACCACCTCCGGCTGGCGGCGCCATGCGCAACGACACCCACCTGATACGTCCAAAACGTATCTATAATTTCTGCTTGCTCCATGCCACTTTTGGGTGATATTGCTATGATATTCATACACTTCCATACACTTTTGATCATATTTGGACTAACTTACTAATCCAGTGCACCCCAGTGCCAGTTTCTGTTTTCGGCTGTTTTTGTATTTCAGGTTTTCATGTTTCGAGAACTGCCCAGAAAAATACAGAAAAAATATATAAAAAATCAGCGTTCCGGGAACGACACTGCT
>LR738711.1:214839843-214880247 GCA_902687465.1 Secale cereale | reverse complement strand
GGCCGCGCCGGGGGGGCGCCTCGGCCCCCCGAGAGCCCCCCGATGCCCTACTTTGGCAGATATTTAAATGGTCCCCCGTAACCCTTGAAACAAGACTTCTTTTCGCGATCCCATCTCTGTTCCGCCGCCGCCGCCGCTTCCAAGATCGGGAGCACCAGGAGAACTCTTCCCGGCACCCTGCCGGAGGGGAGGATCACCACCGGGAGCTTCTCCACCACCATGGACACCTCCCGGATGACTCGTGAGTAGTCTCCCTTGGACCATGAGTGCATGACCAGTAGCTATGTGATGTTCTCCTCCCGTTCTTGTGCTTCACTAATTAGTCCTCGTGAGCTGCCCTACATGATCGAGGCACCTATGTAATCCTTATGCTGTTGCTATGTTGAGTTTGCTGGGATCCGATGGATTATGAGATTATGTTCAGATTGATATTGAGTAATATATTTGATTCACCTCTTTTATATTTTAGTTCATAAGTAATTCTTGCATGTTCTCCGTTGTTATTTATTGCTTTGGCCAAGTAGTAGGTAGTGACTCCAAGAGGGAACGTTATGCTCGATTGTGGGTTCATGCCCCTCGATGACTAGCTTGAGTGACAGAAACATGAGTCTAGGGGATGTGTTGTTGCCACAAGGGGGAAAACAACGGTGCTTGTGCCCGCGGGTGCAAGGATTGTTTACTTTATGCAAAGTTCTTTTAATGCAGTTGTCTGTTGCATTGAGTTTACACTATGGGTGGGACTCGCAACTTAATACCAGCGAGATGTTCTGGATAGATATCTCAAGGTGGATGATTAGTAGTAGATATTGATGGATTTCGGTCTACTTACTTTGGCGTACCGCTCATGCTTTGAACCTCAACCTTTCTTGCAATGTAATCAGCATTGGTTTGCGTTCGTGGTCCTGTCAATTGCCCAGCTGTAATTTGTTACCTCACATAGCCGTTTTATCGTCTTTTGGGAGAGAGACATCACTAGTGAACATCATGTGACTCCGGTCCTTATTACCATCATTGATCACATACACTATTTACTTTTCGCTATTTTACTTACTATTGCAAAACACTATCTATCACTACTATCATATTGCTTTTAACCCTTTGTGAACTACAAGGCCGGAGAGATTGACAACCTCTCTGTACTCGTTGGGAGCAAAGTTATTTGTATCTGTGTGCAGGTCCACGTTGATTGCTAATTGCGCCGTTAGCAGTTGACACCTACCTGTTGAACCTAGGAGTCTCTGGGGATTCGATCCTTGGCATCTTTGCTAAGGGAAAACACTTCTACTTACTGCATCTTACACCTTCCACTTGGGGTAATCCAACGAGGGGTTCGAGGCCCATCAAGGAGTATTTTCTGGCGCCGTTGCCGGGGACTCCACTCTTCAGGATAGGGGAGTTGCATGCTATCTTTTACCTTTGCTTATTAGTCTTGTTAGTTTACCTTTCATTATTTGCTTTAGTTTCTTTTATCGAAAATCACAAAAATAGTTATCTTGCTTGCTTGCTACTATGGGTTCCACCGAAAACACCAAGTTGTGTGACTTCACTAGTCACAACAACGATGACTTTATCAGCACACCTATCACTACACCTGCCACTTCAGCACCTTCATATGAAATTAAACCTGCTTTACTTAACTTAGTCATGAGAGAACAATTCTCCGGTGCTGGAGATGATGCTGCTTTACACTTGAACAACTTTGTAGAACTTTGTGATATGCAAAAGTACCAAGAAATAGATGGTAATATTGATAAGCTTAAGCTTTTTCCTTTCTCTTTGAGAGGAGGAGCTAAAATTTGGTTTCAGTCTTTGCCTAGAAATAGCATAGATTCATGGGACAAGTGCAAAGATGCTTTTATTAGAAAATACTATCCACCTGCTAAAATTATCCAACTTAGAAGTAACATCATGAATTTTAAACAATTTGATAATGAACATGTTGCCCAAGCTTGGGAACGTATGAAATCTCTTATCAAGAACTGCCCTACTCATGGTTTGACTACTTGGATGGTTATCCAAACTTTTTATGCAGGCTTGAACTTTACCTCACGGAACTTGTTAGATTCGGCCGCGGGAGGAACTTTTATGTCAACTATACTTGGTGCTGCCACAAAGCTTCTCGATGAGATGATGACCAACTATTCCCAATGGCACACCGAACGCGCTCCAACAGGTAGGAAGGTAAACTCTGTCGAGGAGATTTCCTCCCTCAATGAAAAAGTTGACTTGATCATGTCTCTACTTTCGAAGCAATCTACTGTTGATCCTCGTGATGTTCCTTTGAATTCTTTGATTGCTCAAGAACAAGTAGATGTTAACTTTATCTCTAGAAACGATTTCAACAACAATGCTTATAGGAGTAACTTTGGTAACAATTCTAGACCGTTCCCCTCTAACTCTTATGGGAACAACAATGCTTATCCTAGTACCAAGAACTCCAACACTGAACTAGAGAACATGCTTAGAGATTTCATCACTACCCAAAAAGCCTTTAATAAGAATGTAGAAGAGAGACTACATAAACTAGATGATCTTTCTTTTAAGGTAGACCACTTAGCCAATGAGTTAAAATTGCTAAAAATTGAAACTTCTTCTCTTAAGGAGAAGGAAGTCATCCCTATTAAAGCTACTCAAGTGCAAATCAATGAAAATATTAGGATGATGGCTAAGCTTAAAGAGAGATGGGCTAGATAAAGGGAGGAAGAGGAAAGAATTAAGAGCCTTCCTACCCACCACACTGTTCCTACTATCCAAGTTATTGAGAATGTTCACACTCTTAGCACCCAATGTACTCCTGGTCCCAATGGACCTATTAATGGTGATGCTATGTCAACTACCAAACAGGTGAGCCTTAAGGACACCACTACTACCTTACTTGATGCTCGTGACCTTGATTTTGATAATTGCACTCTTACCAAAGTTATTGATTTCCTTCACAAAATGTCTAGAGATCCCCGCACTAGCACGCTTAACCTTGCCTTCACAGAGCATATCACTAATGCTCTCATCAAAGCTAGGGAGGAGAAACTTAGAGTAGAAACCTCCATACCTAGAAAGCTAGAGGATGGTTGGGATCCTATGATAAAAATTTATTTGAATGACTTCTCTTGTTATGCATTATGTGATGTTGGTGCTAGTACCTCTGTTATGCCCAAAAGGATATATGATATGCTTAAATTGAAACCTTATGATTCTTGTTCTTTTGGTGTTCGTCTCGTTGATTCTTCCATAAAGAAACCTTTGGGGAGGATCGACGATGTTCTTATTGTTGTCAATGATAATTATGTGCCCGTTGATTTCACTATTATGGATATTGAATGTGATCCTTCATGTCCAATTATTTTGGGACGTCCCTTTTTGCGCACCATTGGTGCTGTCATTGACATGAAAGAGGGTAATATTAAATTTCAGTTTCCTCTCAAGAAAGGGATGGAACACTTCCCTCGTAAGAAGGTCAAGTTACCTTTTGAGTCCGTTGTATGGGCTAGTTATTCTTTTACTCTTGATAAAACTTGATCTATGCATTATGCCTAGCTTAAAGGCATAAAAGAAAGCGCTTTTGGGAGGCAGCCCACATGAATAATTTTTTTGCTTTTGTTGTGTCTTGATGTTGTTTACTGCTGTAGCATCATCATTGTATCTTTGCTTTTCATATTTGTGCCAAGTATAGCCTCTGATTGCTAGAAAGTCCAAAAGTTGTGAGGTGCTGTCCAGGAAACAGATTCTGTCCTTGGATACAAAAATTCGTATAAAATCACCAGATCATCTTTTTGGTCTGAATTTTTTCGACAGCGTTCTCTATATAATTGTATTTCGTGCGTCAGTTCTGAGTTTTTTGATTTGAGTTGCAGAAGTATCCCGAACAGGTCAATTACTGCCTGCTGTTCTGTTTTTCACAGATTCTGTCCTGTTTTGCCTTACCTTCACTTTGCAAATTAAGAACTTGTTTTTTCTTTGCGAAAACCTTTTGGCAATCTTGAGAAACAGTAGAAATTCAGGAATATCCTTATTTCCAGCAAGGTATAATTATTTTATTAAGGGTACTAACCTCGCTAATCAGATTATGAATGAGTTATGTATGAAGGGAGTTTTCAAGTGTGCGAGGGAAGATGATAAAAAGATTCAGGAGTGTCAAGCGCTCAAGCTTGGGGATGCCCCCGTGCACCCCCAAGAAATATTCAAGGAGACTCAAGCGTCTAAGCTTGGGGATGCCCCCCGTGCATCCCCTTCTCCATCAACATTATCAGTTCGTCTTTCGTTCCGCTATATTTTTATCACTTCATGTGTTATGTGTTATGCTTGGAGCGTCTTGCTTTTAGTTTTCTTTTTAGTTTTTCATAACGAGTTGGAACCCAGCATTCCTTTATGTGGGAGAGAAACATGCTCCACCTCTACCTAGAACATTACATAGAATTTTCATGTTTATCTATGCTGTGTGTGTTCTTTATCTTTTAATAGCTACTATCGTGCTTTGCTCTTAGTATTCATGCTTATCTTTTCAAAGAGCTTTTATTTAGTTGGTTGCTTGAACTCTCTTTAATTACCATGCTCACCTTATTAAGAGAGTTTGCTTTCGTTTCATGGGTTAATGTGTCTATGATAAATATGCTACTTTCATGATGGTGCTTAGTAGTTCAGGTTTTCTTATGGTTAATCTCAGATAGCTGGGGGGTTCCCAATGTGTCATTGGAGTACCAACTTGGTTTGTTTGCCTATGATGTGGTATGGTTTGGTAATATCTTCCTTCGAGAGTTTATTTTGATTGACTTGGCGTATGCTCACGCATATTCAAGACTGTAAAGAAAGTTTGTCAAGCCTTGATGATCTTTTGTTTCTAAGTAGCGATATAACTACCATGCCTGATTCAATATTGCTTTGTCGCTCTGCATGATTATGACCGTCATTGCTCTCTTAGTTGGTCGCTCCCAGTCTTTTGCTAACCTCCACCTGCACTAAGCAAATTAACCATGCAATACATAGCTCATGGGAAAGTAGCCTAAAAACTATTGTGGTAAAGAATATGTTGCTTATGTATCTTATTTCTTATGAGTTGCTTGCTGAGCGGTAACCATGTTTCTGGGGACGCCATCAACTATCACACTTTTGTTGAATATCATGTGAGTTGCTATGCATGTTTGTCTTGTCTGAAGTAAGGGTGATTTACCGTGGGTTGAATTAATATGCATATTGTTAGAGAAGAACATTGGGCCGCCAACCAAAGCCATGCATCATGGTGGAAGTTTTAGCTTGGACCTTAATCCTCAATCTCTCATGAGAATATGCTTATGCATTAAAGAGGAGTCTATCATCTATTTTCTATGTTGTCCCGGTATGGATGTCCTCAAGTTGAGATTTATCAAAAACGAGAAATCAAATGCGATCTATCTCCTTGGACCTTTGTACAGGTGGCATAGAGGTACCCCTTTGTGACACTTGGTAAAAACATATGCAATGCAATGATAACCCATGGGGATCCGAGCTAATTAGGACAAGGAGCGAGCACTATTGGTATTCGATGCATGAGGCTTGCAACTTATAAGATGTTTTATACATGACACATATGAAGTACTACTACCGTTGACACAATTGCTTCCATGTTTCATAATAAAAAGCTCTAGCACTTTAAGCACCAACTACTGAGAGCATGATTGTCATTCTGAGTGTAATGTGCATTGTCCCAAAGTAGCATTGTCTTTTGCATGATTGTGATATCGTTTATTCTGAAATGATTGTATCTAGTCATCACTTAAACCTTGAAGGTGCCCTTGCATTTATGTTTTGCATCACTAAAAGGGGCAAGCTAGATATCACTTGATCATATTTGTACATCATGTTCATTGCAAATCTTTTTGTTGTTTCAGTTTCATATTGTAAAACTTTCAGTCATTTGTGATTTTCTCTTGAGACAACTTAATTACTTTAGAATCATTGTCTCAGTAAGCTTTTGTCCTATGACTATGAGAAAGTCCAGTATGGTTAACAGCATGTCACCACAGAAATTATTCTTGTTATCATTTACCTACTCGAGGACGAGCAGGAATTAAGCTTGGGGATGTTGATACGTCCAAAACGTATCTATAATTTCTGCTTGCTCCATGCCACTTTTGGGTGATATTGCTATGATATTCATACACTTCCATACACTTTTGATCATATTTGGACTAACTTACTAATCCAGTGCACCCCAGTGCCAGTTTCTGTTTTCGGCTGTTTTTGTATTTCAGGTTTTCGCGTTTCGAGAACTGCCCAGAAAAATACAGAAAAAATATATAAAAAATCAGCGTTCCGGGAACGACACTGCTTCCGAAGGGGAGCCTGGGGGGCCACAGGGGCCCCAGGCGCCCTGTGGGCGCCCCCCCCCCCCTGGGCCGCGCCGGGGGGGGCGCCTCGTCCCCCCAAGAGCCCCCCGATGCCCTACTTTGGCAGATATTTAAATGGTCCCCCGTAACCCTTGAAACAAGACTTCTTTTCGCGATCCCATCTCTGTTCTGCCGCCGCCGCCGCTTCTAAGATCGGGAGCACCAGGAGAACTCTTCCCGGCACCCTGCCGGAGGGGAGGATCACCACCGGGAGCTTCTCCACCACCATGGACGCCTCCCGGATGACTCGTGAGTAGTCTCCCTTGGACCATGAGTCCATGACCAGTAGCTATGTGATGTTCTCCTCCCGTTCTTGTGCTTCACTAATTAGTCCTCGTGAGCTGCCCTACATGATCGAGGCACCTATGTAATCCTTATGCTGTTGCTATGTTGAGTTTGCTGGGATCCGATGGATTATGAGATTATGTTAAGATTGATCTTGAGTAATATATTTGATTCACCTCTTTTATATTTTAGTTCATAAGTAATTCTTGCATGTTCTCCGTTGTTATTTATTGCTTTGGCCAAGTAGTAGGTAGTGACTCCAAGAGGGAACGTTATGCTCGATTGTGGGTTCATGCCCCTCGATGACTAGCTTGAGTGACAGAAACATGAGTCTAGGGGATGTGTTGTTGCCACAAGGGGGAAAACAACGGTGCTTGTGCCCGCGGGTGCAAGGATTGTTTACTTTACGCAAAGTTCTTTTAATGCAGTTGTCTGTTGCATTGAGTTTACACTATGGGTGGGACTCGCAACTTAATACCAGCGAGATGTTCTGGATAGATATCTCAAGGTGGATGATTAGTAGTAGATATTGATGGATTTCGGTCTACTTACTTTGGCGTACCGCTCATGCTTTGAACCTCAACCTTTCTTGCAATGTAATCAGCATTGGTTTGCGTTCGTGGTCCTGTCAATTGCCCAGCTGTAATTTGTTACCTCACATAGCCGTTTTATCATCTTTTGGGAGAGAGACATCACTAGTGAACATCATGTGACTCCGGTCCTTATTACCATCATTGATCACATACACTATTTTACTTTTCGCTATTTTACTTACTATTGCAAAACACTATCTATCACTACTATCATATTGCTTTTAACCCTTTGTGAACTACAAGGCCGGAGAGATTGACAACCTCTCTATACTCGTTGGGAGCAAAGTTATTTGTATCTGTGTGCAGGTCCACGTTGATTGCTAATTGCCCCGTTAGCAGTTGACACCTACCTGTTGAACCTAGGAGTCTCTGGGGATTCGATCCTTGGCATCTTTGCTAAGGGAAAACACTTCTACTTACCTCATCTTACACCTTCCACTTGGGGTAATCCAACGAGGGGTTCGATGCCCATCACCACCCGGACCCGAACGCGGCTTACGTCGTCTTCACCAGCCTCAGTGACGACAAGCGCAGCGAGCGCTCCATCCGGCAGGAAGTGAACGTCGTCACCCCGGCCAGGCCTGAATACATGCACTGGTCGGAGCGGCCGATCACATGGACGCGGGAGGACCACCCGGCCGTCATGCCGAGTCCAGGTGGATACGCCCTCGTCCTCAACCCCACCATCGTCGCGCCTCGGCGCACATGCAAGTTCTCCCGAGTCCTCATCGACGGCGGCAGCAACATCATCATCCTCTACCGGGACACCATGATCAAGCTCGACCTCGAAGCCAAGTACCTGGAGCCAACCAGGCCCATTTTCCACGGCATTGTGCCCGGCCACTCCTGCTCTCTGATCAAACGAATCCGGCTCGACGTCCTATTCAGCGACAGCAGCCATTTCCAACGCAAGCCGATCTGGTTCGAGGTGGTGGACCTGTCCAGCGCGTATCACGCGCTGCTCGACCGGCCCGCACTTGCCAAATTCATGGCGGTCCCCCACTACGCTTACTTGAAGATGAAGCTGTCGGGTCCAAAGGGCCTCATCACCATCGTTGGCGACTACCGTAAATCTCTAGAGTGCGCCCGAGACGGATCCAAGCTGACCGAGTCGATGGTCATCGCCGAGGAGCGGAGCCAGCTCGACCGGATCGTCGCCCTTGCTGGTGAGGCAGCGGCCACGCCAGTCCCGGCCGAGGAGCCGGCAAATGAAGCCTCGTTCAAACCCTCTAAGGAAACCAAGAAGGTGAACCTGAACCCAGAAGATCCCAGTTGCAGCAAGTACGGCGTCGTGGGTGCTCGCCTTGGCGACAAATAGGAAGGCGAGCTCGTCGACTTCCTTCGTGAGAATCAGGATATCTTTGCATGGTCCCCAAAGGACATGCCGGGTATCCCGAGGAAGTACGCCGAGCACAAACTTAACGTCCGCAAGGATGCCAAGCCTGTTCGCCAACCCCTACGACGTTTCTCCGAAGAGAAGAGAAGAACCATCGGTGAAGAGATCGCCAAGCTCTTGGCGGCCGGCTTCATCATGGAAGTATTTCACCCCGATTGGCTGGCCAACCCAGTCCTCGTCCTGAAGAAAAACAACACCTGGCGCATGTGTATTGACTACACTAGCCTGAACAAGGCCTGCCCCAAGGATCCATTCGCCATCCCGCGAATTGACCAAGTCATCGACTCCACCGTCGGGTGCGAGCTCCTGTCCTTCCTGGACGCCTACTCCGGCTACCACCAGATCAAGCTGGATCCGGCCTGTCAACCCCGATCCTAAGTCACACCGATCTAGCTGTAACAAGTCATATCACTTTGCGGCCTCACGCACGGTATTCCCACGGGTGCCACCTTACCTGGCCCGGGACCGTTTGCGCATTTTGGCACACGTATATGACAGTGTCGCTAGCATCCATATGACATAGAACCCGGGCCGACATGGCTAGTTATAAACCAAAAGTGGCACTAAATTACAGAGACAGGCATCCATGACCCAGCAACGAACGTGTCGGCCATCAACGTATGAACCCAAGTCGTAGCAAGCTACATGGACTTAAAGGAACAACGCGTGACATTTCCCCTAAGGGACAGACACAGAAACGAAGACGGACACATGCCGGCCAGCCTACGTGTTCCGAGCAGTAGCAAGCTACCAAGGCTCATTGGAAGCACTAGGAGGCATTTCCCTGTAAGATAGGCTACCAAAGGAAAACAACTAGGTGTCGGATCCCACACATACCAAGCATTTCAATCATACACACAATATGGTCAATATGTGCAAATACAACATTGCATCACAACAGAACTTTATGACTCAAAGTACTTTATTTAAGAGGCTCCAAGAGCCTTACATAAAATATCCATACAGGTAGGGGTCACATGACCCAACACTCAAGTCATACAGTCATACAAGCACAAGCGGAAGCTACATGTCTGGGTACATACAACTTAGAAAATAAAATAGGCTTGGTGTAGCCTGACTATCTACAAGGCCCTTCACAAGCTCCAGATCTCCGTCTGGGTGACAAGCTACTCGTCGACATCAACGTCTATGTAGAACCCATCAGAAGGGGCAGGGTTCTCCTCTGCAACAGTTATTAGGCAAACATGAGTACAAAGGTACTCAGCAAGTCTTACAACAGAACCTATCATACATGCAACATTATCATCAGGGGGTAGTGGAGTTCATAGCAGAAAGCCAGCCTTGACTCTTGGCTAACCTATTACAACTCTCAACAGATTGCAAGATATTACTACGTACACGAGTCCTCTAGTCACCACAACAATACACCACCGAGGATCCTCTTCCGTCATCCTACGGAAGGGCCATCCACGGTACTCACACTTGTCTTGAGGCTTTTAGTAGTATCCATCAACTTGTCTATGAACTGTAAGAGTAATCAAGTAGTCCGTACCGTGAACAACGGCTATTCGAATAGATTGATAACCCTGCAGGGGTGTACTTCTTCACACACGCTTCCACCACTTGTAGTCATTTACTCGACATGTACTCGGCAACCTTCAAGCGGAAGCCCAGCGAGGGTGTCGGCCACGACCTGACTAACTACACAAGTCTCTCGTCTAGGTTTATCGCCTATTTGGGTTCCATCCGTGGGGAGATCCGGCCGGGGTGTCACTCACGGCCCCAAACGATGTGTACAGGGTTCCCGAGTCACCAAACGGGCAACCGGTACACCGTGCCACGTACCTGTCGCATCACCGCCCACCCCGAGGGTCAGCGCAGTGCACGACCACCAGTAAACAACAAACACCAGAAACTAGTTGCAACTCCTGGACAGAGATCGAGGGTAATTAATAAGCCGAGAGGGTCCATTGGTTTCGGGCCCAATGCATGGTAGTAGCTGGAACTTGAACCACACATACAGATCTCGGGTCCTATGAACGGTTCCAACGAAACAACCCACCACGTACTCCTACATGGCCTTTCATCGATACCTTTACCAAACATATTCCACAGTTCCTTATCTTTACCGGTATGATCATTTCACTCTGATCCATCACCCAGATGAACCAGACCTAACACAACTCTAAGCATAGCAGGCAACATAAACAAATAGCATGGTGGATCACACATCACATGGCTCAATCAACTCCTACACATGCTAGTGGGTTTCAACTATTTACTGTGGCAATGACAGGTCATGCAAGGGAATAGGGTTCAACTACGGCAGCAAGTAGCAATTCACACGCTGTTGCCTTAATGCAGTAAAAGAGAGCAGGAGCGAGAAGATTGGGTTTGTATCGGAATGATCAATCATTGCTTGCCTGACAGAGTGGTTGTCAGGTACTGCTCTTCAGCTGGATACGCAGAAGTATCCTCAGGAGCAGGACCTAACACGGAGAATCCGGTGATACAATCAATAAGCAAACAAATGCAACAATATGTTGCATGCTCATGATATGGCAAGATGCATGTGTTTTGGGTTAATGCAACTATAACCAGAAGGGTTTGAGCCCATTTGAATCAAAGATTCAAATTGAAACTCAAACTATTATTTATTTAAGTGCATTATCATGTTTTAGAGAATACAGCAAGGTTAACTTGCTCAAACATGCATGAAACTAGTGCCATTGGAAAGATTGGATTTTTTTTGATCAATTTTCATATATAAATCTTTTCCATCTGAGCTACTGTTGAATTTATATGATTTTTTGAAGTTTAAGGCATTTTCTGGAATTTCCTGAATTGTTTTTAAATCAAATAATCCCAGAAAATCCTTTACTCCGTCAGCATGACCTCATGCTGATGTCAGCCAGTCAACAGGGCGGCCCATGTCAAACCTGACCAGTGGGACCCACTGGTCAGTGTCACAGTTAGTTAACTGACTAATTAAAATTAAAATAAACACTAACTAGGTTTGACTAACAGGCAGGGCCCACATGTCAGTGACCCAGGGGGGTCAAACCCTTGGTCAAACAGGGCTAACTCGCCGGCGTTTAGCCGCCGGCGAGGCCAAACGCGGCGGTGAGGTGCGGGTTTTGTGCTCCGGCTGCCAAAACAACGGCGGAGCACACCTACGGGTAGATGGGAGCGAGCCGCATCGAGGGGTGGTGGTGGCTGGCCTCGGGGTCGCCAGAAACGACACCGGCGACGAGTCCAGCAGCTGCCGGAGTTCGGGTGAGATCGAACTCATCGGTGCGGTGCTCGTAGAGGTGCGTGGAGTGGTCCTACAGCATCTACACGGAACGGTGAAGCTGGTGGGCACGGTGGCCGGACCGTTAGATGGCCGGAGCCTCGTCGGCGACGAGCTCCGTGGCGGCGCGTGCAGGTGAGCCTCGTGCGGTCCGTTCAGTGCAGGAGAGAGCCAACGGAGAGGGGGAGGATGAAGCTGAGCTCACGGCGGTTGTAGTAGATGCCGAGGCGAGCTTGGGGACGGTCGGAGCTGAGCGGGGCGGTGAGGGGGATCTCTGCGGCCGGAGTTGGGGAAGACGAGGTCGGGGGCGACTCCAGAGCGGACGAGTACTCGGGGCTCATCCTGCTCGACGTGGCCGAGGACGGTGGAGCGGACGGACACGATGACGGAGCTCAGGGATGGCGGTGGATGCGGCTATCACGACGGCGCGGGCGCGGCGGCGTCGGCCATGGTGCGGGGAAGGCGAGGGAGAGGAGCTGGGGAGGGTGGAGAGTGTCAGTGAGCTCGGGGAGGAAGTGGGGGATCGATCCCACTCACCAGAATGGCGAGGGGAGGAAGCAGGGCGGCGGGCAGCTGCGTGGCGCGCGCTGCGGCCGCCGTCGAGCACCTGCCTGCCTGCCTGTCCAAGCCAAGCAGCTCTCTGGAGCGGTGGCTGGGCTGGGCCGGCAGGTGGGCCTGTTAGGCGCCAGGTAAACTCCTTCTCTCTTCTCTTTTTTTTTATTTCTTTCTGTTTCATTTCTTTTTGCAACTTTGTTGAATTAATAAAAATGCTAGAACATTTTTATAGCTCATAAAACTAGTCATGCCCACTGTATATAATATGAACAGCATGGAACATTTTAGTTTATGATTATTTGGGCACACAAAATATTTTATAGCATTTAAATGCCCAAATACAAATACCATATGAATTAATCCAAAGACCTTGGAAGTCCTAGAAATTGTGCACCATTTTTGGCAGAGGTTTAAGACCAAGGCATAAATGATGAACATTTTTGAAGGGCATTTTGGGTACATTGGAAAAGATTTTATCAAACCCTAGTTGTTAGAAGAGGGGTGATGGGATTTCTGTCATTCCCATTTCAAGTTTCTTTGAAAAGTAAACATGATGCACACTCTAGCTAGTCCTAATGCAAGCACTGACTAGGGATGTGACAACTCACCCCCACTCAAAAGAATCGCGTCCCGAGATTCGGGTTCCTCCGGAAAAAGGGTGGGGTACTCAAGTCGAAGACGATCCTCCCTTTCCCAAGTAGCTTCACTCTCGGAATGATGTGACCATTGAACCTTGAGAAACTTGATATTGTGGCGTCGAGTGGTGCGCTCGGTTTGATCAAGAATACGAACGGGGTATTCTCGATATGTGAGATTGTCCTGGAGATCAAGCGTTTCGTGGTCCACTCCGCGGATAGGATCTGAGAAGCAACGCCTGAGTTGAGATACGTGGAAGACATCATGAACTCGGGAGAGGTGCGCAGGTAGTTCCAATTGGTAGGCAACTTCTCCTCGTTTGGCAAGAATGTGAAAAGGACCGATGTAACGAGGGGCCAATTTGCCTTTGATACCGAAGCGATGGGTTTCCTAAAGAGGAGTAACCCGAAGGTAAGCCTTATCGCCGACTTCAAAAGTCACAACCTTATGATGACTATCATATTGGCTCTTCTGACGAGACTGGGCTGTTTACAATTTCTCACGAACGATGCGAACTTGCTCTTCTGCTTCTTGGATCATATCCGGACCAAAGAATTGTCTTTCCCCGGTTTCTGACCAGTTAAGAGGTGTTCGGCACCTTCGTCCATATAAAACTTCGAAGGGAGCTTTGCCCAAGCTGGCTTGATAACTATTGTTATAAGCGAATTCGGCAAATGGAAGACACTTCTCCCATTCCATACCGAAAGAGATGACAGAGGCTCGAAGCATGTCTTCCAGAATTTGATTGACTCGTTCCACTTGACCACTTGACTGAGGATGGAAGGCGGTGCTGAAAGAGAGATGAGTTCCCATAGCATTCTGGAAACTTTCCCAGAATCGTGAAGTGAAAAGACTTCCACGGTCTGAGTTAATCTCCAACAGCACACCATGAAGTGATACTATCCGAGAGATATACAAATCTGCTAGCTGGCTAGCGGTTATACTTTCTCGAACAGGTAAGAAGTGGGCTACTTTGGAGAGGCCGTCGATAACGACGAAAATAGCATTATTCCCTTTCCTGGTCCTGGGAAACCCGGTAATGAAGTCCATACCGACCTTGTCCGATTTCCATTCAGGAATAGCTAAAGGTTGAAGGGTGCCAGCAGGCCGTTGATGTTCTGCTTTAACTCAACGACAAACGTCGCAGTTAGCGATGAATTGAGCGATTTATCTCTTCATCCTAGTCCACCAGAACCTCTGGCGTAGGTCCTGATACATTTTGGTACTACCGGGATGAATCGTGAGAGGAGATTCATGAGCCTCCTTAAGGATCAACCGTCTCAGGTTTCGTACTTTAGGAACCACTAAACGGTTGCTAAAGAGCACGACTCCTTGATCATCAATTGAGAAACATCCCGCGACTCATTTCTTGATGTTCCTCTTGATACGGGAGATTCCCGGGTCAACCTTCTGTGCTTTGATGACCTGATCCGTAAGGGTAGGTTCCGCCACCAAGGTGGAAAGGAATCCTCGAGGAACAATGTGAAGCTTAAGCTTACGAAATTCCTCGTGAAGAAGTGGTTGCCCTTGTTGTAACATCAAGTTATTACAATAAGACTTACGACTTAGTGCGTCGGCCATGACATTGGCCTACCCAGGGGTGTAAGTGATTCCTAAGTCGTAATCTGTAAGCAACTCAACCCAGCGTCTTTGCCTGAGATTTAGATCCGGTTGGGTGAAGATGTATTTCAGACTTTGGTGATCAGTGAAAATTTCACAGCGATTACCAAGAAGGTAATGTCGCCATGTTTTGAGTGCGTGGACTACAGCTGCAAGCTCTAGATCATGTGTAGGATAGTTATCCTCATGTGGACGCAACTGTCGAGATGCGTATGCAATCACTTGACGATCTTGCATGAGTATGCAACCTAGTCCTTGTCGCGAGGCGTCGCAGTAGATAATGAAATCCTTGGAAAAGTCTGGTGGTACCAGTACGGGTGCAGATGTCAGGCGTCTTTTCAGTTCCTAAAAGCTGGACTCGCACTGTGGGGTCCACTCAAACTTTTTATCCTTTTTGAGGAGTTCAGTTAGAGGTTTAGCAACCTTGGAGAAATTCTCGACAAAGCGTCGGCAATAGCTCGCTAAGCCAAGGATACTCCTAACTTACTTGACCGATTCAAGGGGAGTCCAATCAAGGACAGCTTGAACTCGCTCGGGATTGACAGCAATACTCTTGCCAGAGATCACATGACCTAGATAGGTCACTTCCGGCAACCAAAATTCGCATTTAGAGAATTTGGCATAAAGGCGGTGCTCTCGAAGTTTTGTCAATACCAGCCTTAGATGCTCGGCATGATCTTCCTTGTTCTTGGAGTAAATGAGTATATCATTGAGGTATACCACGACGAATTTATCCAAGTACTCCATGAATATAGAATTCATTAGCAGGGAGAAGGTGGCTGGGGCATTGGTTAACCCGAAGGACATGACGGTGTACTCGTATTGGCCATAGCGAGTAACAAAAGCCGTTTTAGGAATGTCCCCATTCTTGATTTTGATTTGATGGTAGCCCAACCTCAAATCCATTTTGGAAAAGACTGAGGATCCAGCGAGCTGATCATACAGATCGTTGATCCTAGGGAGCGGATACTTGTTCTTTATGGTGACCAGATTGACAGGTCGGTAATCTACAACCATCCGTTTCGTTCCATCCTTCTTCTTGACAAAGAGGACGGGACAAGCCCAGGGGGAAGAACTAGGACGGATGAAACCCTTTTGCAAGGACTCATCGAGTTGTTTCTTAAGCTCAGCTAATTCTAGGGGTGCCATCTTATAAGGTCTCCTAGAGATCGGAACAGTTCTTGGAATAAGATCTATCACGAACTCGACATCTCTGTCAGGTGGAACACCTGGCATTTCTTCTGGAAAAACATCCGGAAAGTCTGTTGTGGTAGAGGGCTGGCATTAAGAGAGTAGAGCTGACGCTCAGCCCTTCGGGTCAAGACATTGACTATCTTGCCGGATGGGTGTGTAAGTTGAACGGTCCTAGTGTAGCAATCAATCTTGGCGTAATGAGTTGTCATCCAATCCATACCCAAGATGATGTTTATGTCCGAGGACTTGAGATCGATTAGAGATGCAAGGAAAACAAGTCTATCGACAAGGATTTCATTTCCATGGCTTACTCTAGAGGTCTGCCACTTTGAACCAGGAGTTTGAATAACCATGGAAGTAGGCATGTCACAGAAAGTCATGTTGTGCATTCGAGCATAGCTCTCAGATATGAACGAATGGGATGCTCCAGTATCGAAAAGAACAGATGCCGGATGGCAGTTAACGAGAAGCGTACCAAGGACGACGTTAGGATCCTCATAAGCTTCCTCAGCAGAGACATAGTTGACATGACCACGTGCAGTGGGGATTGGCTTGACATAATTCACCTTGCCGGTTGGCTTACCACGGCCAACGGGCTTTCCTGGTTGGTTCTGAGGACACTCACGCATGTAGTTCCCCGGTTCTCCACACTTGAAGCATGTCACAGTGCCAGTGCGTGGAGCAAAGTTGGTAGGTGGTCCTCCATAAGTCTTGGCAGGTGCATACTGTTGAGTTGGACGAGGCGCCTCATAGGATGGCCTCGGTGTGTACTTGGGTGGCAGAGCAGTGTTAGGAACCCACACACGGCGCTTGTGAGAGCCAGAGCTGGATGAGGAACCAAAGTCACGTGGATGCTTGCGGGTGGCTTCGAAATCAGTTTGGCCCGTCTCAGCACTGATGGCCTTGTTCACCAACTTCTGGAAGGAAGTGCACTCATGCAGACGTAGATCTCGGCGGAGTTCAGGGTTGAGTCCCTTGCGGAACCTCGCCTGCTTCTTGGCATCGGTGGATACTTCCTCAGGTGCATAGCGTGCCAAGTTGCCAAACTCGCGACTATAGCCATCCACAGTTAACCGGCCCTGGGTGAAATTGCAGAATTCCTCCCGCTTGCGATCCATGAGACCTTCCGGAATGTGATGTTCACGGAATGCCTCACTGAACTCAACCCAAGTAGTGATTTGGCCAGCAGGACGCATAGCCTCAAAGTTCTCCCACCAGAGACTGGCAGGGCCTTCAAGATGGTAGGCGGCGTAGGTAACCTTATCAGCTTCGGCCACACGGGCAGAGTGTAGCTTGTGGGTGATACTACGAAGCTAGTCATCCGCATCCAGAGGTTCAGTGGAGTGATGGAACTTCGGTGGGCACATCTTGATAAAGTCATTGATTGACACCACGTCATTCCTCTGACGAAACCCAGTGTTCTGCTCTATGCGTTCCAGCAAACGGTTGGTCTCTCTCTTGTTCCGTTCTGCCTCGAGCATAACTTCAGCCAAGGAGGGTGGCTGGGGCAGATTCTCATCTCTAGCCCCACTAGCCTCACCCTGCTCCTGAGCAGCAGGAGTGCTGCGAGTGTTGACCATCCTAGGAAAACAAAACAATGGTTTAGACAAAGATGGCAAAAACTTGACATAGGAATGCAGAATGTAATGGATGACCCAGAATGCAGAGATGTTCATCCGTACGACATGGTAATATAGAAACTGCTATATATACACCAGTGGTCATACACACCATACATAGTTTAGTACAAGCCAAGGCTAAAGTACAACTGCGGTGAAAGACGATACATCCCATCAGAGGCATTCCAAGCTCCTATACATTATTTAGCTAAACCTCCGAAACTCAATACTAGCTAAGTCATATTCCACAAGATGCGCAGGACTGTGGAAATACAACTACTACAATACTACTACTGCCACGGTCTAGCTCAAACATTACCGTAGTAATCTTCGTAAAGATTACCACTGTAGCCTGGAAGTGGAACAGATGGATCTTGAAACTCTCGAGCACTCGAAGGCTGTGGACCATAGGGACATGGATGTGGCCTCGGGCCTGATGCTGGTGGTAACCGATGCCCACGTGGAGGTGTAATACCCCCAACGTCACGCCAATCCATATGATCAGGCAGACGAGTCCGTCCGGGGTACAAATCCCGCATATCCAGATATCCGGCGTGCACAGCAGGTGCAAGCCGTGTCAAAGTAGTCCAGTGGGCGGCTCGAGTGTTATACAGCTCCATTCGGAGGGCACGGACCTCACGATCCCTATCCTCCGGCATCTGAACAGTAGTCTAAAGCAGTGGCTCCTCATGAGCAGCATCAGTATACAGACCAGTGTAGTAGCCTTCCTCTCCCGGAAGTGAGGCTGGCATGTAGCAGAACTCAGTGTTCAGCAACAGGGCATGCCTAGCCCGGAGGATGTCATCATCGAGTAGGCGGCATCCTGCACTGCCATCTCGATAGTAACCCCGAGTCCATAAGACCAATGAATGGGGTCGTTAGCTCCGGGATATGAGGGGTATATCCGGACTGTGCAGAAATACTGACTCTGATTGAAATCCCGGTACTGTTCCTCCATGGTGTACTCAGGATACCAGCGGTAACCGGTCTCAGTCTGCACACGGACTAGCATGGCCGTGTGACCGGGCACATTAATGCACCGAGTCAAACGAACCACTTGGTGAGGTGTACGGCCAGACATCTGAAACACGAAGTAATGCAAAGGCATTAGTGTTTCTGGAAGAAATCGGGCAGCATAACAACTGTAAATGCTCAAAAGAAGATTTGAGACATCATACAAATGATAGCATAACCACTCAACATGATCATATGAAGGTTCTGGGTCCAACAATCATCATACTAAAAGGGTAAAACTGAACTGAGGCTTGAAATCAACAATCCTAAGAGTCTACGGATTAGTAACACGTGAACCTAGTAAGGATAAGAGGCCTAGTCCTAATTCCCCGTAGAAAGAATGGACTGACTCAGATCAGAAGGGCATAAGGTAAAGGAGTAAAAAGAGCCTTACGTTCCCTTCCACAATCAATTCCCCTACATATAACTAAGAATTTTTCTAGACTCAACATCGACCGGTTTGTCTTGAGAAACCTACAGGCAGTCCGGCTCTGATGCCAACGCTGTCAGGACCCCGATCCTAAGTCACACCGATCTAGTTGTAACACGTCATATCACTTTGCGGCCTCATGCACGGTATTCCCACGGGTGCCACCTTACCTGGCCCGGGACCGTTAGCGCATTTTGGCACACATATATGACAGTGTCGCTAGCATCCATATGACATAGAACCCGGGCAGACATGGCTAGTTATAAACCAAAAGTGGCACTAAATTTACAGAGACAGGCATCCATGACCCAACAACGAACGTGTCGGCCATCAACGTATGAACCCAAGTCGTAGCAAGCTACATGAACTTAAAGGAACAACGCGTGACATTTCCCCTAAGGGATAGACACAGGAACGAAGAAGGACACATGCCGGCCAGCCTACGTGTTCCGAGCAGTAGCAAGCTACCAAGGCTCATTGGAAGCACTAGGAGGCATTTCCCTGTAAGATAGGCTACCAAAGGAAAACAACTAGGTGTCGGATCCCACACATACTAAGCATTTCAATCATACACACAATATGCTCAATATGTGCAAATACAACATTGCATCACAACAGAACTCTATGACTCAAAGTACTTTATTTAAGAGGCTCCAAGAGCCTTACATAACATATCCATACAGGTAGGGGTCACATGACCCAACACTCAAGTCATACAGTCATACAAGCACAAGCGGAAGCTACATGTCTGGGTACAGACAACTTAGAAAATAAAACAGGCTTGGTGTAGCCTGACTATCTACAAGGCCCTTCACAAGCTCCAGATCTCCGTCTGGGTGACAAGCTACTCGTCGACGTCAACGTCTATGTAGAACCCATCAGAAGGGGCAGGGTTCTCCTCTGCAACAGTTATTAGGCAAACATGAGTACAAAGGTACTCAGCAAGTCTTACAACAGAACCTATCATACATGCAACATTATCAACAGGGGGTAGTGGAGTTCATAGCAGAAAGCCAGCTTTGACTCTTGGCTAACCTATACTACAACTCTCAACAGATTGCAAGATATTACTACGTACACGAGTCCTCTACTCACCACAACAATACACCACCGAGGATCCTCTTCCGTCATCCTACGGAAGGGCCATCCACGGTACTCACACTTGTCTTGAGGCTTTTAGTAGTATCCATCAACTTGTCTATGAACTGTAAGAGTAATCAAGTAGTCCATACCGCGAACAACGGCTATTTGAATAGATTGATAACCCTGCAGGGGTGTACTTCTTCACACACGCTTCCACCACTTGTCGCCGTTTACTCGACATGTACTCGGCAACCTTCAAGCGGAAGCCCAGCGAGGGTGTCGGCCACGACCTGACTAACTACACAAGTCTCTCGTCCAGGTTTATCGCCTATTTGGGTTCCATCCGTGGGGAGATCCGGCCGGGGTCTCACTCACGGCCCCAAACGATGTGTACAGGGTTCCCGAGTCACCAAACAGGGAACCGGTACACCTTGCCACGTACCTATCGCATCACCGCCCACCCCGAGGGTCAGCGCAGTGCACGACCACCAGTAAACTACAAACACCAGAAACTAGTTGCAACTCCTGGACAGAGATCAAGGGTAATTAATAAGCCGAGAGGGTCCATTGGTTTCGGGCCCAATACATGGTAGTAGCTGGAACTTGAACCACACATACAGATCTCGGGTCCTGTGAACGGTTCCAATGAAACAACCCACCACGTACTCGTACATGGCCTTTCATCGATACCTTTACCAAACATATTCCACACTTCCTTCTCTTTACCGATATGATCATTTCACTCTGATCCATCACCCAGATGAACCAGACCTGATACAACTCTAAGCATAGCAGGCAACATAAACAAATAGCATGGTGGATCACACATCACATGGCTCAATCAACTCCTACACATGCTAGTCGGTTTCAACTATTTACTTTGGCAATGACAGGTCATGCAAGGGAATAGGGTTCAACTACCACAGCAAGTAGCAATTCACATGTTGTTGCCTTAATGCAGTAAAAGAGAGCAGGAGCGAGAAGATTGGGTTTGTATCGGAATGATCAATGATTGCTTGCCTGATAGAGTGGTTGTCGGGTACTGCTCTTCAGCTGGATACGTAGAAGTATCCTCGGGAGCAGGACCTAACACGGAGAATCCGGCGATACAATCAATAAGCAAACAAATGCAACAATATGATGCATGCTCATGATATGGCAAGATGCATGTGTTTTGGGTTAATGCAACTATAACCAGAAGGGTTTGAGCCCATTTGAATCAAAGATTCAAATTGAAACTCAAACTATTATTTATTTAAGTGCATTATCATGTTTTAGAGAATACAGCAAGGTTAACTTGCTCAAACATGCATGAAACCAGTGCCATTGGAAAGATTGGATTTTTCTGATCAATTTTCATATATAAATCTTTTCCATCTGAGCTACTGTTGAATTTATATGATTTTTTGAAGTTTAAGGCATTTTCTAGAATTTCCTGAATTGTTTTTAAATCAAATAATCCCAGAAAATCCTTTACTGCGTCAGCATGACCTCATGCTGACGTCAGCCAGTCAACAGGGCGGCCCAGGTCAAACCTGACCAGTGGGACCCACTGGTCAGTGTCACAGTTAGTTAACTGACTAATTAAAATTAAAATAAACACTAACTAGGTTTGACTAACAGGCAGGGCCCACATGTCAGTGACCCAGGGGGGTCAAACCCTTGGTCAAACAGGCCTAACTCGCCGGCGTTTAGCCGCCGGCGAGGCCAAACGCGGCGGTGAGGTGCGGGTTTTGTGCTCCGGCTGCCAAAACGACGGCGGAGCACACCTACGGGTAGCTGGGAGCGAGCCGCGTCGAGGGGTGGTGGTGGCTAGCTTCGGGGTCGCCGAAAATGATGCCAGTGACGAGTCCAGCGGCTGCCGGAGTTCGGGTGAGGTCGAACTCGTCGGTGCGGTGCTCGTAGAGGTGCGTGGAGTGGTCCTACAACATCTACACGGAACGGTGAAGCTGGTGGTCACGGTGGCCGGACCGTTAGATGGCCGGAGCCTCGTCGGCGACGAGCTCCGCGGCGGCGCGTGCAGGTGAGCCTCGTGCGGTGCGTTCAGTGCAGGAGAGAGCCAACGGAGAGGGGGAGGACGAAGCTGAGCTCACGGCGGTTGTAGTAGACGCCGAGGCGAGCTTGGGGACGGTCGTAGCTGAGCGGGGTGGCGAGGGGGATCTCTGCGGTCGGAGTTGGGGAAGACGGGGTCGGGGGCAACTCCAGAGCGGGCGAGCACTCGGGGCTCAGCCTGCTCGACGTGGCCGAGGACGGTGGAGCGGACGGACACGATGACGGAGCTCAGGTACGGCGGTGGACGCGGCTATCACGACGACGCGGGCGCGGTGGCGTCGGCCATGGTGCGGGGAAGGAGAGGGAGAGGAGCTGGGGAGGGTGGAGAGTGTTAGAGAGCTCGGGGAGGAAGTGGGGGATCGATCCCACTCACCAGAATAGCGAGGGGAGGAAGCAGGGCGGCGGGCAGCTGCGTGGCGCGCGCTGCGGCCGCCGTCGAGCACCTGCCTGCCTGCCTGGCCGAGCCAAGCAGCTCGCTGGAGCGGTGGCTGGGCTGGGCCGGCAGGTGGGCCTGTTATGCGCGAGGTAAACTCCTTCTCTCTTCTCTTTTTTTATTTCTTTTTGTTTCATTTCTTTTTGCAACTTTGTTGAATTAATAAAAATGCCAGAACCTTTTTATAGCTCATAAAACTAGTCATGCCCACTGTATATAATATGAACAGCATGGAACATTTTAGTTTATGATTATTTGGGCACACAAAATATTTTATAGCATTTAAATGCCCAAATATAAATACCTTATGAATTAATCCAGATACCTTGGATGTCCTAGAAAATTGTGCACCATTTTTGGCAGAGGTTTAAGACCAAGGCAGAAATAATGAACATTTTTAAGGGCATTTTGGGTACATTGGAAAAGATTTTACCAAACCCTAGTTGTTAGAAGAGGGGTGCTGGGGTTTCTGTCATTCCCATTTCAAGTTTCTTTGAAAAGTAAACATGACTCACACTCTGGCTAGTCCTAATGCAAGCACTGACTAGGGGTGACAACTCACCCCCACTCAAAAGAATCGCGTCCCGAGATTCGGGTTCCTCCGGAAAGAGGGTGGGGTACTCAAGTCGAAGACGATCCTCCCTTTCCCAAGTAGCTTCACTCTCGGAATGATGTGACCATTGAACCTTGAGAAACTTGATATTGTGGCATCGAGTGGTGCGCTCGGTTTGATCAAGAATACGAACGGGGTATTCTCGATATGTGAGATTGTCCTGGAGATCAAGCGTTTCGTGGTCCACTCCGCGGATAGGATCCGAGAAGCAACGCCTGAGTTGAGATACGTGGAAGACATCATGAACTCTGGAGAGGTGCGAAGGTAGTTCCAATTGGTAGGCAACTTCTCCTCGTTTGGCAAGAATGCGAAAAGGACCGATGTAACGAGTGGCCAATTTGCCTTTGATACCGAAGCGATGGGTTCCCTTAAGAGGAGTAACCCGAAGGTAAGCCTTATCGCCGACATCAAAAGTCACAGCCTTATGATGACTATCATATTGGCTCTTCTGACGAGACTGGGCTGTTTTCAATTTCTCACGAACGATGCGAACTTGCTCTTCTGCTTCCTGGATCATATCCGGACCAAAGAATTGTCTTTCCCCGGTTTCTGACCAATTAAGAGGTGTTCGGCACCTTCGTCCATATAAAACTTCGAAGGGAGCTTTGCCCAAGCTGGCTTGATAACTACTGTTATAAGTGAATTCGGTAAATGGAAGACACTTCTCCCATTCCATACCGAAAGAGATGATAGAGGCTCGAAGCATGTCTTCCAGAATTTGATTGACTCGTTCCACTTGACCACTTGACTGAGGATGGAAGGCGGTGCTGAAAGAGAGATGAGTTCCCATAGCATTCTGGAAACTTTCCCAGAATCGTGGAGTGAAAAGACTTCCACGGTCTGAGTTAATCTCCAACGGCACACCATGAAGTGATACTATCCGAGAGATATACAAATCTGCTAGCTGGCTAGCGGTTATACTTTCTCAAACAGGTAAGAAGTGGGATACTTTGGAGAGGCGGTCGATAACGACGAAAATAGCATTATTCCCTTTCCTGGTCCTGGGAAACCTGGTAATGAAGTCCATACCGACCTTTTCCCATTTCCATTCAGGAATAGCTAAAGGTTGAAGGGTGCCAGCAGGCCGTTGATGTTCTGGTTTAACTCGACAACAAACGTCGCAGTTAGCGATGAATTGAGCGATTTCTCTCTTCATCCTAGTCCACCAGAACCTCTGGCGTAGGTCCTGATACATTTTGGTACTACCGGGATGAATCGTGAGAGGAGATTCATGAGCCTCCTTAAGGATCAACCGTCTCAGGTTTCATACTTTAGGAACCACTAAACGGTTGCTAAAGAGCACGACTCCTTGATCATCAATTGAGAAACATCCCGCGACTCCTTTCTTGATGTTCCCCTTGATACGGGAGATTCCCGGATCAACCTTCTGTGCTTTGCTGACCTGATCCGTAAGGGTAGGTTCCGCCACCAAGGTGGAAAGGAATCCTCGAGGAACAATGTGAAGGTTAAGCTTACGAAATTCCTCGTGAAGAAGTGGTTGCCCTTGTTGTAACATCAAGTTATTACAATAAGACTTACGACTTAGTGCGTCGGCCATGACATTGGCCTTCCCAGGGGTGTAAATGATTCCTAAGTTGTAATCTATAAGCAACTCAACCCAATGTCTTTGCCTGAGATTTCGATCCGGTCGGGTGAAGATGTATTTCAGACTTTGGTGATCAGTGAAGATTTCGCAGCGATTACCAAGAAGGTAATGTCGCCATGTTTTGAGTGCGTGGACTACAGCTGCAAGCTCTAGATCATGTGTAGGATAGTTATCCTCATGTGGATGCAACTGTCGAGATGCGTATGCAATCACTTGACGATCTTGCATGAGTATGCAACCTAGTCCTTGTCGCGAGGCGTCGCAGTAGATAATAAAATCCTTGGAAAAGTCTGGTGGTACCAGTACGGGTGCAGATGTCAGGCGTCTTTTCAGTTCCTGAAAGCTGGACTCGCACTGTGGGGTCCACTCAAACTTTTTATCCTTTTTTAGGAGTTCAGTTAGAGGTTTAGCAACCTTGGAGAAATTCTCGACAAAGCGTCGGCAATAGCTCGCTAAGCCAAGGAAACTCCTAACTTACTTGACCGATTCAGGGGGAGTCCAATCAAGGACGGCTTGAACTCGCTCGGGAATGACAGCAATACCCTTGCCAGAGATCACATGACCTAGATAGGTCACTTTCGGCAACCAAAATTCGCATTTAGAGAATTTGGCATAAAGGCGGTGCTCTCGAAGTTTCATCAATACCAGGCTTAGATGCTCGGCATGATCTTCCTTGTTCTTGGAGTAAATGAGTATATCATCGAGGTATACCACGATGAATTTATCCAAGTACTCCGTGAATATATAATTCATTAGCCGGGAGAAGGTGGCTGGGGCACTGGTTAACCCGAAGGACATGACGGTGTACTCGTATGGGCCATAGCGAGTAACAAAAGCCGTTTTAGGAATGTCCCCGTTCTTTATTTTGATTTGATGGTAGCCCAACCTCAAATCCATTTTGGAAAAGACTGAGGATCCAGCGAGCTCATCATACAGATCGTTGATCCTGGGGAGCGGATACTTGTTCTTTATGGTGACCAGATTGACAGGTCGGTAATCTACAACCATCCGTTCCGTTCCATCCTTCTTCTTGACAAAGAGGACGGGACAAGCCCAGGGGGAAGAACTAGGACGGATGAAACCCTTTTGCAAGGACTCATCGAGTTGTTTCTTAAGCTCAGCTAATTCTAGGGGTGCCATCTTATAAGGTCTTCTAGAGATCGGAACAGTTCCTGGAATAAGATCTATCACGAACTCGACATCTCTGTCAGGTGGAACACCTGGCAGTTCTTCTGGAAAAACATCCGGAAAGTCTCGGACTACCGGGATATCTTCGAGTTCTGGTAGAGGGTTGGCATTAAGAGAGTAGAGCTGACGCTCAGCCCTTCGGGTCAAGACATTGACTATCTTGCCGGATGGGTGTGTAAGTTGAACGATCCTAGTGTAGCAATCAATCTTGGCGTAATGAGTTGTCATCCAATCCATACCCAAGATGATGTTTATGTCCGAGGACTTGAGAGCGATTAGAGATACAAGGAAAACAAGTCTATCGACAAGGATTTCATTTCCGTGGCTTACTCTAGAGGTCTGCCACTTTGAACCAGGAGTTTGAATAACCATGGAAGTAGGCATGTCACAAAAAGTCATGTTGTGCATTCGAGCATAGCTCTCAGATATGAACGAATGGGATGCTCCAGTATCGAAAAAAAAAGATGCCGGATGGCAGTTAACGAGAAGCGTACCAAGGACGACGTTAGGATCCTCATAAGCTTCCTCAGCAGAGACATAGTTGACATGACCACGTGTAGTGGGGATTAGCTTGACATAATTCACCTTGCCGGTTGGCTTACCACGGCCAACGGGCTTTCCTGGTTGGTTCTGAGGACACTCACGCATGTAGTGCCCCGGTTCTCCACACTTGCAGCATGTCACAGTGCCAGTGCGTGGAGCAAAGTTGGTAGGTGGTCCTCCATAAGTCTTGGCAGGTGCATACTGTTGAGTTGGACGAGGCGCCTCATAGGATGGCCTCGGTGTATACTTGGGTGGCAGAGCAGTGTTAGGAACCCACACACGGCGCTTGTGAGAGCCAGAGCCGGATGAGGAACCAAAGTCACGTGGATGCTTGCGGGTGGCTTCGAAATCAGTCTGGCCCGTCTCAGCACAGATGGCCTTGTTCACCAACTTCTGGAAGGAAGTGCACTTGTGCAGACGTAGATCTCGGCGGAGTTCAGGGTTGAGTCCCTTGCGGAACCTCGCCTGCTTCTTGGCATCGGTGGATACTTCCTCAGGTGCATAGCGTGCCAAGTTGCCAAACTCGCGACTATAGCCATCCACAGTTAACCGGCCCTGGGTGAAATTGCAGAATTCCTCCCGCTTGCGATTCACGAGACCTTCTGGAATGTGATGTTCACGGAATGCCTCACTTACCTCAACCCAAGTAGTGATTTGGCCAGCAGGACGCATAGTTCTCCCAACAGAGACTGGCAGGGTCTTCAAGATGGCAGGCGGCGTAGGTAACCTTATCAGCTTCGGCCACACGGGCAGAGTGTAGCTTGTGGGTGATACTACGAAGCCAGTCATCCGCATCCAGAGGTTCAGTGGAGTGATGGAACTTCGGTGGGCACATCTTGATAAAGTCATTGATTGACACCACGTCATTCCTCTAACGAAACCCAGTGTTCTGCTCTATGCGTTCCAACAAACGTTGGTCTCTCTCTTGTTCCGTTCTGCCTCGAGCATAACTTCAGCCAAGGAGGGTGGCTGGGGCAGATTCTCATCTCTAGCCCCACTAGCCTCACCTTGCTCCTGAGCAGCAGGAGTTCTGCGAGTGTTGACCATCCTAGGAAAACAAAACAATGGTTTAGACAAAGATGGCGGAAACTTGACATAGGAGTGCAGAATGTAATGGATGACACAGAATGCAGAGATGTTCATCCGTACGACATGGTAATATAGAAACTGCTATATATACACCAGTGGTCATACACACCATACATAGTTTAGTACAAGCCAAGGCTAAAGTACAACTGCGGTGAAAGACGATACATCCCATCAGAGGCATTCCAAGCTCCTATACATTATTTAGCTACACCTCTGAAACTCAGTACTAGCTAAGTCATATTCCACAAGACGCGTAGGACTGTGGAAATACAACTACTACAATACTACTACTGACACGGTCTAGCTCAGACATTACCGTAGTAATCTTCGTAAAGATTACCACCGTAGCCTGGAAGTGGAACAGATGGATCTTGAAACTCTCGAGCACTCGAAGGGTGTGGACCATAGGGACATGGATGTGGCCTCGGGCCTGATGTTGTTGGTAACCGAGGCCCACGTGGAGGTGTAATACCCCCAACGTCACGCCAATCCATACGATCAGGCAGACGAGTCCGTACGGGGTACAAATCCCGCATATCCAGATATCCGGCATGCACAGCAGGTGCAAGCCGTGTCAAAGTAGTCCAGTGGGCGGCTCGAGTGTTATACAGCTCCATTCGGAGGGCATGGACCTCACGGTCCCTATCCTCCAGCATCTGAACAGTAGTGTGGAGCAGTGGCTCCTCATGAGCAGCATCAGTATACAGACCAGTGTAGTAGCCTTCCTCTCCCGGAAGTGAGGCTGGCATGTAGGAGAACTCAGTGTTCAGCAACAGGGCATGCCTAGCCTGGAGGATGTCATCATCGAGTAGGTGGCATCCTGCACTGCCATCTCGATAGTAACCGCGAGTCCATAAGACCAATGGATGGGGTCGTTAGCTCCGGGATATGAGGGGTATATCCGGACTGTGCAGAAATACTGACTCTGATTGAAATCCCGGTACTGTTCCTCCACGGTGTACTGAGGATACCAGCGGTAACCGGTCTCAGTCAGCACATGGACTAGCATGGCCGTGTGACCGGGCACATTAATGCACCGAGTCAAACGAACCACTTGGTGAGGTGTACGGCCAGACATCTGAAACACGAAGTAATGCAAAGGCATTAGTGTTTCTGGAAGAAATCGGGCAGCATAACAACTGTAAATGCTCAAAAGAAGATTTGAGACATCATACAAATGATAGCATAACCACTCAACATTATCATATCAAGTTTCCGGGTCCAACAATCATCATACTAAAAGGGTAGAAACTGAACTGAGGCTTGAAATCAACAATCCTAAGAGTCTACGGATTAGTAACACGTGAACCTAGTAAGGATAAGAGGCCTAGTCCTAATTCCCCGTAGAAAGAATAGACTGACTCAGATCAGAAGGGCATAAGGTAAAGGAGTAAAAAGAGCCTTACGTTCCCTTCCACAATCAATTCCCCTACGTATAACTAAGAATTTTTCTAGACTCAACATCGACCAGTTTGGCTTGAGAAACCTACAGGCAGTCCGGCTCTGATGCCAACGCTGTCAGGACCCCGATCCTAAGTCACACCGATCTAGCTGTAACACGTCATATCACTTTGCGGCCTCACGCACGGTATTCCCACGGGTGCCACCTTACCTGGCCCGGGACCGTTTTGCGCATTTTGGCACACGTATATGACAGTGTCGCTAGCAGCCATATGACATAGAACCCAGGCCGACATGGCAAGTTATAAACCAAAAGTGGCACTAAATTACAGAGACAGGCATCCATGACCCAGCAACGAACGTGTCGGCCATCAACGTATGAACCCAAGTCGTAGCAAGCTACATGGACTTAAAGGAACAACGCGTGACATTTCCCCTAAGGGACAGACACAGGAACGAAGAAGGACACATGCCGGCCAGCCTACGTGTTCCGAGCAGTAGCAAGCTACCAAGGCTCATTGGAAGCACTAGGAGGCATTTCCATGTAAGATAGGCTACCAAAGGAAAACAACTAGGTGTCGGATCCCACACATACCAAGCATTTCAATCATACACACAATATGCTCAATATGTGCAAATACAACATTGCATCACAACAGAACTCTATGACTCAAAGTACTTTATTTAAGAGGCTCCAAGAGCCTTACATAACATATCCATACAGGTAGGGGTCACATGACCCAACACTCAAGTCATACAGTCATACAAGCACAAGCGGAAGCTACATGTCTGGGTACAGACAACTTAGAAAATAAAATAGGCTTGGTGTAGCCTGACTATCTACAAGGCCCTTCACAAGCTCCAGATCTCCGTCTGGGTGACAAGCTACTCGTCGACGTCAACGTCTATGTAGAACCCATCAGATGGGGCAGGGTTCTCCTCTGCAACAGTTATTAGGCAAACATGAGTACAAACGTACTCAACAAGTCTTACAACAGAACCTATCATACATGCAACATTATCAACAGGGGGTAGTGGAGTTCATAGCAGAAAGCCAGCTTTGACTCTTGGCTAACCTATACTACAACTCTCAACAGATTGCAAGATATTACTACGTACACGAGTCCTCTACTCACCACAACAATACACCACCGAGGATCCTCTTCCGTCATCCTACGGAAGGGCCATCCACGGTACTCACACTTGTCTTGAGGCTTTTAGTAGTATCCATCAACTTGTCTATGAACTGTAAGAGTAATCAAGTAGTCCATACCGCGAACAACGGCTATTCGAATAGATTGATAACCCTGCAGGGGTGTACTTCTTCACACACTCTTCCACCACTTGTCGCCGTTTACTCGACATGTACTCGGCAACCTTCAAGCGGAAGCCCAGCGAGGGTGTCGGCCATGACCTGACTAACTACACAAGTCTCTCGTCTAGGTTTATCGCCTATTTGGGTTCCATCCGTGGGGAGATCCGGCCGGGGTGTCACTCACGGCCCCAAACGATGTGTACAGGGTTCCCGAGTCACCAAACGGGCAACCGGTACACCATGCCACGTACCTGTCGCATCACCGCCCACCCCGAGCGTCAGCGCAGTGCACGACCACCAGTAAACTACAAACACCAGAAACTAGTTGCAACTCCTGGACAGAGATCAAGGGTAATTAATAAGCCGAGAGGGTCCATTGGTTTCGGGCCCAATGCATGGTAGTAGCTGGAACTTGAACCACACATACAGATCTCGGGTCCTATGAACGGCTCCAAGGAAACAACCCACCATGTACTCCTACATGGCCTTTCATCGATACCTTTGCGAAACATATTCCACACATCCTTCTCTTTACCGGTATGATCATTTCACTCTGATCCATCACCTAGATGAACCAGACCTGACACAACTCTAAGCATAGCAGGCAACATAAACAAATAGCATGGTGGATCACACATCACATGGCTCAATCAACTCCTACACATGCTGGTGGGTTTCAACTATTTGCTGTGGCAATGACAGGTCATGCAAGGGAATAGGGTTCAACTACCGCAGCAAGTAGCAATTCACACGATGTTGCCTTAATGCAGTAAAAGAGAGCAGGAGTGAGAAGATTGGGTTTGTATCGGAATGATCAATGATTGCTGGCCTGACAGAGTGGTTGTCGGGTACTGCTCTTCAGCTGGATACGCAGAAGTATCCTCGGGAGCAGGACCTAACACGGAGAATCCGACGATACAATCAATAAGCAAACAAATGCAACAATATGATGCATGATCATGATATGGCAAGATGCATGTGTTTTGGGTTAATGCAACTATAAACAGAAGGATTTGAGCCCATTTGAATCAAAGATTCAAATTGAAACTCAAACTATTATTAATTTAAGTGCATTATCATGTTTTAGATAATACAGCAAGGTTAACTAGCTCAAATATGCATGAAACTAGTGCCATTGGAAAGATTGGATTTTTCTGATCAATTTTCATATATAAATCTTTTCCATCTGAGCTACTGTTGAATTTATATGATTTTTTTTTAAGTTTAAGGCATTTTCTGGAATTTCCTGAATTTTTTTTTAAATCAAATAATCCCAGAAAATCCTTTACTGCGTCAGCATGACCTCATGCTGACGTCAGCCAGTCAACAGGGCGGCCCAGGTCAAACCTGACCAGTGGGACCCACTGGTCAGTGTCACAGTTAGTTAACTGACTAATTAAAATTAAAATAAACACTAACTAGGTTTGACTAACAGGCAGGGCCCACATGTCAGTGACCCAGGGGGTTCAAACCCTTGGTCAAACAGGGCTAACTCGCCGGTGTTTAGCCGCCGGCGAGGCCAAACGCGGCGGTGAGGTGCGGGTTTTGTGCTCCGGCTGCCAAAACGACGGTGGAGCACACCTACGGGTAGCTGGGAGCGAGCCGCATCGAGGGGTGGTGGTGGCTAGCCTCGGGGTCGCCTGAAACGACGCCGGCGACGAGTCCAGCGGCTGCCGGAGTTCGGGTGAGGTCGAACTCAACGGTGCGGTGCTCGTAGAGGTGCGTGGAGTGGTCCTACAGCATCTACACGGAACGGTGAAGCTGGTGGGCACGGTGGCCGGACCGTTAGATGGCCGGAGCCTCGTCGGCGACGAGCTCCGTGGTGGCGCGTGCAGGTGAGCCTCGTGCGGTGCATTCAGTGTAGGAGAGAGCCAACAGAGAGGGGGAGGACGAAGCTGAGCTCACGGCGGTTGTAGTAGACGCCGATGCGAGCTTGGGGACGGTCGGAGCTGAGCGGGGTGGCGAGGGGGATCTCTGCGGCCGGAGTTGGGGAAGACGGGGTCAGGGCGACTCCAGAGCGGGCGAGCACTCGGGGCTCAGCCTGCTCGACGTGGCCGAGGACGGTGGAGCTGACGGACACGATGACGGAGCTCAGGGACGGCGGTGGACGCGGCTATCACGACGGCGCGGGCGCGGCGGCGTTGGCCATGGTGCGGGGAAGGCGAGGGAGAGGAGCTGGGGAGGGTGGAGAGTGTCAGCGAGCTCGGGGAGGAAGTGGGGGATCGATCCCACTCACCAGAATGGCGAGGGGAGGAAGCAAGGCGGCGGGCAGCTGCGTGGCGCGCGCTGCGGCCGCCGTCGAGCACCTGCCTGCCTGCCTGGCCGAGCCAAGCAGCTCGCTGGAGCGGTGGCTGGGCTGGGCCGGCAGGTGGGCCTGTTAGGCGCCAGATAAACTCCTTCTCTCTTCTCTCTTTTTTTATTTCTTTCTGTTTCATTTCTTTTTGCAACTTTGTTGAATTAATTAAAATGCCAGAACCTTTTTATAGCTCATAAAACTAGTCATGCCCACTGTATATAATATGAACAACATGGAACATTTTAGTTTATGATTATTTGGGCACACAAAATATTTTATAGCATTTAAATGCCCAAATATAAATACCATATGAATTAATCCAGAGACCTTGGATGTCCTAGAAAATTGTGCACCATTTTTGGCAGAGGTTTAAGACCAAGGCAGAAATGATGAACATTTTTGAAGGGCATTTTGGGTACATTGGAAAAGATTTTATCAAACCCTAGTTGTTAGAAGAGGGGTGCTGGGGTTTCTGTCATTCCCATTTCAAGTTTCTTTCAAAAGTAAACATGATGCACACTCTAGCTAGTCCTAATGCAAGCACTGACTAGGGATGTGACAACTCACCCCCACTCAAAAGAATCGCGTCCCGAGATTCGGGTTCCTCCGGAAAGAGGGTGGGGTACTCAAGTCGAAGACGATCCTCCCTTTCCCAAGTAGCTTCACTCTCGGAATGATGTGACCATTAAACCTTGAGAAACTTGATATTGTGGCGTCGAGTGGTGCGCTCGGTTTGATCAAGAATACGAACGGGGTATTCTCGATATGTGAGATTGTCCTGGAGATCAAGCGTGTCGTGGTCCACTCCACGGATAGGATCCGAGAAGCAACGCCTGAGTTGAGATACGTGGAAGACATCATGAACTCTGGAGAGGTGCGGAGGTAGTTCCAATTGGTAGGCAACTTCTCCTCGTTTGGCAAGAATGCAAAAAGGACCGATGTAACGAGGGGCCAATTTGCCTTTGATACCGAAGCGATGGGTTCCCTTGAGAGGAGTAACCCAAAGGTAAGCCTTATCGCCGACTTCAAAAGTCACAGCCTTATGATGACTATCATATTCGCTCTTCTGACGAGACTGGGCTGTTTTCAATTTCGCACGAACGATGCAAACTTGCTCTTCTGCTTCCTGGATCATATCCGGACCAAAGAATTGTCTTTCCCCGGTTTCTGACCAGTTAAGAAGTGTTCGGCACCTTCGTCCATATAAAACTTCGAAGGGAGCTTTGCCCAAGCTGGCTTGATAACTATTGTTATAAGCGAATTCGCCAAATGGAAGACACTTCTCCCATTCCATACCGAAAGAGATGATAGAGGCTCGAAGCATGTCTTCCAGAATTTGATTGACTCGTTCCACTTGACCACTTGACTGAGGATGGAAGGCGGTGCTGAAAGAGAGATGAGTTCCCATAGCATTCTGGAAACTTTCCCAGAATCGTGAAGTGAAAAGACTTCCACGGTCTGAGCTAATCTCCAACGGCACACCATGAAGTGATACTATCCGAGAGATATACAAATCTGCTAGCTGGCTAGCGGTTATACTTTCTCGAACGGGTAAGAAGTGGGCTACTTTGGAGAGGCGGTCGATAACGATGAAAATAGCATTATTCCCTTTCCTGGTCCTGGGAAACCCGGTACTGAAGTCCATACCGACCTTGTCCCATTTCCATTCAGGAATAGCTAAAGGTTGAAGGGTGCCAGCAGGCCGTTCATGTTCTGCTTTAACTCGACGACAAACGTCGCAGTTAGCGATGAATTGAGCGATTTCTCTCTTCATCCTAGTCCACCAGAACCTCTGGCGTAGGTCCTGATACATTTTGGTACTACCGGAATGAATCGTGAGAGGAGATTCATGAGCCTCCTTAAGGATCAACCGTCTCAGGTTTCGTACTTTAGGAACCACTAAAACGGTTGCTAAAGAGCACGACTCCTTGATCATCAATTGAGAAACATCCCGCGACTCCTTCTTGATGTTCCTCTTGATACGGGATATTCCCGGATCAACCTTCTGTGCTTTGATGACCTGATCCGTAAGGGTAGATTCCGCCACCAAGGTGGAAAGGAATCCTCGAGGAACAATGTGAAGGTTAAGCTTACAAAATTCCTCGTGAAGAAGTGGTTGCCCTTGTTGTAACATCAAGTTATTACAATAAGACTTACGACTTAGTGCGTCGGCCATGACATTGGCCTTCCCAGGGGTGTAAGTGATTCCTAAGTCATAATCTGTAAGCAACTCAACCCAACGTCTTTGCCTGAGATCTAGATCTGGTTGGGTGAAGATGTATTTCATACTTTGGTGATCAGTGAAGATTTCACAGCGATTACCAAGAAGGTAATGTCGCCATGTTTTGAGTGCGTGGACTACAGCTGCAAGCTCTAGATCATGTGTAGGATAGTTATCCTCATGTGGACGCAACTGTCGAGATGCGTATGCAATCACTTGACGATCTTGCATGAGTATGCAACCTAGTCCTTGTCGCGAGGCGTCGCAGTAGATAATAAAATCCTTGGAAAAGTCTGGTGGTACCAGTACGGGTGCAGATGTCAGGCGTCTTTTCAGTTCCTGAAAGCTGGACTCGCACTATGGGGTCCACTCAAACTTTTTATCCTTTTTGAGGAGTTCAGTTAGAGGTTTAGCAACCTTGGAGAAATTCTTGACAAAGCGTCGGCAATAGCTCGCTAAGCCAAGGAAACTCCTAACTTACTTGACCGATTCAGGGGGAGTCCAATCAAGGACGGCTTGAACTCGCTCGGGATTGACAACAATACCCTTGCTAGAGATCACATGACCTAGATAGGTCACTTCCGGCAACCAAAATTCGCATTTAGAGAATTTGGCATAAAGGTGGTGCTCTCGAAGTTTCGTCAATACCAGCCTTAGATGCTCGGCATGATCTTCCTTGTTCTTGGAGTAAATGAGTATATCATCAAGGTATACCACGACGAATTTATCCAAGTACTCCATGAATATAGAATTCATTAGCCGGGAGAAGGTGGCTGGGGCATTGGTTAACCCGAAGGACATGACGGTGTACTCGTATTGGCCATAGCGAGTAACGAAAGCCGTTTTAGGAATGTCCCCGTTCTTGATTTTGATTTGATGGTAGCCCAACCTCAAATCCATTTTGGAAAAGACTGAGGATCCAGCGAGCTGATCATACAGATCGTTGATCCTGGGGAGCGGATACTTATTCTTTATGGTGACCAGATTGACAGGTCGGTAATCTACAACCATCTGTTCCGTTCCATCCTTCTTCTTGACAAAGAGGACGGAACAAGCCCAGGGGGAAGAACTAGGACAGATGAAACCCTTTTGCAAGGACTCATCGAGTTGTTTCTTAAGCTCAGCTAATTCTAGGGGTGCCATCTTATAAGGTCTCCTAGAGATCGGAATAGTTCCTGGAATAAGATCTATCACGAACTCGACATCTCTGTCAGGTGGAACACCTGGCAGTTCTTCTGGAAAAACATCCGGAAAGTCTCGGACTACCGGGATATCTTCGAGTTCTGGTAGAGGGCTGGCATTAAGAGAGTAGAGCTGACGCTCAACCCTTCGGGTCAAGACATTGATTATCTTGCCGGATGGGTGTGTAAGTTGAACGGTCCTAGTGTAGCAATCAATCTTGGCGTAATGAGTTGTCATCCAATCCATACCCAAGATGATGTTTATGTCCGAGGACTTGAGAGCGATTAGAGATGCAAGGAAAACAAGTCTATCGACAAGGATTTCATTTCCATGGCTTACTCTAGAGGTCTGCCACTTTGAACCAGGAGTTTGAATAACCATGGAAGTAGGCATGTCACAAAAAGTCATGTTGTGCATTCGAGCATAGCTCTCAGATATGAACGAATGGGATGCTCCAATATCGAAAAGTCATGTTGTCTATGAACTGTAAGAGTAATCAAGTAGTCCGTACCGCGAACAACGGCTATTTGAATAGATTGATAACCCTGCAGGGGTGTACTTCTTCACACACGCTTCCACCACTTGTCGTCGTTTACTCGACATGTACTCGGCAACCTTCAAGCGGAAGCCCAACGAGGGTGTCGGCCACGACCTGACTAACTATACAAGTCTCTCGTCCAGGTTTATCGCCTATTTGGGTTCCATCCGTGGGGAGATCCGGCCGGGGTGTCACTCACGGCCCCAAACGACGTGTACAGGGTTCCCGAGTCACCAAACGGGCAACCGGTACACCGTGCCACGTACCTGTCGCATCACCACCCACCCCGAGGGTCAGCGCAGTGCACGACCACCAGTAAACTACAAACACCAGAAACTAGTTGCAACTCCTGGACAGAGATCGAGGGTAATTAATAAGCCGAGAGGGTCCATTGGTTTCGGGCCCAATGCATGGTAGTAGCTGGAACTTGAACCACACATACAGATCTCGGGTCCTATGAACGGTTCCAATGAAACAACCCACCACGTACTCCTACATGGCCTTTCATCGATACCTTTACCAAACATATTCCACACTTCCTTCTCTTTACCGGTATGATCATTTCACTCTGATCCATCACCCAGATGAACCAGACCTGACACAACTCTAAGCATAGCAGGCAACATAAACAAATAGCATGGTGGATCACACATCACATGGCTCAATCAACTCCTACACATGCTAGTCGGTTTCAGCTATTTACTATGGCAATGACAGGTCATGCAAGGGAATAGGGTTCAACTACCGCAACAAGTAGCAATTCACACGTTGTTGCCTTAATGCAGTAAAAGAGAGCAGGAGCGAGAAGATTGGGTTTGTATCGGAATGATCAATGATTGCTTGCCTGACAGAGTGGTTGTCGGGTACTGCTCTTCAGCTGGATACGCAGAAGTATCCTCGGGAGTAGGACCTAACACGGAGAATCCGGCGATACAATCAATAAGCAAACAAATGCAACAATATGATGCATGCTCATGATATGGCAAGATGCATGTGTTTTGGGTTAATGCAACTATAACCAGAAGGGTTTGAGCCCATTTGAATCAAAGATTCAAATTGAAACTCAAACTATTATTAATTTAAGTGCATTATCATGTTTTAGAGAATACAGCAAGGTTAACTTGCTCAAACATGCATGAAACCAGTGCCATTGGAAAGATTGGATTTTACTGATCAATTTTCATATATAAATCTTTTCCATCTGAGCTACTGTTGAATTTATATGATTTTTTGAAGTTTAAGGCATTTTCTGGAATTTCCTGAATTGTTTTTAAATCAAATAATCCCAGAAAATCCTTTACTGCGTCAGCATGACCTCATGCTGACGTCAGCCAGTCAACAGGGCGGCCCAGGTCAAACCTGACCAGTGGGACCCACTCGTCAGTATCACAGTTAGTTAACTGACTAATTAAAATTAAAATAAACACTAACTAGGTTTGACTAACAGGCAGGGCCCACATGTCAGTGACCCAGGGGGGTCAAACCCTTGGTCAAACAGGGCTAACTCGCCGGCGTTTAGCCGCCGGCGAGGCCAAATGCGGCGGTGAGGTGCGGGTTTTGTGCTCCGGCTGTCGAAACGACGGCGGAGCACACCTACGGGTAGCTGGGAGCGAGCCGCGTCGAGGGGTGGTGGTGGCTGGCCTCGGGGTCGCCGGAAACGATGCCGGCGACGAGTCCAGCGGCTGCCGGAGTTCGGGTGAGGTCGAACTCGTCGGTGCGGTGCTCGTAGAGGTGCGTGGAGTGGTCCTACAGCATCTACACGGAACGGTGAAGCTGGTGGGCATGGTGGCCGGATCGTTAGATGGCCGGAGCCTCGTCGGCGACGAGCTCCGCGGCGGCGCGTGCAGGTGAGCCTCGTGCGGTGCGTTCAGTGCAGGAGAGAGCCAACGGAGAGGGGGAGGACGAAGCTGAGCTCACGGCGGTTGTAGTAGACGCCGAGGCGAGCTTGGGGACGGTCGGAGTTGAGCGAGGCGGCGAGGGGGATCTCTGCGGCCAGAGTTGGGGAAGACGGGGTCGGGGCGACTCCAGATCGGGCGTGCACTCGGGGCTCAGCCTGCTCGACGTGGCCGAGGACGGTGGAGCGGACGGACACGATGACGGAGCTCAGGGACGGCGGTGGACGCGGCTATCACGACGGCGCGGCCGCGGCGGCGTCGGCCATGGTGCGGGGAAGGCGAGGGAGAGGAGCTGGGGAGGGTGGAGAGTGTCAGCGAGCTCGGGGAGGAAGTGGGGGATCGATCCCACTCACCAGAATGGCGAGGGGAGGAAGCAGGGCGGCGTGCAGGTGCGTGGCGCACGCTGCGGCCGCCGTCGAGCACCTGCCTGCCTGCCTGGCCGAGCCAAGCAGCTCGCTGGAGCGGTGGCTGGGCTGGGCCGGCAGGTGGGCCTGTTAGGCGCCAGGTAAACTCCTTCTCTCTTCTCTTTTTTTTTATTTCTTTATGTTTCATTTCTTTTTGCAACTTTGTTGAATTAATAAAAATGCCAGAACATTTTTATAGCTCATAAAACTAGTCATGCCCACTATATATAATATGAACAGCATGGAACATTTTAGTTTATGATTATTTGGGCACACAAAATATTTTATAGCATTTAAATGCCCAAATACAAATACCATATGAATTAATCCAGAGACCTTGGATGTCCTAGAAAATTGTGCACCATTTTTGGCAGAGGTTTAAGACCAAGGCAAAAATGATGAACATTTTTGAAGGGCATTTTGGGTACATTGGAAAAGATTTTATCAAACCCTAGTTGTTAGAAGAGGGGTGTTGGGGTTTCTGTCATTCCCATTGCAAGTTTATTTGAAAAGTAAACATGATGCACACTCTAGCTAGTCCTAATGCAAGAACTGACTAGGGATGTGACACGGCCGACGCCCTGAAAACGTCCTTCATCACGCTCTTTGGGGCGTATTGCTACATCACCATGTCGTTCGGCCTGAAGAACGCCGGAGCCACTTTCCAGCGGTGCATGCAAAAATGCTTGCTGCCGCAGCTCAGTTGCAATATCCACGTCTACGTGGACGACATCGTGGTGAAGACCAAGCAGCACCTCACGCTCCTCGACGACCTGAAGAAAACCTTCGCTAACCTGTGCGAGTACAAGGTCAAGCTCAACCCAGAGAAATGTGTTTTCGGCATCCCGGCCGGAAAGCTACTCGGCTTCCTCGTCTCGGAGCGCGACATTGAGGCAAACCCGAAGAAAATCAAGGCCATCGAGCACATGCGCAAGCCAGCTAGGCTGCGTGATGTCCAGAAGTTCACCAGCTGCTTGGCCTCAGTCAGCCGGTTCCTCAGCCGGCTGAGCGAGAGGGCCTTGCCCATATACCAGCTGATGAAGAAGACGACGCCGTTCGAATGGAACGACCAAGCGGACGAACCTTTTCGGGACCTCAAGCGCATGCTCTCCACCGCACCCGTCCTGGCCGCCCCAGCCGAGAAGGAGGCGTTGTTGCTCTACATAGCCGCAACCTCGCGCTCGGTCAGCACGGTGCTCGTGGTCGAGCGACCAGAGAAGGGCAAGATCCAAGTCGTCCAGCGCCCCACCTACTACCTGAGTGAAGTGCTCTCCGGCTCGAAGGAGAACTACCCGCACTACCAAAAGATGTGCTACGGCGTGTACTTCACCGCCAAGAAGCTGAAGTAGTATTTCCAAGAGCATGAGATCACCATGGAGCACGCCGTACCCGACTCAGCTCAGCCAATCTTCAGCGACTGACAAGACGGCACACAGTGCCCCCCCATGCCTGGTGGGCCCCGCGCCCCGAGAACCCGGCGAACCCTGTACCCAGCGGGACCCAGCACCGGCTTCCCAGACGATGACAATCCGGCCCCACAGCCGTGTAATATTACCATTGTATCCCTGGGGGTGGCCTATATAAACCCCCC